>OY735219.1:46676552-47034052 GCA_963457665.1 Thysanoteuthis rhombus | reverse complement strand
AAAACTTCTTCGAGTTGATTCTCTACCAACATATTCAACCGAAGAATTTGACAATTTTTTTTCACTAACCTTAAACTAAATTGTTCTTATCGTTCACAGGGTAATTTCTCAGTTCTTCTTCTGTTTGTGCTAATTTGATTGCCCTGCTTGGCAACCCTAGGGAGTGTTCTTGGAGAAAATACCGGAAATTTGCATCCTCTATTTTGATTCCTTTTGCAGCGGTTTTTTCTTCGTTTCTTTCGCTTCGGACCGTGACTGATATCTCCACCATCACAACCCTGGTCCCCATCCCTGAAAGTCTTAATAGAAAAAAGGTGTAAACAAAAGAGATTGAAGGACTGGTGAATGAACCCTTCGCGTGTGTGTGTGTGTATGTTGGCCTCTCCCAAGATTCACAATGGATGTAATAACTTATAAGAGCAAGATTGACAATAGATGTAATGGTTATAACAGCCTGGTTGCTTGTTATGTGAGGGAGGATCAATAATCCTGTAAACTGATACATCGTTATTAGTTGAATTCTTTATCTGAAACTTCCACTGAATAATACCAAAAATCCAGTTAATTCAGTATGTAGAATACAAGGTCGTGGGTTCAGACCCAACTTTGGAAAGTATTTCAATGTATGTGGCGATGATTTACCCATTTTCCCAAAACTACCCCTGTCTTGTAAAAGAAATTCTTGTAAATTCTGACCTCCGGCTCTCTTAGTGGGTGAACATGAAAGTTACTATCTTGAGACTGTGGGCCTCCGTCCCCCTCTGGGTGACTCCTTGAGTTCCTCTCTCGATCGCAACAAAGCTTGTATTGCTTTAAGTGCATTTGGCTCTATATGGAAAAGAGACTCGATGGTACCTCACCCTGAGCGCACAAAACACTTAATCCTAGGTTCTTGACGTACCGAGAATGAGGATTGTTTTAAAGCATTTTGTGATTGCAGGACTCATTGAAATATTTTCACATATGCAATTTTTTAGCTTGCTTGCATAGAAGAGAGACTCACTGAAATACTGACCGTCGCTTGTCCAGCTAACCTAATTGGAAGGGCATGGGACTCTTACTCTTGGGATCATCGGTGGGTGCTCTACTCAGAGCGACTTATTGAATGCATTTCGCGACTGTTGATTTCAACGCCTCATTTACCTAGCAAGGAGTTAAGTTCGGCCTACTCCAAGATGAGGATACTAATTCGAATAAATAAGTCTATGATAGTGATAGTTTCTATTAGATCTAGTTAAAATATCAAGCATCACGACCAGCACACATTCGGTATAGTAAAGAACTTTAAATCGTGGTGCTGTATTTTTTTTTTTTTTTTTTTTTTGTAGTATCAAAGTTCCTGCTAATTTATAATGTATAACGAGGCCGTGGATTCAGATCAAACATTGGAAATTATCTATCCCTTATCCCGACCAACTAAAGTTCCTGGAATTGGAAGACTTTGAAAATGTATGTACGATTAATTTATTCAAGATGCCAGTCGAGGGGTCTTCATTTATGGGAGTAATCGGATCTCTGTGTTCCCAACAATTAACAGTGATCGCTTGTTTGGATTTTTTTTCAAATCTTTTAACTGCAACAAATACCCACTTAGAAGGTAAGGGTTGCAACATTACAAAGTGTAATCTCATAAAATTGAATCTATTGTGTCAAACTACAAATCATGTACCGATAGTCGATATTTCTGTAGTCAATATTTCTTCTTGAGAGCTTATACCCAAATTCATAGAGCAATTTTTTGCAACCCTATTATCGACATTATTTAGTAGAGGTAATAAAGAGTTGTAATATCGGCCTTCTTTTTTCTATGAAGAATGCACAGAACTGCAATCGTACCACCCAAAGAGTATCAACATATTCTAATCTACAAAATTATGGGTTTGGTGGAACTTTTAAAATCCCTGTATTGTCACATACTGTATTTAAGGGGGGCTGATAAACTATCCCGATACGGTTCTTTATGAATCAACTTTTTCTTGCATGTAAAACAAACTCAATGACGACTATTAGAGTCGGTTAGAACATGAACCTCTAACTCGCGAGGTCATAGGTTGAACCCTAAACAGGTCATGGAGCTCATTGATTCCTTGTCTACATAAACTTTTCTTTTTTTCTTTTTTTTTTTTGCATCGAAGTAAAATTCGATTAACGTGTGAACACACATTGTGCTATCAGCTCAGTAGGGTTGCACAATCATCTTAATAACTTGGTCACGGGTTCCATCCTCGTGCTGGGAGACTTTTTTATGCATTTCAGGATCGTGGAACTCATCGATTCATTTTCCATTCTAAACCTTTCCCCATCTATTACATATGGTCCCTGTCTCCTTGTCATCATTCCGACGAGGCGTTGGTCTTTCTACATCCTTGAATGTGACCGGCTGGAGTGTGACAAGTCGTTTTATCTAAATACAGAGGAAGGCGCTTATCATGATCACGGATAATGTTTATAGCTAGTTATTGTCATCAAATCAATCAGGCCCCAACACTTTATATAAAGTGATTACAATTAGCAGTTTCTCTGATAGATCCCGCTAAGTAATAGGTGTCAAGTTGGCTGTCGTAGATTTGGGAAGCTATCTGTACCATCAGCGTCTCACCTCCATTACTACAACTTTTCTTGTAATCTGGCATCATTCAGCTGCTTTGAGAAACTGACAAATACTTGCCATCATTCTTCAGATTTTAGAAGATGTATACTTTGACCTTTACTTGGAAGGAGAAGAAGCTAGCGTGAGGGGGAAATCACAGCCACTGGTCACTCGGTGAGTACAGTCGGCAGAGCACGGGACTCTTTGCTTGCAAATGAAACTAGATGAAAGCTGCTAGCTCGATCGGTGGAATGCAAGATTCTTGAAGTTGATGATTATATATATATATATATATATATATATATATATATATATATATATATATATATATATATATGTATATATATATATATATATATATATATATATATATGTGTGTGTGTGTGTGTGTGTGTGTGTGTATGTGTGTGTGTATGTGTGTGTGTGTGTGTGTGTACATAAATTGACTCCCCACTTCATATACAAACGCACTGATAATTAAAAAATACGATTTTAAAATTCAAACCGGAATTTGAATTTTAAAATTTAATTTAAAAAATTTTGAAAATAATATCCAATTTATTTCTTCTTTTCATCATTTATTGGGAAATTATTTGTAGACTTGGATCAATTTTTGAATCAAAAATTCATATAGATAAGGATATTTTTCTCTAATTTGCAAAATTGAAAAGAAAAATACAGCTATTTGTTTTAGTCGTATAGAAAACCAGTTTTGTTACTCTAATTACCTTCCATAGTATACAGAATGTGAACATGGCATTTGTTAACGAAAAACAAAACACCTACTATGAAAAAAGTAATATTTGTTTCTTTTTCCTGTACTCTTTATTTGATTTAAAATTGAAAAAATAATTATTTCGTGTTACTGGCCTTGAAAAAATACTGAGAACATTCAACTTGATCTCAAACAGAACAATGACAAAAAAAGTAATTTTGGCGCCAAAATAGATCGCGCGAACATGTGCTCAATAGAATATTTATTGTATATTTTCACCACGTGTATGTAGCCCGGCTAGCTCAGTCGGTAGAGCACGAGACTCTTAATCTCGGGGTCGTGGGTTCGAGCCCCACGTTGGGCGAAGATACTTTTACAACAAGTCGGTATAAAAGAAGGGAATGAGATAGAGTCTCCTTCTAGGTAAACATAATTGAAGATTATTGTGCGCTAATCATTCAACTGGGAAAACCTATCAGTCTAAATGGTTGACCAGTTTTGAACCCTTTCCGTTGGTGTTGTAGACAAATAATATGCAACTATCTCACCTATCAGGTAGGCCTGATTCTTTATTTCTTACTATGTTTATCTGAGAATAGCAAAAAGGTCACTGAGTGCACTACAAATGATGGGGAATCTCACTACATTCGAGAATTATCTGTCCGCGAGAGTATCTTTCAAAGTTTGCAAGCACACCATGCGCTGCAACAGGCACCCTAACGGTACATGTCAAGTAGCGTGGTCCCTAATATCATATTTATACTTTAGTTTCCACCTCTTGTATATAAGCCCGGCTAGTTCAGTCGGTAGAGCACGAGACTCTTAATCTCGGGGTCGTGGGTTCGAGCCCCACGTTGGGCGAAGATACTTTTGTCAGATCCTGGTCTGGACAGAACAAGTTCTCCGTGAATTACAGAAATGTTGCATTGTGTCAGTCTTTCAATTGGTGAAAATCTACCCCGATTCTTTTCTTTTTTTTTTTTTTTTTATCTTTTAAATCAATCTCAACTCTCACCACTGCTGCTTGTGGCAAATTGATACACAACAATATCACCCACCAACTAGGCCGGGTTATTTACTTACTAAGTTAACCTTAGTCATGCAAAAGGCTACTGGGTGCACCACAATGAATGGGGTATCCAGTGAGGATCGATTTCCCAACATTATTGGTCAGCTAAACAGCTTGAAATATTTGCAATGCCTACCACCACTCTACAGAATGAATATTGTGGCTATCAGTTAAGTATGTGGTCCCTACAAAAGCACTGTCTCCAAAAGAGATTGTAGTATTGCTTCATTTTCACTTCTCATACACCAATGGCAGTGGTTGCGAATGACATAGCCGTACCCCTAACCCCAACGTGAAGAAAATATTGTTATTAACGTATATCAATCTACTTATATAATGAGCCAAGTCAGGGTTTATATTTTCTTACTGTGACATTTGCCAATGGAAATAACTATTGTTGTTTAAAGACTAATCGCTTTTATCTAGTAATTTATTTGTCTTTTTACTTTTAAAAAGCTAAATAGATTCGGTTTCATTTTTAAGAACAGAGTATTTACAAAATTACTGTGTTGTTCTTGTAGAAAGAGTGATTTAGTTCTTTTCTCAATGAATCTTGGATAATGACTTGATAAAAATTCGATAACAATATTTCTCTGTCCATCATGCGGTTCGAACCCACGTCCCCGACTCGAACTGATCTAACTGAGCTACTCGGTCAGATATGTCAGAGAAATTGTTTCCATCGTAGTGATCCTGTTTTCTAAAACGCAAGAGAGAATTAGGATATAAACTGATTGTTGAAGTTTGTTTCAAATGAGTCAAATCGGATTTATTTCTTCGCTAATATATTATTAGGCCGTAAGAAGCTCAAATTAACACACATCATCGTATTGATCTGGGGGTTTTTTTTATTAATGTTTTGATTATAATCATTATTATCATCATCATCAATGTCTCTGACCATCATTATCGCATCATTTTTCAGTGAAATTTCCCCCTCTGTTGATTCGGTTCGAAAAAAGCCATGGCAGGCTTTTCCAACTTGTAAAATTGGCGCAACACGATCTTATTCTTCCAATCTGGTGATGTACCATCTTACTTAAGTTCAACCGAATAAAAAGTACATTTTCAGAATATATACAGGTCTGGTTAGTCACTCAATAGAAACCGTCACCTGACCAACGTCTTTTGTCAGCAGGGTATGTTGGGGTGATCAATTGTAAATTGGGAAAAAATGAGGTGATCAATGAATAAGTTGCTTCCTCTCGGATTTTGTTGGTTGGTGGTCACTAAACTTTTAAAAAAAACAAGCATGCTCGCTTCACAAACTAAGGTGCCAATTTAGCATAAACTTACATTGTAAATTGAACAACCCCCCCCCCACTAAAAAACTATTTATCTAAATCTCTTTTTTATAGTACTGAACGCAAAAAACGTTCGGATACCTTTCAACATCATAGGTGAAATAAGGATGGCCGTTTCCAAATTCCGAAATGGAAGGACTCTTTACCCCAGGGTTCCCAACCTGGGGACCGCAAATTTCCAAGAGTCAACAATAGGTATCACGGTGGGAGAGTGGTCTAAAAAGGAGGATATTGCAGACTAGAAAAATAGACTTAGGCAAATAGACCCTTCAGGGCATGTTGTTAATGATGATTGTAAGTAAAAAAAAAAAAAAAATGAATACAATACAAAAAATGCTTCGATCTGTCAGTATTACTTTAATATGAATGCGATTTTGTAGCATTTTTTTTGTAAAATTCCACAAAAGAAAATTTCTCCAAACTAAATCGACAGACTGAAGGCCCCTTTCCCATTTGTTGACAAACGTGAATCCTCGATTCAGCTGTTTTGACATCGGAAACAACGTAATAGAAATACATGAACGTTTATCTATTCTACGTAGTTGCCGATCGATTTCACTTCCCTTTGTTGTGAGTATCTGAAGTAATTGGAATTTTTCAGTCTGATCTGAAAAAGGAGGACAGATTAAAGCACGGAATAATCTCGTGCCAGACGGAGAGCAGACTGCGCGAAAAGATGACATCTGGAAACCCTGGCTGGAATATCTGGCCTGGGGTGCTTTATGCAAATTATAAAAGTATCATTTTACTATTAAAACTATAATTTTTCATAATAATAAAAAAAAAATGATTTATTATTTTTTTTTCTTCTTCAGTTGTATCAAATATAGAATTGTCAGTTGATTGTTGCTGGGTACTGGGTATAAAGTGACAGCAAGTCTCATCAGATCTGAAGTCCTTCCTCACTCACTATACATCCTGGACAGCCTCAATCCTTCGATCTTTATTTAATCTCCAATGATTCCACTCATATTGCATATATATATATATATATATATATATATATATATATATATATATATATATATATATATATATATATATATATATATATATATATATATATATATATGAGTCTGTTCCAAGTGTGCCTGTTATTATGGGCACAACCTCATCTTCCGGAGCTTCTTCGGTTATTACTATGAGTTCGTCGCTTTGCTGATAGTTATCATAAGTGTACAGCAACAGGCTTGGCTGATGGATGCTGCTGACACTATAAGTGTGACAGACACAGTAGGAAAGGAGAGGGGAGAAGAGAAAGTTACATAGTTTAAAAGAGGTCAGGGAGAGAGAGAGGAGAAAAAGTTGTCTTGATAAGTGGGTAGGAAGGATGGTTGCTGCTGATACTATAAGTACAAAAGATCATTATCATCATCATTATTATTATTGTTATTGTTATTATCAAAAAATCATTTTACTGCTGTTTTAAATAAAAGAAGATAAATGTTAATGATAATATATTAATGTATTAACAGAAATCCGAATTAAAATTATTAATCGTTTAGAAGTTTGAAAATTAGTGATTGACAAACATCATCGATATAAGGTGATTATGAGATACAGTATGGAATGGGATGGAGTGATAAAAAATTTCGCCCAACGTGGGGCTCGAACCCACGACCCCGAGATTAAGAGTCTCGTGCTCTACCGACTGAGCTAGCCGGGCTAGATGAGAAAAATAGTCATTTTATGCATACTTATATTATATCTTCTTCCTTGACAAGTGTTTCAGCGCCAAAATAAATCTGAAAGATCAATATATTGCAATTATCATTAACGATTAATGATTTAAACACATGAATCGGTGATGAAAACAGAAAGACAACCACAACATGAAGTATTTATCGAAGTGGAAGTTACATGAAGGCTATTTACACATGGGTACTGACGACGATAGTTGCAGTACTATGTAATGCATCAGGAACGTGATGTTTAGTTTCAAGAAACTATGGAAGCTCGTGAGGAGTGAAGAAAATAGTAAACATTCAGATCATTTTTAGTTTTGAAGGTGCTGGTTAAAAGAGCTCCTCGGATTTTATTTTCTCTCTCTCTCTCTCTCTCTCTCTCTCTCTCTCTCTCTCTCAACATGAGGCAATAATTTTTGTTACTATATAGAATAGTTTATTTGTTTTTTCATTCATTATCGAACTGTTTCGGGCACACAACGATGTCTCTATTATGTTTTTTCTGTTCTATATTTCCGTCGTCGTCGTCGCCGTCGTCGTAGTAGTAGTAGTAGTAGTAGTAGTAGTAGTAGTAGTAGTAGTATTATAATAATGATAATAATAGTAATAATAATAATAATAATAATAATAATAATAAGAAGAAGAAGAAGAAGAAGAAGAAGAAGAAGAAGAAGAAGAAGAAGAAGAAGAAGAAGAAGAAGAAACTGTGCCATGTTAATGTTTTGCATTCAACGATTGAATTCATATTTGCTTTTCGTTTTTATTCAACTTTCTAACAGTCCAAATGTTTTGAAGTTATGAGATGGACACAATGGACCAAAGGTGTAATATTGTATCATTACATGGATAAATCGATAAAGCGATTGTTTCAATATATTTGTTCGTATGTATGTGTTTTGTGTGTGCACATAGTCTCCCTTCCATTTGTGTGAATTCGATTGTCTTCCTTTCATCTAAGTAATTTTTACTTTGAATTCATCTTTCGACGTCACTGCTGATCAACACTACCTACCTCATGTTCATTCTGGGGTGTCAAATCTGCAGCTTATACCGTACAGTCATTTGGGAGTCTATGAAACATAAAATAGACACCTTTTTTAACCAATTCATTCGTGTTTAACATTGGTTTAATTTGAGTTTCCAACAGTCCTAATGCTCTTAAGATATGAAATGGGCATAATTAGTGGGTCAGAAGTGTATTATTGAATGAATATATATATATATATATATATATATATATATATATATATATATATATATATATATATATATATATATATATATATATATATATATATATATATCAGAGGTGTCTTATAGAATTATTATTTACAAGAATCGCATTGCTTGGTATTATCATAACAATCTTTTATCTTCATGACATTATCTTACGTTATCTTACGTCGTGATGTATCATCTTGTGTTGAGTCATCTTATACCTGCCTATTACCTTTTTCGAAATCCCAAAATTTTCCATTTTCACGAGTAATCTATTATACTAACAAAAGCTTAACTAACTTAAATCTAAATACGATATGAAATATAAAAATCTGATTCTAAAATATGTGACGTGGAAGAATTATTAAAGAACATCTATGGCAAAATCATAACTTTTAGAGGAGAAATTCACTTTTCCTTTTCCATATTAAGTAAAACACGTTATCATAAAATTCTTCGGATTATTTTCCTTGCCCCTAAAAATATCTGAATCGGAAAATTTTCCATAAGCTGAAATTAGAAAAAGAAGGTGAGTTGCCTCCCTTAGATCATATACAGGGAAGTAACTCGTCTATTGGGGACTTCGGAATTCTACGTTGGTGAGGAGAGAGCTTCAAATCGAAAATAAGATAATTGATCTCTTTGCATGTGCATCCGCTACGCTAATGAGGCGTTTCTCCCCCCCCTGCTGGATCAGGCCTTCTCACCAGGGTGAGAGGGGATTTTAAAGTTGGAACTTTATAATCAATAAAGGATAATAGTGCAGTAAAATTGTTTCATGTAACCTCAACCAAATGTACCCATAAAGAAGATAGTATCATCATTCACTGACAATAGGGTTGCAGCAGGGATATACTTCAACCCCCCCCCATTCGGAAAAGTGGCTGCAGACGCCTATATCTCTTGGGTAGCAACTTTGGATAAAAGCTTTTCAAGTGTCCAGCTCACTTCTACACATGAACATATAAATATAATAGCTCTGTTATATCAGAAATGCTTGCATTAATTCTTGATCCCAGACAATGCCCTTTTTTCACTTACAATGTGCAACATATAGACTGAATCCCAAAGGTTCTCTATACCATTAAAATTTCCCTCTCCTGCTGGACATATTGAGTTTGTCAATGTAGGAAGAAGCTTCAGTTAAATGAGAGAAATGGTGTAGCAGTCAATGAACATCAAAAATCTTGTCTATGAATATCAGCTTCAAATGCAGTCAGTACTAAAATACAATCATGAATTTTTCACGTCATTATGTATGAAATCATTGGTGAGAATAAAAGTTTTGATGCAATCCTACCAGCAATATCACTAGTTGCAGCTGAATATTAATATTTTCCCTATATTGAGAAAACCGTGTATGAATTATCTAACTATCAAAATGTATAGAAAAGACAAGATTACTTTCTTTGGTTTTGATAATCAGCCATTTTTCACGGAAGCATCCATTAGAGTAAGTGGCAACAAAAAATAAGAATGGAAGAAAATATTTGTGAGAAATTACCAAGAATTAAAATGAGTCATTTAATAATTTAATTATTGAAAAAAGGTATCAGTGTTATTCACATCAGATTGTATTTGGGAGGATATTCTGAAGTTTATATTTACCAAAGATCAATTTACAAAAACTAATTTACCCATGGTATCAAAAAATGACAACAATATTCAAATAATCTTGCAATTGCATTGTACTTTTTAAAAATATCAAAACCTTTACGTTGCTCTGCATTTCCTTGTTTATGCTCTCACCTGAATGAAACAAGATTTTTTAGGCATTTGCATAAAAAAAAAATTTTAAAAAAAGGAATCTTCACTTCAATAAGCATTTGATAATTATCTCCCTTGAAAAATATAACGTAAGGAATCTAAATACTCCGTAAGAACTTGTCCTTTTTTTTCTTCTCTTGATATTCAACATCTATTCTTCATGACTGGTTCAAGCCTTTCATGAATAAGTACAAACTTTTAGTTTACTCTTCAAGAAGTATTACAATTGCAAATACAGTCTTCCTGTTATAAGTAATTATTTGAATTTTTGACATATAGATACTAAAAGAACTAGCACTCCAAGGAAAATTATGAATCATCACCTCCATATGTGTTGGGGATAATCAATTAAAAATTTCTAAAAGGAGTGAGCGAAGAATATGCTACATCAACCGCCTTTTGTTGGGCTCTGGTCACCAAAAGAAGGTTTGAATTTAACAAGCGGGTGCAAACTAGTGACCAATTGAGAATAAGCTTACATTGCATAATCCCCCAATGAAAATTTATTGGGGAGGGGTACGATCCCCCCCTCCCAATAACATTTTCCCTAAACATTGAGAGGAGTGTGTGTGCAAAATTTCCAATTACTACCATGAGCGGTAAGAGATTGAATAACCTAAGAGATTGAATGACCTAAGAGATTGAATGACCTAAAAGATTGAATAACCTAAGAGATTGAATAACCTAAGAGATTGAATAGCCTAAGAGATTGAATAACCTAAGAGATTGAATAACCTAAGATATTGAATAGCCTAAGAGATTAAATAACCTAAGAGATTGAATAGCCTAAGAGATTCAATAACCTAAGAGATTCAATAACCTAAGAGATTGAATAGCCTAAGAGATTCAATAACCTAAGAGATTGAATAACCTAAGAGATTGAATAACCTAAGAGATTGAATAACCTAAGAGATTGAATAACCTAAGAGATTGGATAACCTAAGAGATTGAATAACCTAAGATATTGAATAGCCTAAGAGATTGAATAACCTAAGAGATTCAATAACCTAAGAGATTCAATAACCTAAGAGATTCAATAACCTAAGAGATTCAATAACCTAAGAGATTGAATAGCCTAAGAGATTCAATAACCTAAGAGATTGAATAGCCTAAGAGATTCAATAACCTAAGAGATTGAATTACCTAAGAGATAGAATAGTCTAAGAGATTGAATAACCTAAGAGATTGAATAACCTAAGAGATAGAATAACCTAAGAGATTGAATAACCTAAGAGATAGAATAACCTAAGAGATTGAATAACCTAAATTCAGCTAAAGTGATTAAGCCGGTTTGTTGAGGAAAATGGTGATAATTATGCTGATAGATCTCACAAAATACCTTCTCATAGGAGCTTACATTTAAATTCACCAATAACCAACTGAAGAAATCTTTGCTATAAACCCCACAAGGAAAAACATTTCTCCATCATATGTAATTTTCAACTTTCAAAATAGAAAGATTCTTCAGAAATTTCATGAAGAAAATCATATTTTCTTGTGATCTTGAGATTATGCTTTTATACAAACTCTTTTACTGATATAAAAAAATCTCCAAGTTACACTTTTGAGAAAAACCATAATCACATGTCTTTGTATCAAAATGTAAAACATCAAAATTTGAATACAGAGGAAGCTGTTCATTATAATCAGAGATATTATCAAACAGTCACTGTTATGAAAATCAGTTTTTAGTCTCAAACTTTCTATTCGAAATGAAACAGTTTTTCAATGACGTTTGAAGTTAAAGTCATCAAATGAATTTTCAATCTTTTCCTCTGAAGAACACACTTTGCATTAGTTCAGAGTCATCGGGCATAAGTTTTTACATATTCTTTCAAATGACTGTTTGGAGAGAAATCTTTTCCAAATTCTTTACAAGTATATGGGAATTCTTCAAAAGTCCATTTTGATAGAAGCCTTTGCAACATGCTGCACAAGGAAAAGGAGTCTCTCCAGTGTTAGTTCTTACATGACTTTTCAGAGCAGTTTTATAAAAAAAAGGCTCAACCACATATTTCATAAAATGGAGTTTCTCTTTCAAATGATTTATATGAAAGAAACCTTTCATACATACTTCATAAGTGAAATGAGTATCACAAGTACAGATCCTTATGTGAGTTGTCAGGTTACTCTTTACAGCAAAAGCTTTGTTACACATTTCACAATTAAATAAAATCTCAGTGTGATTTCTCATATGACTTTTCAAACTACTAGTCAAAGAAAAAGCATTGCAAGATATTTAATAAGGAAATGGATTCTCCCAGTATGACTAGTGGTATGTCCTTCCAAAAGATGTTTTACAGAAAATCCTTCATGATATACAGCATATGTATAAGGAGTCTTCCAAGAAAGGAAACAATGATAAAAACTGGTCCTTCATTTCCTGATAGATTGATTACAAGAGATATCAATATATCTAGCAAGACATAGGAAATGCTTAGTTATTAACAGATTAATCAATCTTATCAAATTGTTCGATTGGAAAATCTTAACCTCAACGTCCACTTTAAAATATCTTAATAGAGGAGACACTTGGAGCTGCAAAGGCCTGTCTGGGTCTATCCATATGTGTTTTGAAGTGCAGGTTGGGGTTAAGATATCTCGAAAATGATAGATTTCCAGAAGAAAAACAGTTATTATAAATTGAAAACACAAAAAATTAAATGCGAACAGATTTTTCTATTCTCAAAAATTTTGGTGTCTACTGAATATCAACCGAAGGCTATCCATATTTGCTTGACTTTAAAAAAAGGGGGGCTCGATTTACTATGTAAATATACTGCTAAAATAGGCGACCATATTTGCGCAAGTAGACAAAAAGTGAGGGTCAAGTTTAGCAGATATTTATATAGTAAATTGTACACCATGTTTCCTTAAGACGAAAGCAAAGTAATTATCTAGTTTTAGATTATTCGTTCATTGCTAATCGATCACCCAATTATAGAGCTAATTCACTCACTTTCCCAGTAAAAGTTACATTTTCTCAAGAAGGGAAATTTCCCAGTTGAAACGAAGGACAGATTTAGAAAAGGCAGCTCATAATGCAGGCAAAATATCTTTTCATAATTTTCTACTCACATTGGGTAAACTTGAAAACGAATCTCAATCAAATTATTTTTGACTCCGACAGAAGTGTAAACATTAAACAATAAACAATAAATAAACAATGAAGTAACACGCACTCACAGTAAAATAAATAAATCTGCTTTGTGAGGTCTGCGAAATTCTTTTTTTCTTTTTAAACAGCACACTCCATGCTTTTTCTAGGAGATGAAAACAAAACTGCAATCCTTTTTTAAAAACTTCGACTATAAAAAGTGAGATGGGTTATAAACATAACAATACAACAGACATTCGTGATAAAAAGGTCCATTACACCCTGAATAATCGCTGTTGATTAGAATTACAGAGTTATCTCCCTTTTGTCCCAGCTTGAGTCAACTTCAGTTATTTTTGTTCATCAACATCGTTATCATCATCACCCTTTCAATGTCCGTCGTTGGACATGGACTTTCTCCAAGACTCATCAGACCTCTTAATCATGTGCATCGCGGCGACAACATTTTCTGAATTTATGTAAATCGTCACGCTATCTTATTTGCCAGCCACTATTTCGAATATAATCTATGGGGATCCTTCTGTACGTGTTGCATGTTTCTTAGCTTGAGAGCCTATCTTTTGGTTAGGTTGCAAGTTTTAGCTCGGGGTGAGTGCGTTGGTTGTAGACCCTTTCTTTTAAAACTAATGGGATTTTCTTGTTTGGGGAGAATGAGCTAACCTAGCCGAAAGCTTGCCAAGCAAGTGGATGTAGTGGTCTACTTTCTTTAATTTTGCGTTTTCGATTTTGATCGTTTGTTACACACGACATCAGTTTTCATTTCGTCAAATATTATCATGAAAGTTCTCGGCAGCGAAAACAATATCGTCAGCAACTCTTTGGTTACTTAGTTATTCGCCACAAATTCTGATTCCCTTATTTATTCAGTCCAAATTTCCGAAGGTTATTTTGAGGCAAGCTGCAAAGAGTTTGGATGAGTCGAAATCACCTCTTTTTACGAGTTTCTCGACTTGGAAGGACTCTGAGTTTTTATAGATTGCGTTGAAAAGTTCGGATGCAAAATACGAAACGAAAAATAAAAGTTGAATTTAATTCAATTCAAAAAGTTCAAAGTAAAGTGAAGAAATTGGTCTAGCTCAATAGTGAAGTAGGCCATCCCTAAACATCCAAAAAAGGGGACACTCTAGCCCTCGGAGTCCACAAAAGATATAACCGGAGGAGGGCCATTTCCAAAAAGGAAGATATTGCAGACAAAAAAGAAGGATTGGCTCTTTTAGATGTGTTGTTGACAATGAGTTGTGAATATACAAAAGTTTTGGATAAAATATACAAAATATTTAGAAGAAGAATTGTTGATCTGCCAAATATCACTTTAGAATATGCTATTTTGTTAAATTTCTCAAAAGAAATTTCCGAACGAAATCGGCCATCTGATAGCCCTCTCCCACTTCATCACAATGAGACTCTATATTGTGGCTCATCGGCAGTGTTGAATATCGCAAAATGTGATAAAGACACATAAACTGTTGACAAATTTTATTACATGTAGTTGCCGTTGGATTTCACTTACCAATGTTTTAAGTATATTTGAGGTGATTTGAATAAGTTCCCAGTTGACCCCAAAAGGAAGGACAAATGAATGTCTAGCGCAACCTGACGGAAGACAAAGATTTCAAATGCCCTAGTAGCTCTTAACATGTTTACATAGTTTGATAAAAAATCACTATTTTGTTTTTTGAGAAAAGAACATTTTACGAATGTCTAGTAGGATCTGAGCAAAATTGAGATTATCCTGTGAGTCTTGGTGTAAGGGAGATAAATCTGTAAACCTTACAAGCTGTTGGAAGTGACCACCATAGAAAGACCACTACTACTAACTAGTTCTATTGTTATAGTGACTGTTTTAATAACATGCTCAGTAACATGGTAATTTTTACCGGAAAGAATAAATAAAACACACACACACACACACACACACACACACACACACAGATACATACATACATACATATATATACATATATATATATATGTATATATATATGTATATATATATATATATATATATATATATATATATATATATATATTTGTTATATATATACTTGTTATATAAAAACAATATTTTTTCAAAACAGAAATTTAATGTTTACAAAAAAAAAAATGCCGAAAATTCGGATACGCGAGTTGACACGACGTGACGTCACGGAATAACTTCAGTGTTCCACTCTCTGTTATTCATGTTTGGAATTCACACATCTTGAATTCCTAATCTGACTAATCGCGATAGTGAGGACCACTCTGCTGGAGTCTGACAGTATTAACTGTCAGTATCTGCTTAAATTTTCGTCGTAATACTTAGAAAAAAAAAGGTTTCAACGTAAGAAGCTAGTTAAAGGAGAACTTCATCAAATTCAATTTGAAAAAAGAAAATTGCTGAAATTGATTTAATTTATCGAAGCACTATCCAAAGCACTAATGGTTTTACGTCAAATTTTCAATTTAAGATGATTTTTCCCAACTTACCTCCATTTTTTCCTCCTCAAATCCTGGTCAGGACAAGCGGACCAGATAGTTCTAGTTTATTTCAAAGGGGTCATTTTTCAAACTGTTGTCAATTGAATTTGAACTACCTTTATTTCTACTAACTTTTATATCATTTTTATAATATATCTTATCAATAGGAATCCAGATACTGTTATGTTTAACAGTTTTTCTTGTGGAAATATTTATCAAGTAAACGGCTTCCATTTTATTCCCGGTTAACTATTTTCCTTATACACCGCTTTTGGCTTTTAGGTCTGTGATAATATTAGCCGGTTCGGTTCGGAATCAGAGATGTTTTTTAAATCTTCATTTACTTTTTCCATAAATCCTAGAGACTTTTGAAACGTTAAATTCATCAAAAGAGCATCAACTAAAATGAGTTTGAAACAATTTTCTTGTCTTCAGTTGGAAGATTAAATCGACAAAAGTGACAGAGAAAGAATAATGTCCAATATTGTCCAAAGAAGAGAAAATAAGTTGCTTTGTTTGTTAATGTACAATTCATTTATTTTTTAGACTGAATTTTTTTACACAAAACAGAACGTGAAATATTTGTAATTTGAAAATTTACTCATGAAGATGATCCGATTTAGGGAAGTAAGTCAAAGACATTCGGAAGGTAGAATTTTATTTTCATTTTATTTTCAGTGTTGTCATTTCACTCTCCCCCTCTCTCTTTCTCTTTATCTCTCTATCTCTCTTTCGTTTACAAAACAGCCAGACAATCTTTGCATTAACGCACTGGGGGGGGGGCAGTCATTTTGAAGTACTAAAACTGGCTAGATTTATCCAAAAATTGCTAAAATAGGGTAGTTTTCATTTCAAGGTGCGTTTTAAAAACTCATACAGAGGTCCCACAAAGTATAAATATTCAATGAAGTGACTGATTGGAAAATGTTCAAATAATGTTATTTTCTATCTAAATATACCATTCTTGATATTTTATTTCTAATCCACCCAATTTTTGCCATCTTTCTATTTTTTTATTTAGCCACTTTTAGCCATTTCATATTCCCGTTACATAATGGCCGTTCTCCAGTGCGTTATTGCAAAGATGATGCTATTGTGTTTTGAAGAGAGCCATAACATTTTGTTCAAGTGTTTTAAATTAAAATGAATTATAATACGTAGGGAAGCTATTCATTTCAAGGATTTGAAAAAGTCTTTCCATTTCAATTTTTGAAAATCGTATTCACTCGAAAGTTTTTTTTATTCCGGACCCCCAAAGAGTGGAAAGTGAATTTCGAATTTGGTTCAGTTTGGTTAACCTTTTCAAAATATCGCATTCCAAACCCTGAATTACCTCCCTTATATTTTTTCATAACCTTTTTTTTTGTATTCAGGACGCTATTTTATATATATATATATATATATATATATATATATATATATATATATATATATATATATATATATATATATATATATATATATATTTCAGGTGCAATGACTATTGATTGTTTCCGACGTTTTAACCAGTTGTTGAAATATTAATAAACATTTGTGACCAAGCAGGAAGACTTGATCCATAAAACAAAAATAAATTATTAAAAAAATGCCAAGCCTACTTCCTTTGGAAAAAGTCTCCCATCAGAAATAACGAAAAAGTGGCAGTACTCTTTATACCTGCCACACATTGATGAAAAATTTCAATGCTAAACCGATGCCTGCCGCTTCTTAAGACTACCACTTTTCAAGCATGAACAAACTCTGTCCCATCACCTGCCATTGCCTGTCACACAAAATGTTTTGATGCAAAATCTCTACTTGCCACTTCCACTTATTATCTGCCTCATGTTAATGAAATATTTTTATACAAAATCTATGCCTGCCACTTGATACTATTACCTCTGAATCATGAACAAAACTGTGTTTCAGATAGATTTCACATCAAAATATTCTATTGACTTATGGCAGGGAGTGCCATAAATGAATTTTGCAGAAAAATATTTCGTTAGTATGTGACAGGTATAACAAGTACTACTAGAATAATAGCATTCAAATTCAATATAAATTATTCGGCAAAAAAATATGAGGCAGGTAATTCAGGATTTAGAATGCAATATTTTGGAAAGGATCCGGAACTGAAGCCTAAGTTTAACTTGGTTGATTAATCCATTTTTTTTTTACTTATCTTTCCGGATATACTGAGAAAGATGCTTATTGTAATCACTGCAGGCTTTTAGAAAATAATAACCGGCTGATAACTTTAAAAGGAGGTTATAAAAATTGGAACAATTTAAATCTATTGTTTTACATTCATCATTATTTCAACAAATTGATTTTTATAAATGACTTAGCATTATAAACAAAATATGAATTTGATATGCATTTCAAATGAAGAGTTTGGGACCAATTGATTTTGATAACAATAGCAGTTTGATAACATTATCCATTACTTTAATGAACAGCTTCCTCTTTAAAAAAGACTTTGACCAGTTCCACCTTCCTTATTACCATTGTGATATTTTGCGAGTATAAAAACAGCTACACCATAACTTGACCACAGCTGCTAACATACACTCACACACACACACATTGATACTATCACCCTTACCTCTTTCCTTGAAGGGAGTTCCAATAACATTACTAGAGTTCCCCATTCCTTCTCCAAACACTCACCAAGAACTTGAATTTTATGATACCCAAATCAAGAATTAATGACTTATACAGATGACCTGAAACTACCCCCACTGACTGGATAAGGGACAGTAGCACCCACAAGTAGATTTACATTTGCCTTCTGAAGACAACTCATTGGAACCATTTAAGGCTTATTTTTCCAAATTACCATACCTGAAAATGATAACAAAAGAATTTGACTTTCTTTTTTTCACTTTTTCTGAAATGTATAACTGTAAACCCAAAAGAAGGTTATTTCTATTATTATTCGGACTATCCTCATCTTGGTTGTTTTTCATACAACGTTTCGGCCATTGTACGAATAATAATAGAAATAATAATAATACCTCGTCTCAAAAATTCAGAGAAACAAAAGAAAGTTGATAAATTTCACATATTTTATGACTATGAGTGACACTATTTTTCAAGTTTAGAACAACAGAGTGACCCCACCAAAGCAAAAGATATTGCTTTAGATCACTGGTTCTTCACCATTTCGCTCCATGCTCTGGCTCAAAAATCTGATGTTTCCTTTACTATAGTAACAAATTTGGTGTTGACAAGGAATAATGATATGCTAAATTCAGAATTTTACCTTGATTTAGGAAAATATCAGTAGAGGAACAAATTCTTTATTAAAAAAAACAAACCTAGTATACAAACATTAGAGCAGTTACTATAATTTTTGTTATTTCTCTATTGTGTGAAATTCAGTGACAACAACATAGTTACCTAATCACTTTTAAAGTTGATGAGTTGAGTGTTAGTTACTATCGGCTCTATAGTAAAATTTGTAGTAATTAACTGTATGATTAGGAATTAATCAGTTGAGCCTACAGACGACTCAATTTAGAGCTACAGAATGTATATTTTTTTATACACACCCAGATTCCAAATTGCCTCCCTATAAATTTAAATGTTCTCCTTGTGGGGCTTATGTCCCATTCTCAGAATCACAGTTTTAGGCATTTTGATAATAAAAGTATTTCTCCACTTTTTTACTTTCAGATTGTGTGCATCTTGAATGGTAGTAATAGCTCTGCAGAAAATAATGGAATCCCCTTCTGACAATGCGGAATTTCACAGGAAAGCTACGGATACATAAGTTTCAAAGAAGACTTTGCTTCCAGAACATCAGGGAAAATATATTAAAGAAATAAATACTGAATCATTCATAAAAAAAGTTTCCTTTTGAATAAAAACATGAAAGTTCAGTTGCATTCCACATCTGAAAGCACCACATACACTTGTGAAGTGTGTGGCAAAGTGTTTTCTTTAAAGAAGACTTTGAAAAATCATATCAGAACTCATACAGGAGAGAGCCCCTACAAGTGTAATGTATGTGGTAAAGCTCTTCCTCAAAAGGATCATTTAACAAAACATATGAGAACTCACACAGGAGAGAAACCCTATACTTGTGATGTATGTGGCAAAGCCTTTTCTGTCAATAGCAATTTGAAAATTCATATGAGAACCCATACTGGAGAGACTCCTTATACATGTGAAGTATGTGGTAAAGGTTTTGCTACAAATGGTAACTTGAAAAGACATGTAGAAACTCACCCTGGAGAGAATTCGTATGAATGTGAAACCTGTGGGAAAACCTTTTCTCATAATCGAGTGTTGAAAAATCATATGAACATTCATAATGATGAAAATTTGTTGAAATGTGAAGTATGTGGCAAAAGTTTTGCTCTGAAGTATAACTTAACAATTCACATTAGAAGTCATACTGGAGAAACTCCATTTCCTTGTGGAGTATGTAACAAAGCCTTTTCTCGAAAGAGTCATTTACAAACTCATATGAGAACTCATACTGGAGAAGTTCCATTTCCTTGTGAAATATGTGATAAAGCTTTTTCTCAAATGACTACATTGAAAAGTCACATGAGAACCCATACTGGAGAAACTCCATTTACTTGTGACATTTGTGAGAAAGGTTTTTCTCAAACAGGTGCTTTGAAAAGTCATATGAGAACTCATACTGGAGAGACTCCATTTACTTGTGAAGCATGTGGCAAAGCTTTTTGTCAAAGGTCTCTTTTGAAAAATCACATTAGAGCTAATTTTGGTGAGACTCCATTTACTTGTGAAGTATGTGGTGAAATTTTTTTTCGAAAGTGCCTTTTAAAAAGTCATATGAAAGTTCATTCTAAAGAAACTCTTTTTACTTGTAAAATTTGTGATAGATCTTTTTCTAAAATTAGTTATCTGAGAGACCATCTTCGAACTCATACCGGAGAAACACCATTTACTTGCAAAGTATGTTGCAAAGCTTTTTCTCGAAAAAGTGCATTAGCAAGTCATATGAGGACTCATACTGGGTGAAGTCTATGTTAAACATAAATACTTCATAAAGAGAATAACTTAAAATACTATGATAGATTCATGATAAATAGTTTGCTTTTGTAGACTGTGGCAAAGATTTTATTTGGAAGCTGACTTTTCTCTTGGGAGGACTATTTTTGTCAATGTGTATAACATCATCATTATTGCTTATTGCGCCAGACAGCCAGCTACTCTAGTGTTTGGTTGATGTTTAGCAATTCAGTTGTCTAAATCAGGTGAGAGTGGGCAGTTTTGCAGAATGTGTTCAATTTTGTGCTCACTTTCATCACACTCAAAGGATTCACTGGTGTTCCCACTTTCTGAAGATATTCTGTGCCAGATTTTTTGCAGTACTCATTACTTAAGATTTATCTTTATCAAAAATTACACTTACATTTTGGCTTGAGGTGTCAATAGCCAAGTACATACCTGGCACGTCAGGAGCCATAATTTTCAGTGCTCCAATGGTTTATCATGTGGTCACTCAATCTGCCACATAAGATCATGATTGGTCTTCATTTGGATTGACAAGGTCATGATGTGAACATAATGTGTACAGCAAAAAGCAACTTCTAAAAATGATAGTTTGAAAATCTTAATAGACATTCTCAATCATGGGCACAACATTTTCCTACGATACGTTGAATACTCATTTGAGGACTGGTAAATTACAAAGCAGTCTGTCAAGGTTTCAATCTGAAAATTTCTGCAGTAACTCGCCCAGAACAATACATAGAACTTGGCTTTACTATATTATGCAAGTACTGATTGTCTTTGAAAACTAAAAGTTATCACTTCAAACATTCTCTGAATATTGATAAGTGTCATATTAAATACATCTGCCAATTTCATTCA
Organism: Thysanoteuthis rhombus; assembly: GCA_963457665.1. Classification (NCBI taxonomy): domain Eukaryota; kingdom Metazoa; phylum Mollusca; class Cephalopoda; order Oegopsida; family Thysanoteuthidae; genus Thysanoteuthis; species Thysanoteuthis major. The sequence goes on along the minus strand of OY735219.1, from coordinate 47,012,294 downwards.
CTCATGTTTGTCCATACAATTCCTCCAAAAGTTCTCGAAGAATTTCAATGAAATTTTATAGAAGGGTAGGCCATAGGCTGAGGAAAAGTTGCTTAAATTTTGGGGAAGAACCAGCATTTTTTTTCCAATTGAGAGATACTTTTTCATATATCAAGACAATATTATGAAATATGGAAAATCAAAACTTACAGTTACCCCCCTCTCATTGTACTTATTTCAGTTTCATTTCCATTTAGTTGCCATGACCCATGTTCCCTTTAATTTCTTCATCATTTGTGTGAGACCAAGAAGCCTGAAAGCAACTGAAGAAGTACAGTGTGCAGAAAATATTTGTACTTTGAGACAATCATTGATTTTTTTGTGTAAAGTTTATAAACCAAAGGTCATCAGGTACTTTAAATAAAAAAGTGTAAAAGAAATGATTGACTTGATGGATTGATTTTTCTTTATTATTTTACCTTCATCTCAATTTTTGTTGCTTTTTATTGCAAATAAACTCAGGCTATTTTCCCTTTAGTTGTGAGTGAATGAATAAACAGTATAAAACAGAATCAAGAATAAGTTTCTAGTCTGAATCTAATGCACAACCCACTATGTTGGAGGATGGCTTGGTTAATGCCAAATTGCTTCTACTGCTGAGCTACAGGAAATTGCAAGTGAGAATCCAAATCAAACCTTTTGACAACCCCAATCCCTTCTATGCCATGTTTGTCATTTATTGGTAGTTCAGCATCGTTAATCCAATTCATTTATTTTCATTTGTTTATCTAATTAGATGAATTATTGTAAATAATTATCATTATTTGTCACTATTTACCTTTATCTCAATTTTCTTTGCTTTTTTTATTGCTATTAAACTCTGGCCATTGCGCATTGAAAAAATTGATAAACTTTATTATTTGATCCTCTGACATGCATGGCATTAAAATTTGACTGCACAGCATGATTTTTTTCTTTTGTGTAGCTGCATAACTTAGAGGGAATAATGGATTTCAGCCTTTCTTCAGAGCATTTTCTTTTTCAGGTAATTGCACAAGTATTCATTTTCTGTTAAAATATTCATTATTCCTTCTGAACATTTCATTATGCAATTCCTGTTTTTGAGGAACATTTTTTAAAACTTTTTTAATGAAATGTGAAACAAAAAAATGTTAAGATAAATAACAAGCCTGGTTGCTGTAAAGTCAAACTCCACTTTTACTTCTATTCCTGCATCTTTTGTATTGTATATATATTATGAACAGTAGTTATATAAGTCTTTTTAGTTCAGCTCAGTTGGTAAGAGACATGTCTTCCAATCACATGGTTGGGATTTCACATCACAGTTCAGACATGTTGACTTCATATAATGTGACATGATAGACTAACAGTGAAGAGTTTACTCCCTTAAATATGGTGAGGATTCTTGTTCTTCTTTTTACAGAGGAACACAAATTCAGTTAGAACTTGGACTGAAGTGTGCCTCCCCCCCCCCAACTCCTTAGCTATCAATATAGTAAATGCAGTATATATATGAAGTACTACTTGGACGTTCGAGGAACTTTGGGCACAAACTGGCTTCCTCAAAAGAAGGAAAAATAATGGAGGTTCTCAATTTCCCTGTGGGATGATTTTGAGAGATGTGTGATGAAAAGACTAATAATGACAATGCTTCAACTACGAGATTCGGTCAACTTGAGACAATCAAGTCTATTACTACGACAAGCAAATGGGACGGATGGGAACAGTCAAAAGGAAATTATTCAATATTTCCAACCTGATTGGTTTTCATTTTGTACTTTAAGAGTAAAGGGAGAATACTTATGGAGTACCTAAATGGGAAATTACCTCCCTTGGACATATCTGGATTGAAACGACAATGAAAATCCTATAAAATAATGTTCTGCTGTTTTCCTACGAAATTTCATGTTTCTATTACAGAAGTATTCATTAAAAAAAAAAATATTCGTAGTTTAAAATCCTTTGCAAAACTTTCTTTTCAATTTTGTGCTAATCTTCCCGTTCCTTTTGGAAGCCGCTTTCATTATTCTTATTCCAGGTGAAGAGGACCTGTTTGCCTGCCTTGGAAATCAGTACTCAAGATCCTGGTTTTTACTTGGATTTGAACACCAACCTCCTGTCTCTAGTTAAAAACAAAGCCATTCCAACTGGTTGAAATCTTATTTTTAGTAGTCAGTTTTGACAGATTCTTGTACAAAGTTTCTGCCTGTGATAAAAGTATGTGCACACTTAATGCTAATGCAGATGTAAAGTTGACTCACCATCATAGTCTCAATTGATCAAACATTGCGTCAAAATTTGAATTTGTGACGGAAATCCATCAAAAATTAAATATGGTCAGAATAAATCCTATTTATGACATCACTGAAGTTTTCCAGTGGAAAACATCTGAAGTAGAGAAAAAAAAGTCTTTAGCCAAATTAAATACAAAGTTATTCATATATGAATAATTCCTCACTACTGGAACTCTCTTTCTTTCTGATTTTCAGTACACAGCATATTTCCATTCTCCAAAGAGTGAAGACAGTAGATAAAAAATTTCATCCCATGAGTTTTTAGGGATAAAATTTTGTTAATATGTTATTGGGAAAGAAGTCTTGGATCAAAGTCTTGAATGATTTAAAGATCTGAGGAATTCACTGAAATTTTTCCTGTCGTGAATATGCTTTGGTCTTTCTTTAGATATCTGGAGGTCATAAAAATAATGATATTAGATTGTTACACATAAATTTTCTATTTTTCTACATCATAGAGAATAATGATAAAAGTGAAAGATTTATGAATGTGATTGCATTGCTTTTGTAGATTTATTGTAAATAGAGATCAAACTTGTTATTATTGAAGATTTTTGAGCCCTTAATGGTGTCTACCCAAAAGTTATCCATAATAAAAAGATTTTTTAGAAATAGCATATCATCATTAGAAGATTGTCGGGAAAAGTTATGGCTTCAAATTTGTTATATTTTGGTTAAACATTTACTGTTTTCTATTGTTTATGTCTCTGTTCATCTTACTACAACAAAAACATTTCAACTCTGGGCATAAATCAACCATTATAGGATGAAATGAAACATACCCACTGTACAATATAAAATACCAAGAGACAAGACTGGTTCATAATCCCGACTTTCAGATTTCTGGACTTGATTATCTCGAATGTTGATAGGAAGTTTTTTCAATCGGCCAATTTTTCACTTTCCTGACTTCAAGACGATTTGAATAAGTAAACAGGTCTTTCTTCCATACTTTATTCTTTACAAAAACACCAGTTGACTTTTTTTTTTACACTAAAATCAATGCGTTGAAGGTATGTTTACAATTTATGAAAAAAAGCATCCATTTTGAAAGATGTATTCATTTATGGAAAGATTTAGTATTTACAATGTATATTGAGGATGAAAAAGGATTTATTGTTGTTGAGTGAGTATTTATAATAAAATGAATTTTATTCTAGGTATTTGGATTAACACAAATTGCTAATTGTATGGTTTAGTCTCATAAAATCATTTTTCATTGGATGGTGTAAAACATCTTAACATATTTTGGTGAAGAAGTTACTGTTTCATTTCTTTACAAAATGTTGCAGTAAAATAAACTAAGGGAGAAAAACTTTTAACAATATATATATTTATTCAAAAACTCATTTACAATGCAAATGCAACAATTACCAATCAATATTATGGATTTATTAGTAGGTTTAAAATTACCTGATGGAACACCTACCTTTTCAAGTTATTTGAATGCAATCTTGTCCTTGTTTGCCGACAACAGAATCTTTCCTGGTTTGGGGAATATCATTTGGAGTTGAATCCACAGTATTTGATTTTACTATAAAGTCCTTTAGAATCCAGTTTTGAAATTGAACAGACATGTTCTCATCTCCCTCAAATGGAATGTTTTCTTTTGATTCTCACTTTATCACCGACCTAAAGTGGGTCGATTGAACAAACACCATGAGTTGTTATTGCTCTTCATCCCTTTCCCTGACTTTCCTTAAATCAGACCATTTAGGTTCCAATTTATCTGGGTGGTTAGGATGTGTGGTTCTTATTTTCCTTCCCTCTATAAATCCTGCTGGAGTCGCTCCAGTGGTTGACATAGGAGTACTTCTGTATGCCATTAGTGTCAGGAAAATATCAGGCTGTTCCAGAAGTCTTCTAGTTATTTTCACACCTCTTTCTGCCTTTCCATTTGCTTGTGAACAATGAGGGCTAACAGTGATATGGATAAATCCATATTTTGGGGCAAAATCTCTAAAAGCAGAGCTTGCAAACTGACCACCATTGTTACTGACAACTTTATTTTGGATATCCCACATCTGACTCCATGTTTCGTTTCTTGATTAAATATTGCTGTAAAATAATGTAAGGAAAAAAAGAACATCTCAACGATATATATCTATTCAAAACTATCCTTTAATGCAACAACTACAACAATGACAAATCAATATTAAGTATTTATCAGCAGGTGTAAGTGCCTGATGGAAAAACAATTTGTTTTTTATTCTGTTTTCTTTAATTAATTCTCTTATTTAAAACACCTTGATAAAAGCACAAAGTTGCAAATTTTTCATTTCAGAAATTTTGTTTGAAAAAGCGAGATAAAATCTTTTTTAATTCAAATTTATTAAGAATTTCAAATCTTTTTGACAAAATTGAAACTACACTGAAACATTTGAAAATTAATTTTTTTCAAACTGACAAGTTCCTTGTTGAAGGGGATGTTTTATGGATTGAAAGCACAGAAAATTACTAACAAGTGTTTCTTTCTATTTTTTTGAGGCTGGGCATGCGTATGTCAGAAGTGCCTTTGTTTTTTGATATGAAAAATTAATTTTAAATAAATTCAGTAATTAAGAAATAAATAACAAGAATTTTTTTCAAATTTTGAAAAATCACCAAATGAAGATGTGTACTATTACATGTAAATATGTTACTAGAGATACTAGTGTCCCTAAAAAAATGAAACCTGCCAAAATGATGATAAGAGAATACAAAGGACTAATTAATCTTTTTATTTCTATTAATTAGCAGTAGAAAAAAATACTGATATTTTACTTATCAATTGGTGTCACTTATGTATGAAGTATCTCAATTTGAATGTTGGTCAAATCATTATTTCTTTTTTGAGAGATCATGTACTTTAATCTTGAGATAATTTTAACCACATTCCCCTTCCCTTTCAACAAAAAAATAATCACCCTGATGTTGTCTGAAGGTCTGAGGTGAGGTACTGTCATTATTTTATGAACAAGATGTTTATGTAATCTATAATATCATAGGAAGGATTTATTATTAAACACTTGCATCAAATCTTTTATTCACTATATATATATATATATAACCATTTCTGTGGTCTAGTAATGCTAAAAGAATTTTCCCATGTAAAATAATGGTTATTGCTTCTTCACTTTTTGACATTTTGGCTTACAAAAGGGTCTTAATGCTTGACTTTTGGATAGTGGTAGAAACCAGTAATGTGTTTCTAACAGATATAAACGTGAATCTTTTATTCACATGTAAACAGAAAATACAAACACATACATACATATCGTATGCTACCATGAAATAAAAATGGGGAATTCTTAATTTTAGGGTCAAATCCAAACTGACAGATATTTATTATTTTGTTATAATCATAAAGTATTTTTCTCTGCTTTTTTTGTACTTATCTCAAGAGTATTTCCATGTCATTTTTTTAATATACATTTTTAAATGTTGAAAGATGAAAGCAATGAATGCCAGAAATATGCGATAAGATTTAGACTCAATTCATAATGAAAGTGAAAATATCATGGGTTCAGTTGAAGGTGGGGGTCAGGTGATGTAGATCAATTTGAGAAATCAATCCAAGAAATAATCAATAAACTCACCAATTATTTTACGTGTAGCCTGCTTTTCGTTATAGAATTTTGGATGAAACCTGACATTTTGTATGTTTGTTAGACAGCATAAGCGTCTTCAGGGTGTGGGAGATTAGGGTGATAATTGGATCAGGTCTTTCCCCGAGGACAAGGGGGTTTGAAATTTGTAACCTTGTCGAGGTAGGGATCTAGAAACTGTTACAGCTTAGGACGGGTCAAAGCTCAAGCACTTCCTAGTCACCCACCTGACAACAGACATCTGGATATATTCCTCTGCCACCCCTGCATTATAAACTTTTTATTCACCCTGCGCTTTGTAAGAATGGCAGTGGACGCCCACATTTGACACTCTATGAAATGGAATGGGATAGCAGAAAAAGGTTAAGGGGAGAAAATAAAATCACACTTAAAGACATGAAATAGGCATAGAATTTGAGCTTGTAAAGAAATGAAAAATTCTGAATACAAAAGAAGTTGTAAGAAAAACAAAACATTTATTATTACTTGTACACAATGTACTGAATTCAAGAAGAGTACAATCATGAAGAGGTTCATAATACTCAAGTTGTGTGTCCTTCTTAAATGGAGCATTGTCATTAGCATTATTAATTTTCCTCTAAAACATCTTTCATCTCATTCTGTTGCTCTTCCTTGAGATACTCAGATTGTTTTGACACTCATTCTGATCTTATCAGAAAATTATTTATTACTTTTGATCTATGCTGCTTACTTTAGAATAAATATGAAAGCAACCTGAGTGTCACAATGAACAGCAATAGAATATCCGTACCTCACATAAATTAATCACCATGTGTAACAGAATTGATTATCTCAAATGATTTTTAAAAAATAGATCTTTCATCTAAAATTTCCTAAAAACTATCAGCATAAGAGACCCAGAAAAGCATTTTTTTGGAAAAACAAAAGAAATGTTTTAGATAATATAAAAATGCAAATTTTCAAGGTTGTAGCCCTCAAAATGTGATCAGAAGCACCGGAGACACAGATAGACACACAGACAAGCAAGAAAAGAAGAATCTGTAGCCCACTTGGCTGGTTGGTCAGTTGGTCATTTGTGGGGCTACAGTGATTCAATAGGATGAAAGAAAGACAGGAATCTAACTGTAATAAAAATCTATGTAATACTAAAAGTCTGATTTTGTTTATTTTTGATCTTTAAGTAATTGGAATGATACATTGTAGCTAAAGGTTTTGAATCAAACTACCTCTTAATTTTGCTAACTTGAAGAGTGCAAAAACATCTGGATGAATGAATAATAATAGTATAGGGTCAGTGTTCACACTCATACCAATAATAATAATCTGATCTCAATCTATTTACCTATCTATATATATATATTTTGATTTTGTTTATGTGACCTTTAAGTAGCAGAAACAGTGTATTGTAGCTAAAGGTATTGAAACTAGGCTCTCCTAACTTGGAAAATATAAAAAAAATCTGACTGATTTGCAGCTGAATAATAATAGTGTACGGTCTGTGTTTGTGCTCATCCCTATTTGTATCATAATAACCAATGGTTCAAGGGAGATAGAACTATTAAATCCTTATAATTGAGTAGTGTTCCTATTTTATTCATTTGCAAAAGCGTAGAAATCCAGGTTCATTTTGGTCACATCAGACTGAATTATCTTTTAAAGGGTGATCCAACGGATCACAGGGATTGTTTAATTATCAATGAAATTCATAATAGTTTAGAAAAGTTCTCTCTGAAGATGACTTTGAAAGTTTGTTAAATAAAACTGTTGGTAGTTATGTTGAGGTTGAGATATATAGTGCATTGATGAATCACTGCATGAGAAGAGAATGCTCTATGGCTGCAAAACCTGACAACTCAAGACCACCAGGGAGAATAAATTCACCCCCCTTGACACTAGATATCTACAAAAAATCCTGGGCATCAAAAGTGTTCCAATAACAAGACCTTCAAATCAATCCATTCAATGAATGCCAATTGGCCAGTGAAAGAAAGACGGACTCACTATAAACTGTGGAGAAAGACTTTCAACTGGTCAACAGAAGGTGAAACAACAAGAGTAGAATGGTTGCAGATTATACATGGTGGAGTACTTTAACTGCCTTATGTATTGTGTGACACGGGAGCAACTCAGTCTGAGTCATAATGATATGTGTTGTGAATTTCATGAGTAGAGTCAAAGTGTGCATGGGTGTGGGTGTGTTTGTGTGTGTGTGTGTGTGTGTTTGTGTGTGTGGTGAGAGTGTGAAAGGTCTGAGGAAATCTTGACCTCAAAGACCATTGTTGCTTCTAACAAGTCTAATTGAAAATACTGTATTCAAAGATTGAAAGAGGCTTGAAACAGGAGCCTAGAAAATGGTCCTCAATAGCACTTCTGATTGAAGAGAAGATAGTCGTGGTATTTTGACCCTAATTTTTATTTGCTATTGCAGCGGTTCTTAACTTTTTTCAAGGTTGGCATCCCTCAGAGATTTCAAATTTTTCTCACTCCCCTTAATCTTGAAGCTAAAAAGTTGAATCCAAAAATATCAAAATTGGCAAGTTATTATTAAAAAGTATAGATAACATAATTTATGAGACGTCAAAATTAAAAGTCTTCATTGAGATATTAATAATGAAACTATTTAATATGCTGACTGCTATTGCTTCTTTACAATTAACTTTGAAATACATCATCAATGTAAGGAAAAAAAGTTTGTTCGCCTCCCCCCACCTCAAATTGCCTTATGCGCAACTTATGGGTGTGTTCACTCCAGGTTAAGAACTGTCAAATGACTTATCAATCTTTGAAAAGTTTAAGATGGCTGCCACAGACTCTCCTGTTAGCCATCACTCTATGAGAGGTCCTCTGCATTTCTGATACTTAGGGGTTAAAAGTTCAATCCCTGAACTAGGTGCATTGCTATATCATCAGTTCACTGTCTTGTTTTTCATATCATTTTGAGAGAAATCAATTTCTTTGGGAGAGATCACTGAAACCTTATTATTAGAAACAGTTAACCAAAACTGTCACATAGAGTATCAACATAGGTTTCTTCAGTTTTCAAGTTTGTTTGGTTGGCTGGCTGGCTGGCTGGCTGGCTGGCAAGCTATCTGTGTTTAATGCATTCATGCTGCACCAATGGAGCTAGATGTCTGAAAATGCAAAATATTTACTCCTTATTATGTATAGAAAAAACTTGTTTTTTTTAAAAATCCCCTCTCTAAATAAGTTTATTATGGAGGGTTCAATTTGCAATGTAAATTCAAGCCAAATTGGTCTCTTAGTTTGTGTACAGCAACATTCACTCTTCTTGATAAAAATTCAGACTCTTCTTCAGTAATCCCAGTACAGCAAAAGGCAAGCAAAGTAACCTATTCATTGATCACCCCCTTTTCCAATCTTTTAATTGATCAACTCCTGCACAGCATGCTGCTAAAAGATGTTGCTTACATGACCGTTTCTATTGAGTGACTATCCAGTTGTCAGCAGGTTTTATTTCCCAACTCTGTTCCAAGACTAGATTGGATGATAAGGAACAGAGCAAAGACTTAATCCACTTGATGGGGTCCACTTTAATTACTCTACTTTATTAGTTATACAAACCACCAAGGAATTCCTTTGAATATCAAAGTTAAAAAAGAAAAGAAAGAATTGTTCAGAATGGATGGATGAAACAAATAACGAACCTGGGAGAAAATGATTTCAGGTTTTGGTCAACTATTGCATCGGAAATGGTTCAACTGATGAATCTTTAATTAACCTTTTGGACCATCCTAATTAGAAACCACCGACTAAAACTGTCACCAAAACTGTCAACACTTGCTTCTCCAGTTTTTAAGTTGGTTTTGCTAGCCAGCTGGTTTGCTATGTATGCATGCATCATATATATAGGCTGCACCAACTAAGCTAGAAGGCTGAAAATTTGAACATTTACTCCTTATTATGTCTTTTTTGTGTGTTTTTGGAAAAATAGATTTGTAATGGGAGGTTCAGTTTACAATGTAAGTTTATGTAGAATTGAAACTAGTTCATGCCTGGCAGAATTCATGCTTATTTTTGAAAATTAAGATTTCTTAGTGACCACTGTCCAACAAAAGGGGAAAGAAGTAATTTATTCATTGATCACCAATTTTTCCAAAATTTTGATTGATCATTCCCAACACGCCATATTGCCAAAAGACATTGATCATGTGACGGTCACTATTGAGTGGCTAACCAGACTTGTCTTTGTTATTTATTTCACTATGTTTTGCTGGTCTATTCTCCAGAGAAAAAAAACAACACCTTTTCTGGAGTGAGTCTACAATGGCTGACATGTTGTTGCAATGAAAAGATAAACAAATAAATAGAAAGAAGAAAGCAAAAAGATGTAAACTAAAGGTAGTTGACAGACATAGTGCCACTACCATAACAGTAGTGTTCAACAGAACTGAATGAGTCTGCCAAAAGTCCTGTGACTATGCAACTAAGCTCTCTGACCAAATCATGAATAGATTGAGACCTGAAAGATTTTACACTAAACATGTTCAAACATGAAACTCAGATCAACTGAAATGTTTTTCAAAACATGACGAATATAAGAAGAGATCTATTTACAGGTCTGGTTACTCATCCAATGGAAACCATAATGTGATTTATGTCTTTTTTGTCATCAACTGGATGATTAATTGAAAAATGAATGTTATCTCTCCTGCATTTTGTTGGGCAGAGATCACTAAAAAAGTCTGAATTTGCAAAAAGTGAGTGTGAACACAGTTGGACACAAAACCAAGGGACCAATTTAGCCTATGTTTACATTGTAAATTGAAACTGAAAAACTATTTCACAGGAAGGGGAATTAAAAAAACCCCAAAAAACAAAATGTTTTTTCTAGACATAATAAGGAGTGAACGTTTGAATTTTTAATCCTGTAGCCCAATTGGTGAATCCCATACACACAATATGTTGCCAGCCGCACCTACTTGAAAACTGGGAAAAACTAATGTTGACAGCTTTGGTTAAGGGTATCTAATAATCTAAGAAGAATAAAGAAGTCTTGAAAAAAACTCTTCCATTGTCCTGCAGTAAATGAATTATATGTGGTCTATCAGAAAAGTATCCAGCCATTTAATATTAACAAAAAATTAGTCTGCCCAGGGAAGTTACATTTTAGTTCCCTTCAAAATACTCCCCTTTGGACATCACACATATCCCTTCCACATTTCAAAACAGTCTGGAAAGTCATTTTTTCTGATTGTCTTCTCCTCCCTGTTAACAGTAAAGAGCTAGAAGTTGTAGGGAGCCAAATCTGGACTGCAGGTCAGCTGACAGACCTGGGTGATACATTGTTTTAACACAAAAATCCTGCGTGAGACATGAAGAATGACTTGCTTGGTCATTGCAAAAGCGATGGTCACACAGCACACAAATTCATTCAATGCCGTCTCACTACTGACTGAGTAACAACATGGGAGAGTGTTTGTTCCTGCATATACTGAAGGGTCCCTTCTAATTGATTGCCAAGTTACTTCTAGGCTGCACAACTAGTTCTTAAGATATTCAAAGTTGCTGTATACTTTCTGGACAGATATTGTACTTTCAGATATAAAAAGTGCTACAAATTACTTAATCACTGCTACCCACAACAGACCAGTTTGCAATGAAAGTTTATGCTAAAATTTGTCCCATAGTTTGTGTCCATGTTGATTTTTTCATCATAAACTTTTTATGATTCAAACCAAACTGGTTGTACATTTTCATTAAAGTAATTTGATTTCATCACCACCATTGTTTAATTTACGTGGTAAAAAGCAACATATATGGGTGGTGGTGATTCATGATTTCCCAAGGAATGCTAGTTCTTTCTTTTGTTTTCTTTTGTGATTTTGGATAGCGCCAAGAAATCATTCTAATTCATTTCATAGGGAGAAGCTACAAGTAGAAAGACTGACCGCACTGTATATGAGGTGCAAAATACTTCACTAGCATATAATTTTCTGGTCTTTTTTCAACAATAAATGCTTAAAAATATTTGAAAAAAACACATACACACACATGGCAGTTTAGCAGGGCTATCCCTGCGTTTCCTCGAGGCCTGGGCAATTTAAAGTGGAGCATCTTTTAAGGTCTAAGTGAGCTTGCATTGGTCATGAGAATTTCCTTTACCAAATGTTCCTCTTAGTTTTACCACAGCAAAAAGTATTCAACTTTCAGATATTTCATAAAAATCTGACTTCACATCAGGGAATTTATTTATTTTGACTGTTGAACAACTGTAGCCATCAAAGATGGCGAAGGATTCTATTCTTTTTTATAGTATTTGTTTATGTGTTTTTTTATGTTTTAGCTCTCTTGGCCATACCATTTTGTCTGCTGACTTGAGAAGAAATGTTTTTTGGTTTATTTAAAAAGAAGCTTTTTTGTGCCTTATTATGATGAGCTTATGAATAACATCTAGATTCTCAAAATCTAGATATTACTAGAATTTTTTAGCTCTATTTTAGATGTTTTCCAGTGGAAATTACAAGGTATGTCATAAATAGAATTTATTCTGACCATATTTATTCTTCAACAGAATTTTTTTACATGAATGTAACACTATGGTCGTTCAATTATTAACTGAGATGGTTTTTATTCTGGTCAATTAATTCATTTTCCCAATTTTCTATTTGTATGCGGAAGGTCCTTCTTTCTCAGATACATGCCAGGTGAGCTGAATGACTGCTTGTGTTGCAAGTGCGTAGGACCAGCCATCCAGTTCAGTTACGTACGATTCATGCCTTTTGAAGGCATTTTTTGTAATAAAAAAATGCATTCAAAAGGCATGAATCGTAACTGAATTGTAATAAAAAAAATGCATTCAAAAGGCATGAATCGTAACTGAACTGCATGGCTGGTCCTACGTTAGGCTGAAACATTTTGGAAGCATAAATCATGACAGTGCTTTTAACTCTTGGAAATACAGACGAGTAATAGAGAAATTTTTATTACATTGAGAGTGCTGAAATAGAACTCAAGCTAAGATAGAGGATATATTACAGGGAAAACTGAAATCATCATAGTATTGCATTTACCTTTTAAAATGTGTCATACCACCTGAACAGGCAAGGAAGTTATAGTGGTAGTTGTGAGATAATTTTATCATTCTGGTAAAACCCGGTACTCGGATATCAGGATATAACCTGTCATTCGCTGAAAAGAGTTAAACTGCTCTGAACAGTGGTAATCCCTAAATACAGTTGAAAGTGGGGTCATGTATTTTTGAAACTGGTTACAACTACTATCTCTACTGCTTTCAATGATGAGAACAATAGATGGTGCATATGCTTTCTATTATCTTTATATATGAATAAATATAGATTTGGATTATGGTTAATATGACAATTCACCTATGAATAAGTCTGGAAAATGGATGAAACATCAGAATGAGATTTCAATGGTTTTAAAACATTACTTCTTATATTGTCATTCATTTCTCATATGTATGTATATATATATACATGCATATATGGTTGCCAGCCATCTTTTTCTGAGAAACTGTCAGTGGTGTAGAGAAAATTGTATGCTGTTCACATGTTTGAGATTGAGGAAAGAAATGGAGATATTTCTGTGTTATAGGTCGCTCAGTAGGAGTGGGATATATATATATATATATATATATATATATATATATATATATTTCCAAGCCTTCTGTTTGTCTGTTTATTCATTTATCTGTTTGTGCCATTACCATACTAAAAATTACTGGCCTATTGACCCGATATTTGGTATGAAGACTCACAAAACATTCACTTATGACATAAAGAATGTGAAGTTGCCCTTGGAGGTCAATTGAGGTTACCAGAGGTAATTTCTAGGTAATCTCCCAAGTTGTTAGCCATTATTTTGCATCTAGGAAGCTGAAATTTGGCATAGGGGCATATTTTTTCACAATGAGGTCATAGGCTATGCAAAGTTAACCTAAGAGGTCTTCTGAGGTCTTTTCTGCTCCTTTCTAGCAACTTTCCCATCTAGTTGGCCGCAATTTTACACCTTGGGTGCTGAAATCAGACCATCAAAGTCTCATGTGAAATTCATTAGACATATACATTGTGATACATTCTCAAGCTCACACATATTCCCATGCATTTTATAAAAAGTCTTGGATTTATTAAATTGGTTTAGATTTCTGATAAAAATTTCATCTTAGATGAGAGAGCTAAACTTCCAAACCACATTCAGCAACAATATTGATAAGGAAGTAGAATTATCAAATGCAATTTTATCCAATAATTTCTAACCCCTAATCCCCTAAAAGCAACTGCCAATTTTCTTCCCTGTGCTCGGGATTTTTTTTGATAGGGAAGGGTCAAATGATTCTCACTCATTCTCAACAGTGAAACTTGACAGGTCTGTGGCATCAGGATACATTCTTTCAAGGCAAAGGTCATGGACTATGTAAAGTTGTCCTTGGAGGTCATTCAATGTCAACAGAGATCATTTATATGTAACCCCGAGAAACGTTTCAAATACTAATTCCAAAGAAACAGCCTTTTCATGCAGGTATCTAGTGGGAGTATTACTAGAAACCAAACTGAAGGACTGCATCATTTGTTTTGATTTAAGCAGCAGAATTTTTTTTCTTTTAGTTACAGCTACTTTTTATCATGTGTAAATAGTGTAAAAAATCTATTCATCATTTGTTCTGTTGTATAAGAGTAAATATATCAAAGACCATATTCTTCCTGTGTTGTTATATGTGCAGTTATTTATCCCCAGGCAATGCCAAGTATTCTTGCAAATATCTCACAGTGATTGAAGCAACTATGAATCAGTTAAGCCCTATGTATATATAGTCTGTAAAGCTTTACAGCTTTAAACACATTGAAAAATTTTTTGTGTCACTTCAGTCACTTGAATTCCCAATATCTGCTTATGTAATTCATGTAATTTTCTTAATTTAAAGGAAAAAAATGTTTTACGCATACTTTGATATCATGGTACTATGTGTAAATTTTCTTTTTGGGATCTTTTGGGATCATCAGTTATTTACCATGTAACCATTTTAGGGATTTAAAAATAAAACAGTTATATTAACATGATATCCTAGCAGTGTTGATCAAACACCATCTCCCTTTCAGGTATGATTTTAATATGTAGCTTATGCCATACTACATGTAGTTTATTATTTCAAATAAAGTACTATTATTATGTATTGTATATGGATGTTATTTTATACTATGCATCATTTAATTTTTTTGAAACACAGGGATTACTTACGTAGGTTACCCTAAAAACGTATTTGATGATGAGGGATCAGTATGTATATCAAGTGACATGACTCGCTTTTTGTGTCACTTCTATTGAGTGTTCACCCATGTGAATATTGAATCTCTTGTTTCAATTTTAATCTCAGACTCCATGCGAACCAACTGATAATATCATCTTTAAGAATACTAATTAGACAGAAGCCAGATAGTGTTTAATTTAATTTGATTTCAAAAAGTGATATTAGTGACTTTCAGAGCCTTTTTTTTTCAATCTTAGAAAAATGTTGAATGTTCTTAAACAACGCTTCTCTCAAAGAATAATACAAAGTCTCCATTTGCTTTACGAATAAGCATTTTTTATCAGCAGTCAGTGGATTCAGCTGGAAAAGCGGGCAGAAAAATGTCGATTTTAGAATGAATTCAGATTGCAAATCAAACCTCACTTAAAATCATATTGAGAGTGGGTAATTTCAAAAACCCAATATGCTAAAAACCTTTCCCGGGATCACATCGATACACAGAAAATTTCATGGGATTATATTGAGTTGTTTTTGTAGTAGGCTGTCACAGACAGACTGATTTCAACCCATAAATGGACTTTACATTTTTATAATCTTCAGCTGTCATGAGTCCACTGCTGGTCAAAGGCCTTTCCCATGACGAGCGTGATTGCGCTAGTTACTGTCATGTCTTACTGGCAAACTTTTCTATCTTGTGCCTGGTCTTTTCCTACTGCCTTTACTGTTCCGTAGGCACCAATCCATTAGCATTTTGCTCCATCTGTTGTCTCTTCGTCTCACTATGTGCCCTGCTCATCTCCATTTTTGTTGCTTAATTATTTGTACAATATCTTTCACTCTGGTCCTATCCTGCACCCATGATGATCTTTTTCTATCGGTCACTGTTATTCCTAACATTGCTCTCTCCACTGCCCTCTGCGCTATTCTGAGTTAGTTTTTGCGTGGTTTTCCAAGTTTCAGGTTCGGGTTTCGCTTCCGCGCGTGATAGCTGGCATTATGCATTGATTGTAAATTTTACGCTTTAATCTATACACTTCACTCGACAGTTAATATCATTTTCATCATCATCATAATCATCATCACGACTATTAATTAATAATTGTTTACGTATGTTTCTAGGTTTTACCTCCGTATGATATTGTTGGTATCACGCATTGATTATTGTATACTTTTCATTTTAAGCATTACATTTTACGCAAAGGTTAATATCATTATCATTGCCACGATTATTAATCATTAATTGTTTTAGTACAAGCAATTGCTGCTCAGTCGTAGTATGTAATAGTTGTCATCAGTTTTTTGTAGGTAAATAATGATAGCTATTCTGCAGAATAAGGGATTAAAAGTATGCACCGAACACGTGTAATGGAATGGAAGGTGGGCGATCAAAAATAAATCAGCAGCAGCCACGGCCGCCGCTTTATGCCGGAGTCAAAATGGCGTCGGTGACTTCGGTTTGAGACCAACAAGAAAAGGAAAAGAAAATAACGTACAAAAGAACAGAGTTTGTTGGCACAAAACAGAAGTAACAAGTGATCCTTTCAATGATGGAACTCCAGACTGTTCTCCAGTGATCAACAATTACTTGGATTTACGTATACAAAGCCCGGATATTTTACAATACAAACGACGACTCTCTCCTCCTCTCTTACTGATTTTTAATACTTAATAATAATAAACTTATTGTTATTATTGAGGCTTTAACAAACTAACAACAAAAATGGCAGTGTCAGATTTCTCCGACACGATGCTTTCGCATCTCTATACTCAGGTAAGAAAAATGATAGATTTAAGAAAAAGATGATAAATGTAAACTGTGTTCTTTGTAGTATTTTGTCATCCTTGTTTCGAACGAAGAAGCGACGTGAATGGGATTTATTTTTCAATTTGAAAATTAGAGGGGTTGTCAGTTATGGGACATTGACAATGTTTTGGATTTTTTTCAAGTTAAAAGGTGTTTCATTTTAAGAGAAAAAAATAAGATAAAAACGAGGTTCATTTAATTTGAAATCTGTGAATATCATCTGGATTTTTGATTTATCAAATTCACTGAAAATTACTGAGAACAAATATTGGAATGTCTTTTTCTTTGTAATTAAATTAAATATTAAAAAAAAAAAATGGTACAATGTTGGGGAAGTGGTCCGGTTGTATATTGCAAAGTTTTACACACTCACTCATTCGATGTTATAAAACGGCGCGTGGAAAAAAAATAAGAGAAATCATGAAAGAAAAACCTGTTTACACATAAATTACTCTTGTTGCTTTGAATAAATGAAATTGGTTAATTTTTGTATTTGTGCGTTGATTATAATGAAACTTGACAATCGGGACCACCTTCCTTATATTGTACAAAAAAAATGAACATTTTTAAATATTAGTATCTTTTTTCTGTTTCTCTTGAAAATGTCCGTCTTGTTGAAATGTTCTTTTAAGAAAGTCATTATAGTAAATTTGAAACCAAGAAAAAGGAAAGACAAATTAAAATTTACCACATATCTCATATTTAGCATATCTTTTTTGGAACCTTTGACAGCACAATTTATTCAAGATCTATCTTCACTACACGCTTTTCTGTCATTGATATTTCCAGATATTTTTTTACACGAAGGGCAAAAAAGTCTCTAAAAATCATTTGTAGAAATTAGGAAAAAATTGTTATGTTCACCTTATCGTAAAACTTCCTGAAAACATGCCGAAAAAATGAATAGTTTCTCTGGGTGACTTTCAATTTCTTCTATTGCTTCTTGTTTCTAACCACAACTTGTCTGTTTATTATTTCTTCAACAAAATGTTTGTTTTTCATAAAGTGCTGTCAAAAGTTTCAAGTAAGGCATTGTTTGTAATATGATGCTTAGCTAGAAAAAGATCTCTGTTTATCTAATGATGTATTCTGGTTTATTATTATTTAAGAAAAATAACTTCTTTACGAACAGCTGACCATCTTTTGTCTTATTTATCTGAAACGTAGTTAATTTTCAGAAAGAAAAATGTAACAAATTATTCAAGTAATTGTTTACATATGGGGGGTCAATTCTTGATCAAATATTTAATTTTTTTTCTTTTTCGTGATTTCTCTATATTTTTCTTGAATTAGAAAAAAAAAATATTGAAAATCACAAAGGAAAAAATATTAGCAAGAATTAACCCACCCCCACGTATATAATTGAAAAATGATCACATACTTCTTTTTATACCGTCAATTAATGTTTAATTGTATCTAAAAGCCTGTAGGTTTTAAAACATCAATTTCTGCTAATGAAAAAAGTAATTGAGACCATCAAAAATATGCCGGAGAGACTGTTCACAAAGTGAGGGTTCACTGGTCACGCAGCTATCTCTTCCTTCTTTTCCACCTGTGGTAATTATTAAATTATTATAATAAAATGGAATGATAGGAACTATGGAAAATCAAACCATGGAATGTTTTATTACTTATTCTAACCCTGTTGTAAATATATCCAGTTACTTGTCATGACTGGTCCCAAGAATAGAGTCTTTTTAAAGATTTCTTAGTGTCCTCTTCCTTTCTCCTCAGTGTCCAGCTCTCTTTCTTTTTCTCTACAACAAGTGTCACCTTCACAACTGGATATCAAGGCATCATTTGTACCCCAACTCATATTGCGAGTGCGTTTGAAGAGGAACGTAGCCAGAGATATGGGGGGCTTGGACCCTTAAGAAGCCCCCTCCAAAATTTAGTGTCATTTGATGAGAAGGAAAAATTTGCAATAAATAGACCAGCACTATCACTTGATTGATGAGAAATAACTCCAAAAGCTGGATTATGCAAAAATATATCGTAATTGTATGGCTAGAAAAAAAGCTGAAATTGAACTACAATTTAAGATTTTGAGGGCCCCTTCCACTGGGGATATGAGAAGGGGGCTCACCCCCCTCGACTATGCTTAATTATTGTTATTCTTTTTCTTTCTTTCTTCTTTTTTTGTTGAGATCATAGAAAACAAATACTATTCTGTTTAATAAAAGAAAATGAGGAAACCTTCAACTTCGTCTTACTAAAACGTATAATTGAACACTACGAGTGAGAGGCGTGTTTAGTTTACCTGACATATCACTTGGTCATAAAATTATCTATAATGTAAGCAGGTAGCCCCAATATCCCTTAGTCTCTGTGATATTTTTCAAAGATATTTTCTCTCATTAAAAATTCATCCGTGTGCCTGTGTCTTATGCACTTTAGGCGAAATATGATCTTTTTATTCAAGTTGTGTAAGTTTTTAATTAGATTTCTCATGAAATCGCGATAAAAAGTAAAATAGTTTCATTTCAAAACATTAAACGAATTAGTGTTCGTTTATGAGAATTCAGTTTCAGTAAGACCGTGTAACTGGTGATTTCGTGAAATCGCTGTACATTTCAGTAATTTCAGGAAATATTTACTAGTTTCACAACCAGTGTACTAATGGTTACCAATCTGGTAATGCTGACTATCACTGTAATGAGTTCGATCATAGCTTAGTGTACCACACTACTTTTGTCTCACTGTGACCTGGTCAAACTTACTTGAACTAGTAGTACACATCAGGTATATATCAATTCTGTTTCTGTACAGTATATACTGCTTAGTTTGATTCAAGGCCATAGTAATGGAGCATCCAATGTGGACCCATCACAGCAATAATGGTCAGCATCACAAGCTTTGTTAACCCATAATTACTCTGATTATGAAATTACTGGAATCTTCACGGATTTCACGAAATCACTAGTTTCACAATGTTAATGTAATCACCCTTTTCTTCCTTATCGCTGTTTTTCAAATAATTACTGGAGACCGTGTCGCTTAAATTAGAGATTAGGTGAGTGAGTAGGTATAAAAACTTTTGATTTGTAAGTATTAGTCTTCATCAAATTAGCAATTGTTTTACAGTTTGACAAGCATCCTACTCATAAATGCTCATAGGTTTTGAGAATAAATCACCCGCTACAGTACACCTGTCGTCTTGTACTAGATTTTTCTAGTTTGTATTATAAACAATTGTTAGTAGTACCTAGTGTTGCCAACTCAAAAAATGTTTTTGCGGTAGATTGGCTGCTAAAAAGTGTTGAATCAAAAAAGAATAGCTCCAAAATACCCAAAATGACTGAAAAATGCCCAAAACAAGCCTAAAATGGTCAAAAACACACGAAACAATTGTCAATGTTTAATCACGCCCGCGCTAATTTAGCACTTCTTCGTTCTGCTAAAGCAAGAGACGCGCTGAATTTAGCGCGAAATGCGCTATTTTGGCAACACTTGTAGTACCTAGATTTTCAAATCTTCGTAACCTTTTTGTTGTTCATTTTAATCACCCTCCCCGTTTTCTTTTCATCATTTACTGTTTCTTTAACCTTTGACGATCACTGAGTTTGAAACCAATGGTTCATATACGGAACCTAAAAAGATCCTTCAGGCCCAAGGGAAAACGGTTGATTAAGATTCACTACATATTTATTCTTTAAAGTTTATCATCAATTCTTGCAATTCTTACTGTGACAGGGGTATGCATAGACTTGTACAAGGATAAGATCATGTTTAAAAACAAAACATTAATAAAATTTAAAAAAAAACCCACACACTCCAAGTATATCAATTTTCCTGTGAACCTACCATAGACTTGAAGGCAGAGGTCATAAACAGATCAATATTAAAATCTATGAAAATGAAATAATTGATTGGTTGTTATGTAAAATTATCCCCTGTACTCCTCACTCATTACAACTCTAGATGAATGCAAAAAATGATTTGGCTCCCTTATTAGATTTTCTCAAATTTCAAAATGATCCACTTCAACAGTATTGTTGAATTGTTCTTACGGGCATTAAAAATGAAAATACAGGAATTTTGTTGATATTATCAACGTTATTGTTGATATTATTGTTTTTGTTAACTGAATGATCGTGCATTTGATAAAAATGTTTCAAATTTCTCTTCATATCTAAGGAAACTGTAAACTTAAACAGTCAACGAAACCAAGTATTTGTGACATTGAAAATAGATTTTTTACCATGTTTTGGGGTATGATATATTTTACAAGTATAGAAATGTAACTGCTAGAAATGGTGGTTGTAGGAGGAGTACATTAGTTCTCACATGAATTAATTGTGTTCAAGACGATGCATTATGAACAAATCCCTGTTTGAAGATCTTGTGGCTGATATTCAGTCTCAAGCGGATTAAATGACCCTGTATTGCTTTTTACGACTAGGGGGACAAGGTATTGAAAGAAAAAAAAAACAACGTTTGTTCTGAAATGCAGAAGATACTTAATTCACTCTGTTGTGTTAAATGACATTTTTTACTCTGAGTAACCACAGTATTCATCGCAAGTACAGGACTGACCGTTTTGAAGATTTATCATCTTAAATTCAGTTCTAAATATGTCCACACCTCTTAATAAGACACTTGTCGGTCGTTTCCAGTTAGGTTAAGCGCCTAGGGAAGGATGGTGTTTTGCATTCTATTTACCAGCTGCTAAGGCAGAACTGGAATGATGTAAAAAATGCTTAAAATCGACTAAACGTTTCTATTTCCGGCTAACTTTATTGCTGAAAATGTTATATATATTCATTTAAAATATCTCACTTATAAGAAAAAAAACATACACTAATCCCCAGATCAATTAAAAAAAAAATTGTACTCTTAATTTTAACTTACCAATTATTTATTTGATAAATAGATTTTCAGGTGAACCATCCTCACTCCCCCCTGCTCATGCTACTACCATAATTAGTAATGCTACTTTTTTTTAGAATCTCTTTGAAATCAGAAAACAGATATGTACATAAGGATGCTAGACGCATCATTGAACTTCTGGTTCTTATTTACTTACCAGTGTATCCATGCTGTCAAAGATGACGGCATAACATTGATATTAAGTGACTGGTACCAACAACTGTAAAAATGAAAAGTATTAGACAAAAACTTTCCAGTTATCAATGAAACAAACTTTTGTATTAGCATGTACGTACACTTCATCCTATTTTTCTTTCCTTTAGGGTAATGGTTTAGAATCTGGGGTCCGTCAAATAATGATCGATGATCTGCAGTTATTGAAAATTTCAATAAATACCTGGCATATACCATGAATTTTTGAACAACCTACCTTGTTGTGAGCTGGCTTTCTTTATGATACTGTTTGCCAAAATAAATAAACCGACTGAGCTTAACTTGGGAATTAATGTCAATTATTGAACCTGACATTGAGAATCTTGTCAGAGAAACATAATCATCCATTGCACAACTATCGATAAAGGTGATTATTATTAACATACCTATAGGATTCAATTACATTTAATCCATTTTAAATGAAATAATTCTTAAAAGCCAAAGCTTGCTTATTGTTGTTAATTGATAACTGTAAAAGTTGAATGAGGGCCCGCTAGAATATTTCCGTCACTGAAAGGGTCCTCGAGTTTTCCAAGTTTCGAAACCACTGCTCACCTATGGCTTATTACTCGGGTAGATTCATTTCTTCTCAGTGAATATTGGTCATGTTCGAATTCGAGTCCGTCGGCAATTGTCCGACGTGTAACCTGGAACAAGGAGGCTCATATGATGATATGGTCGTGCTAAAATGATTAAACGACGTTTCTCCAATTGATTTAATCAATTTAAATACGAATTATCCTAAAATGCCGATCTGCTTGACGGGGATTTTTTTTATAAATTATACGATTTTCCATTTTTAATTGCCTTTCCCCCTTTTACTTCAGTTACACTCTTTTAAAAAATTACTCTTAAAAAAAGTTTTTATTCGATTAACCTTAAAGAAAAACCCACAATGATTTATAATCGGATACCGTTTTTTTTTGTTATCTTGCCCCCCCGCTATTTATAGCCATTTTTGCCCCACTGACTGACCTCTGTTGTGATTCATTCGTCTTCTCATTTCCTTAGTAACGTTTTTCCATAACACCTACTTGGTAATAGCAGTAATATCAGTGTTGCCAATTTAGCGCTTCTCGCTCTAAATTCAGCGCGTTTTTGAGTTGGCAACACTGAGCAGCATTGTTTAGGTATGCATATAGTTCACAGCCTCTCTTATATGACTGGCTTCGTTCGTTCGTTTTATAGTTACGGCAGGATCGCCGCCTGTATCGGGGCCATCGATTAAGTCCGGGAATAGGAGTGAATAGAGGTGCTCAGTGTTGCTAAAGAAGCGCCGAATAAGGGGGGGGGGAACAAAAAAAAAAAACCTTTAAAAATAGTAAAAAATACGCTGAGAGTGTTGAAGCACGCACGTGCCAATTTAGCTGGTCATATCCAAGTGTGAAAATGAATCAGTTTTAAAAGCTAGAGGGATGTGTCGTAAGAATGGTTTATGTTGTAAAAATTAGCACACTAAAATTAATTCGAATCACATTCACCAGGGTGGGCAGTGCTTTCCAAGGAGTACCCAAGTTCCCCCTGCTCCCCTTGGCTTATGTCAATGTCAACATAGCTCTGATATTATATATATATATTTTGATTGTTGTGACTGAACGACTATGAAAATTGGCACCTGAATAAGATTGACACCGGCCTTTCGGAAACGTCGTAAAATTAAATAACAAAATGATTCTAGAAGAGTGATTTTTTTTTTCTGATTAGTGATTCACTGATTATCATCGGCACGTTTTACGAGAAAGCGAACATACGACTTCAGGCCTCCTACTGAGGTACTTAACAGATTTGTTTTCCTGCTGTTTATGAGAATTCGTATGTGCTTGTTCTGATATGCTTTCTTTTCTTGCATATCAATGCTTTACTGAAAAAAAACGGGCACAACTTAGCGAAGGCGGTCCCGATTGGAATTCTGAGTGTGAAAATTCTCACTGTGCACACTCAATGTTAAAAATGACGCATAAATGAAAAGAAATTGAAGAATTAATGAAATAAAAACAGAAATAAACAGATAAATTGTTGTCATCGCTTTGAATAAATTAAATAGTTTTGCCTAGCTTAATAAATTTTCGACAGACCACATATATATCTAACCTTAGCTGAATTTGAATCGGGACCACCCTCCTAATGTTGTGTCCCTTTTCTCATCATTAATCCCTTTCTTAAACTGTAGTGTAAAAAGTATGAACATGACATCAATTTCTTGACTCAGTGTACAATTAATTGGTACTGGTAATTGGATTTTCAGTCACTTGCTGTCACCCCATTAATTGGGCTACTTTTGTAGAGGGATCTCGCACTTTAAAACGATGTCTGATTTAATTCAAAGTATTTTCTTTTTTTGTCAACTTTGAACTAACAAAAATACAATGTCCACGTGATAGGAGAGAAATCAGGTGATGATTGAAGTCTCTGCAATAAATAAACAAATTAATAATTTTCTCACCTCTGCACGTATTGACCTGAGTGACGAAACCTTTAAGATCAAGTTGCCTGACTTGTGTGTGGATAGTTGGATTTTGTTTATTAGCAGAATGAACTATTCCTAACTAGGTGTGGATTGTATCTGTGTGAAGGAGGAAAAATAATCCTTATCCATGATGTAAATTATGACATTTGAAAGGAAAATTGTGAACATCTGTAAACTGAGAACACTTAGAAATGAATTAATGAATGATTCATTAGCCAAGTTCAAGTTAGCCACCAGATTGTTTTTTTAGATATTGCTTGAAGTAACAATAACATTTTAACAGAAAATAAAAATTAAGAACTAGAATCTGTATCCTTGAGATTTTCTCTTTCATTTATACAGTCTCATGTGTATCAAATAAGTCATACATTGTTAAAGAATCCTGGTATTTTGAGATTAGAAAAATTGTTCAGAATAAACAATGTTTTGTAGAATAAGAACTTTATTCAAGTGTCATATTTATGGTTTAAATGTATAGTTGTTTTATTAGTTTGAAAAAAAAATTTAGGTGTTGTAATTTTTAAACAAAGTAATTCAATATAAATTTCTTATGATGGAAAAAGAAATTTGATTAACTGAAATTACAATAACTGTTGATATCAGAACAGTTCATTCGTATTTGTTAGTTCATAATTTGAGAAGGTCATTATCTCCAACATCATTATCATCAGCCTTCTGGAGTCTGTTCTTGGACATGGATCCTCATGAGCATCATGGTGCCAATGCTTTTTGAACTAGTCCAAAATCATCATGCCATCTCATTTTGGAGGACCACAATTTTGAATATACTCTCGGGGATCTATGTTATGAGTTTGATACTCTTACAGAATGGCCTGTCCATTGCCATTCAAGCTTTCTTATGGTTTTCATGATATCTCCGACTCCTGTTTTGCTATCTTATATAACATGCTTTCTTGCAAGTCTACGTATGATTATTGAGAATATAATAAAAGGATATTCCAAACGTCATCATCTTCAGTTATTTTCAAGATTCAGTTGTCAGTTGTATTTTCATTGAGAAATTATTAATTGTATAACAATAAATAGAAATATATTTGCTGCACTTTTTAATGTTTCAGTGTTATGCTTATACACATACACATGTTTACCAAAGCTGCTGATCAAAAATAGTATGCAGTGAGGCTTGAATCTACAAAATCAGTCCAATCAATCAGTTTGGCCCATTCATTGAAAAGAAATTTGAAACTGTTTTGTGAAAATCGATGCGTTTCACTTCCATACACGGGTTTTCTTCTCTGTCTATAATTAGTAAAAAAAAAAATCTTTCTCAAGAGGCGAATGTGCTCACAGTTTTAGAAATCTGACTGTCAAGTGTATTTCAAATCAAAAAGTAGCACAGCCTTTCAATTGCTTTGTCTTTAGAAGGTATCATTGTTCCTTATTGATTGGATTGATGGAACAGAACAACTCTAAGTATTGTAAAAACTATTAGTAAAATACACCATACTTACTAAAGAACATCTCAAAAATACACACACACCCAGATAAGTTTCATGTATGTCATTAGAATGTAAAAAAAAGTAAATTTCATAGCCTTTTGTTGCTACATGTGGGGGTGAACTTTTATTTTTCTGAACCCAAAAGGTAGAAACCAGATCTGTTCTATTGTACTGATTACTAATAATAGCATAGGTAAGTAAGTAGGTGTGCTGTCTATTAATAAACAGAGAACACAAGTCGCATGGTACCATTAATAAGACACTCCTGTTTTCCTGGTGATGTCTATCAACAGCTTTTATTCTATCTTATTTACCTCCATCAACGAGGTTGCAAAGAGGTATGTTCATGGTTGCTTTTTACCAGAACAATCTGTTGGTAGGGGTAATAATAGCGGAAATGCTCCAACTAAAAACTTCTAGAAATGACTTTTGAGTTGTCAATGTTAGAAAGGGGACATTTCCTGTTTTGTAGAATGGGCAAGGTGCAAGAATCTCAGACATCATGACTCTCAACTTATATCTCCAGAGATCATACATTGAATTGCGGATGGAAAATGGGATAGCATGACTGTTAGGACAAGTTCAGGAGATATCGGTGCCACAATATGGCTAAAGAAAGATTTGGCGAATTTTGGAGAAGATCTATGTTCAACAATGAACATTAAAAAGTTGATGATGATAATTATTGTGGAGAAGTGCTGAGTTGATAATACCAGTTACCAGACACCAAGGTTGAAGAGGCCACCTGCTACAAAAGTGTTTTATGTAACAATCAATATTGTTGGTGTGAACATTGCTTTGTTTCTGGCTATTAATTGCTATTATTTGATTTTCTCATTTTTCTTTAGTTTTCTTGGAATTGTAGGAAATGTAACACATGAAAAGTGGGTTTAATTCAATTGAAACTACAGAAATTGACAAACGTTTTGCAAAGATCTTTGTGTACATAGAATGAAGAGGAAGCATATGATGATCTTATTGTGATCCATTCTGAAGTCTTGTAAAAGATGGAGAGGGGAAACCTTTCCTTGGCTATTTTTCAAGCTTGCTTTATTTTCAATTTGTCTGTATTTTATTATTGATTTGGCCTTTCCATGGAATAAAAGGGTTAAATCAATCAGAACAATAAACAAAATGACCGTACCACCTTTAACTGCTTTTCAAGCTCCCTGTCTTATTGACCAAGAAAGAACTTGACTACTTCACCTGTCTTGAAAAAAACTAGTGGAAATATAAGAATTCATTTATCAATAGAATCGAGTTTTGTTTCCACACTTTTCTGTAATTAATTAATTTCCTAAATGAGTTTCACTTTTTGCTTGACCTTGACAAAAACCAGCTGTATCTGATGGTCCTGGTCACTGTTAAGCGTAAAAAAAATGACAAAACGTTGATAAATGCTGTTAACCATTATGTGGCCATTTTGGTATAAAGTGGCCAAGAAATAGCAAAAATCTGGTTAAAATTCTAAAAAATAGGGCTAAATGGTGAATTTTTATATTGCTTGAACAAGAACCACGCTGAATTTAGCACTGAAAGCTCTATATTGGCAACTCTGTGAACTGTGTCGGCTCAAGTGTCACTTCTTTTCTGCTGTTGGGTCTTGCATAATGTTTTTTTCTTTTTCTTACCAGCTCTTGTGAATTATTGCCATGATGTCACACACAGTGATTCTATCGTGTTGTGTGTATGTATGATACCTTGTGAGGAAGAGACAGGTTCAGGCCGATTTTATCTTTTGTCACTTTTTTCCATATTAGAAATATACTATGAAGGCTCCAGGAGGCAAATTTCTGGGACCATACCTTTATATTTGTAGAAAAATTTATTCTCAGTCAGATGAACATCTCTTCGTTATTGATATCTATAAACTACACGAATGCTTGTTTTGGGGAAGGAAAATACTGAAATAGTACATTTGCAATGCTCAAACAAGCATTCATATAGTTTTTATGATGAATGGAAAAACGAGACAAAAGTTGCTAATTTCCTTCTTGGAATTTTAAATGATGAGGATGAAAAACAGAGAGAAAACAACTGTGTAGAAATTCTAGTGGTTTTCTATCAAGAAAACTTTTTTTTTTATGGACTTTGGAAGAGGCTCTCTCTGAATATGGTAATTGGTTGTATATACTTTCAGCAAACTCTTGTTGCAAGAGTAGTTGTAAATATCATTTTAATAATTGCTTTTTAGTGTGGGTTACCTTGAAAAAACATCTCAAATTCACATGATGAGTTGTCCAAAAATTGCCTGGCTCCCTCTCAGCTGTTGCTGCAGACATCTGGGTATCTGTGCCCATGATACTACTACTTTTAGTGCTATGGGGAGATGCTGGCTAGTGAACAGTTCCTCGGACACCAAACTT
Organism: Thysanoteuthis rhombus; assembly: GCA_963457665.1. Taxonomy (NCBI): domain Eukaryota; kingdom Metazoa; phylum Mollusca; class Cephalopoda; order Oegopsida; family Thysanoteuthidae; genus Thysanoteuthis; species Thysanoteuthis major. The sequence continues at coordinate 46,984,026 of OY735219.1, read as the reverse complement.
CATTCGGTTTTCAATAAATGGTCAGAAACTCCCGGTTATGCCAGTTCACTTTTTGATTGTTAGAAATATGATTTATTTAAGTACATGACTTTCCATTGAAAATGCAAAATATGTGTCTCAAACACACACATACATGTGTATGAGTGTGGATGTAGTTTGCATTTGTAGTGTGTAAATGTAAAATATCCATATACACATATAGTGTTATTTTGCAGAATCCAAGAAATGTTTGATTAGAAGTTTTGGTACTGATTGACTCGTATCACATCTTTTTGCTATTGTTGTTAGCCTCATGCTGTTGATGGTGGCTTCAGGAAATTCAAAATTATCTCTTTTGTGCAGGTCCTGGTTTGGGCATCGCTTATCTCATGAGTAACGCAATGTATCATCATATCACAGTGGCTGCTGTTATCTTATAAGTGTGGCTTTATTTTATTTCTGACCTATATTTCTTCCCCACCTCCTTTCTCTCCCTCTTTCTCCCACACACACTCCCTTCATTACATTTAGAGTACTTTCTATACACTTCTAATCAGATGTGGACAGACATACATTTTTTATAAAACCTCATGATTAACACATCAACTGTGGCAGGTTTCAAAGAGTTAGTTATCTATGGCAAGATAAAAGCCCTTTTCCATTGCTAGATAATCCATAGCTTGTTACACTAACTGGGCGGCCACTCTATTCTTGTTTTGTTGATGTTTAGCAGGTCAGTATCATTGAAATAATCAGGTGAGAGTGGGCAGTTACACAGAATGTGTCAGCGGTTTATGTTGTGACCCTGTTAATCTGTGCAGAGATCAATCCTGACCCTATATACCAGACCAAGTACAGATAATCACTAATGCTCTTTGCTAATATTTTGACACATTAAAGATTCTGGAAATTGCCTGTAGAAACAAATATTTCCACTTGGGAAAATGTGCACTCTCAACAGAAGGAGTGTTTGGAAAAGGGAACAGTTGTAAATAATTCCTGTGCTCTTAGGTGGCACACCTCAATTGGATATGACAAGAGGGAGACTATGCTGCTGCTGTCTTTTTTGCTATGATCCAATTTTATGTTCTATCAGTTCCCAAAGAGGATCTAAGTTATGTGAGTGACAACCAGGGCCAGCTGAAGCGTTTATAGAGCACTTAGCAGAATCAGATTTGGGAGCCCCCTCTGCGTTTCAGTTTGATTATATGCCCGGCCAGCTCTGGTGACACTATAAGAAACCACCAACCAGAACTGTCAACATTGGTTTCTTCAGTTTTCAAGTTGGTCTGGCTGGCTATGTATATATTACGCTTGAGGGATTGAAAATTTAAATATTTACTCCTTGATATATGTACAAAAACTTTTTATTTCAGTTTTGAGACCCCCCCCCAAAAAAAAAAAAAATTTCAGTAGAGGTTCAATTTGAAATGTAAGTTTAACTGGGTCACTTGGTTTTGTCTGGCATTCATATTTATTTTCTTAAAATTCAGACTTTTTTTTTGGTAATCACTGCCCAACAAAATGTGGGAGAAGTAACTTATTCATTGATTACACCTATTTCCAATTTTTTAATTGATCACCCCCAACATGATGTGCTGCCTGAAACCATTGGTTACATGATGGTTTTTATCTAGTGATTAACCAGACCTGTTATCATAGTCTTTGATGCACTTGTTCAGTTTTAATCTTATTAAGATGATTGAAAATAATCTGTTTGTTCTCTCCTGTTTGTTTTTCAATTCTTCCCCCTTCTCTTCAGTCGAGCACCTTTTGTTGATTCACTAAGGACATACCTGAACACTTGAATAAATTTTTAGGTAGTTTATTCATTTCTTTTTGCTTGTAACCAGAGGGATGAGGTGGGTGGGTAGCTGTGGAGAATCATTGAGCATTGTGTGGAGATCGGTCTTTCCTGGTGGATTAACGAGATCGGTCTGGGAGGTTCCTTTCGTGGTATAGTGGGGTGTTAGCCAGTGTTCTCACTAACAGTTTGATAGTTAAGTTCCCAATTGAGCTTAGTGTGTTTTTTGTAAGAATGCAAAATGAATATAAGCATTGGGAAACTTCACAATCCTATAAAAACGGTTGGGAAATCTAATTTCTGGCAAAATTTCTGTATACCCAGTTGGTCACCTTTCCAAGCACTGATCAGGCTTGATATTACTTAACTCGAGTGACTGATATGAGAATCAATGTATCCAACGTGATTTGGCCGTAACTATTCAGCAGATAATTGAACAGATCTGCCATTATCATCATCGAAGAGAGAATTTAAATAATCTCATGAAATATCTTGATCTGGTCGATTTCACCATTTAGTATCTCCATTTTTAGACTATTCAATTGATTTCTACTCTCTTGATTAAGGGCATTATTTTACTTGGATTATAAGAGCATGGAAACAAATTACATACCTAGAGTTTTTCAGGCTATTTTTTGCTTGGAAACTTGGAATTTGAAAATGTATACATTTGTGGCATTCCCAAGAGTTGAAAAATTTGATTATAATAGCAAAACCGATCATCCTAATTCTTAGTTTCTACTGTCTCCATCAAAGTAGTGCCTTGGTGAGCAGCATCAAAAGTCAGTGTTACATTTGATTTATATGCTTTGTTCAAATTAACCAAACTTTTGGGTAGTACTGAGTAATTTAAAATTGTTATTTCACATATCATACTTCAATGAGTATGTTCCCTAATTATCTAACCTTTATCCAGTACAACAGGAATGTTGTCAGTGCTTTGATGATATATTATTGCATATTTTTGAATGGTATTTTATACCTTAGATAGTATTGATGATTACTGCTTGGAATTCATTTTCAATGTAATGCCCTAAATTGTTGAAAATAAATCACTGCTTATAGAATCCATTTTCATTTCTGCGCTTTCAATTGTTTTGAAATAAATGATTCCTGTTTGTAATTTGGGCCCATGGTCATTGTAGTATGGAATGTGTAACTGAAGTAATACTAATGGCTATGTCAGAAGGACCACACTTCTTTTGGGTGACCACATTACTTGACTTATATAAAGAAATGCGCATAGATTAATGTACCAGTTTATGAGTTTAACATTCCCCCACCGGGGTCAAGTAGAATAGGGTGCTATTGGAAGATAAATAAATGTTAAGTGAAATTAATTGGACATATAAAAAGCTTTATCTTTTCTGCCTGATGATTGGTGTATGTTTTCTCAGAGGCTCTAGCAACTGTACATTGATTTTCATAAATGGGTCAAAATAAGGATTGTTTCTGTAATATTTTTTTTTTCCCCCCTTAAGAACTGATCATTTTGTAACCGACATTATATATACATCTTTGTGTGTGTGTTTATTCAGTTATTTAACCCATCAATTCATTCAGGCTGGGAACACATACATGTAGGTGCACTTTTGTGGCCATTTTGAATACATAATGAAATCACATGACCATTATATTTGTATAATTTTGCCATAAATTAAATCCATCTTGTAATCTTCAAAATGATTTATGACTTCCTTGGGTTCCTTAGTAAATGAGAAAACTTAGATCCATCCATTATATCCTTGTCACCCTCACTTTGTATCCCTTAAGAATAATCCCAGCATGAATGAGTTAACAATGAATGGCACAAATTTCCTGTCAGTGCAGTTCTATGGCTAACTCCATAATATTTCTGTTTTATTGTGATTGATGAGAATTCAACCCTATCTATGAGTCTGGGCTTTTATCTTGCAATGGATAACTATTAATATTCATCACCTTTTTCAGTTAATGGGTTAACTAATGTAGTATTTTTGGAATTAGGGCTAGAGCTCTAACTTGACACAATTCTCGAGTGAAATCAGCTTTGTCTCTGAACAAGTTCAACATATCACATTATCTTTATGGATTTACATTTTTCATGAACTTTGTGTTGATGAAAGATAAGTTGATATTTACAATATGAGAAGAGGTCAAAAAATGAAGTTATCAATTTTCTACCAACCTAATAGGTTATTTACTTTAATTATTCTCATGCTATTTGTCTCATCTTTCTCTTGTATCAATCAGTGACACATGATTCCTTCTCCTAAAATTGATCCACCCACCCATCAATCTATTTCGGTGGTTCTCAACCTTTTTACCCATGTACCCTTTTCATCATATTTCAGAATGACATTTCTCTCCCTTCCAAGATTGACTCGAAAGTTGTATTGTAAAATTGTGATATGTAGAAAGACAGGCCTGGTTCATCTCTTAATAGAAACTGCTGCACTATCAAAATCTTTTGGCTGCATGCCACGTTGAAGGTGATCTGTTGAAAAGAGTCTGAATTTTCAAAAAAGCAAATGTGAATGTTGCCAGACTCGGGTCTGACCAAGTCTATCCAGCCATAATTGAATTGGGATTCATTTAATTCTTATTGCTTGCAGTTATTGAGAGTAGTATCAAGAGCGGTATCTTCCTTAGGAGGATTAAACAGATAGCTACGGGGGGCTCACTACATGATCCCCATCTAGGTACTGACCAGACGATTTGGATGTAACTATTGAATAGGGATAATTATCACAAACACTGATTTATCCAATTGTCTTAGTATCTCACAAGTAATTGAAAAGAAAAACGTAAACCTTTTTATCTGCTTTTTTTCTGTCTTACAAGTGCTTTTTTTCTTCTAGTATGAATAAAAGGTATTATACTTTTATTTGTAAATGACTGAGGTTAAACAATTGTTAACCACTAATATCTACTTGGATTAATTGATAGGTACATTGATTGTCTCATTTAACTTAATTTCTATGTACAGATAATTTTAGGTTACCGTTGACTTACTTGATTGAGTGGCAACTACTTAAAGACAGTTATCTTGTGAAACTGTGAAGTAGAAACTTTAACTTTTTAATTGGGTTGTACCTGAAGATCTTGTGTATTTGAACCATTAACATATATACAAGTATGTATGATGGTCATTTAATTGAAAAAGAAAATTCAAATATTACACTGCGTCAAATGTGCTGGTATTATGACTAAAGGGTCAGTCTATAAAGCTTTATATGTTTTGGGGCTTGGAGCAGTTGTCCTCCAACCACCTTTGCAAACCATTCGTCCAGCATATACAGTAATCTTAAGATTAGATAAAAAAAACAAAAAAACAAGTATGATTGATGTCAACTCTGTGGTTTCTATGAGTTGGTGCTTTTAGCGTGGAATAGCAGGGTGTTCTCATATGCTCTTCAACGGCATGTGTTTTGGACCTTTTTATCTGTTTTGGTCATTTCTGGGCATGTTTTTGACCATTTTTAGCTTTTTTTATCACATAAAAATGTGAACCTTGGAAAACTTCCAGATACTATAAAAATGGTGGGGAAATCAAATTCCTGGCTAACACATTGGATAGATAAATTGTGATGGATTACTATTAGTGTTCACCACCTTCTGCAGTTAATGGGTTAATATAGTAACATGTCATAAATGGTTTGTCTCTGCCTAAGAATTTTTGATGCAGTCTACTGTTGAGTCAATGTGTTCGTCAGTATTACGTGTGGAATTTTGGTTTTGAGCAATTACTGAGTTACTATTAAGTAGGATGGTTTGTTTTCACTTGCAGACTGCTAGTGTCTGTAAAGCTGACATACTGAACCTTTAAGTAAGCCTACATATCAATCCACCCTTATGTACCCCCCACCTATCTAAAGATGTACCTACTCATCCACCTGATTCTCCCAAGATAAGCCACCCACTATTTTACATCATTTCCTTTTCTGACATTATTCTCACCCATTCTTTTGTACAGGTAGTTGTTGTTTGAAACTGTCAACCAAAACTGTCAGTAAAGGTTTCTTCAGTTTTTAAGTTGGTCTGGTTGGTTATTTATGTGTCTATCAAGCATACCGGATGCACCAATGGAACCAGAAGATTGAGAATTTAAATTTACACCTTAGGAAAAATCTCCCCCTAAATACATTTCAAGTCGTGAGTTCAGTTTGCAATGTAAGTTTGTTAATTGATCGCTTAGTTCATATTTAGCAACAGTCATGGTTGTTTTTACAACATTCAGAATTTTTCAGTGATCACTACCCAACAATAGGTAAGTGAAGTCACTTATTCACTGATCATCCATTTTTCCTATTTTTTAATTGATCACTCATCACAGCCTACTGCCAAAAGAAATTGAATGCATGACTGTTTCTGTTGAGTAATTAACCCGACCTGTTATTTTTGACTTATTTTTTTATCTACAATTTACTTGAATAGATATTTACTAAATTTAGGTTGGTCCAACATAAAAGTTAGGGAGGCGGGTTGGATTAGATGCTTTTATGTCTTGTTGACCAAGGTGAATAAAAGAAAATGAAACAATAATTATTCAAGGCAATGGAAACGACTTGTTTTATGATAACTTTATTTTTTTTATCATTTTAGTATGTACTTACATGAACTTCTGTGCACCATCAATTGACCTATGAAATATTTTAGATGGGACAAAATATTGTCTAAGTGTGTTTAAATTTTAAGAATATTATCAAAACAGTAGGAATGTCTAGTTTTAAAAATATTTTTGGCCATAAAACACTGAAATAATGTGATTTTTTTTTTTTTCTCTATTTTTCAATTCTGGATGTTATTTTTGGCTAACCAAAAGAAAACAATTTTTGTGCATGATGTCATGTATCCAATGAAGTTGGTGTGTCAGATTTGACCCACAGGTCATAGTTTGTTGTTCCCTGGTTTTATGCCAGTCCAAATGAAGGAGGTTGTTGCTGGTTTGATTTTACTATGACTGAATAAAGCTTCATAATTTGATTATACGACAGGAGATGAGGAAACTAAGGAGAGCAAGATGATGAAGATAGATAAATATAAATGTTTGTTGAAATATCTTAAATATATAGTGTGTTTGTCTGCCACACTGTAAAAAGTACCTTAACATGGGTGCAGCCAAGCCAAATTGAGCACCACTCAATGGACTTGGGAGGAGGTTTAAAAATAAAGTTCTGAGAAAAATACATCTTAAAGGGTTCCAGAGTGGGGTCTATTTACAATGTAAATATAATGCCAAAGTGGAACCTACTTTCCACCCATATGCATATCATCTTATTTTATATGATTATATGTAATTCTTTAAGGGGTTTAAAGTGAAGGGAACCCCACCCTTCAAGGGGTCAATAGTGAAAGAGACCGTTTCCCAAATTAAAGCACTTGAAACATTTTGGGAGGAAGGCTCTATTTTTGAGGTAACTATTATATAAAACTGAATGAATAGTCTGTCTGTGGGACAGGTATGCAGCTAGTATTTTATATATCAGTTATTCTTGACTTTTCTTGTCCATGCATTCTTTTCACCAAATTTCAGAATGTCATTTCCTTCCCTCCAAGATTGTCTGATTCAAAATTTGTTTTCTATACTAGCAGTGCCTAAAGATCAGTATTCGAATAGATTGAATTTGCTTATCTTTAGTCCCAATCCAATATACATTATGATGATGATGTACGATACATGCTGGTATATAAACTGGACATTCAATTTTTAAAAAAATAAAGAATATGCTGTGTCCAACATACTGGTATCATGACTAGCCTTGGAAATCTGTGTAAAAGTGACCACTTTCTCCAACTAGTATATTTTCAGCAGATTAGATGACATTTGAAGCATCTAAAAAAAACACCACCACAAATGGGGTGTCCTAAAGGCCAGATACAAAAACAGTGACTAAACACTTAGCTAAAACCATGAAACCCCAACTGGAATTGGGGTTTTATCTTATCTGCAGGTCACCTTATCCACTGAAATATATGGTAAATACGTTTTTCCCATTTCTAAGAAAAAAAGCCAAATTTCTCAAGAATTTTGAACTTAATATTATACTATTCACTTGTAAAATCTACCATCACCAGGTTTAGCAAGGTTATTGTTGTGTAACCCATTTGTGTTAGAACTTTATTCTTAACTTTCTTGTACACGTCTGTGGCTGGGTTTCACCTGTGTAAAATTGACGGGTTAGATAATTTTTCCTAATTGTTTTTTTCCCCCAAATGAAAACCCAGTGTTTAATTTGTTGATTTACAGGTCTGACCCAGACTGAAGATCTCTTCCTGTTGCTTAGCGACACCAATATTCCCTCACTGAATCCTGTTTCAAGCCAATGGAGAATCTTGCCTGTCAACTTGATTGTAACTTTTTAATTGAATCTCTGACAGATTTTTTTTTTTTCGCTATTTGCTTAACTCCATACCATCAAGATTACATTACTAGCTGAAAACCTGTCTTAATTGGGTTTTCAGCTAGACAGTTGAAAAAAAGATGAAGATTTAGATTAGCTAAGTGGATGGACACTTAGTATTTGTCCAGTGTAGCATTATACTTACATTGTAAATTGAATCCCTTGCTAAAAACTCAAAAGGTTTTTGCATCTTCAAAAACTAATCTGCTAAAAATGTGTTCCGGTATCCAATGAGCAACCACTGAAAATTTGATGATGATAGATTTAGTACAAAATAATTATAATGTTGAACTGAACCCTTACTTTGTATCTATCAGGTTAGCTAAACCAATCTTTATCTTTTTGTTTAATTGTATGAAGGAGACATCTAGCTAAAAACCTCCCTCTAGGGTGGGTTTTCAGCTAGTTTTTAAATGGATTGTTGAGTTTCTTTTGAAGAATACAAATGCCACCTTTTCTGATTAGCTGTTGGATTGGAAGCTGGGGTCTTTTAAAACTATTCACTTTTTTCACATCTACATTGACCTTTTATTTGCGAGCATTTTTTTTTTTTTTTTCACATTTCAGGATACAAGTTGTTTTGAAATTGTTATTGTTTGCCAACCATACAAAACTGTTATTCATTTGATAAGGTCTTATTTAATCTTGTCTTTGCAACCCCAAATTGACTTTGTGGTATTATTCTGTCAGCTGATTAATGCACTCTAAATAATTGGTTGACTGCAGACCCCCCCCCATCCCCTGATGAATGATTACTGCTATTATCGTGATTTGTTTTAAATATCAGCTGTTTATGATTCCTAGTGTCCATTGATTTGTTTTTTTTTTCTTTCTTTTGTATCCTCTCTGTTTAGCGTAGATTTCAACTTTAATTTTACGTAGCATGAAAACATAGAAAAAACTCAAGTGGCAATCAACTGGGCATGTTGCAATGTCTGACAACTGCTGGACATCACGACTTGCGTCATGGATCCTCAGGAACTGTATGCGAAATAATGGTCAGAAAAGAATAAGATGGCATCATGATTTAGGCAAGTTCAGAGAATAGTGGCACCGTATCATTCGGGAGTGAGAAAATTGGTGCATATTTGGGAAGGTCTTTGTCCAATAACGGACTTTGAAGGGCAGCTGCTACTGCTGCACTAATAGGAATTCTACTCGAAGGTCCTAGTATTGTGAACAATTGAGGATTTATTGAGATATAGTTTACTGGTAGGTTATAAGGTCATAAATACTGAGATTTAATTCCAAGTGCTCTTAGAATAAAAATAGTTTCAAACCAGACAAAAGCCACAAGGTCTGTAATTTAATTGCACTTTATAATGTACTATCTGATCCAAGGCTTGAACTTATGACCATCAGGCAAGTTACTAGATATACCTAACCAACACTTTTATCCACTATGTGATGTGTCCTGTAGGATAGACGAATTGGTAGATGAAAAAAAATCCTCTTCTATCTACTAGGATATCTTCACACTGGTCTGAGTTAATCAATGTATAATAATGGTGATTCTTTGTCCTAGAAATTCTGACAAAAATCAAACAGCAGCATTGATTGTAATGAAAAATGTCATGAAATCCCTTGAGCTTCTGTCTGGCTCTATTGTTGGGGTTTATTGACAAACCATCAACTGATTGGCCTGTAGCTATTTAGAAATGACTGATGCCATGCCTAGCCATCTCACAGGACCATATAAGGATTTATTGGTTTGCGTGTGGAATGGACGACATTATTCCACACTGACACGACTTGGCATTCTGACTATTCTTGGTGTTTAACCTTTGTTCTTTTTCAAGGGCACCAAGATTTTGTCGACTTAGTAACTTAGAAAGCCTATCATGTGTCTTTGACATGACAACATAGTCTCGAAATTCAAACACACTATCGTTTGGGGAGTGGAGTCTCTTGCAGTGGTTGGACAATGTTTTGCTCCAGGGTCTTTTGGCTTTGATTAGCTTTCTCCCATCTTCATGGTTGAGGGTAGTCAGGGGTACACCCTCACCCCTTTTGTAGCTCTCTTACCATGAAATAGGAAAATCCATACCAATCGTGTGTGTGATATTTCTGTTTAGAACAATGCTACTCTAAGTGTGGTATGCGTACTGGTACTAGTATGCAAATCAAAGGCGGTTGGTATATAGCTCACTTTATAAAAAAATGCATCGGTAATTTGTGAAAGTTTTTTCTTTAGCTTCAATATCTTCATTTATAGTTTTAAGAGAATTTGCTGATAAATCTGTATTATTTTGAAACATAAAGTGAGTTTACAAATTATTTATTTAACCTCCCCCCAACTCTCGGGTTCTCTTCAAATTCACAGAACTCTATCAGAACTGACATTTTTGGCTTGTATAAAACATTTTCCTGATTTTAGACTTGTTGAGATGAACAGGTTTTTAGAGTATTTCCCTATAAATACTTGCATAATACCAATAGAAAATGATGGAATTATTTATGTATGGGTTGGCACATCTGCCTAGCATCAGAGTGTCTGTGCACACTACCTAGGATTTAAATGTTGCTCCTCAAACCCTCGCCTAGGATCAGATTTGAACTAATCCCTGCATGGGTTTCATGTTAGAATGATGTCATTTTCTGTGTTTGAAAAAACTGGGGAAATTTCACTTATAAAATCTTGTTTATTTTTTGTAACACATACATCCTAGCAAACTTTTAGAAGAGATCTGTGAGCTATACCTATATACATCCTAGCCGTCATAGAAACCTTAGGATATATGTGCCCCATGAGACTCGAAAGGGTTAAGGAAAGTTTGTTCTACATCCTCAGAACCTTGGGATGATAGAAGTTTTATTTCAAAATTTCATCAGTTGGATACTGTTTTTTTTATTTAGCACTTCCGGAGAAAGAGATAAAGAAAAGAGTTTCATATTATACCCTGGAGAAGGCCGTAGAATGAATTGACTGAAATTTTATGTTAACAGCAGAGGTAAAAAGAAGAGGTTGGAATTCATGTTTTATGTTCAAGTTTTATAGATTTCTCTTCTTTCATTGACTCTTTTTTCTGAATTGATTGTAAATAATAGTTGCCAAGGGTCAATGTTAAATATTCAATTTCCTCACTGGATTATCACATGCAAAGATTCACAGGGTTAATTGATTGATACTTTCATTTCAATAAGGTGATGGTGATTCTAAGTAACATTGTGTCTTATGGCTAAAAATAACTTATTTTTATGGAGTCTATTTTGTGTCCTGCCTGAACAATTGAAAAAAGGGTTGAGGAAAAGGACTAAAAAGTTTGAAAATGAAGTTATGAACATCGCCAACAGTGTTACCTTTAATTCTTAGCAGTCGGGGCATGCAAAAATTTTATATTATACAAATTTCAGGTCAGTTGTTCCTAATCTCATTTTATTTTAACACTAGCATAGTATTTGTAAAAATAACAGTATTATTTATGTTGGGATCGGAGTGTAGTATCTGTGCGCTCATTGAAAAGTCTTAACCACACATTGATATATGGATATGGATACACATTGTGCTATGTATGTTGATAATTTAAAATTTCAATGCAAGCATCATTTGCCTCTATGAAATGTATTGGGAATTGTTGCAAAGTTAGAGATTCCTCTAAGTTGGTTATTTTGTTTTATTTTTTTTGTGTTACCAAGAGAGCCCCATCAATTAATCTCATTAATTTTTTAAATAATAAACATTTATGACATTGATATAGTCACTTGTTCCTGTAATTGGTGACTAAGAAGAGATCTTTTTGGTCTGTCTGATGATATATGGTCAATGTTCATTAGCTGTGAAGAATGGAGAGTAAGGTTTTAATTATATTTTTTATTGAGGTCAATCTCCAGAAAGTTGGATAAAACCGAAATTTTATCTGTAGATTAATGATTACATCCTGAATTTATATTCTATCTGATCCAATCTTTATGGATAATTTTAAGGTCTCTTCAGCTGTGGATTAAGCTAGTGAAGGGCTTGAGACATACATTATAAAGGGCTTCTGAATTCCAAAACTAAATATTATAAATATTATATATATGTATTTAAACACATAATTATTTCACTTGCATGGTAAAGTAATTTTTTCATTTGCTATACTGCCAGATAATGTGATAATTATTTCTGTCATTTTAGTAATAGTATTACTTCATTTTTATTGTGATCATTGTGCTGTGGCTATGATTTCAGTTTCAAATACTTAGGTATTTATACATTGTATATGTAGCAAATAGATATTACACTTCCATTAATTACTGTTCAAATCATAATCCGACTAAAAGGTGATAATTAGCTAAAATAGCTAACCTCAAACACTCATTCATAAAAGCTGAAAGGCTGTATAGTACTATAGTGATAAAGCAAGTGCAGAATTGATAGCATGTGAACATTTAGTACAGGGTCCATAGCAAATGCTACTTTAGTTACATAGTTAATCCGGCACTGGGTCTCTCCAGTAAAAGTAATCATTCTATTTACTGAATATTGGATAGGTTCATTCAAATTTGACTACAACTCAAAAACAAGAATCATTTGGTCTTGGAATTATATAACCGATATCAATTGATCAAATTATTTCGATCTTGTTTATCCTGTAAGAATGACATGAATAAGAACAAATAATCTCTTTTTAGAGTTATTCAATTTCAACCCTACATTTCATTGGATCTTTGAAAAAAGTGCAGTTATTACATTTGTACTGAACACTATTAATCTTTTTATATTCCCAAACTTCATTGTCAGTTTTATCGACAATGAATTAGGATTTAGTTTCATGAGAGTTGAAATTAGAATTTTAAAGATCATGTCTTTGTTTTTCTTCTATAGATTTAGTTACTAATTGTGTAACCTATGATTTGGATTCTATTTCTCTACTTGGAAATATGAGATCCCCCCCCCCTTAACTACCATCTATCCTGGTATATTAGACAATCATTTGATAAAAATAAAAGAAACATGCCATAACGGTCAATTATTGAACAGTGTCAAAAAAAGTCTTGTAAAAAATTCCATCAAACAATTTTGTGGTCAAAATAAATTTTATTTATGACATAAATTTTATTTATGACATGATATTTATTTATAACATCTAAGATAGAATAAAGAAAAAAAACTTCTATAAACATCTAGATTCTGGAGAATACAGATGTTATTGAGAAACCTGTCAGAATAAGGCCCCCAAAAGTTCAATAAAGCTCCCCCCCCCTCCAAGAAAAAGAACAAGGGGTTTAGTGGAGTACTGATGCCAATTTATTGGTCTGTAGAGAAAACAGTATAGCCTAGTGCTCTGGAACAAACAAGCAACTGACAAATTGAAACAAACTGACACACGCACACTTGCTTGTATAAAAATGGATAAAACTCTTTGCCGTCTTTGATGGCTACGGTTATTCAACTGCAGATATTATAGTATGTCCAGTGCTGGTATAATGCCATGGGAACCCCTATCTATAGAAGTTTGATGTAGATAATTATGGTGCTGGGATGAAATGTAGCAAGTGGTGATCCTCCAAATATCCTTGTGAACCATTCATCTTATAGTTCAGCATACATGATACATTTCAAGTTTTCTGTTGGCAAAATACTGAAGATAATTGCAAAGCAGATAATGCTTAAATAATTTTAGTAACTGTATATTTTGAAGCACATGTACAATGGAATCAAATGGTACTGTAAATATTCATAGTTGCTTGGTCAGTGTAAGTTTATAATTCCGAATATCCAAGTTTTACATTTTTGTTATTGGAACTTTTTAGTATATAAGTGGCTACTAATTATAAGTTGACTTTTTCTGCAAAAAAAGACCTCCAGTGGATTGCTTGCTTATTATTAAGCCATAACAGTGATTATTCAAATTCAAACTCTGTTCCCAGATTCTGTTTTCCATGCTGGTAACTGGTATGCCAATCTGCACTTCCACAATGTTAGCCTTTTGTATAAACTTTAGGGCTATTCACGTACAAGCCTCTGTTTGGACCTGTAAAGACGAGGAAAACCCTCCTGAATTTTCGTAATCAAAACCATCAATCTGTTTTCTTTTTTCTCCCTTTTTTTTTTTTTGCTTTCTGTTATATTTCCCGCTTGATCCTTTCAATATTTCAAGTGTCTTTGAAAACCATGATATTAGCAAGTTTTCTCAAAAAAATCTTTGTTCTTGAGTTGCATACAAAATTATAAAAATGCATAGAAGCCAAGATGGAAGCTTCTGCCAAATTAACTACTTTGAAAAGCAATTCTTGTTTTCTTTCATTTCATCTTCTTTCTTCTTTCCCTTTCTCTGTTGACCTCCCTTTGTCACTATTTCTTTTTTTTATTCCTCTTAAGTACATCTATTCAGGTCAAATTGATTTTCTTCTTAAAAATAATAATACAATCTAAAAAAACAAATGCAAAGACTTGCTTCTCTTCTAATTATACTTGACTAACAGATTCCATTCTGTTCATTGTAGAAAATTCTCTCCCCAAAAAACTATTCAGTTTTAGTTTGTGCTTTCTGATTGTTCAGACAAATACAAATGTCTGTTGCTACTTCATACTGGATGGCACCAAAATCATTTTCCACTTGGAAACTTGAATAACTTTTTTAAAACAATAAGAACAGATTCTGCTCAAAACCTCTGGTGTTGTATATCTAATATTTTAGGCAATATTTGTTTCTGTAATAAAAATATTGATTAATATTTAAAGAAAAATTGTTTCAAATTAAATTATCAAGTTAATCACCATTAAAATGTTCAAGACAAAAATAATTATTGCATCAAAAATAAAAGGAAAAATATTATCCGAAATGCAGTATAATTCATTGTGTGTGTATGTATGTGCTAAGCGTATACATTAGTTATAAACATTGTTTGGTCTTTCTTTCTTGTATTATATTTTTTATCTTGAGAATAGACTTTTAAAAAGAATATGATATAGTGTAATGTAAAAGAGAAATAATTTCTCATCTCTTATTGAAGTAACAGCATTCCTTCTTTCTGAATGCTCTCTCTCTTTAACCACTCTCTTTTGGATATTTAATTTCTTACAAATGCCATTAACCTATTCCAATGTGGTCTTAACATGAAATTTTCCCTGTTCTTAGAACTCTTGACTTGTATTGCGGTTGAACAAGAAGGAAATTTTTCCTTTACATAAATTCAATTTGGTCCTTAGATGAAAGAAGTATCTGTAATTAACTACCTTGGGTGAGTTGAGCACTTGCTATTGTTTGTTTGTTGTCCATTGATTGTAATACCTTTGCCTCAATCCCTCAGTTTCTGTCAGTCTACATCCTGACTGCAATGGATGCCACTGGAAACAACACTGTTGAATGAGATGTTGATTGTTTATGCAGTGTTCTGTTCACATTTAGACTGGCAGATATCATGGAGGCTTTATTCACTGCTTCTTGCTGTAACCATAGTTACTGCCTTATTGCTTCCAACACTTTGGTTCTCATACAATCATCAGAGTTAAGCAATGATGAACCTGGTCAGTATCTTGATGGGTGACCAGCTGGGAATACCAAGTGCCGTAATCACCTGGGAATCATGCACAGAGCTTTGCATGGCAATCTCATTGATTCTCCTAAGGAGGAGACTGATCTCTACACTATGCTAAATAATGCAAGCCTACGGGGTCCCTCCCCTAAACCTCAAACCCCTCTGACTGACCCGGCTAGGTACAACAAAGAATGAATGAATTTGAATTTTTAAAGCATTGTGAATTGATCTTCATCCCAATTTTGAAATGTTTGTCTCTATGTTATGGTAAGGGCATCCACTGTTACTTTTTAGAGTGGGGACTGCAAAAGGATATATTTCAGGGTGGGGTGAAATGTATTTGGAATATATCTTAGTAGCAACCCATTTACCAACAAATGATAATACATTTTAATGGGAACGTTGCGTTGCTCTTACATAAAATGATTGTATCACACTATCATCCAACTTTCAAGCCCCCTTGCCTTCGGGGACAAGGCTCGGTCTAGGTGAGTGGGTTGTTGTTGGTAATGGTGGGGGTCAGATGCTCTGTTTACCACCCCTAGTGGATGCCCATATGTGGTGGGTCATTTTTTTTATATCAACTTTTCTATCATATATCTAGGAGTATAACTGTTCATATGTTGTTCCATGATTTTGTTTAGTACCCAGATTGATCGACAGATGGCAGTTGTTCAAAATGGAAAACAGAAATTCTCCTTGATAAAAATGCATATAATGTTGCTAAAACTTTTTTTTTTTTTTTTTTTTTGATCTCATCCTTGCAATTTTCGATTTTGTGCGCAGATTTGCATTCACTATTTCCATTATGTTTACAGGTAATATATCTACACAAACATCCAATATAAATTTTCTATTGGTCATTATTTTCAATTTTATGACCTCATTTTATTTCATTTCTATTAGAATGAAGTATTATAAATCATTATTCTTTATTTTATGAATACTTTTTACCTTTTATCTTAATTCATCAAATGTATTAAAAAAAAAAAATGAAACTATTAGAATTTAGACAAGCATAGTTGCTGATCAGAATGAAAGATGGTTTCAAGGCTAAACCAGACGATCCCAATAATCCTAAAAAGAAGAGTATATAACCAATGTATTCTCCTGATAGTCACTTATGGAGCTGAAACATGGAACCTAACCAAGAGACAAACCTACAAACTGAGAAGCATGCGAGAATCATGCTCAACCTTACATGGAGGGAGTATAAGGAAGAAAATGGGAGTCCAAGACATCATAGAAACTATTAAAAAACTCAAATGGCAATGGGCAGGCCATGTTGCAAGAATGAAAGACAACCGATGGACATCACGACTCACAACATGGATCCTCAGAGATCACATGAGAAACCGAGGCCAACAGTTTGTTAGTTTACCTCATTCATCACTTTTCAAGCAAAAGTAACTCAGAAAAATGTTCAGATAGATAATCAATATTTGATAAATGAACAAGAATTATGATTATTTTGGTGATATTTTAATGTTTGACATTGAACATTATGGATAGAACTTAATTACAATTCCTACTTGAGTTTTCCATTGAAAAATTGAAATATGATTTCTTTAGTAGATAGTAGTAAGACATTTATTAAGCTTGAAAATGAATGTATGAAGTTGAAAACATTAGCATTCACAAGTATGGATGATTTAAAATGTAAGCTACCACTGATAGCAGATCATATAAGAAAGAAAAATATTTTAGTTGCAAAAGTTTGATAGGGAGCTTTGGAAGATTTTTTCCTTGAATGTAATGTGATTAGAATACTGTATCTTGAATCAGTCTTATAATCTGTTGACATGAGAGAGAGTAAGACTATATAAGGCATTCGATTGTCTATAATTTTGAGATAACTTTGTGTGCTCTACCTAGGATCTAAGTGTCACTCCCTGACCCTCTGCTTAGGATCAGAGTGTAGTATCTGTGCACTTGTTGAAAAGTGTTACACACCAAAGACTATAATATATATAGATGTACGTGGCATTTTATGAGTGGATTCTGATGTTGAAATCACTTTCAGCTACCTTCATATGAGAGAGAGAGAGATCTGATAGGTAGGCGTTATATAGAACTTAATAAGATGGTGAATTCTTCTTTGTTTAAATGTGTCTATCAGTTTTACTACTTTGTGTATCCAGAATTACCACAGTTCTTAATCAAATAAAATTACTTCACTCTGACAGGAATTTTCAAGATCGACCATTTGTAATCTCATCTGATGTTAATTCTATCCTGTAAACCTAGGAAGTAGGTTGTAATTTGTCAGTATCAATTATAATATCTGACATGTAATCACATCTGCTTGCCTGCTCACATCTTACTTGATGACCAGAAGTTTAGGTGCACATATTTGAAAATGTCCTTAGTAAATACAGGCTGCTCGGATTTCATGCTGGTTTGATTTGCACTGATTGAAAATAACACCAGTCTGAAATTTCTTGAATTTTGTCTTATGAAAATTGAAAACTTTCATATTTTCACTCCTGGTAGAACCAACAGTGCGAAGCTGAGGCTGTAAGAGTTGTATCAAATACCATAGTGTTAAGATGGACTGACCGGAGGATTGATTTCTTTGGGCTGATTTAATTTACCCCACTTCCCCTAAGAACGCATCATCAGTGTAAAATCAGGGCAGCCTGTATTAGAAATTTTTCTCTAACTGCCAAATGTTTGAGGACAATTGTGTGAATTTGACTTAGTCTCTTTTAAAAGTCTTTAGAGAGAGAATGGTTCATGCTAAAAAGTTGCTACATAGAAATGAAATGATCTATGCATTACAAGATGATGGCATCAGGTGGCAATCCTCTTGCATTTTAGAATTTTTACTACAACTTCCTTACCATTTTACAAAAAGCCATGCTCTCTTTACTTCAAAATTACAGTAAAATTCTCAATACAACCACAGTATTTTACTTTAGATTATGCCAATAGATGTGGATCACTTATTTGTCATATATATCCTCTACTTAGTGGGTTTGTGTGGTCGAAATTTGGTCGATGGTGGCCCTTAAAGAGTTTTAAGGAGTCTTTAGCTTATTTATCTCTGAATTTGTTCTCTAGTCACCAAACTCCCTTTGATTTACTCATCATGAATTCAAATGTCTTATCACCATGAAAAAGCCTATTTGTGCAAAGGACTTTCTCAGAGCTCACAGGATACTACATTCCATGATTTGACTATTTTGCACACATTCAGAAGACTCCTACAGTGAGTGCAAAAAGTACCCAAAAGATTTCAAAAAGTTCATTTTAACAACCTCATACACCTTCAAAATTAACATCATTGGGACCAAAGATTAAAAAAATACAAAAATGAAAAAAAATTTGTAACAAGAATGAACCTAGAAAAGTTATGTACAAAAATCAAATTTTTTGCCTGAATTCCGTCAATTCTTGAGGTATATAAGGAGTTTAAAATGAACTCTTTGAAATGTATTGGGTACTTTTTTTGCATTCGCTGTGTATACACTTGTCCTTACGGAAATTCATACTGGAAGATTGCATTATCTTTGATTTACCTATATAAGTTGTAATATTTGCGTATTGAAACGGTGTGTTAATTCAATATTTGCTCTATTCCTCTCTTCTCACATGATGTTTGTCTTGTAACAAAGTGGGTTTGTGACTGCATTGTTCCAAATCATGTCCTCTAGTTAGCTCTCCTTATTATGCAATGAAGTAAATAAGAAGTTGAGAGAAAATAAATAGGTAGGTAGGTAAGTAGTTTCATACTGAGCAGAGTTGTATGAAGGGAAGGTGGGTATTTCAATAACTGGGACATTTAAGAATGAAATTCCATTGCTTAAACATAAGTAAAACAATTAAGCTTTCTTTTCTTTCTATAGCTGTTGATGCAATTTACACGTGGCAAGGGTTTCACGTTGGAACTTGTAGTTAGTGGTCATTCAACTTTTCTTTTATGTTTCCCAAAGTAGATTCTGGAAAAAATTTCTAGAGTTCTTTGTGATAAGGTATCTTTAAATGAAATTCAGTTTATAAGCATGATATTCACCATTTCAAAAAAATAAGTCAAAGGATGTGTTGTTTTTTGTTTTAATTTTTTTTGTTCTTTCATACAGATAAATTATTTCTCTAAAACAATTTTTGTTTAATTCAATGTCCCATCAAAATTAGGTTGGTAGCGATAATCTGTAAAAGAATGGTATGTGTTCTGCTAGTTTTGGAAAATTGAATAATGGTTCTATGACAAAGTATAAGTTTGAGAATCACTGTGCCAGAGCAACCTTTCTCAATCTTGCAAAGAGTTTTACATGTAATTTTTTTGATTTTGTGATAAGAACAGCACCCTTATCAACTAGTGAACCTTTTTTGGCTCTCGTAATCTACTTTTGATTATCTGCACTCTAATTATAATGCAGTTGTCTCTGTTGGACCTCAACAATTGGGTTAAAAAGGGGGGACTACTGTAATAACTAGGGAGAGTGCTATTGAAGTGTTCAGATTGAATTAATTGGCTCTGTTATGGATCAGTGTTTCCACTTTTCTGTCAAGAAAAAATCCCAGATTGCTTACCAAAAAAAACCTAGATTGTAGGAAAACTACCAAGTAAATAATTTAAGTATATACAACGTGATGAAAACTAAAGTACTCAATACTTACATTGCCTTATATGCAGTACTATTTCAGTTTTGCTTACATCACAGAAATGTGGTACTACTAACATGAAAGTGAGTACAGGAATTTTCTCCCTTATGAAATTCTTTTATGAATTTGAAAAAAAATTCATGAGTAAAAACTCTTTGAAAATCTTTTTCTTAATTTCTATATCTTTTACCTGTATACCTTTCACGTTTCTTCTGTGCATAAAAAACATTGCATTAAATATGTATTAGCTTCCTGTTGTGCATATTTAGTTTAACTAACTTCTGCATTTTGATAGGAAAAAAGATTTTTTGACATCTACTAAATATTTTATGGAATTATGGAAAATCAAACCCCAGAAAGTCAGCTTGGCATTGAAACCCCCAGTCGTGGCAACATGGCTGATCATAGCATTTGACAAGCAGGTTCTATTTTGAGGTATGCATCTTTAAAAATTTGCATGAGTACCATTAGGCACCATCTATAGGATTTTTTTTTTTTCAAGGGTCATTTAGACTCAACAAGCAATACCTAAAGTTGGTCTTTTTTTAAAGACAGTTTTTGATGAAAGATTTAAGATAACTTCAAGTTGTACTTCTTTTTTTTTTTTTTTTTTTTTTCAAGATAATTTTTCAGATAATTAGTTTTTGTATTTGCACTACAGTGATTTATGTATGCAAGGTATGAATATTGATTACTAGTTTTACCATAGGTTCCTTTGTAACTAAATACCGACCTCATTATAGTAAGGGTTAATTAATTAAGGTGTGGCTGAAGGCTTAGTATTTATGTATACTTATTTGAAAGCGCATGAAATGTCTTTTTTTTGTTGTAATTTTTTATGTTTAATTAAATTACTTTTTTTTTTATAGTAAGGAGGACCTAAAACTTTTCAAACTGTCAAGGTTTTGTTTGTATGTGCTGGTTCCCTTTTAATCCAACATCACTAGGAACCAACTTTGTTGACATTAACCAAAACAATTCAAACATTAACTGGTTCTATTTGTTCCTCCGTCTTTCTGTCCATCAATGACTCAGTCTGGTTGGCTGTCCATCCTAGGAATGTTTAAATAACAACCTCTCACCTTTCTGTGGACAGGATAAGATTGTCTGTAGGCATCCTTTGATTTGTATCCCCCCCATTTTTTTTTCTTCTGTTTATCTCTTCATTCAGATATTTTTTTGTATTACTATCCTACCCAGAGTCCTTTCTTTTGGTGCATTGCCTTACTGTCTTTTTTATTCTTTATATTTCTTACCATCATAATACCCTACGTGAATTTTCCGAAGTAAAGTCACTATGTAAGGCTAGGCTGTATCTTTGAATTCAAAAAATGATGCTGCTTTTTGACCAGCAAATTTCAACGTTTTCCAGGACTATAATCCATAGTTTTTAATAATGGGTAAATATCTTTGATCTTTGTGAAAACTATGTACAGTTGAGCTGAGGGAATTATTTTATCGATACCCATTAGTAGCCAAAATATGATAGATTTAGATAAATTTATAATTATATTATAGTTTATTCTTAAAATTGGATACATTTCCTGATGACAATATTTGAACATTTTGAAGCCAACATTATAATTCCTTGCCTTTCTAAAGATATGCAAACTGCAAATATCTGACCAAGAGAGATTCATAAATGTTACAAATAGCTTAGAATGTAACTTTTCTGAGCACACAGACTGTTTGTGCTCATAGATGTACGGCAGCAATACCTGTCTGATTAGATTTCACAAATCGTTTTAGCTAAGGATTATCTTCTAGAGAAATCAATAAGTCTGGTTGTGGTCTCTTCATATCTTCCAAGAGGAGTCCGTTCCTGACTTCATCCACTTTGCTAGATTATTTTTATCTCTTCTGACTGAAGAAGACAAATCTCTGATTGAAAGGAACTCTTCATCTTTTTAAGAAATTCTGAATTTGCTGAGTTTTCACCCTATGCCATATCATGAAATGATAGAAATTATTTCTCTATGCTGTTATATTGTAAGTGTGCTCTGTTGTGAGTGATCCAATTGAAACATTGGAAGAAATGGAGATCAATGAATTGGCTACTTCTCTCTCATTTTGTTGGGCTGTAATTACTAAAAAGTCTGAATTTTCAAAAAACTAGTGGGCAAAAGCTTGGGACGAATTTAGTATAAACTTAAATTGCAAATTTACCCCCCCCCCAAAAAAAAACAAAAACAAACAAAACAAAAAACTGCATATGGTGGGAATTAGAAAAAAACAAAACAAAACTGAAGAAATCCCTTTTGACAGTTCTGATGACCGTTTTGGTTACGGTTTCTAATAGGTCCTTTTGGCACACAGTGCATCTTGAGACCATAGAGCAGGGGAATCAAGAAGTAGGGGTGTTATTAAATACCCCATTATTGATTGAGTAGGTTTATAAGTAGAAGAATAAATAGTTTAATTTTCTCTGCCATTTATTTAAGATTTGGATATTTTCAATTATATCTTTATTTTCCTACAAATATAGTTGTAAGGGAACCTGGTTAGAAAAAATAAACAGATCTGGTTATTTGCTCAATGGGAGCTGTCACATGACCAGCATCTCTTGGCAGCATGCAGTGTCAGGAGTGATTAATTGAAAAATTCGGAAAAAGGAGTGATCAATAGCTACTTCTCTGACTTCTGCTGGGCAATAATTGCTAAAAAGTCTGATATTTTCAAAAACATGCATGAATGCTGCTGGAAAACAAACTGATGGATTAATTTAACCTTTACATTGGAAATTTAACCCTTCTCTAAATATTTACTGGGGGGGGGGATTATATAAAAAAAACGTTTTTTCTAGACAAGAGTAGAGGTTCAAATTTATCAACCCTCTAGTTCCATTAGTGCAGTCTGTACACATGATACATGGATAGCCAGCCAAACCAACTTGAAAACTGGCAAGGCTTTAACAATCTTTTGTTTATTGAAGTTTCAGGCTTTTTCACTATGAGCCGAATTGCTTTTAAGATCTAAAGGAATAGAGAGACATCACCAGCCATCCCAAGGTCAGATATCAAGGATGTCAACAGGTTCTGATGGTAGATCACATTCTTTTTTATAACAAACATGAAGATTTTCAATTAGCTTCCTTGTAAGTTTATCACCAATGAAATTCTTGTATTTTAGAAAGATAAAGATATATTCTATACAATACTTACTGAGCTCTCTTGTCCTGGTTGATTCACTGATTTTGATTTTCTTTTTATTCCCTATTTTGAACTGCTGGTAGCTGAAAGGAAGGTTTTATTATTCATAAATAATGAAGAGAAACATGAATAGAGGAAAAAAAAAACTATTTTTGTGATTATTTTCTCTTCAACAAAAATCTATACTTAAATGTAGAAATATGTATGTCATAGTCTGGATATTTTAGTTATTCCAATCAATAACTTTGGTTCATGGTCAATTGTGTGATATGATTTCCATAGGTACGGTTAGTAAATATATAATCTATGTTGGTATTATAAAAAAACATTTTCTCAATTCTTTTTTGTTTAACTTCTTTGTCCTCTCTATTTTGTGGTGCATAATTGCTGTCTCCACTCCCCCATGCTTATGAATTTTGGATCCCCCCCCCACTAACTGATTTTCACAAGTCCACTATAGATTTGTCAAAATTTTCCCATCAAAAGATAACCATTAGATATTGCAATGGGAAGAACTTGGTTAAATTAATTAGCAAAAGAATTTTCTTGTTCTTGTCAATACTGTACATTTTTACTCCCCATGTGCCTATAGTAAGAATGATTACTATAAATCTTTCTCAAACATCTTTCTCCTACTAAATTGTGTCAGTGGCCATACATTTCTACCCAACCAGGCTTATTTAATTGTTACAGATTTTGCCCCCATTCTTATTCCAACCCCACTCATAGTAGCCTCTATTTGGCTGTTATTTATGTACATACTTATGCATAGAATAAGATGGATGAGATCATTTTTTGATATTTGTTAAATTGAATAGTTGGAGAAAATGAGTAAAATGATATTGTAGTCAGAGAGATGATTGTTATTATAGTGAAAAGGTTTGTTAAACATTGACAGAAATAGTTGTTCGGGAGGAGGTTTGGATAAATGAGCTGCAATTTCTTTTGCTCTATTCTTCATAAAAATCCCAAGTTTGAGATGTTTTAAGATCTCTTGAATTGAGGTCATCCACCCTTGATACTTTTAATTTGATTTAGGTAATATAGACCCCCCCCCCCACCTCATTTCCCTCTTCATTCTGGGGCATTGTTTCCACCTCAATTCTACTGACAGAATTATTAGGCAGTCAGAAAGTTGGAGAAAGAGAAAGTATGCATACTTGTTGTAACTTTAGGTTAGGGGCTGGGAACATTTGGTGAGGGAGTATGATCAAAGATTTATTTGTGTTTAATGATGTACCCCACCTCCAAACTTCAAAGTAAACAAAATTCAATGAGTTGGACTTGAGAAGTAGGAGTGAATTCGTCATCAGTTTTTGCCAATGTCTCTGTTATTCGTGCATGGTTTTCAGTTTGGTCATTGTCGTTGCTGTCACTTATGGAAATGAAGTAAAACTCAATAGTTAGAATTTGACTATAAACGAAGAATAAAAATTATGTTTGAAATCTTGCGTGTCCTTGAGTAATATATTTAGTTATTATTATTATTATTTATTTTCATTTTTTTTTTTTTTTTTTTTTAGCCTTCATTACCCTCTAAATTTTCATTTTTATCCTGTTTAAGGTATTTTCTTTAGGGTAAACTGCTCTCTGACCCCTGCTCTTGGTTCATTTGTTCTTTTTTTATCCTTGTATTATTTTCTTATGTAGTGCCATCACTTCCTCATGCTATTAATAATTCATTTTAGTGCTGCTTCCTTGACAGCTTTATGAAGTGATGATTTTTATCATTTGAAAAGAGAAAAGCAAGTTGAACCCTGACTCTTACTAAACAACCTGCTTTAATTCTATCTCTTGTAACACAGGTAATGATGATGAAAGTTAATAACATCTTTGCTGCAGAGCTTGAATCTCTTCCAGGCTTGATTGCAAATAACTGTCATTACATAATTATCCTTTTTTATTGGTAGTTGAAAATATCTACTCATTGATGAAAATGGTCAGAGAGTACTGGAGAGTTTGATTTTTATTTTGCATTCAAATTCTCTATCCCCCCCCCATTCACTACCAGCTTAGCAGTGCCGGTCCTAGAGTTCCTGATGCTCCAGCAATCTAAACTTTGACCCCCTCCCCACTTCAAAATGTAGTATTATCTTATTAGTTGTCGTTGGTCATGAGAATTCTCTTTGCCAGTTCTTTTTCTTAGTTTCAGAAACAGTGTTTAACTAACAAATATTCCCAAATAATCTGACTACACATCATATTTGGAAAGTTGTACTGTCTCTGATGTATGAAAGGTGCACATAATGCCATACTATGTGACTAATTATATTAAGTGGAATTTTGCATTTTTCAAGCATGAAAAAGTGCAAATTACTAGAAAAAATTCTCAAGTTTCTTCATAATTCTTCTCTAGCCCCTCATTTAAATGCAATTTCAGTGGTATCAATAACATGAGATTTCTATATTCATAAATCAGAACAATCTTTTTAACTCGATACAGATTAATGAAAAGATCATGTTTCAGTTGAAAGATTGAGTTGCAAGCCTTGAGTGTAAAGCTGGCAAAATTTACTAGTTTTACATCAGATAATCTAACCGATCTTTTGATTTTGGGTTTAAGAATGAGTCTTGCGATTTAGAACACCAACAATATCTGAAAAGGAAAAATTTTGTTTGTTCATTATTCAGTTATCAAAATTGGGATAAATTTTCTTGAGAATTGTCTTCAGCACCAGAGTGATAAAAAAAATTAAAATCATTCCTTCTGATCCTAGTAATATTTCTTCTATTTCATTATATATTTTTTTAATCATCAAATAGAGTATTGTATGTATGAATTTTGACAACTATTTACTTATATCTTGATTTTTAGTTGTTCTTATCACAACTCAACTTTGGCTGTCACTCTATAGCAACGAGCAAATAGCATGGGTTGGAAATAAATAAGCTCCCAGTGAGATTCAAAACAACTAAAATTCAAGTTGGAGGTAAATAATAGTCAAAATTAATACAAGTAAGTATAACTAAAATTACTATTAAAATATCCTCCCACTCTCTATTGAGAATTATCCTCATTTTGTGGATGGGTTGACAAATGTTGTTGCATTAAGGAATAAAGTAACCAGATAGATTTCCTGATCAGATCTTTTTAATTGGCAAATGTATTTTTAATCCTTTAAACCTATTACAGATCATATGACATCAATGTATGATAACCAGGTATTTCGATTTCATGTCAGAATGACATGGAAATCAGTACCTAATGGCACTTTTTCAATTGAGTAGTCTTAATTTGAATTCGGCCGATGTCACAGATATATATATGTGAACTAAGCCCTGCCAAGTCAGCATAATCATTCTTTTTGCATTTTAATCATTTGGGTTTATATCATATATGGGCCAACATTGGCATGCACCAATCACCAACCAATCTAGGCATTTATTTATCTAATATAATTTTTTCATAATTCATATTGTAAAATTACTATTGTTTTGGCTCCACAAATCAATAATATAATAATTGTAATTCTTATGTTGGTCTAAAATATAAATTAGGTATGCTTTCTGTAATACAATCAGCATTTTTGAAGTGAATGAGAGGCCCAAGTAAAGAATTGAAAATGTCTTATGTGACCAGCTGGATAAAAAAAGCTGCCCATGCCCTGCCATTCCCTGATACAATTAGTTCTCAAGCACAAACTCCCTGCCATTCCCTGTTATATATTTCATTAATGTTTGAGAACTAGTAGTATTATGAAGTGCAAGGATAGTTTTTGTATTGAAAAAATTTCATTGATGTGTGGCAGGGATAAAATCTTCTCAAATATTTACAGCTCAGGAAGCTTGGGTCTATTTTTCTCGTCTATATTGCTAATTTTTTCTTAATGTTTCAGCCGTGTACCCTCACCCTTCTTCAGGTATTCTTTGTTCTGGGATGTAGAAACTAGCTCCTGCAATGTATCATCCTTGCATCTAATTGGTATTTCATATCCAGTTTTTGGATCTCTTTGTTTGGAGAATTATCTCTGCCTGTCCTTGGCATCACTGTGTTTTTGTTGTTGCTTCCTTCTTCTGCTATCATATCCTCAGAGAGCTCTCTTCAAAGATCCACAGACGATATTCATATTGATACTTGGTCAGCTTCTTTTAGATGTCTTGTTTGAAGAACATGCTGATAAGAGCATTAATATTAGAAATTATCATGGTAATAACTTGCTTCAGGAAATCTGAAGGTATATATGCTGTTTGAGAATAAAAGAAACTAAACTATTCTGTTTTAGAATCTACTGAGTAATAAAACATACTTTTGACATGAAATTTAGTTGTTATATAATAGCTCAACAGTTTGGGCATTTAAAGGCAATTTATATTAATTTTGATACTTTTTTGTTTTGGTGACTTCATTGCCTACAGACTCTTACTTATACATGGATAGGTAAATGTTAATATTTATTTAAGCTTTGTACATAACAGCATAACACTTCCAAGTGGAAATCAAACACTTATTACTTTTTATATCAACACCTTCAGCTGAAATGTGTGGGCCAAGAATAAAACAGTGGGATTCCCCAGAAACTAGATTGTATCACTGGAAAAGAAGTAATTAGTCACAGCAGTGTGTTGGAGGAAATGAAAACCAGTAAAGGCAAAAATTTCAAAGATGGGAGGGCATTACATAATCAAGGTTGTTTGGCACTTAACAGGTGAATTAACAAAAACATTGATGTCTTTTGGCCCTGAATATGTTAAAGTTTTGGTTATAAAAATAAAAATAAAAATCTCTTCATCTTATTCCCTCAGACCATGCTGGATAAATTAGGTTTTATCTGTTTAGAAATGCTTTTGTGATTTTGGATTGATATCTAAAACAATAATTAGTTAGCATTTAGTAAAGCATGTTGCCAATATGTTCAAAACATAAGGTATAAAATATATGTATAATACTAGCTGTTATGTATGGATGTGAAACATAGAAACTAACAAAATCACTTGAAAGCAAATTCAGAATTACACAAAGAGCAATGGAAAGACCAATGTTAGAAATAATAACCCTAAGAAGTAGAAAAAGATCAACATGAATCCAAGAGTAGACCAGAATACATAGTTAATTAACTGACAAAAACATTGAAAGGCTGGACGCATAGAAAGATAATGGTCAGAGCAAAAGCTTGGTCAATCAGTGCTCAAGAGATAGCAAACACAGAAGACCAGATGGAAAGATAGAAAGGTTTACCAGTAAGACATGGCAGAGGTGAGCCCTATCATAGAAAGAGCTGGGAAAAGCCTTTGTCCAGCACTGGACTTATGATGCCTGATGAAGTTGACTCAGTCAATTTAGACATGCCTTATTATGAAAGAGAGAGAGAGAGAGAGACATTTTTATTTAATTTGCTTAAGCTGATTTAACATGACAGCATGACATGAGAACAGTTTTAATTGCGTTAGTTTTTCTCTGCACAATGTTGCTGACGAATAAAGAATGAACAATACCTTGTTTTAACAATTTATAGATCCTTAGGAATGTTTTCAGTATCTGTGCACTGACAACTACAATCTAGCTCTGGGTTCTAAAGACAGAGAGAAAAAAAGCCTAACAAAAATTTTAATGGTCTGGGTATTGGGAAGTTCTTCTTTCAACTTAATTTTTTTATATAAGGTTCAACTTTTCATCACTTACTGGCTGAACCATGCAATGGATGATGAATTTTATTTTGCTATTGATCACTACCACCTTTTACTACCTTCCACAGTTGAGGTTTTAAAAAAATCTTTTTCCTCATTTGGCTCATATTTTCTAAATCTCTGATCATTGTCGATCTGTTTAAAATCCAATTGCACTTCTGTTGGATCTATTAATCAATTTTGGTTGGATTTTTGTAAAATATGTGAATATTACATTTAGGAAAAGCATTGTAGATATTTTTTCCTTGTGGATGATGTGTGTAGCAATTTTGTATGCAATATAATGAATTGAATTTCAGACAAATGGTTTCCATTGTATTTCAATATAATATTAACTTGGGTATTTATAGTTGTATAGTTATGTTGTATGAATACCTTTTTAAACCTATATGGATTTTTTTTTGTTAAACTTGAATGATTTTAGACTGAATCTACACCTCAGCCAGTCAGTAGTGTGGATCCACACCTCGGCCAATCAGATTAGCCTATGTCAGAATGTTGGCACCATTTGAAAAGAAAGGTCTTTTGTAGGTTAAGTGCTACCAGAGAACTGAATCAATTGTAGAAAATAACATGCTTAATGCCATTGTGTACATTCAGTTGACTATTGTCTGATAGGGTGGATGAACAATTACTACGTATTTAATACAAAATATGCACACTTCCAATCAATATGTACAAGTAAAAAGTATTAAAAGAGCGCACACCTCTGCCAACACTATGGTCACTGAAGACTGAACAAAAAAATCTGTTTGCTATTACAATCGAGATGCAAGGGAGGTTACTAAAAAAAAGTCTGGATCTGTCCCCAATTTAATCAATTCTTTCTTAGCACATGGACTGTCCTTCCAGAAAACTCCTCTGAGAATTTTGGTGGTAATGTTAGGTATGGATGTATTGCTATGATATGGGGGAGGTAACTGTACATGCATCTGCCACCCAAATTTGATCACTTCTTCTGTAACTCATTGCCCAATCTTCCAAAGAAAATTTAATTAAGATTCATCGTGAACTTTGAAATTATCATGTGGACAAGCTGATGGACACTAGTGTATACATATACCTCTTCCAACTTCATGGACAGAAGTAAATTACTTTTAAACAGGGCACTGAATCATTTTGCTATTTGTCTAGAATTTGTTCATTCTATATCAGTCAACATTTGTACAAAATTCCATAAGTAAATAAGAAATAAGTCAGTCCTTACCATCATTAAATTTTTTAAATGCGTTTATTCATCTCTATAATATATTTTGTGGTTGATCTCTAATATGTTAAATATCAATTTTCTTAGCTGCATCATTTAAACTGGGCCAAGACCCTCAGGTGAACCATACTCATCTTCCTCTTTCTCCTCCTGTTTCTTCCCTTTGTGCTAAATTAAATATCAATTTTCTTGGATTATTAGAAATTATGGTGACCACATAGACTTATATGTGATAGTGAATGCATCTTTTTTTTTTCTTTTTTTTTTGTTTTTGACCAATGTCTTTTACTGCATCACAATATTTCAGGGTTGAAGCTCTATCTTTGCTGTTGGTTTTTATTCCCTTATTAAGGATTCTGACTGTTAGTCTGCGTAATAATATTTCTTCCTCCCCTCAGCCCACATTTAGTGGTAGGTGTTTATTTCAAAGTAATATAAAACTGGTTGGTTTCACTATTAGTGACACTTTTTTTTTTTTTTCTTACAAGATTGTGGATTCGCTAATTTCTTGTAATGCTTGAATTAACTACAACCAGACTGAATGTTAGCCTGAAAAGGAATGTGCACAGTCAGGATATCTTACCCTTGACACACCTCTGATGAGATCTGTGGTGCCCACATGACTCTGTAGGGGGTTATGAGAAAAAAAAAAATCCAGCTGTTGGATAAAATTTCCAAAATAGGAAGTTTTAGAAAAATTACAGTACTTGAATTAAAAATTCAATACTTGGAGCCTAAACCCTTGAAAAAGCACAACTTTCATATAATTCAATCCAATGTTTATGAAGAACCCCATAAATAAGCCTTGATTTTTCAACTTTTGAAAAAAATATATTACAGTAAAATCCAAGCCACAGCCACCCAATTCATTTCTATTGGATATTCTGAATTAATGTCTTTAAAACAGCAATTTTTCAACCAATGGGCCATGAAGTATCTGTTGGTGTGCCATGGAAGTTTTGAGGAGAGTCAATCTTCCCTCAAGCAAGGACCATGAAACCAGTATGAATGCAAAAATAACATCTGAATATATTTTGACTGCACTGGTACTTTTATGGAATGCATTAAACTGCTTTTTCTCAATGATGCAATAAATATATAAGCATGTTGTACAGTAAGACCCAAATGGTAGTTTCAGAGTTTCTCCTTAGTGTAGAATCGCTGATCTCATATTTTTTAATGAGTGGTATCTTTTTCAATGTAAAGTGGTAACAAATACGTTTGAAACTTTCAAAATCATTTGAAAACCATGATCAAAGGTTTACTTCTGCCAATAAAATCAATGAATTATTAGTTTATTCAACCTCTGAGTACATTATTATTATTTATTTTCTTTTAAATGATCAAATCTATCTTTAAATACTGATGGTATGGCACAAGCATTTTAGTGCATGGCTCACTGTGCCATGAGATAAGGTTGAAAATCACTACTCTAGAAAAATAAAAGTATTTGCATTAATTTTGGTTTTAGTGAATGAATTAAAGTGTAGGTTCTGCAGTCAACCCTATATTAGCACTTCTGAAACTCGAGAAACCAGGGTAATCTGTGGCTGATAATCTGGTTGAAATCAGCAATGGTCTGTTAGATGAGCTATATCAGTTTACATTGACATTGATTTTTGGAAAGTTATATATTTTGAAAATTTACCTATCCCCGGAAGTATAAGATGAGGAAATATTACTCTAGTTTTGATCCCTACTTGAACTGAACAGAAGCTGATACCTGGCTCAAAGCCATGTCTGTGGGTGGTTCAATGAGTCTGTAGCCTGATGTAGTTATCAACTGAATTTTCATTGAAGATATTATTTTTGCCAGTGACAATTTCTCTAATCCAGTGGTTCCCAATCAGTTGAGGGGGGGGGTAATGCAATTAGATAAAAATAAGTCTTTTGGTAACAAATACACAGCAGCAGCTGTACAATTAGGACTAGTTTATTCACACACACACACACACATACATATATATATATATATATATATATATATATATATATATATATTAATTATATGAATGACTGGAAATATTGTGGAGAATGACCTTGAAAAGGTTGGGAACCACTGCTTTAATCAATAAATAACCTTAATTACCCTAAATCATTTGATTAATCACTGCAAATAAGTGTATAGAAGATTTTAAAAATCATATTCCTTTTGCTTCTTGTTGCTTCTCTTATTATACCTGTAGTGGATAAATCTATTTTTGACGTAAACCCTGAGCGTACCAGACTGCCTGAACACTTGAGTTAAAAATAGCCTTGTACAAAATGAAATTTATCAGGCTACTCATTTCAGAGAGTGAGTGAAACAAAAAGGAAAAGATGGCATCTAAATAACCACGTATAAATTTGTATCATTGATATTTATTGATGGAGCAAAGCAGTTTCAAGCAGACTTTATCTTAGCCGGAGAAATTACCTTGTATATTCTATGGATTATTAAAAAAAAAAAAAAAAATGACACCACTATGGGTTGTTTTTCTGCATGGTGTAGAGATTGGTCTCCTCCAAGATGAATTGATAGGGATCACTACCATAAGGATCTCTACATGATCCCCATTTAAATTCATGAAAACACTCTTGATTATTTTTTTCTCTTCAATATTGAAACAAGTGCATAGTGATGCCAATTTAGCATTTTTCTTGGCACAGCAAAAATTGCTAATTTAGTAGTCATTTTGGCCATTTTTAGCATATTCTGCATTTTTTAGCTAATTTTTTCTTCTTAGCACTTTTTGGCAGTCAAACTAGTGCAAAATATTTTTTGATTTGGCAACACTGCAAGGGCAGTGCCTGTTTGGAAAGGATGTGTGGCGCAGCTTGCCATAATAGTTATGTGAAATAATTTTCCGTCTGTTGTAGGGCTATGGTGATTTGATAAAATGATTTTCTTAGCTGTACGTTTATAACTAGAAAGCACTCAGGGTGCATACCCCTGCCATTGTCCCTAAAATCTGAATGAAAATAAATTCATTCATAGCTTTGATACATAAGAGGTAACTTTGAAAAATTTCTGCAAATCTAACCAATTCTTCTTTAGCTTATGGTCCACCCTTCCTCATTTCATTGATATTCATTAAGAACTTTTGAAAGATATTGTATGGACAAACAGACAGAGTGAATACATGTACATCTTCCAGCTTCATTGGTGGAGGTAAATTATTTTATTTTCCTCTGAAAAATCAATCATTATTTTCAGGAGAGTGGTTGGGTAATATTGGATTAGAAAGTCGAGATGAATGAAGTAGAAAATTAAGATGAGTAAAATGCTGAAAAATCAATTCTCTTTTTAGTGTAACAGAAATTGAAGACATCAATGACATGCACAAACATCAAGGGCAGACAGTGTGTATTGAATCACCATGGTTCAGCCAGCCAAGTGGGCTATGGATTTTTATCTCTTTGCTCGTCTGTGTGTATGTGACTTCAGGTTCTTCTGGTCACACTCTTAGACTTCAACTTTGAAAATTTGCAAGAGTACACCACTAGGCACCATCTAACCCCACCCCCCAGTGATTTCTTGGGTCTCAATGTTCTTTTAGAACCAACAATGCCCAAATTTTGTGCTAGTATTTTTTTAAAGATAATTTTAAATGAAAGATATATTTGTATATATATATATATATATATATATATATATATATATATATATATATATATATATATATATAATTTTTTTTTTTTTTTTTTAGATAATTAGCTATCGTATGCGTGGGCTACAATGATTCATGTAAGCGACATATGATATGACAATCACTACGATGCATTTAAATTATCATAAAAAGCAGATTTTGTTTTTTAATATTTATTTGAGTAGCTCTTGACTGTTTTGAATGTAGCGTTGGTCTTTGATTTACTGTCTTCTATCAATTAACAGCTAACATCAGCTAATAATACGAGGTTATTAGTAGAATGAATTTTGATCTGAAATTCTAACTCCACAATGTTTAATTGAATGTCATTGATATTCACCACTCAATTAAGTGCATTGACAAGAAAGGAGATTATGTTTGTTTAAAATGAATTTATTGAGATGAGTATTACTGATGTACTCATATAGGTACTCCTTTTGTACTTATATGTTCAACCATATGTTTCAATCATACTAATTTAACTCCTCTACTCTACTTTATGTAACAAGGACCTAAAGTTCAATGAGGGATCCATTTTAAAGGTTAAACACCATTATTGCCTGATCATGTAACTTGTGTGAAAGATGATCATAAGAAACATCTTATTACGGGACATCTTTTTATCTGGTTTCAAGTAAATCTGACTTCTGAACTTCTGAGAAACCATATGGGAACACACCAATGGACAGATGGACATCCTCTTATAGAGAGGCAAAGACACCTCTAAAAACATTTCCATTATGACAGGCTCTGTCTCAAAATAAGGAATTTAAATTTCTTATATGCTTTTTATTATTCCTTGATTTCTTCCCTTTCCTTCTCAGACTCTACTCCATTTTTTGAGATGAAAATCAGAATGCAAAACTACCAAAAAATATTTAAGTAATTGAAATTTTTTGGTAAATTTCAGTTTAAGCATTTAGTGTTTTAGTTTAGAGAAGCAATTTTTTTAGCTAGCTTAGTTTTTTTGTTTTTTTTACAAGGTAAACAAACACTTCATTTTAATATGAATTTTAAGTTTGGCTATGAAAAAATTGAAATATGATTCCGGTATTTCCCTACGTAGAAAATGCTATTTTTTTTTCTTTCTTTTTAGTCCTGAAATCAGTTTTGAAAACTATAAAATCTGTCCACTTGGCTAAAGGTTACTCTGTTCATAGGCCTATCCTATTTACATTATTACATTTCTTTCCAAAATTTTGCCAGTGAAATTTAGGTTGTGTTTTTATGGCCAGAGAGTCTTCGATGCAGGGAAATTCGTGTAATTTGATTCAATTTATATATTCTAATCTTGAGATTTACCTAGGATATAATTTAACATTTTTCCATGTCCTTAAAAACTATTTGTAGTATAAGAAAAAGCCCAACTTTATTTAAAGCATGTTTACAATATGATGCTTACTGATTGATTGCTGCTGCTGATAATCAGTGTGATAAAACAGTGGCCTTTGAGGAAACTGTGCTTGTGGAATATTGCTGGTTGGATCGATCAATTCTACTGAATCTAATGCATCAGAGGTAGCTGTTGCCGCCTTCTCATAGCTGAGCATTGTGGTATCAATGCCTGTAAGCATCTCTCTTACTTATTACCCCCAAGCTGATGAGACTGGGGTTATGGTCGATTGGTGAGCAGTTAGTCAGCTGATCAGTTTTGATAGTGAAAGCAATCTCATTGAATGACTTCTACAATTGAACTACTGTTATTGAAAAAATGACACACTTTAATCTATCTATAAAATGAATAGTGTGTTTATATATAAGCTCTATCCGTTCATCAGTAGGTTTGTCCTCGCTCTGTTTCTCACCTGTTTTATTTCAGATTTACTTGAAACTTGGAAGAAAGATCGCCTTTGATTGAATACTTCTTACCTTGAAAAAATTCTGGCAATGATGACATTAAAACTTTTTGAATAGATTTTCTTAGCTATTTGAAGTCAGATTTACTTGAAACTTGATATATATATATATATATATAGATATATTTTTTCAACCTGGAAAAAATCTTCTACCCAGGGTCATATAATCTAGCGATAGTGGATGCCTCATTCAACTTTCAGTTCTTGTTTTTCTCTTTCTTTGTCTGTAACAATGGACTTTTTCACTTAATGGTAACAATTTTGCTGATGAAAATATCTTCTATTCACTGTTTGAAACAATGAAACCCCCCATTTTTTCAGTTGTATCTTTTCTAAAGAAATTATCTCAGAGAAATTCAAATATATATCTGTGAATTATTTCAAGGGTACTAACTAGTTTATGATTATGAAAAATTATTGTTTTTGACAGCACTTGGCAACTTTTGTTTCAGGAATAAAAGAAAAATAAAAAAAATAAATTTCTGGTTGATTTTTCGAGTTAATCCCCTTTAAAATGTCCATAACGAAAATAAACATTGTATGAAAAATGAAAGAATATAGTCTTAAATGCAATAGAATTCATTGCAAAAGGGAAAAATTATGAATACATGATACGAAGGAATAATTATGAATTATATATTATTTGAAATTCTATTTGAACTGACCTTCCGTTATTACAGAGAATGTACCATTTAGCTTAGACAGTGTAAATAGAATAAACATTTAAAGAAATGGGCAGCTATTACTTATAAATGTTTAGACTTACTTTTTTTTTCCTTTCTTGTTTCTTTTTTTCTTTCACTATATGATTTTTAATATGATGAGGAATGATGTAGAAAAAGAAATAATTTCTTTTTCTCTCTCTATTATACCCCTCTTATTAAGGTAACAGCTCTCTCTTTTTTTTTTTTTCTACGAACTATCTTCCTTGTCCGTCTGTCTGTCTCTGGGCCTCGTCTGTCTGTCTGTCTGTCCGTCTGTCTGTCTCTAGGTGTCCGTCTGTCTGTCATATACATATATATCATTTGCTTGAATAAGACCAAACTGGGCAAAAACATGAACATGTTTGTCTAATGAATCCTTACTCCATTATATTTTATGCTCTACCCTAAAATAACTTTGTTGAATGTATTGAGCACTTTATGAAATAAACCAATCATACATCAGATATTGTTTATATTATATCATATTCCTGATTTTTATATATATATATAATATAATATATATATATATATATATATATATATATAAAATATATATATATATATATATATATATATATATATATATATATATATATATATAAGCAGACTTTTTCCCCTATTCTCAATGTAATTGAGTATTTTACTATTGTTTCACTTTTTTTATTCCACCTAATCATTTGTAATCTATTTTGCATTGTCTGCACTTTAACATTACATATTGATACTTGTAGCATCAGGTGTCACATCTGCTATAGATAGCCTAAAGTATACACACTCAGAGGAAAATGTATCTTTTTAAAGGTTGAATCAGAACATATACCCTACTATATATATATATATATATATATATATAAAACCGGTTACAAATTTAAATTTGTTTCCAGTGAAACATTTCAAATAGAGATATATATATATATATAGTTTATTCTTGGCATCAAAAATGACAGCTGTATTTATTTTACTTGAAAAAAAACAAAGAACATCATGATGCTCTGCATTTGTTTTTTGTTAAACGAGAACTAACTCTCGACAAATGTTACAGACATAAAATGTAAACCATCATGTGTAACTAAAAATGGGTAAATGCTGTACTATATTTTCAATGAACACTGCTTTGGATAAGTAGTCATTTTCTAAGCTTTGCTTGGTCAGCTACTAAGTTGTTGGGTTGCTTACAGTTACTTGCTGTTCCTGAATTGTCACCCATCTAAGTACTGAGCAGATGTATCACTGCTTAACTGTGATGTGTTGAGAATCATTGTCTACTGGGGGACTTGACCATAAGCCACCACTTTGTATTGATAGGGTTTGATAGATGTGATTGATTTGCTTTCACAGGAATTTGAAAATTGGTGAAACAAAGGGACACATGCTGTGGTATTTAATGTTTTGGAGATGAGGATAAACAAATTATTTTTAATGGTGAAAGAGCAAAATTGATGTTTTAGTCAATTAGCAGTCATCTCTTGGTTGAATTATGACAGTGAGTGAAACACTTAAACAAATCATTTATAAATTATATGGTCAAATCGTGTTGGACTTACCAGTTCTTGTGAAATCACCGAAGTGAAACAGCAGCGAGCCTGATCATTATCCTCTGGTGCTGAGAGCAAGCCGGGATCGATTCTTGACTCACTTACTGAAGACTTTAGAAATGGCACTCACTGACTCTCTGCTGAACAGTAGAGTTCATGGTTATTGGTAGTTTTAACCAACCTCATCTGAAAAGACAACAATGAAAATGAAGAGTAACTTTTTGGGTTTTCCTTTTAATTCAAGAATAGCCAGTGATATCTATAGCTTATCCTCAAGCATTTGCTTTAATGCTAACACCTTCCTTTGATGACCTCATTTCATCTTTCTTAGAATCTACTTTGAATCTCCAGTTGGGTAACTTAATGGTTACTCTGTATGCCTTCTTGGGAGTGATCAGTTAGAAAATTGGAAAAAGAGGTGGTTTAATAAATAAGTTGCTTTCCTCTCCTTTTGTTGGAAAGTGATCACGAAGAAGTCTGAACCTAAAAAACCAAGAACAAACTTGGATGCTGCTGGACATGAACTAAGTGACTAATTCAGCATAAACTTGTTTTTTGGGGGGTAAATTTTTATAAAGCAAAAAAAAGCAAGTTTTTAAAAAGTTCAGCCCTCTAGCTCTATTGATGTGGCCTGTACTCATAAAACCTATGCCAATAGATAGATAACCAGACAGACAAATATAATCCCTCTAAAACTGAAGAAACCTATGTTGACAGTGTTAGTGGAAGGTTACTAATAAAACTATACTGCTCTTGTCAGATCACTGAATAATAACTTATTTCTTCTACTCTTGGATGAGTATTTCAAAGGGATAAGCACTGAATTAAATTTATATAATGTCAATCCTCCTTTGGGGATTTAAGTTAGAGCAAGTACTGGTATCCCCTCTTTTTAAAAGTTTGCTTTATGCTACTTTTTGCTTTCATGAAAAAAAATGAAAATAACGTTCAGATTTTGTTTTACAGCAAGGCATCACACTCCCTCTCTCTTGTACCTTCTACCACCAAACCACCAATGACTCGGCTTAATATACTTTCATCATCATCTTCATTTTTGGAGTTTGGGAATGCCAAAAACATTTTTCCATAGACAGGTGGTTATTGCTTTTTTGCTTTATGCTGTTACAACTGACCAAAGGAATGCTCTACATATGTGGGGGAGGTGTGCATTTACTTCAATGAATAGAATTTTTTTCTACATCACTTCATCTATACTTAGCATATCTTGAAATGCCTTTTGCAGTGCAGTGGTTCGCAACTTAGTTTTATAAGCCATTGATAGTGAATTAAGTTCTGTCTGGGAGCTCCACTATTGTGATCCTTGTGTAAAGCTAAGCTCAGTGGATATTCTCTCTTTGCATATATTGCATAATGCAAGTGTTGTAATTAAGTCTTATCTGTTAAACTGTTTCAAAGTTCCAACAACTGACAGGGCAAAATTAAATGTTTGAAAATTATGAATGATGGTACTTGTGTTCCATCTTTGAGTCAAGGCTTTTATCTTGCCATGGATAAATATTACATTTGCCATCCTCTGCAGTCGATAGGTTAATGGGGATTTGCTATTGAATCACTGTAACCTCATAAATGGCCCAACCAACCAACCAACCAGTCAACTTGACTATATATTTTCCTTTTTTTGTTTGTCTGTGTGCGAGTGTCGAGGCACTCCTGGTCACATTTCAAGGGCTACAAACTTGAATATTTGCATGAGTACACCATTAGGCAACATCTAAGAACTTTTTTTTTTCTCTTTTTTTGAAGTGCTTTTTTTCTCTCTATGGTCGTTTAGGACAAACAATATTTTTAGATAATATTAGGTAATTAGTTTTGGTGCATGTGTGGGCTACTGTGATTCATTTATGTGAGGTATGTATTTTATTTTGTTTTGTCATCTCGTTACCTTTCCTGTCTCGATTTCATTAGGTCTTGTGGGAAAAGTGAGACTTGAATGCAAAAACCACTTTGATTTTTAACTTGACAGAAATACTTCAACACATGAAGTTCGTATAACTTCTCATGGCTAACAATGGTCTACAGCTGTTTTATGAAACTATCACATGATACATGCATAAAGTCCACTTGACATTCCTCTGATCAAGGTATGATATAGCGAATTGTGATGATTTTTATCTGGATATATGATTTTCTGATCTCTCTTGTTTCACTCTGTTAATCCATTATCTATAGATAAAGGAAGTTTCTGTTGTAGTTCTGTGGCTAACTCAATAGAATTTCCATTTTTTTATGATTGATAGCAACTCTGTTTCTATGGATAATTATTACACTTTCCACATTTAATGGGTTAACACCCCTTTAAAAAGGTCTTGTAATTTTTTCTTGTCCTTTGAATTTGTTAGGATGAATTCAAATATTGATGATTTATGTTCAATGTTATTGTACTCTGAAATCTTCTTTTATAGCAAAGGACCATGTTTTCTGACCATTTTCTCATACTCTAATAAAACTGAAGAGAATTTCTTGAAGGACAAGACTTGTTAAAGCCTGCTTGGCTGCTTGTATTTCTATTTTTAAGTCCTGTAGACATTTATCTTTATTTATTACTCTTGTTCTTTCCTCTGACCATTCTTAAAATAACGCAGATATTTTCTCTGTTTATTTTTAGTTCTCATTCTGATGATGTCTATTTTTAACATTTTCTTCTTGGAACTTTACATGAAATATTGCTCTTTTCTCTCATTTGAGATCAGTTCTGTCATGTAAGGATTAGATCTGCAACTTGATAAATTATATTGGCAGAAATACTAAATATTTATTTTCTCTTGCACATTACAGATTTTTACAATATGGGTTCTGCCTGTCATAATTGATAATTGTATTCCTTTTATGACTTACATCTTACTTATATTGATAAAAAAACAAAATAATTTTTTTGGTTTTTTAAGGTTGATTTATGATTACTTAGGATTATTAGATATTTATTCATAAAATTGAATTATTTTATCTCGTTATTTATAATTTAAAAAAAAAATTATGGATTGCCTGGGACCCCAGGATTTCTCTATCACCCCCTGGATCTACACTTGGTATGAAGCAAGTTTGATTAATCTCTTGGCTAGCAGTGGTCGTGTTGGAATTCTTGATTCGTCATCATTTGAAATAAATTCTCTTACTGCTCTATTTTTTTTAAAAATTTTGAATTATCAGGTCTTATATGCTTACCTGATAAGAAAGTATCACATGGTCTCTGTTCTTAACTTTTATTAGTATTGAAATGTGAAATGAAACAGTTGCAAAGTAGGTCAACTAAGACTTTATCTTTCAACCTCTTTTGAAAACTGATATCATCATTAATGGGTAATTAAACTTTTTGCTTATCTCTTGCAAATGCTTTTCCTTGGTGATTACGAATATAGATACTAAATATAACTTCTTCATACACAACCATTTTGTTTTTCTGGTTAACTAAATTTAACTGCATATAATGCAACTCCCCCGGCTCTAAAGGTAAATGTAACCTTCGTTGTCCAGCCCATCCCCCATTGGCCAGAAATTGAGGAGGCATAGAAAAACTGGGTGATAAATGAGAGGAAGCCTAGGAAATGCATTTCACTCTTAATATTTCCTGCTGGAAGAAG
This sequence comes from Thysanoteuthis rhombus, assembly GCA_963457665.1. Classification (NCBI taxonomy): domain Eukaryota; kingdom Metazoa; phylum Mollusca; class Cephalopoda; order Oegopsida; family Thysanoteuthidae; genus Thysanoteuthis; species Thysanoteuthis major. The sequence continues at coordinate 46,942,484 of OY735219.1, read as the reverse complement.
GCATGGGATGGGGGGGCTCTGCTTTATGTTATCAAATACAGTAATTTGCTGAATTTTTCTCTCTCCTGTTTTTTTTTCTTGTGTGTAGATACTTAGTGCTTATATGCATATATACACTTGGAAAAATATCACCAATTTATAACTTCATTATGATTCTCTTGTGGAAATGTTCAAAAACAAGCAATGCATCAATTGGAAATGTTTGGTGAAATTGAACAAAACTATGATGGAATCTTTTTGTAAGTTGAAATTTATAGATAAGAATTCATATCATGTTCATGTGTGATTGAGTGGCACAAGAGATTGATGCCTCTTTGAACTGACCATTTTTCTGACTCATTGGAAAAATATTTCTCCTTGAACAAATATGTATCAGTGACCTGGAGATGTGAGCAGATTGGAACGCAGGGGTTGTTCATGCTTATGTATTGATGAATTGCATAGTTAGCACATGTGCACTGCGGCTTGACTTGCATGAGCCAAGTCGCTAATCTGGCCCTATCTGCGTATCTAATAGATTTGAGCTTAGTCCAGCTTTGAGTTAACTCAAGTCTTCCATCTGCTTCCTTGTTTTGTCACAGTGCACAAAACATGAACAGTGACAGTTATTTTTCATTCTAATGCTGATCAATTTCTACTGTTGACAAGCTGATCCATGTTGGTTCAGAAGAAATTCATTAATCAAGGCTTTCACTTTTGATGTTGTTGCTTGTTGGCGGATGGGAAATTATTCTTTCTTTTTTTGTAACCATTTTATCTTTTTTCCAGTTTTGTTAGGCAAAATGTCTGAGATATTAACATTTTTTATCCTTTTAAAGCCTTCTCTTTACAATTGTGTAAATGCAATTTTTATGGGAAATTTTCTTTTGATCTCTGTGTGTTCCAATTTATATTTTCAATTCGACACTTTAACTGTTATACCTTTTTAGTAAAGATGGGTTGTAATGCTTAGTGTTGAATTAACCTTTATATCCCTGAAAAGTCTTTGAACATTCTGAATTATAAGATTTGAGTGATTTTTTTTTTTTTTTTTTTTTTACTGAACCAGACATTTGTTAATACTGGATGTGAAACATGAATAATTACATCAGCCTATGCCTCTAGGTTGGATTCTGGAGTCCTACAGACATACATGCATTGATATTAGTAGTAGCTTCAATGATTTTTTTCATCACAATTGAAATATTGACTGACTTGTCTACAGATGTTGCACTCTGATCTTAGGCCGAGGGCTGGAGAGTGACACTTTGATCTTAGTCAGTGCACAGGTACTAAGATCCTAGGCAGAAGTGCTGATCCATCTGTATGACATTTTGTGCAGGGCAAAGGATTGAATTTTGGGGCTGATCAGAGATTTAAAAATTTTTTCAAAATGACTTTATTACAGTTACCTCCCCTACATCGTAGGTATATGTAATCTTATTCTTATTCAGTTTTTTCTTAGTGATAATGACATTAGCTGAGGTATGCTCTCTGTGAGTGCTTCCTAGTTGATTATCTAGTGTAGATATCTTTAAAAGTTCCTTTCAGATGTAGCAAGTGGTGCACTTGAAGAAATGAACAAAAGGTGATTTCATTCCTTTCACCTTATTGTACTCTGACATAAATCATTTGGTATTGACCAAACTAAATGATTTTATTTTAAGACACCACTACTAATATTATTCATACTAATCAATCTTTAAAGTCCATTCTAAGTGTCACGATGCCAAAACATTCTGAATTGATAATATTATTATTACCACATTGTTTTTTTGCCAGCCACAATTTCGCTTATCATTTCAAGGGATTCACATTGTGAGTCATGATGTCCAGTGCAGTCGTTTGATATCCTTGCAACCTGGCCTGCCCACTGCCATTTAAGTTAGCTAATGGCTTTTAGGATATCTTTGACACTTGTTTGCCCTTTAATATATTGTGCAACTTAGTGATCTTTCTATCCGATGTTTAACATGATTTTTTTTCTCCTGTGCACATTGTATGACTCCTAATTTGAGAGACAATTCTTGGTTAAGTTCTGTGTTTCAGCTCCATAGGTGACATTATTAGAAAGTAGCAAAATTGTCACCAAACATTTCTTCAGTTTTTAAGCTGGTCTGTATGTATTGTGTTTAAGCTGGTCTGTATGTATTGTGTTTACTGGCCACATCAGTGGAACTAGAGGGCTGAGATTTGAACCTTTTACTTGTTATATCTACAAAAAACATTCAGTTCTTTGACCACACCCCATGGGTCTTTCTTTAGGGTGGGGATGTTCAATTTATGAAGTAAGCTTATGTTAAGTTGATCCCTTAGTTTGTGTCTGGCAGTGACCAAATTTGTTTGTTGAATCTTTATGGACTATTTTAGTGATCACAACCCAACGAAAGGCAAGAGAAGTAATTTATTCATCAATCACCCCCTTTTCTGATATTTAATTGATCATTCCTATCCCAGTATACTGCCAAAAGACATTGGTCATGTGACAGTTTCTTATAAGTGACTTACTAGACCTGTTTTATCATAATAGGTTAATTAGCTTGGATTATTGAACAATTGTTATTTATCTCTTATGTCATGTTCCTTTTATTGTGCTGTTATCTGGCAGTAGATTTGTATCTGCTGTTCAGACCCTTGTAGTCTCTTATGACTTTTTACATAGTTCTGAGTGTACACACACACACACAGACGTGTGCTTAGTAATTTAGGTTGAAGGTATGGTCTTGAACAAGACCTGATCGCTCATATGTAAGTTATTATTATATTAGATAGTGTAATTTTTTTGTTTTTGAGAATGTGAATCTATGAACTGAGTGATTTCTGGTTATTTTTCTCTTTTTCTATCTCTCTTATACAGACACACATTGTGGTTCACTAAAAGTCTCTGTCCATCCATCTGTATGTGACAAACTACCACAAAAACCCCACAACACAACCTTCAAACATAACTAGTATTCATTTACTTACACAAAACAAGTGTGTGTGTGTGTGTTGCCTTTTTAAATATATATTCATTGCTTGTAGCACATTGAATGCTTGTAGTAAGCGCTTGTCTACAACTGTACATGATTTTCTCTCCCCTGCACCTCCGCCGTCCCTCCTTCCACGAATGCCGCGGGTGGTAGATGACATGAAACTCGAGATCAGCTTGCTTTCCTTCTAGATTCTCTGTCCAATCAGTCTCACCTGGTTATCACCTGCTTTTGATTCTCTTTTTGTTGATATGTACTGTTTTTCTCTTCTTTACTTGATTAAACTTGGATGTATTTAGTATGTACGCATGTAATTAATAGCAAAGTTTGTGTCCAGATTCTGAAGGTATGTCTTTGTAGATTGTTATAAGTAAAGCAATTCAGTTCATGTATAATTATGGATTGTCAATCAAAGAGGCACAAAAAGTGGTTGCTTTCTGGTATGCTTTGCTATTTGGTTGTATTAATTTATACTATCTAGATCAGTGATTCTAAATGTTGGGTACATATCCACAAGGGGGGCAATTTGAATATATTGGGGGCAATTTGGAATTTGGGCGAAAAGTGTTCTTTGCCTCAAAACCTACTCATATCAAGCTTAACTGATCAATTCCTAACTACATAATACTATCTATTCCCAATTTTACTGTAGAATAGTATTTGAATCATTATAGTAAGGGGTAAATAATCGATGCATGAAAGCCAAGAATTTGATTATACGTATGCAAAAGCACATGAGATGTTTTTTTTTTTGTTTTTTGTACATGATACATAATCAAATTACTTTTTTCAATGTAAGGTGGACATAAAATGTTTTAAACTGCCAAGGTGGGACATGAAGCAAAAAAGTTGAGAACTACTGATCTAGATATTTGACGCACACATTTCTCCCACTATCTGAAAGTTAGTGTTCTTATGAAACCTTTATATAATCTATGTGGAGAAAATTTTTTAGTTTTTCCAGCTTAACACCCCATTATCATTTTTTGAGGTATCAGTGGTTGAGTTTGTAGGAAGTACAAGAGACTATGGTGTAGGAGAGAGGAGAATAGGGTGCATGCTGCCTCTATGATGGCTTATTTCAAACCAAATGCTGGATGCTTTTTCTTCTTTTTGCCTTATTTGTGGGAAAGAAAAAGTGGTGTAAAGTGAACTTTTGAAAAGTAGGGAATAATTTGCAATTATGAAAGGAAGTGTATGTGTGTGTACAGGGATGATTATTTATGGATCAAGAGAAATTTTTTTGATAGAAAAGACAGCTATTAATAAAATTTCACTAAATATCTATGGTTTAGACATTTTCCTATTAACCACTCCTCTTGTGCTTAAAGTACAACTATATTGCCACAAAAGCCAAAACGATGATTGTCCTAGAAAACAAAAAAAATGCTCAATACTAACAATTTATGTTAAGATCTCAAACAAGATTACAGTGTTCTGATTTTTCCCATTCAAAGGTAATTTGAAAGTAAATTGGGTAAGCCATAAAACATTGTAGATTTTTTATAAAACCATATGGTTTACAGTTTATGCCAGTTTATGATATGGGAATTTAAAAGAAAAAACAATGAAAAGCTATACAAATCTTACACTACACCCAATGTGCTGGTATTATGAATTGATAAATTATGGTCTATCTACCAAAGGTCGATTTGGACAGTTATAGGGCTTATATGAGTTGCAGTGAGTGGTAATCTTCCAAATACTCATGTAAACCATTGGTATTAAAGTCTAGCATATACAAAATGCTAGAATGTCATCTCTTCCTATTTTAAAACCCAATTGTTCCACTACTTGGAATATTGGTCTGAAGATGGTTTATTTTCATGTTGTAGATAGGTAGCTGAAAGGAAGATTATTTCTTCTATAAAAGATGGACAAGATCTGACCGTCAACATTTTTTGTGGCCAGCAGCCAATCTAGGCTTTCATTCAAAAGCTGATGTATTTTTTCTCATTATTTTGTAGCTCTTGTTTGGAGGAATAAAGTTTTTGGTAGAATTCTTTGGCATGTTCGACAATCCTGTCTCTGTCTGTTGTTAGGTTTCTATATTCCTTGAGTATGCTAGTTATTTGCTTTCGTCCTGAATTGAGGCTTTTATAGCTTTGAAGCCCTGACTTCTTTCAAGATTTGATTTGATGACTACCGTTGTGTATTTTCTTCTGTCTTCCCTTCGTTTTTTCTTGATTAATTTATTAAGTTCGGTCTCTTCAATTTTCTCTCTTGTTGTTGGTGGCTTGAGGTTTCTGCATTTTTCTATGAGATTACTGGTATAAAACAAAACAATGAGCAGGATACGCAAGACGTGAGCAATCAACTTGAAGACTTCCCAAAAGTAACCCTGTGGTAGGTGAAACAAGCAATTGAACAGACGAAGAAAAGAATGGCCCCTGGACCAGACAACATCACCATCGACCTACTCCGAAAAGCAGGTAAAATCATCACTAGGAAACTGGCTATCCTCTTCAACTTGTATCTAAAACACAGTAAAGTCCCAGACGATTGGAACACTGATATCATAATGCTTTTATATATATATATAAAGAAAAGGAAACCTGAAAGACCTCAACAACTACAGGCCTATAAGCCTACTTAACTGTGTATAAGAACTTTTCACAAAGATCATCACCAACCGAATCACGAAAATACTTGCTGAAAATCAACCACGAGAGCAAGCTGGCTTCAGAAGAAGCTACTCGACCCTGGACCACCTGCATTCGATAAATCAGCTGAAAGAAAAAGCAGCAGAATATAAACTACCACTCGCCGTAGCATTTATCTACTTCAAAAAGGCGTTCAACTCAGTAGAAATCCGTAAGGTCATGGAGGCCATCACTCGACAAGGTGTAGATCCAGTACATGTTGAGATGCTGAAACATGTATACTATCACAGCAGCTCCTTTATCAGGATACATAAAGACTCAAACCCTTTCCAGAAAGGAGTAAAACAAGGTGATACTAGCTCACCTGAACTCTTCACAGCCTGCCTCGAGATGATCTTCAGAAGACTAGACTGGGAGAGTAAAAGAATTAAAATAGACAGCGAGTATCTGAGCAACCTCAGATTTGCAGACGACATTGTCCTTTTCGCAGAGAACTTACACGACCTCCAACTAATGAGAGATGAACTAAATGAAGAGAGCAAGAAAGTCAGCCTACACATGAACTTCAGCAAGACAAAGATCATGTTCAACAACCACATCAAAGATAAAAACACTAAGATCAAAATCGAGGACACAGAAATGGAGAAAGTAGATCACTACATCTACCAAGGACAATGAATCTCCATGAGACCCTCAAAAGAAGAAGCAATCAAGCAAAGAATCACACTAGGATGGCAAGCCTTCAAAAAAAAGAAGATCCTATTAATCCTAAAAAGAAGGGTGTATAACCAATGCATCCTCCCAATAGTCACTTATGGAGCTCAAACATGGAACCGAACCTGAGAAACAGATCTGCAAATTGAGAACCATGCAATGTGCACATGAAAGAATTATGCTGGGCCTCACATGGAGAGACCACAAGACAGCACAGGACATCTGAGAAAAGACAAGAGTCAGGGACATCATAGAATCCATTAAAAATCTCAAATGGCAGTGGGCTGGCCATGTTGCAAGAATGGTGGACAACTGATGGACATCACGACTCCTAACATGGATCCCCCGAGATCACATGTGCAACTGAGGCAGGTAAAATATTAGATGGAGAGACAAGCTATTCAGAAAGTACTGGCTCTGTGACGCCCATGATAGAGAAGTGTGGCAAATCCTGGGGAAGGCCTATGTCCAACGACGGATGTTAAAAGACTGGTGATGAGGATATTTTTTTCTCAGAAAGTCAATTTTATGATTTATATTGTAAAATACTATTGTTTTGACTTATAATCAATTATATCATTATAATTTATGTTAGTCTAGACTAGAATTTAAGTACATGTTCTGTAATACGATCAACATTTTTGAAGTGAATATGTAGCCTACTATATAGAAAGGGTTGCCCAGGCCTGTACTATAGTGTCTTATATCCTAAGTAGATTGTATGTCTTCGCCTGAGAGCACACCTTGGGCACTGGGCAAGTGACATGATAGTCTCTTTTCCTCTCTCAGAGTAGGAGGGATTCAAACTGACTTCAGCAGATTTGAAAGGAGCATGTAAAACGACTTTCCCATTCACACTAACAAGTATTTATGTTGAGGTGTCTGCTGAGTGGTGTCTAATGAAATATAGACTCCTAGAATTACCTGTTTGACAACAACTTTCAACTGATAAATATTCATAATCAGTTCAGGAATATCTTGGATAATGTGGTTAATTTGTTCCCAAATTTGTCCCCACTGCTCAAAACTGCACTGCTCAAGGTCTTATGATTTAACATATATTTATTTACTCACTAGTTTATCCATGCTGGCAAGAAATTATGTCAGTATTTTGATATTTTTACAATTGTATTGTACTTGGAAAATATCAAAAACATTGTTGCTCTGCATTTTCTTTATATTCAACTAGATTGAAATGGGATTTTTTATGCATTTGCAAAGAAACAAAACTAGATAAATAAAGAAGGCTACTCTATACTTGGCATTTAATAGTTATCTTCCTTGACCAATGTTACGGGCAAAAATATATACAATCACATGGAAAATTATGAGTAGATTTTTTGCTTCTTCTGTAACCTATCAAACTATATATAAACTCCAACACTAGGGTGGAAGGTTTGATTTTCACACTTCATTAATATTTTGTCAACTTTTTTTTTTTTTAAGCAGTGATTTTAGTTGAAGACTTCTGAGGAAAGCTGTGTGAGGTTCTAGATAAAAACTACTGAAATGAAACATTGAAGTTGTTCTTTTACACTGATTTACTTGGAATAATCTCCTCATCTTGGTTGTTATTGTCACATTTCAGGCCATTGTGCCCTATGGCCTAATTGAAGTGTCAGTCATAGTTGATAATTTTCTGGGTCTTCCACACTGAACGTTTTAATCAATCCATGGGAGTACCCAAGGATTGAACTTCGTTCACTAGGTTACTAGATATTGCTTTTATTGACATGGCCAAAAATTGAAGTGGTTGTGTATCTTACTTCGAAGATTATTATAAAAAAATTATTATATATATTTCCACCTCCACTACACATCTATAGGTGAGATCATCATAATATAGATTTTGTATAAAATTCAATGCTAATAACATAAATTTAAAGATTGTTTCTAATTAGGAAAAGTTTAATTATAGTTGAACTAATGATTTAAAAAGAATCAAAAATTAAGTCTAAAAATTTCTTATTGTTTGATAAAATGTTGCATTGGTCTGGAATCAAGATATGGAATTTCAGGAAAAGAACTTGTTTTGGGAACAATTTTGTTTTGCCATTTGATTTTTGAAAAAAAATAACATGTAGAAATAATTTCATATAAGTTAAAATAGCAGGGAAAACTTAATCATTTTATAGGTAATGGTAACGCAAAATGAATAATTGCAATAGTGTACAGCTGTTAAGAGAGTGAGTAAATAACTTCATGTATTACCTACAATTCCATTTTTTTTTTAAATTTAATTTTATTAGGTGAAGTATATTTTCTTGAAATGTTAACGTTTAATTTGGAAACCTGATAATATCTGACTTCAAAATGCTTGTTGGCACATTTTAATAAAACATCAGTTTAAACATTCATGAGGCTTGGCATCAGAATAGCCCACCCTTTTTAGTTTCTCAAGTGAGAATGAATCATAAATGATTTTCGTGTTTCAACATGCGGATTGTCCCTGCTGGGAGAACTACAATGAGATCCAAATAATGAATGTGACTGAACTAAGGCTGGCCTGAAGTACTGGTTACACAGGCAGAATAAGAATTCTCTATGAAATCAGATTTTCCAGGAATATCTGATAGATAAATACTTTATGTTGTGATGAAACTAAGAAACAATCAGCAAATGAAATTCTCATGACTGACAACAAGCTCAGCCAGACTTGATTAGTTTGGTGAGATAGTGCTTATGATAACTGGGGCTTCGGAAAGAAAGAAAGTGGGGTGAGGCGAGTTCAGGAGTAAATAAATAAGATAATACTATACCATAAAAGGTACCAATGTTCAAGTTGCCTGGAACACTAGAAACCCTATGGCGGGCAATCAACTGAATTTTCGCTTATGTCTTAGACTTGTCAATTTAGCTCAGTCAGTAAGACAGACTGCTGATAATCAGTTCATAGTGAGTTCAAATCACTTTAAGAGAATGGGGGTTTTACATTTTGGTCTACACTCCTTATTTAGGCAAGGATTGTTCTTGTTATGGTAGGTAAACAGTCAACTCCAGACTTTACTAGAGTTTGACAGAATTTTGTACTGACTGTGGCCAATGTTCCTTCTAATCTTCTATAGTCTGTATGAGACCAAAAAGTCTGTGAGCAACTGAAGGAGTGGAATGTATAGAAAATATTTTACTTTTGAGACAATCATTGATTATTTAAAAAAATTTTTCTACAAAGTTCATGAAACAAACATTTGTTTCTTTAAACAAAATGTGTGAATGATTTTTTTGATGTATTGATTTTCCTTTATTACTTATTCATTATTTGATCTTATATTATGTTTAGCATTAAGATTTTACAGTGCAGCATAATTGTTTCTTGTGCACAGCCTTGAGGAAACAATGATTATGGGATGTTTACTGCACAAATGTAGAAAATTTATTGTAGATTTGATCACTGTAAATTATAGAGTATAAGTTGAATTTGTAAGCCTGAAAAAAATCTTTCAACAGCCAATATATATATATATAACACAAGTGTAAAATGCCAATAAAATGTATAGTCCTAAACCAGCATTTTGAGTAAAGTCTTGGGTGTACATCACAATTTAAGATCTATTTGATGGACAAGAATAGTAAGAAAAAATTCCTGTGTTACTTTATTTGTAATGTAGATATAAACTCGTCTGTGATAAGGAAATGATTTTAAATCATATTACTATTTTTTTTTCTTTGAAGTTAATCTTCATTATTACTAAACTTGGCCTAGATTGTTAATCTGGCACAAAACCACACTTGAAACAGTCAGGTGAAAAATCTCCAACTTCATAATGTAGCTAGTTACATTGAATATTTAGTATGATGGATTTTCTATGGTTTGATAGTTGTTGGATTGTCTTTCCCTCTGCCTACGGACTGGCTCCTGATCTTCCTGCCAAACAGACCATGATCAATAATAATGGACGAATGAAAAATGTGTGCATAAGAATAATCAATTCTCCTCATCGGATGAGGCAGTGTATCAGGTTTTTGCTTTCTGCATAGAAGTCCAGTTGAGGGGGTGGATGCATTTTTAAAAAGGAAAAAGTTACTTTTAATTTCTTGTATGATACTTTATTCATAGTACTTAATCTTATTCTTGTGAAACCTCTAATGAAAAATATGTATTTTAAATTAGAAGAGTTGATCTGTCCGCTTATTTTTTGAATCTTCTATATAAAAGTAGTATTAATTTGTGATTACAGGGCTTATTGGTTGTGGCTCTCCTGCCAAAGATATGGCTCTTCTATTAATCTATTTATATTTCCACTGATATTTAAATCAGTCTTTCAACATCTGTCGATGGACATAGACCGTACCCAAGATCTGCTAGATCTCTCAGTTGTTGGCAACACGGTGCCAATATTTCCTGAACTTGTTCATATTGTTATATCTTATTTATTGCTGGCCACAATTTTGCATATGATCTGTGGAGATCAACTTTGTGAGTTGTGTTTTCCAGTGGTTGATTGCCATTTGAGTTTTCTAATGGATTTTATTACATCTCTGACAATGACTCCTGTTTTTCCTCTAATATACTGTGCTGTCTTATGATATGATACTAAGCATGATCCTTTCTTGTGCACATTGCATGGTTCTTATTCCAAGAGCCAATCTATTGGTTAGGTTCCATGTTTCCCCTCCTAGGTGATTATTAGGAGGATGTATAGATTATGTCCCTTTCGGTCTTGTAATATTGAATCTCCTTTTGATTGTAACTCTTGGCTTCTAAAAAACTAAAAAAAAACTCAGTCAGTTAAGGTTCATTATGGGACATTGGCTTGCTCCAAGTAAGTAGGTGGGTGATCCTTACTCAGTTAAGCTGGCTCATGATGAGTTGTAGAGGGTGGGAGATTGATACATGGCTTTCCTAAGGGGCATTAGTGCATAGTAAACACAAAATGTCTCGGCCAGAGTTTGAACTCTGCTCACCAATCCAATCATCTGTGCCATGAACTTCACAGCCACTTTGCAATTCTCTCTTGTTGGCTATAATTGCATCCAAACTGAAATAATGCTGTTCTACTGTCAAGTTTTGTCTTGCCTGTTTTATCACACACACACACACACACACACACACACACACACACACACATATATTTAAAAAAGACTGGATGATATACTTGGTTGGACTTGTTCAACCAGTTGAGCAGGCTGCCAATAAATGTTGTTACCATTTGCTACCAAGAGAAGCAGGATGACGTTTCTATGCAGGTTATGATGGGTTCACATTGTAAAGAAAGGGGCAGTTGTATTGTGGTCCGAAAGTAACTGACTTACAGGCAAATGCAGGCTGCACAGCTCTCTTTTTAAATAGAAAGCTTATTTTTCAGTTCAAAGAATGTTCAGACCAGTGTATAGCTGGTAATAGGTTCGGGCCAGATGGGAAATACAGGCCTCATTTCAAAATGTTCATTGTGCTAAATACATATGATTTATGTATGGGTATATGCGTATACATTTTGAATAAAATTGTTTCCCCATTACCTTTTTTATAAATTGTTCTAGTTTTTTCATAGTTTTGTTACTTGTGAGAATGTCATATAATACTATATGTACATGTATATGACACAGTAGACTATGCTAGTGTAATAAGAAGCAATAAATACAAAAGTATTTACCTCTATAAGGGGGAGTAGGCCCCCTTAAAATTGTTTGCCCATGCCCCTACCTTTCTGACTTAGGAATGACAGATGATTTTGGATATAAAATACTTCACTAAGTTGAAACATGTACCTGTGTAGATTTGCAGACCAGGAAAACTCATCCACTCTATATTACTGTCCATCTCTTCATAGCTGGGGTTGCCAAACTTTCTAGACCCTTGACCCACTTATAGAATCAACCCCCAAGTGGGACTGCCATAATAATTTCGTCAAATGTACCAAAAAGACCTCTTGAAATATACCAAATTTACTAAAAACATTGTCCATTGTATGTAATTATAAATCACCCGATATGATAATTATAAGTCGGTATGTCACACGTATTGAAAAATACAGTTGTCTCTTCACTGGGCTGTTTTATCAACAAATATGTTCGACAATAAAATGATATGTTGAGTTGGTGAAATTAAGTTTGATTTCACTTCAACATAAACTTTTGATTGTAAATAATAGTTATTTTATATCCTTGTTTTGATCAAATCGAAACAATGTATTTATTTATTCATTGTAGAAAGAAAAAATAGTTAAAATTTTGCCAGTTAGGCGAACATCCATAAATTCAGCAGACTCTTCCAAGCATTTATCGACCCTCTTTTAATCCCTGGCATCTATCGACTTCCAGGGGTCAATAACCATAACTTGGGCGATTCAAGCTTTATATAAATAGGCATGCATTTGTTTTAGCTTTGAATTGATTTTGATCCTCCATGGGTTTGAGAAAAGACCCCCCAAAAAAGTAAACTTCTTAGAGTAATGCTTTGCATCAACGGGGGGGGGGAGAAAATGAATGTGCGTATCATTTTCATTTATGTTGAGTGTCAACAGTCCTTTGAAAGAGGAAAATTTCATTTTAAGGCCAATTTTCTTATTGATTGATTGTGCTCGTAAGGGATTAAATGACCAGAAGAGTTTTTTTCTTTTCTTTCCTTCTAGCTTCATAGTTTTGGTAAAGGTAGAAAGATATGATATAGATAGTGGACAAAGAAAGGAGAATTTTTTTATTTTTTATGTCAAACTACATCATATTATCACCCCCCCCCTTTTTTTTTTGAGATAAAAAATAGAAAGAAAAAAAAAGAGAGGATAAGGAGGAAGAATGGAAGGAAGCAAACTATACAGTGTTTATTACTAATGTATACACTGTGTGTGTGTGTATATATATATATATATATATATATATATATATATATTTCTTCGTTTGCCTATGAATTATTTTGCATTTTGGATGATTTCTTCCAATTTATTTGGGATGCAATCATTATTATTAATATTATTAATCAGAAATGCATATTCACAGTCATAGTTCTTGAACGGAATGTTTTTTTTTTTTTTTTTTTAGTGGACATTTATTGCTTTTTTGATTCTGTTGAGAAAAATGTATAATCACATTTTATTTTCATGGTATGAATTTTTCAATACATGAATAACTTTGAAATGAATAGATGTAATTTTAGTTTAAATTTGACTCAACCAACTGTGATATTTGTTAAGTGGGGCTAACTTCAGTAAAATATTTGATTTTTTTTTTGTATAGCCCACTGTGAGGATCGAAAGTTCACTTGCCAATCCTGTTGAATGTCATATTATGGCAAGTGTGGAACACCAACGTGAATTAGTGATCTGAATAGTGAATCCAGGGTTTCTTCTTTCTCATTGCTGGCTTCTTCTTTTGGCTTGCCTATCTTGAAATATCAATCAATGCATTATTAGTACATACCCACATGAGCTAAACTTAATTATAAAGTGTCTCGTAATGAAGTCGACTTTTTTGCAAGCATTCCCAAATCAACATACTATCAATATTTTTATAACTGATTTCTCACCAAAAGCTTCCAAGTTCAACTTAATTTTCGATGAGCGCAGGAGTGCTTGTTGCCTCCAAGTCTGTTACACTTATTGCAAGATGATTTAATAATTGTAATTTGGGAAAAGGTAAGCGCACTAGCTAGCAAGCATCTGCAAAATTCATCTTATTTGGAAAATCAAGCTCTTATGTTATATGGGCAGCTCAAATCGTAGCATATAATCCAATAAGTCAGCCATCAAACTCCATACAAAGAGGCAAATATCTTTTGTTCATAACTCTTATTGAAAATATCAGGGAAATCTGAGAAAACTATGTGCATGATTGTCAATACTTGTAGGTTCCATCAAGAGTAATATGCACATTCTTTCAGGTACAAAAAAGTCTGTTTTATAAAATACCTTTTACAAATAATGAACAAGTTTGGCAAAAGAAATTCATTAAAAGTTCAATGATATACTTATATATATATGATAAATTTGATGAAAAACTATTTGTAATCCAAATACTTCCATGCATGGATTTATATGAGTGTTTCTCAAACTGGTGAATGAAATAGTTTTGGGGGTAAATGAAACTAGAGAGGTGACTGAAAGATAAATTACTTAATTTACTCAGATATTCAGATATTTCGATGCTTAAAAAATAATTTTTGTGATGAAAATATATAAGGAAAAAATATTTCTAAAAACCTAATTTCATGTTCCAAGACTGATATTGGCTAATTTTTATGTAAAATCTGGTAATTTTTCTGTGTTCATTTCTTGTCACTCCTAGTTTTCTTTACATATTTTAAGAATGTCCATAAAACATAAATAAAAAGAAACACTTCAGAACGTATTTATTTGTGCATTTTGTGCATGGTACAAAATGAATTATGTATAAAATTATACACAAGGGAGAACTAGATGAAAATTATCAAAAGCATACTGCAAATTAGTCATGGGTGAATGAAATTTTATAATAAAGATTTGAGGGTAGATGGATAACATTTAAATAATCCAAGAAATACTGATTTATACGAGGTTAGGTTAACCTAAGGAGAAACCTGGATCTTTGCCAAATATATGGCTGAACAATGGATACAAAAAAGGGTGTTAATTTTACTGTCAGTATGACTAAAAGATGAGGAACCTTCTTTTGGTAACTGAACTGATGTAATTCTTTTTTTTTTTTTTTTTTGCCTTACTTTGCATGCATCCACCATGTTAAGAGGAAAACTTTTCTTCATATTGGATTCACTTATTTGTCTGAAGTTTCAGTCAGTGCAAAAGGGTTTACGATGGAGCAGTTGTATGTTTATTGCTGTCCTCCAAGCATAAGGGATTTGGGAAATCTTGAAATATCATCAAATGTAAAGATTAAAAACTACTGTATTCCTTGATTTGGTTGATGCTAATTACATTGTTGTCTTGGCATTTGGTTATTTGTGTAATTTACCATTACAGCGTCAAAATTTGAAATTTCATCTATGACCTCACTGTCATTTTCGATTGGGGAAAACGTTTTAGATTTTGTAAAAAAAACAAAACAGAACGTCTAGATTCTAGCGAATCTAGCTGCTATTAATAAAGTTTACCTGTCAAAATAAGGCACAAAAAAGGTTTGTTTTTTTTTCTTCTGTAAGGGGTCTAGTGAAGTACTGATGCCAATTTTCAAGTCTATCGCTAAAACAGTATGGCCAGGAGCACTTGGAGACCTTAAATTACCTAGGGCATATAATAAACTTAGAAAAAGACTATGAAAATAAAATATAATGACGCATAAAAATAGGCTAGAAATCCTGTAGTATGCAGAGAGACATATTGAAAGGCTCCTTGCTGATGATAATGATGGTGTATACACCAAGTGTATGTCTTTATTTTTTGTCTTATACTCAAATGAAACTAATTTTCATTTTTTATCTAAGAGTTACTTCCCTTTGGAGGCTTCCATGATTCAAATTCTGTGACAATTTCTCTGAATTTATTTCAGACCCTCTCTTTATATTCTAAGCTTTTATGTAATGGCAAAAAATACTTGAATATTGTCATTTTTGTGACGGCAAGCTGTTTTAAAATAGTTTCTCCCCTTAATCAGTGGGCAGTTCAAAATTTGGATGTAGAGGTAGTGTAGATAGATATAATGGTGAATATATATATCACCTGTGGGTAAGATAGGTTGAAGTTAGGTTGCTCTTGCTGTTAGATTTGATGGAAACTTGTGCCTCTCAAATGCTGGAGACAATAGCCAAGCAAGATTACTAATTCTGTTCAGCATGTTGAAGGGTCGGGTTGACTGAGTGGTTAATGGAATGGAGAATGAACTTGTTAACCAAGTTCAAACTCAGACTGATACAATTTGTTTCTTTCATACTAATGAACTTGGGAAAGGCATGAATCCCTCAGTCCCTCCAAGCCATGGGGTGTTTATTGCTGAGTGAAATTAGTGATACCTTGCTTGCCACCTCTAAATTTACTTCTAGAAATTGAGGCATCTGAAGATAATCATTTGTATTCTAAACTCTACGTATGAAGGAGTATTCACACAAGATAATCTTTTTCATATAAATGATATGATACAAAATTAATATGCATGAATAGATTTGAAAAAAAATGCATTTTAATGTATTTTTCTTGCAAACTTAGTCTGATAATGGATTTCAATTCATTTAATTGTTCTTATAATGAAGCTACTTAATTTGGTCTTAAGATCATGTGAATTTGGTTTTGGGTGGCAAGATCTCTGGCAACTCAGATATGCTTAGGGGAAGCTTTATTATAAATCCAGTTTTTTTGTGATGTAGAGGATTCAATTGAATTATCTGAAACATTTACAATTTTTGTTTATTTTTGGAACATTAAAATAATAATTCAGTGTTTATTGAAATATTGGCCACTTGCATTAATGTATTATTTCTAATGATTGGCATAAAAAAGGCAAGTCAGTTAAGAAAGAAAATTATATCCATTCTTCTTCTGAGTCAGCGTTGTTGAAGTGAAACTTGATAGTTGTTGATGTTTATGAAAAATGCATTGGAGCAATTTAATCAGTTGCAACAATGAAAAAAAAATGTTTGAAGGAAATTGGTCCCTCCACCCTACATTGCTGGAGTCTTAGTTTAATAACAACTATGGCTCATAGGTAGGTTAGTTTGTTTGTGTGTGCGTGACTTGATGTTGTTCACTTTTCTAGTTCAGTTTTACAAAAATAGCAAGATTTATATCAGTAGTAGATTTTACAAGTATTATTTATCCTAATACTGAAAAGAAGCTCTTTTTATGAAAATGCTGTTTATAGTTTTGAAAAGAGTCATTAACATTCAAAAAGTTTTTTGAAATGATCAAAATTCTTTTTGTTGTTAATGCAATTTTTTGACTAATCCATTTTGTGGCTTTCTGCTGGTAATGTGATGGGGGTAATTAATTTTTTTTCTTTCCAATGGTCACAACACTCATAATGTAGGATTTGGATGTTTTCCTTTTTTTTCCTTGTTGGGCCTGGGTTTCCATGCGGAATTCAACTTGTTTTGGTTTCCCTGCTCAACAAGAACAGTGTATGGAAATCACACAACTAGGTATGACATTGCTTAACTTGGGTGATCTTATAAGATAAGCTTAGTAAATATTTGCAATACTTTTTTCTATAACCCAGATTGATGTTAATGACTTCCATGTCCATAGAACTTTTTTCTTGTCCTCCCTCTAGTAATCTGATCATCATGACTGTCCCTTATTTGCTTCATCTGATAATGACTAATTACTGACCTTGAAAGCGAGGCAGAAAGAAATGAAAAGCATACATAGCCTAGGTTCCAAGATCTACTGGTTACAAGCCAAAAACCTAGACCATTAACCCATGGATTTGTTGATAAAAGCTGTAACTTCTTTGTGCTTATGAATGATATTATATTCTGGGTATGAACTGTTTTAATGACATAATTAGTAGTTTTGGCTGAAATGAAAATCAGACTAATCATATACTTCATTATCAATATTCTTTGCTTTTATCTACCTTCATCTTAATTGTTGTTGCCTTTTCTTGCCACTAAAGAATTGGGATGTATTAAAAGAAGGAGCAATGATCCTAACATCTGTTTTGAGCCATGGCAATGTATTCCAACCTGACATCCTTCCATCTTTGTATTAAGTATAGATAGATTGTGACTCAGAGTTGTGTAAATTATTGAATACAGAAAAACATATTATGAAAAATATTCAGTTATTTACAGAAAATCTTAAATTCATAAAATTACAATACAGTGAATTGGAAAAAAAATTGAATGTCTGAAATACCATTTGACTCACCTTCTGCCTTCATGAAGATAGACTAAATACAGTATCCACTTATAATTGTGCACTACCATACCTGACATAATGTATTGTATGTGATTAAACAAAATATAATCAAAACTCTTTTTTTAAAAAACTGCCTCATCCAAGTTAGTAGAATTATTGATAAGTAAAACAGTTCTTTATGAATAACTATGTTTCAGAAAGATCTAAGAAGCATAAACATAAATGATTTTATGAAGTTTTAATCTGTTAGAAATTTTGCGAAGTTTTAAAATAATCTATTGAAAAGAATTTCCAGTTTTAATTATAGAAAAGCAAGAAACTTTCTGAATGGAAAATGTTTTTGTGTTTTTGCATTTATTTTCTGATTCAGAACCCATTTAAAAAAAACTGTATGTAGCATTGAATAGATTTATATTGTCTACATTTTTGGTTAACAATTTCCTACAATCATTCATCTTATTAACACAAGCATTATTACAATGAAATTAATGGGCTACAAGTTCCAGACATAGTTATAGACACCTGTCACTTTTTGTCATTAGTCCATGGTAATTGTTATATGATAAATATTCAAGGAACCTTTTATATTTTGCTTATATTATACAGCTTATTTTCTATGATGCATTTTTTTACAAAACTCCCCTAATATTCCTATGAAATTATTCATGACTGAACTACAAATGGCAAGGGGGAACTGTACTACTAAAATTCTCAATCTGTTCCTATGTTCCTATCTTCAAATTAGCTGAAATGGTGCATTATAGCTATGTGTATGTATTGAATCCAAGTACCCTTAAAATGCACATACCTCCAGCTGTAGAGGCTTGCGTCACTCATCAGATTGCTATGCTAGTTACAGCAGGCAGCCCTGTGTTCCTTCACTTCTTTTGTTAGGACTATATGACTGAAAGTGATTGGATAAAAGTTGAAGATTCTGAGTTAGTGTTGCTTCCATTTAATTGAATAATAGCCTTAAAAATATGAACATTCTGTTGACATTGCAGACAATGGGGTAACTCTTTTTTTTCTTCCAAGTTCACATCTAAGATTTCTTTGAATATTTGATAATTTACCGCATACTGATGTGACTGATACAGATATGGAAAATGGAATTGGCAGAGTTTCAGTCAAAGCTTTAGCGTTACCTTCATACTAATGCCTGTGGGATAGGCATGAATCCAGTTATGGGTAAATAGCTGAGCAGTTGAAGCTCTTGAGCCCTGTAAGAAAGTCAACCTATAAGGTTACCCTGACTGACTAAAAGAAACAAATAGCTTGGCAGTAGTCATAGCTGGTCCCAAGCCAGGCGTAAGACTAGCAGCTCCCCCCCTGTAAAACCTACTTGCTACTGAAACAGACAGTGTAGTTATGGCCCTATGCTCCATAAGGAATCTACAAGAATAAACCAAAAAAAAAAAAAACGAAACTAATAACACGCCTATGTACAGCTGCTAAATGCAAGATCCATTTGATGATCTATGAAACAGATCATTTTGATTCTTCTGACAGCTTCTTTTTTTGTCTATTTTGAAGTTCATTGACAAAATAGATAAATTTCTTGGGGTCCAAAAATAGTATGGATATGTCGGAGTTCTGGTCTGTAGGCCATTGGTAACAAAAATGGTTGTTTTATTCACCTGAACCTCTAAGATAACATAGAGGTTCATATCTTTCACCATTCATGAACAAGTGCATATCTTTCACCATTCATTGATAAGTACAATCAACACTGTATTTCAAATTACCAGTTCCTATCTTGCCAAATTCAGAGGAGGATGATGTTCTGTTACTTCAGTCTATATCCCAATTCCTGTCCAGCTCTGGAGATTGGTTGATGAAAGAAATGGCGATGGGGATCAACATTGACTAGATTTATTTTTAGGATAAATAAGAAAGTTTGAATGATTCACTATTTCATGGCATAGAAGCTTCAAATTTATTCAAACTCCGACAACTTATAAAATAAAAATGTTAACATTTGCAATGTTAGAAAAGGAGTTACTTGATAAATCCATAAGATTGATCTGAATACCCACTGTACTAGATGTAAGGAAAAACTTATGTTTAAATCAACACAACTAGAGTCAACATGGGGTCATGAGCTTAAACAATGTAAATGTTCTGAAAATGGATACGAAAATACTTTCTTGTTATGACTTCAGCCATTGAAATATCAGTGTGCAAGTTGTGTGTTTGAGCTATGTATATAGCATCAAATGTATCGGTAAAATGTTTTGTTACACTGATGACATCAACAGGTCATGCTCAGAAGAAGTGAAACAAGTAAAAGAAAATTTAATACCTACCCTATGCCACCTTAATACTTGTTCTACCTTTTTGAAGTTCAAGTCTTAAGGCAATGTGAAACATTGTACTTAGATGTTATAACTTTGAAGATGAATGGAGATTTGATGAGAAAGATATTCTAAGATGTTTTGAATGATAAATGTCTTGGCTAAACAATAATCTCCTATCCTAAAGAGCATTCTGTTTTCATATTTTTTTCGTAACTTATCTCCTTGCTGAGCAATTTGTGTGTTCTTATAAATTTCTCTCGGTAAAGGAATATTTTTAGTTTTCAAAGACATGTTTTTTGTCAGTTTGAGAAAAGTGAAATATGTCTTTTTTTTCTTCTTTTTTTCTCTTTAGGGCTCTAAAGAAATTCTTGAAACAATTTCTTTAGTCTACAATCTTTTTCCTCAGTTCTTTGGTACAGATTGTTTAATGGCTGGTAATTATTAATCTTATTTGTTGGATTTAACTTCTAGTAAAATTGCTGAGACAGCTCAATGTAACGCTGAATTTTTACAATACTTTGTTAGTGTGTAAATTTATGTTGCAATGGCTGTATCATCATCAGTCTTTCAATGTCCGTCGTTGAACATAGACCTTCCCCAGGATTCGCCGCACTTCTCTATCATGGGTGTTGTGGAGCCAGTACTTTCTGAATTTGTCTAGCTCATCTTTCCATCTAATATTCTGCCTTGGTTGCATGTGTGATCATGGGGGGTCTATGTCATGAGTCGTGATGTCCATCGGTTTTCCGCCATTCTTGCAACATGGCCAGCCCACTGCCATTTGAGATTTTTAATGGATTCTATGATGTCCCTGACTCTTGTCTTTTCCCGGATGTACTGTGCTGTCTTTTGGTCTCTCCATGTGAGGCCAAGCACAATTCTTTTATGTGCATGTTGCATGGTTCTCAATTTGCGGATCTGTCTCTTGGTTAGGTTCCATGTTTCAGCTCCATAAGTGACTATTGGGAGAATGCATTGGTTATACACCTTTTTTTTTAGGACTAATAGGATCTTATTTTTGAAGGTTGAGCTTGCTCTGCCAAAGGCTTGCCATTCTAGTGTGATTCTTTGCTTGATTTTTCTTCTTTTGAGGGTCTCATGGAGATTTGTTATCCTAGGTAGATGTAGTGAACTACTATCGTAACTTTTCCATCTTCAAGTGAAAATGAAGACAATATTTTTTTTTCTGTAACGTAGTCTGTAGTTATGTTAAAATGAGTCTGCACTTGATTTTGTTTGTGCATCCTGTTCTGTATATTACATGCCTATAATCATTGCACTTAGTTGCATCTTAGCTTGATAATGATGTTTTGTATTTCTAGTATATCTATGTATAACATTGATAACTGGTAAATATTCAAGAGTGTGTTGGGGGAGGGGTACTCTTCAGGCCCGTTGCCCCTGCTGTGATCTTCATTCATCTCTATACCAAATTTCATGACAACAAATCACAATTTGTATTTGCATGAAAGCTAAACAAGATGCATAAAATATGATAGGAAAAATAGCATCTGTTGTTATTATCAATTGTTATTTCATCTTGAATTCTCTTTGTGAAATTATCTCTTTAAAAAGAAAGGAAATTTGACTTGTAAGGGACTATTAACAGCACAGTGCAAAATCACTCTTGTGCATTTTACTGAGGATCATAATTTTCTGAATAGTTAAATGGCAAAGGAGTGCTGATGACTAAGTGGTTTGAATAGGTGAACCGAATTCAAACTCCTGTTAAGATCTGAGTTTACTTAACACCAATACCCTTGGGAAAGGCATGAATTCATCTCTTCTCCATCCCAGGTAAAATAATGGGTGAAGTGACTGATGTCATTTTGGGTACTTTTCGCTTTTTAGTGAATTTTGAGGTGTACCTGTGTTATACAGTACTGCTTTACTTTCTATTTTGTCAAATGGAAAATAGAGTAAAACTTTTCTGAAATGTTTGAATATATCAAAATTTTGTCATCTTTTAATTGGATTTGGACTTGAAATTGTTTACTATATAAACTTTTCATCTTTCTTCTAGTAAACTGTTCTACCATTAAAAAATTCAGTTAAAATTGTGAATAAAGGTTTTCTGAACATGTTTTGAGATTTTATGGTTGAAAGTTACTCTTTGAATAATAATTCAACAATTTGGTGTTGTTGGATTTATATAACATTATGAAAATGATATTTAAACATTAAGATCGGATAATCTTGTATTCTGCCTGCCTTAGTTTCGCATGTACTCTCTGGGGATCTATGTTGTGAGTCGTAATGTCCATCGATTGTCTTGCATCATGACTGGCCCATTGCCATTTAAGTTTTCTCGTAGATTCTTTGATGTCTCAGATTCCCGTTTTCTTCCTGATATACTGTACTGTCTTGAGCATGATTCTCTCATGCACATGTTGCATGGTTCTCAATTTGCGGGTATGTCTCTTGGTTTGGTTCCATGTTTTAGCTCTATAAGTGACTATCTGGAGAATGCATTGGTTGTAGACTTTTCTTTTTAGGATTAAGGGGATTGTCTTGTTTCTGAAGGTTGAGCTTGCTCTGCCAAAGACTTGCCATCCTAGAGTGATTTTTTTTTTTGCTTAATTTTTTCTTTTAAGGTTTCAAAGAGATTCGTTGTCTTAGGTAGATGTAGTGGTCTACTTTCTCCAATTTTGCATCTTTCATTTTGACAGTTTGGTTCTTATTCTTGATGTGGTTGTTGCACATGACCTTCATTTTACTGTAGTTCATGTGTAGGCTGACTTTGTTGCTTTCTTTGTCAAGTTCATCTAGCATTAGTTGGAGGTTGTGTAAATCCACTGGAAAATCCAGCACCTGATTGGCAAAAAATTAATTTTCTTTTTGTAAATCTGGCTCTTGATATTAGAGTTAATCTCTACTGGTTTGGTTTTTCTGTTTGAATTTTCATAAACAATGGCTTACATGTTGCCTTTGGTTGTCATTAAGCTTGATGTTAAGTCACTTGCTATTCATACAATTTATAAATTATTTGCCTATCCTTCTTATTTATTTTATAAAAAACAGGAAAAAGACCAATAATTAGAAATTAACGAACTTGGAGTTAATTCCCTCTCACAGACTTTTGTCAATTTATACTTAAGTAGATTAATTACTCAAAAAAACGGTGACCTGATTGGAAGGGAAATTGCCTTTTTTTCCCTCAAGTTTGAGCATTGTAAGGGTATTACATTAAGAAAGATCTTGCTACATCATGCCATTTTTGCTGTATTAGGGTAACACAATCACCCACCCAAACTGAAATCAGATCATTATAGTAATAATTCTCCTGCAACCTTGTCCTCTCAGTGTGATATCCAGGGCAAGAATGAGTATTAATGCACGAGTACATGGAGCCTTTAAATTAAGAATCTTCTACTTCACCTACTTGTGACACAGGTGGCTGGATCTGTAATGCTTGACTCACTTTCTTCTTATGTCTTCAATGTTGTTGCCTGGGATATGTGTGTGTGTGTGGAGATAGGGTGATATCTAGCATCAGGTAAGGCTGTTGTAAAAACAGAAGTACATTATGTTAATGTACTGCCTTATTGATTTCTCTTTTAAACTTGATATGGCTGCATTAAAATGCAAATAATGAAATGAACATTACGTTTTGTCATTGCTAGATTGACTACCATTTACTTTTTTCTCTTTATATTTCACTATTCAAGACAATATTATCAATTCATCATCATCAGTCTTTTAATGTCTGTCATTGGACATAGACCTTCCCCTGGATTTGCTTCACCCCTCTATCGTGGGCGTCAGAGACCCGATATTTTCTGAATTTGTCTAGTTTGTCTCTCCATCTAGTATTAAGCCAGCCTTGGTTTCTCATGTGAACTTTGGGGATCCATGTTGAGAGTTGTGATGTTCATCAATTGTCTGCCATTCTTGCAAAATGATCAGCCGACTGTCATCCAAGTTTCCTACTTGATTCTATGATGTCTCGGACTCCAGTTTTCTCCCTGATATACTTTGCTGTCTTGTGATCTCTCCATGTGTAGTTGAGCATGATTCTTTCATGTGCTTGTTGCATGGCTCTCAGTCTGTGGGTTAATCTCTTGGTTAGGGTCTATGTTTCACCTCCATAGGTGACTATTGAGAGGATGCATTGGTTGTATACCCCTCTTTTAGGACCAACAAGATCTTGTCTTTGAAAGTTGAACTTGCTCTGCTGAAGGTGTGCCATCCTAAAGTGATTATCCGCTTGATCTTTTTTTTTTTTTTAAGATTTCATAATGATTCATCATCCTAGGTAGATATATTAGTGTACTTTCTCCAGGTTTGCGTCTTTGGTTTTGATTGTTGTGTTTTTTTTTAAATTTCAGATGTAATTGTTGCACATGACATTTCTTTTGCTGAAGTTCATGTTTAGGCTGACATTTTTGCTTTATTTGGAGGTCGTGTGGGTTCTTTGCAAAAAGGAAGTAGCTTCTTCTAAAGCCAGCTTGCTCCTAAGATTGGTTTTCATTCTTGTGATTCGGTTGTGAAAAGTTTGTAGATGCAGTTGAGTAGGCTTATGGGTCTGTAGTTGTTGAGGTCTTTCGGGTTTCCTTTGTTTATAGTATAAGTTGAATAGAATAGCTAGTTTCCTACTGATGATCTTACCAGCTTTTTTGAGTAGATTGATGGTAATGTTGTCTATGGGCTTTCTCTTTCTTTTTTTTTGTTTGATGGCTTGCTTCATCTCCCATGGTGTAATTTCTTGGAAAATCTGGTACTGATTGCTTATCTTGTTCGATACTTTGTAGTCCTTGTCTGGAGGGGTAGAGTTTTATTTATAATATTTTTAACCTATTTTATCTTTATCAGCCCAATCCTCTTTGCACTCTTCATTTTTTTTATCAACCTTCCAAGTCTTCAGGACATAAAGCCTTCCCCAAGTTAGTATAAGACTTGGTACTTGATAGGCCTTACTCTGCCATTTTTGCTGAGGGAGTGGAGGATAGATTCATGCCATTCCCAAGGACATTAATGTGAAGTGAATGCAACTGTCTCAGCTGGGGTTTGAACTCGGCTCACTGATCCCATTCTCTGTACCATTCTCTTCACAGTTACTCTCTCCTCTTTGCGTTTTATTCATTTATTTATTTACTTATTTATTTATTTTTTTGTTGATTTCCACCCTTCTCAATAATGTCAGTGCCTGCAAGCCTGATTGATTTAGCACACATGTTGGCACTTATTCAAGCAATATTTTCCATACCTCACATGAATATTTAGGTTTTGTTGATTCAGTGATCAGTTTATGCAAGGAATTTATATTTCTTTATTCTCTTTTTATTAACATATGAAGTGGAAGGATGCTGGATGGAAAGTGTTCAAATACTCTAAAAGAAATGGACATTAGTCTGCTGACATATGGTATATGCCTATATATATGACTAACAGTAACTTAGAGAAGAAAAATAAACTATGCAAATATTACACTGCATTTAATATGCTGGTATATTATGAGGGGGCTGTCTGTTGGGGCTCATGTAGGATGGTTATAGGACTTGGATAAGTTTTAGTGAGCTGTAGTCCTCCAAATACCCGTGTAAACCATTCGTCTTGTAGTCAGGCAAAAAAGTCAAAATTCATCCTAGCTTATAATATCAGTTGTTTTCCAACATTTGAACTCTGCTCTCACTAATTTCCTTTCTTGTTTTTGAGGTAACAAAAACATTGTCAACTTGAGTTTTATATTTTGTGGGCTATCATAGATTTTATAATATATTAGCTGTTGCAGTTACATATTAGTGCGTAAGAAATAGAAGTACAGGCTTGACTGTTCAACTTTACTATTGTGAAGAAAAGCCACTGTCTCTCTTTTTGATGGAAGTCAGTTTGAGAGTCAAAAAGGCTGAAGTACTTTTTTTCATGAGCATGTACTATGAATATATAATAACTTTGTGATTTTAGAAAACAAATATAAAAAAAACAATAAATTTAATATCTAACCATACTATCACTTTGTTTTTGGTTGATAAAGAAGAGTCAATATCATCAACAATATGGTGGTTGTTTCAATCTCCAGATGACCTATCGGTCATAATCAGGATTTCCTTCATCTGATAATCTCTCCAACCAATATTTTTCAAAGAAGAATTTGATCAGTATATTTCTATCACTTACTCTGTAGCTGACCATTCTCATGAAACCAATAACTTCTACTTGAAGGAGCTACCATTATATTTCTTATCACTTCCTGTTTTGGCACTTGATGGTTTTGAGACTCTATTAAAATGATCCTTTACTTGCAGATAGTGAACAGTCAGTCAGGGCATTACCGTTTTTATTCGTTGATAATTTACTTTTAGCCTTGGGGGAAAAAAATCAAGGGAAAATTTGGAAGCTTCCATCACAAATTGACACACACATTCACACCATGTACTGAAAATGAGGTTATTTATCTTGAACTGTCATTAGGCAAGTGCTTCATTCTATTTACTCAAGAAAATCCATCAAATTAGATGAAAACATTGAGAGGAGTTCATGAAAATAAATCTATAAAAATGTGAATGATAGAAATTTCTGTCACCGCTACAGCTAATTCTATAAAATTTTGGTTTCATTATAATTGATGGCAACTTACTTCTATCTGTGAGTCATGGATTTTATCTTGCTGTGTATAACTATTACTCTTCATCTTCTAGTTGTGAGGTTTAAACTTTCTTTGCTTACTTTTTGGTATGCTCAAGTTCATGTAAATGATTTTATTTCTCTTCACTTTTTCTATGTTTTATGGAAGTGGTTATCATGTCTGTATTCATTACATAATGATCATACCCATTTACTGTAGAAGGTGATGAACAGCAATAATTATATATTGCAAGATAAAAGCTCTTGTCCATTGCAAAATGATAACCCTGAGTCACTGATAGGACTGAGTTGCCATCAATCATAATTAATTGGAAATCTTACTGAGTTAACTATAAAACTGTGATGATCAAAATTTCCATCATTTACAATTAATGGATGATATCCATTTTGTATTTATTCTCCTTCAACATCTTGCTGGTAGGAAATTGGAATAATTATATATAATAGTTAGATTCATTCAACTTTGGAGGATGTGGCATTTTTGGGCCACCCACCTAAAGACAAACTTGCTATCAATGCCTTCAAAGACTAGCATGATACCAAATAAACTATAGTAAGCAGCCAAGATTAGGATAACTTTTCCTATAGATGATAGCTAGTTCATTGAAAGATTAAGCTTATGAGGAAAAAAACTGGGGGCCTGCCTAATTCTATAATACTAGAATTCAGACACTGATTTACTTGGACTAATGTCCTCATCTTTGTTATAGTCACAATGTTTTGACTGTTGTGCCCTCTGGCCTTTTTCAGGTGTCTGTTGGTAACCTGGAAATTTTGAACTGAACCAACTATAACAGACACCTTAAAAAACGTTGCAGTATACAGCATCCTAATAGTTGTAACTGTAACAACCAAAATGAGGACACCAGTGTATAATCTATTATATTATTTTACAATGGTCAATTGAAATTCTTTGAATAAATTTTTCCCCCTCCCTCACTTTGCTTTACAGCTATGAAACTGTACATGATCAAACAAGAACAACTGACTTATATAAGTGCAAGGGATGTTTCATTTGTTCATTAGATCAGGAAAATGGAGATAACTAGAAATTAAGACAATGAAAATTAAGGCATTTATGTGGACTTCATTGACACTGTGACTCACTGAGAAATCAACACGTTATGGAAAAAAGAGTAAAAATTGTATTTTCTTTTATTTTTTTATGTAAAAAAATTATTTTCGTCCTCAGGATCTTTGTGTCATTAGCAAAAAAATGTTACACATTACAGAACCTATGTAAACAAAATATTTGCTGTAGAAGTTTGCATTTGAAAAAATTTCCAAATTTTTTTGTACAAAAAGAATTCATTTGCTGACGTCAATTTTAAAGGCTTTTTTGGTGAAAAAAGAATAATCTATTATCAAATTTTTTTTACTGATTTAAGAAAAAAAATTGAATTTTTTAGAATTATATATACATAAATAAAGTGAATACATTAGTTATGAATATTGTGTACTATGCTTTCTCTTCTTTCTTGTATTCTTTTTTTCATCTTGAGAATCAATTTTAAAAGATAGTGTGATGTAAAGGAGAAATCATTTTTTTTTCTTTCTTTCTCATTATTCCCTCCTCTTTCTAATGGCTTTCTTTCTTACAAATGCTGTTTATCTTCAATCACTTTCCCTTCTGGTCACTTAATTCCTTACAAATGCTGTGAACCTATTCCAATCTGGTCTTAATATAAATTTCTGCTTTTCTTACAACTTTCAACTTACGTCAAAGTTGAAATGAAAGTGAGCTAAGACAAGGAAATAAACAATTAGTAGTTTGTTGAGAATAGGAGATTTCTGTATGTCTGGATTCTTAAGTAAGCCATTGAGATCCTAAGATGGTGAGACTTTAATAAAAGCAGATTGTAGAACTAGCAGCAAAGGTCACTGGTTGACCTTTCAGAAACGCATTTATAGCAAAGGTATTTGGCAGCATTTAGCCAGAACAAATACATTGTTGTCTATAATTTTGAGAAGTCATTAACATTCAGTTTTTCTGAGAATCAAACTCCTTACCTATGTCTATCTTCCAGTCTATACAACATCTCTAAAGGTTCTGAAATTTTTTGGAAGAGGGGCCATGGGCTATAGAAGAATTGATTAAATTTTGTGGTGGACCCAGGAATGTTTTTGATTGAGATATTCTTATTCTGCTGGAAGATACGAACAGCTAATAAAAAGGCTGAATTCAAATTTCAAGGGAAGTAACTTTAATTCTTGTACATTCAAATTCTGTCACTTGTTTTTTTAATATTTTTGTTTTCGTTCAGTTCTTTGTTAGCATATGATGTTGGCAGTGGTATGCAGTCTCTGAGTGCTTCCTAGTTTTGCTGGTCATATATATTAATCTCATTATGTTATCATTGCAACTGTACTCTGTTCTTTGCTTTGTCTCTCTTTAGTATAGATAAGTACCAGCTTAGTTCAGGAAGAAAAAGAAATATTATTGGTGCCTGAGCTCCATATACAGTGACAACATACCCCAATAACTTGCTCGTATTTTCTCCCTTGTCCATGCTATGCAGATAATATGCCAGTAAACATAGTAACAAAAAGAGCGACTCCTGAAAAATACAATGACAATTGCTCCAAGAGACTTTTCCAATATATAACCCAGTCTAGTCTCACCAGTTTTCCTTGTAATTTTGGAGAATTAAAAAGGAAAAAGAGCCCCCCCTCCACAAAGTAGCTGTGTAGGAAACCTTTGATCAACATAGTTAAATCGTCCTGTCCTGTGCTGTGCTAATCAAACTTCAAAACCTATTGGGAATAATGTAATTCATCAACAACAAATTCTGGAAAAAATAAAATTAAAAAAATTTTTTTGTTTTTTAAATTTTTAAATTTTAAAATTTTTTTACGACTATTTCAATACATAGCACACTTGATTAAAAAAGTTTTGATGGGGGGGGGGGGGAGAATTATTAGCATGTTTGTCAAAAACCCGCTATTTGGAACTATGTTGATTGGTGTATGTTTTTTTTGGGGGGGGGGGTGCCTGTATTAGCAAACTCGCGATGAAAGAGAAAAAAATTGTGCATCTGTTCTAGTCAGGGAGGTAACAAGTGAGATATGTAAAGACGAAGTGAAAGAGGTGAGATTTTCTGTCAGAGGATCATACAACATAAATTGTTCATTTTCCTAAAATCTGGATGTTGTGAATCATGATTTATGTTCACTATAAACCTGGAAATTAATTTTTTTTTCTCCTCCTATATAGCTTTCATTACCTGATTCTGTTTTTAATTTTTTTCTGTTTTCATGCCAGTTATTCAATTATCATTTACAGAATTTTAGAAAATGATTCGTGTCAGTTCAACATTTTAAAATGACTGAATTTGGATAAAGATCTTAAAAATTGAAAATTCAGCTTTTTTTTCAAAGAGGTCACTGTCCAACAGAAGGCGAGAAGTAATTGATCATCCTCAACATAGCATGCTGCTAGAAGACCCTCCCTGGTCAGGTGACAGTTTCTATTGAGTGATTAACCAGATCTGTATCAGTTCAATTTACTTAGGTTATTGTGATTTGTTGACCATTCTGCAATCTGTTGATTATAGCTAGCTAAATGCATTATCATTGTTATCTCTGCCAACAAAATTGGACAGAGGTTACGTTTTCACCCATGCTTGACTGTCAGTGTAAGGACACACACACACACACACACTCACACACACACACACACTCTCCAAAATGGGATAATTTTCTTCTTTTTCTGATCATCATGAACAAATATGATAAACTGCTTAGTTTTTTCCAAATTTGATGATATCTCTGATGTATAATTATGAAAAGCTTTTGTTATGGTATAGTCTGGGATCTGTAACCTGGTTGTTTAGTTTCTAGTGACAATGGTATTGGTGGAAGTATGCGCTCTCTGAGTGTTTTTTTTTTTTTTTCCCAAATGTTGTCTGCAGATATAAAATCGAATCTTATTTACAGGAATATATAAGTACTTGAGTATTTTGAAGAAAAACCATGTCATCCATATAAAATAATTTCAAATTGAACAATCCAGAATTTGACATGATTAACCATTATAATTAAACAGGTCTTGTTAGTCACTCAATGAAAACCGTCGTGTGACCAATGCTGTGTTAGGGGAGCAATCAATTCAAAAATTAGACAAAGGGATGATCAAGTTATTTCTCTTGTCTTTTATTGGGCAGTGATCATTAAGAAAGTCTGAATTTTCTGCTGAACACAGACTGATGGATCAGTGAACTCACAATGCAAATACAATCCACTGAAAGCCCATTTGGACGTGGGATTTTAAAAAAGATACAGAAAATAGTTTTTCTAGACATAAGATAATGTTAAAATTTTCAGTCCTCTCGTTCTATTGGTACAGGCTGTATGTGTGATACATTGATATATAAGCAGCCAGCCAAAATCGAAAGATGAAGAAACTTAATATCAATAGTTTGGGTTGACAGTTTCTAATAACTTCAAATTTGACATGATTAGCCGTTTGAATGAAAAAAAAATCAGTTATTCATTGTTGGATAATGATGAAGAGTTTCATCTATCTTATACCAGGAATTGAACTTTTGAACACATTTCAGTTCTATTCTTGAATTTCAAACAAGATTATAAAGACATTGTCTATAATTTTAAGAAAAGTTAATAATATTCAAAGAATTTTTGTGGTTAATTCAAATACTTCTTATTTTTGTTCTTTGCAAACATGCTTGATAATATGAAAAACTCTTTGAAAGAGTATGGTACATTTTTTGGTTTCGTATCCCAGAAGTCTTTCTTTGGAAAGTTTAAGCCAGTTCAGCTTTTAAAAAAGGAAGCAAATTTTTGCTTTTTTCATTTTTTTCTTTGCTGTCAAATCAAACTGGATGTACAAACAACAATTTTATTGTTTCTAATCTTATATATTTTCTGTCTACATTAACTGCGGATGATGGAAATTTCTGTCATTGCAATTCTATAGCTGATTCAATGGAATTTGTTTTATTATGAGTAATAGCAACTCAGTTCTATCCGAAGTTAATGGATAGTGATTATTTTGATAGCTAACTTAACCCATTCACCTTGCTAAAATTTTTCCAACCAAGATTTTTTTTTAGAACCAAGTTGTAGGACTTTACATTTTCTTTTTTGCTCTTTGCAATTTCTTTCCATTCTAGTTCACTGGAACCAGTGTTGTGGAAGGACTGAAAATTGCTTTCTCAAAATATCTATAAGTATCTTATTTTGAGAATAGATTCCTAATTGATTATGGTCACAGCACACTTACAGTGTCAGTTCTTATGCAGCCATTGCAAGTTAATCAACATTGAGCTTAATTTATACTTGAATGGGTTACTCTTACAAAAAAACCCTTAATATTCTATGTCAGCTACATGTAGATATTTTTTTTTCCTGATATTACTGTTGAAATGCTTCTCGAGGTTTCTGTCATGCTTTTATTTTTGCTTCTGTTTCCTAGTTTCCCTATTTTCTGCATGGATTCACTGAATGCAGTTTTTGTAGGAGGGGTATTTTCAGGTAATTGGAATCAATGGCTGAACCACCTTAACCTGGATTGTCCAGAATGGTAGAATCTCATTTAGTTTCCTTAGAGATCGTTTGAAATTGAAAAGTATATGAACAGGTAATTGTCCCATAAGTATAAAGCAGTGAAGGTAATGTGAAACTATGGTCTGTATGCATACATAAGCATCTTTGGTGAAGTCATGGTGATTTCTGTTGATTGACTGATCAAAAAGTTAAAACATCTCAATATATCCCCTCGTCTTTTCAAAACACAATAGTTGTCAGCACAGAGAGAGTGAAAGATTGAGAAACATAACTGCCACAAAAGGAGAGAGAAAGGCTTGGAGTTATGTTACATGTTCTGCAGTCAGTCATTTGATTTGGAGCAAAATACATGGGTAAAGACAAAAATGCCTTCATGGTGGAAGGATTGGTCCCAATTACTGACCACTTTGAAATCAGGGGTGAGATTGATTCAATTGGAAACTTATGAATTTCATTCCCCAAAAAATCTATGTATTCATTGGTTAATAAGGACCATGCAACTGCTTCCAGTAAACAATTCCATCTTTCTCGTGTAAGAAAATCTTGACACCTGAAAATATCATCTTTTCTTGGTCTGAGATATCCCATGGGTTTGGGTACCTGTCTCTATAAAATGTCACCAGCATTTCTTGGTATGTGAAAAAAGATTACACTGACACACACACACACACACCTTAGGGTGGCATTGCACACAATTGTGTGTGTGTGTATATATATATATATATATATATATATATATATATGTATATGTATATATATATATATATGTATATGTATATATATATATATATATATATGTATATGTATATATATATATATATATATATATATGTATATGTATATATATGTATATGTATATATATGTATATGTATATATATGTATATGTATATGTATATATATGTATATGTATATATATGTATATGTATATATATGTATATGTATATATATGTATATGTATATGTATGTATATGTGTATATATATGTATATGTATGTATATGTATATATATGTATATATATATATATATATATATATATATATATATATATATATATATATAAATAAAGTACATGTTCACATTGTATTTAAAAAAAACATTATCTAAAAATGAAATAGAAAATCAAGACAGGTTCAGTGCTTCACGGTGTATTTGAAATGCTCTCAGTTTGAATTGAGACTTGGAATTGGTAAAATTTAGAAATGAATATCCTTTGGACAGGGATAAGAATGGCGAGTAAATTGTCAATGTTTAGACTTGAGACTTCTAAAACCCTGCAAGAGTTTAGGCATTCAGAAGTTGATTATCCTGTGAATCAGTCTCTTAGATTTTTGAGAAATGGAACCATTTTGTCTTTTGTCTATTTTTGTCTCTTTTTAGCCATAAAAACAACAGTTCATTCATGTAATATGAAGAGTTCAGAAAACGTCCACTCCCTTTTAATCAGGTTGTTTGAAGAACTAGGCATCATGAATAAAATATGGCATGCAGTATCAAGGTTCAAGAATTCTTTTCTACAACAGTCTGTTTGAACAAGTCGGTATGAATGAAATACACAACTCTGATATGATATCAAAATTTTGGAATACCTTTGAAAATACTGGTTCCCATACCTGGAATCGACTTGCAACAGAGATTGAACTAAAAGAAACTGGTACTGCTGAGTCTTGTGACTGGTGCTGAGAGTGATATTTGATTCAGTTTATTAGGTTAGTTGTAATGTGGAAATCAAATTTATAAAGAGGTGGTTCTATGTTTGTAGCAATAACGGGTTGTGAAAAAAGTGCATAATTGCATCAACAAATCTATGTATGAAATCTGTTTGATTTGACAATTTGAAATGATTCTTTTCAACATTGGTTTCCTGGATCTATAGAAAGGATTTGAATGTTTATGGGCATGTTCTGAATGGATTTAGGGACCCAATTATTCATTTTGAGCTGAGAAGCTTTAAAAAAAATAAGGATGGATAAGAAATTTTAGTAAACAGGAGGAGAATAGGCTTGTATATAAAACAATCATTAGCCCCCTTATCTCAATAGCTTGTTCAAGTTGAACATCTTGTATGGTTTGTATTACTGAGACGACAAAGTATCTTAGAAATGAGTAGTCAATCTACTTATATAATTTGCCATGTGATAAGCTATGCTTTCTGTCTGTCTAACTTTTTTTGAGGGAGATTACCCTTTAATTACCATTAAGAGAAGCAAAATCTTCTGGTGTTTTTTTTCCAAAGTACAGTGCAATTTCAAAATTATCTAAAGACTGCTGTTGTTTTTTGATGGCATCGACAAGCTAGTCCTGTTTATGAAAGTATTTATCATGAACCTACTGTAGTTTGCAAATGAAAAAATGTAGTCTTGTTTTTATTTTTGTTTTGATGGTGAAAATGCTTTGTCCTCCCCTGCTCACACTGCTAGATCATTATGTTCATTATTCTGACTTCCTTTGACCTGCACTGGAACGCACTTTTTTTGTTCCTCTAAATAAAGGAGTTCCTCACCTTATCACCTTTGAATGTGTATGCATGTGTCTATGTTTCTCTGGATGTATGTGTTATTTAGTCTGGCACTCTGTCTCTTGTTGAAATATGTGATGTTGAAGCTCACATGATATTCTTGTGATGCAAGTCCAGATTCCTGTTCTGTCATGTGCAACATTCTTTTTGCTTGATTTAGAAGAAAATTTAGGATACAGGAAGAAAAATGTAGATAGAAACACAACTTTTAAATAAGTTTAGGTGTTCTGTTAATTATAGTTCACCTGAAATATTTTAGTTTTCATTTCTTTTTTGTGGGGATGGGGTTGAATTTTTTCTTTTTCTTGCATTATTTTTTGTTCTGTTTATGGAGTATCCTGTCAGGTGTTGTTAGGCTTGAAGATATCCCTATTGTTGGTTACTAATGCTACATATAAACCCACTGACCTATCACTTTATACAGGAGTATGTGGCTTTATATATAGGTATTTATTACAAACTAGTCTACCCATGTCATCTCAAGTGATGGAAATATTGAAATAATTTTACAATTGTATTCTACTTGAATGAGAAAATGTGGAGCAACATAATGTTTTTGGTATTTTCTTTTTTGACCCAGACTGAAACCAGATTTTTCAAGTAAGGGAGGCCACTCTACAATTAGCATTTAATAGTTATCTCCCTTGACAGGTGTTACAGACTGAAAATATCGACAAATATCGACATTCATGGGGTATGTTATATGAGCAAATAGTTTCCAGTAGCTTTATTTGAAATTTGTTTGACTTTACTAGGGTAAAAGTTTGAGTATAAACTCTAACATTTGAGATATATAAATATATATATATATATAATTGTATACTTAAGGGAAGTCTTGGATGTGTTGCATTTTGGCACAAGGCTACATTTATGGAGAACCTTGCAAGATTATCATGCTAATCACTTTTCCACGGGTGTTGTTGAAACCTTTGTTTGTATATATATCTTTCAATATTAACCCATTATGGAAAGTAATTATCTACTTCAAGATAAAAGCCCTGACTCACACACAACTGATTTGCCAGTAATCACAATAAAAGTTAGACACATTATCTCTATCATTCCCAGTTAATGGGATAACTACACCATGTTGAGGGTATTTCTAATTGACTTGAATTTGATCAGTTCTATAAGCGTTATTACAGTATTGCTTTCTGTTGGTCTTGAACCTTCTGTATATGCTTATGTATTGTATGAGTAAGGGTTTTGAAGTTCAAAATTACTTCAAGTTTTTGAAAATTTCACCTAGACCACTATCATCCCCCTCTTGTGTTTTTTGATGTATATTGAATCAAATAGTCACTCTTATACATGGATACATGCTAACACGCATGCACACACGTTTATTATCATTTCTTCTAATTTTATATTAAGTACCTTGATTACATTAGCATGAATAGGTAGCATATGAGGATTTTGTGAAACTTTTCTGATTCTTTTCTGACACATTTAATGGAAATTCTTGCATGCTAAGTTATATATAAAGAGACATATTTTGTTGGTAATATCTATAGATAAACATACACACTCCAGTGTATATAAGGTACATTAGGTATTTTTTTTCTTTTTTTTCTTCTAAATAGATATCAAAATATTTTGAAAATATTTCTTTGTCAAAGTAAAACCCAATTAAATTTTTGCAGTGTACTTGACTTCAGATGTTTCAAATTAATTTAACTAATTTTGACTACTATTTACTATCATCTTAATTTTTAGTTTTTTAACTGTGATGTAAGTTGAAGGTTCTAAGAGTTAGAAATGAGTAGTTTTATTACAGGTACAAATATAAATAAGTGATGCCAACTACTGTCAAAAATTGCATATACAATGTTGCAGATTTTGAACAGTCGGTTCTTTTGTTTTTATCACAACTCAACTTCAATCAATGTGTGGTAGCTGGTAAATGGTGCTAATTGGGAGAAAAAAAATGAGTTTCAGGTTTGCTCTCTGTTGTAGAGTGATGGCCTGAGTTGAGTTGTGATGAAAATAACTATAGATGAGGGTGAATAGTTGTCAAAATTAGTACATTTGTTCACTAGAACTCATCTCTTGATAGTGTTACCAATACTTCATCTCTTGATATAAATGAATGATTAAAACATCTTTTGAATTGTTCTTGTATTGATGACACCTGAGGTACTGAATTAAAAAAAGATTATTGTATGACTGAACTGATATTTTGTCGAGTTCATTTCTTTTCAATAAACCAGCTGTTAATATTGTAGGGTAAGTTTGTTACTAAAATATAGAATTCTAACCGATATTAAACAATTTTTACGATGAATTCAGATTGGCTGACTTACACCTACTTTTAGTTTAAAAGTTGATCAACACTATTTTTTAGGGTTTATTCGAGCACTATTTTCTTCTAAACTAGTCCGTCTCAAGTTTAGTTAAACTGAATCAAGGGATCTTTGTAATTCTTGAGGTTGCTCTTGTTTTGGACCTTTTCCTATGATGTTATCAAAATTGATTTTTATCAAAGAAATGTAGAAATTTGAACTTGTTTATCATTTCCTAGTTTCTATTCATTTTTCCCGTCTTTTTCTTTGACAATAATAATTGAAGAATCTTTGTTTAATTTCTAACCTGAAATCAAATTTAATAAAAGCGCTTGAATGTACTTACTTGTTATTTTGGATCTCATTTCTTTTGGGAATGAAATTCAATATGAATGCTCTCTTGTAAAACATCTGAGTAGTATAGATGACTCTCTCTGTTTGTTGGCTCGGTCAGATTTGTATAAATTTAATTCTTGGGAACTTTATCGTCATTTTTTCCATTTCTTGCAATTCATCATCATCATCATCATCATCAACCTTTCAATGTTGTTGGACATAGACCTCCTTCAAGATTTGCCAGACCTCTTGATTACCACTTTTGTGACACAAATATTTTCTAGACTCATCTAAATGGGCTGGCCACAATTTTGCATTTGATCTCTAGAAATCCACGTTATGAGTCGTGATGTCCAGCAGTTGTCTTACATTCTTGCAACATGTCCTGCCCATTGCCATTTGAGCTTTCTAATGGTTTCTAAGTTATCTTTGACCTCTGTTCTCCCATGAAATATTGTGTCTTGTGATGTTGAGCATATTGGTGTACTTTAATAATTGAATTTTCTTTCTATGGAAGTAGCAGCAGCAGTGGCAATAACAGCTGCTGCTTGTTATGTGGATATGGCTTTATAGAAATCCATTGAAACTTATAAAAACCAATCCTCTTGTTGAATCATTGGTCTAATTATGGAATAACTGTTTACTTAATGAACCAACCATCTGTAACCGTTTGGTTCCCCTAATCCAGAGAAATAATTTGCTAAACATTCATCAAATGATCCAGTCTCTCTCCTAAATCTGACAGATACATTTTGATCTTGGAGCTTTTTGTCCCCCGGTTTGGAAAAAAAAAAAAAAGTTTGGATTGTCATAATTTTTGTGCTGTTTAGGACTTCATTGTTTCACAGAAAGATGGGAAGAAAAGCTGAAAGTGGATGAATGGAGCAGCAGATGCCAGTGAAAGCACTCCTTGCTCTCCCAAATTACTCCACTCATTTTTCTGCTGCTTATTATCATTATCATCACCATATCCTCATTACTATTGTGAATTTAGTCAGGATGATGACTTGAGTCCATACTACTAACTAATTGTCCACTATTATGGCTGACTTAGTTCTTTTTCATTTTTATAATCATGTTTACAATCATTGATGGTGTGTCTGAGTTTGGGCTGTCATTAATAGCATTGGCCAATTGAAGGCCTTCTTAATTATGAACGGATGGAATGCAAAGAGCTTGGCATAAGCAACCAAAGCATTAACGACTAAAGAGTACAAAATTTGTCCGTCCAAATATGGCTGCTACGAAGCAAAGTTGGCTACAGCAACTTCGGCAGAAACAGATTGATCAGGAGACTTACCTGGATCGTAACCGTGAAGAGCATCTTGCTTTTTGTACCGAGGAAATTCTTCACTTGCTGTACTCAAAGGTAAAACCAATGAATTAAGATTTTAAAAAAAAAAAAATCATCGTGTTAATTCTCCCTAACATTCTTTTTCGTAGTTTTTACACTTATTGGGTATTGTATATTTCATTACTATACACTGAGGAGTCAGTTTTCAAGTTCTCACACTCGTGTCTTTTTGCAGCTGACTGACAGCTGTTTTTTGTTTATAGGATTTGTCTCTATCAATTAATATTTTTATTTCTAGTTAGAATTATTTTATGACAGAAGAAAAAGGTTTATTTCAGCAAATCAAAGTGGTTTCTATATTTTCCTTTATTATTATTATTATTATTATTTTAAGACAAAACTCTTGTGAATAATAAAACTTCAGAGTTGAAATATTCATTGCAATAAAAATGCTTGAAACTCATATTTCACAAAAACTAACTTGAATTTTAGCTTTTCAGCATTCTTATTTAAAAAAAAAATCATTTTTGCAGGAAATATTTTTAGATATACAGCAATACCTTGAATAGTATTTAATTTGTTCTGAAATTTGTCTGCACTGTTCAAGGTCTAAATTCAAATATGAAAGATTTTTATTATTTTATTTAAAATCTAAACTTAGTTAGATTTGATGGCACAGCAATACCTCAAGTGTACTACATGAAAAAATATACCATTCAAGATATAGCTGCTCTTATTGTCAAAACAGTGTCTTCAGATTTCCTGGAATGTATTATATCAACAGCATCAGTATTGGAATTTACTTGTATGAAAAAAATGAAAATTTCTATGTCGTTATAAATATCACACTGAAAATATTTTCAACATGCAGGATATTTTCCCTCTGCCAACAGAGATTCTAGTTTTAATATAGTGCTTACTTTCTGTTTCTTCTTTGGACACCTGTTATAATGCAGTGGTTAACATCTTGCAACTCACTTCTAAGAGTTCAGTCATCACTTGGTATCACTCTTAGTAAATATCTACTTTCTATTATGTAGTTAGAAATTGTCAACATAGGTTTCTTCCATTTTCTAGTGAGTCTGGCTGGCTATCATGCATAGATGTGCATCAATGGAGCTAGAGGGCTAAATATTCTTTTTTTTGTTTTTCAAAAATTTCCCTATAAAACATTTTTATTTGGAGGTTCAATTCACAATGTAAGTTTATGCTTGATTGGCACCTTTGTTTGTGCCTAGCTCTATTCATGGAAATTTGGTCTTTCTTAGTGATCACAGCCTAACAAAAGGTGGGCAAGAGTAATTCATTCATTGATCTCTCCTAATTCTAATTTCTTCATTGATCACTTTCAACATGGCATCCTTCCAAAAGACATTGGTCTTGTGAAAGTTTCTATTGAATA
This sequence comes from Thysanoteuthis rhombus, assembly GCA_963457665.1. Lineage (NCBI taxonomy): Eukaryota > Metazoa > Mollusca > Cephalopoda > Oegopsida > Thysanoteuthidae > Thysanoteuthis > Thysanoteuthis major. Next base: position 46,902,258 of record OY735219.1, on the reverse strand, counting down.
ACTATCCAGACCTGTTTTTATTTTTTATTTTTTTTTTTTTTACTTAAGAACTTCTGTATTCAAGTTGATATAGTTTTGCAAGTTCAAATTGAATTTTTAATGTTTTCAGAAAAAAAACTGTTTTGAGTTATTTCTTAACTAATTAGGATATTCCAATAAATATTCACATTTTATTAAAATGCTCAAAAATGTATATAACAGGTATAGAAATATATAATGTAAATAGTTTTCATGTACTAATCATTTATTTTCTGTATATTGATTTTACCATTAATAGTTACTTGTATGTGGAGATTACAAGAAAACAAGTTGATTTTAAATGAAAAGATTAAATTTATTTTTCTTAGTCTGTTACTGAATTTCTGTCTTTCTTACATATTTTATTCTGTTGCTCCAGTTGTGCAGAAATTTTTTAGTGCGGACAAAATTCACCTATTCCACAACTTCTTGTATTATTTCAGAAAAATCTGCTGCTATTTTATTTACTTTATTAAGTCTTTTGTCTGACTCTTCATCAGAGTTTTGTGATGGCTTGTTTGCTAGGGCATTGTTCATTATGAATTTGTCTCTGTCATTGTTTGAAATCTATCGATTCTAACTAAGTATATATTTTTATCAGAAACAAGCAATCAGTTAATTTTTCTTGCTCTCTTTTAGAATTTCACTGCCACCCACCAGACTGGTTTAAACACTGTTGCTGGGTTTTTAGCTATTCATATGTTCTGATATTTATATCAATCTAGACTTCTCCCACTCTTTACTGTTCATTGTAGAAACTTGTAATTTCGTATGCACGCACTCCTCTCAATGAGTATAGAAAAGTTTGTTTTTTTTTTGTTTGTTTTTTTAATTTCTCTCCAGAATAGGTTTTTAGTGGGGAGTGGGGCAGTTTCAATATGCAATGTAAGTTTACACCAAGTTGATTACTAGTTTGTGTCAACTTGTTTTTCGAAAATTCAGACATTTTTAGTGAGAGAGTAACTTATTCATTGATCACCTCTTTTTCTAACTTTTTAATCAATTACCCCAAACACAGCATATATGGATGGCAGTGATTCATAGTTTTGTTTTACGATATATTTATTGTTTAAATCTTTTTGGTACCATGATCTTTTTTTCTTTGTTATAAATTTCACTGATAAAGAAACTTGAATTGGCTGACTTTGTAATCTTGTTAAAGTGACATTTAAAGAACAGTTTTGTCTTCAGCAAGTAAGGTTTCCTTTTCAGAACAACTTTTTTTTTGCAATTGCTCAACTATAATAGCAAAAGTGAACAAAAAATAGTGGGGATTTTATCTAAAAAGCATTACTTTATTTCAAAAGACTTTTAAAATTTCTCTGAAGTAAAGAAAATAAATAGAAAAAAAATGACAGTCATTGTGAAGAGAGTACATTGTTGGCTTCCAATGTTTCTTCTTGCTTCACATGTATTTTGCCTTAAAAAATAACCATAAATTATTGGGGTAGAATTTGAAAGAATTGTTTGGATTCATCATCATGTACTTCAGTCGACATAGACCTTCCTGAAGATTCAACAGAACTCTATCAAAGTCAATACTTTCTGAATTTGTCTAGTTCATCATACCATATTATTTTTTTGTCAGTCACAGTTTTGCGCATGATCTCTGTGGATCCATGATGTGATTCATTATGTCCAGTGGTGGTCTGACATTCTTGCAACATGACCAGCCCAATGCCATTTACGTTTTCTTATGGATTAAATAATATCTCTAACCCCTGTCTTTTCTGTAATATACTGTGCTGTCTGTGATTCCTCCATGTGATGTTAGGTTTCATGTTCCAGCTCCGTAGAGGGTTATTCGGAGGAGGGATTGGTTGTATGCCCTTCTTTTCAAGACTGATGGGATGTTCTGAAGTTAAGACTTATAACTTAACCTTCATTTCAGATGATTGTGAAAACCATTTACTATGTGAGATGAAAAGTACGTCTTTGATAGTATCAAAAAGAAACTTGTAAAAATCTGATTTTTTATCGATATGTATATTCTTACAGATATCTTAGTACTTTTTTTTCAATGCAAGCTTTTTACCTTTTTTTTTTTCACTTATTAGTCTTCATATCGTTTTAATGACAACCTTAGTAGCATGATGATATTAAATGTTTTTCTTTTTGGCAAACGTACTACTTGAATAAAACACTTATGATTTGAGATTACGGGAAATTGGTAACAATTCAATCTTGGATTCCACTTATGAAAAGAATGACTAAACTGTGTCACAAAAATGACAGAACAATTCTTAAGAAGAAATTTTGTAACATTCCTATTTCTGTTTAGAAATGGTGTTGATCAGCAAGGCTGAAATATCACCAATTAAAAAATTATCTGCCGAAAAGAAAAACAAATGTATATACTTGTTCTAATCAAAAATGTTATTTCAAAATACATTCTATTGAAAAATCAGTGGGATTAAAAAAAACAAGGAAAATGAAAAAACAATGTTCAATTGAAAGAGTTGTAACTTTTTAATACAAAAAAAATTATTTTAACTATCAATTTTCTTTGTTTCTAATGCACTGCAAATTCAATTTCTTTTTTTTTTTTATTGTATTTTTTCTTGATTAATTTAGGTTAACTTTTCCTTTTGATAGGGCTACTATTAGTGCTCCCCCCCCATAATTTTTTTCTTTTTGGCAATTGCTTCATTTTAGTAGGTACCAGTATAGATATTTTAAAGTTATGAAAAATTCTCTACTTCACAACATTGACAGTCATCATGTTCTGACCTATTCTGGTATTTTTTCAGTTACACCCTTTTTGACAAGATAATATGGAGCTTATTGAGAAATAAGGGATGATATTATTGTCATTTGAGGGCAGGGTAAATGAAAGAATTCAGTCTTGAGCAAAACTCTGGATTTACAAAAGACATTCTTTTTTCTATCTTTTTGTCAACTGAAAACATAGGAGCTGTCTCCTCTGGTTGAATGCGCCCACCCCCTTCAGGCATTTTAGATTTCCAATTGAGTTTTCTGTGTTGTTTAAGATTTTAAACCAAATCCTTACAAAAATAGCTTTGAAAGTTAGGAAAGTAAACAAAGGAAAAGATTGAAGAGTGAGACATACAACCATGTGTCTACTTGCATGCAGATGGGGTTCTATATAGTTGCAACTTGACCTGAATATAAGTTGACCTTTTATAGGGTGAAGTGAAATATACTATTTCAATATTAGATGTAAAGTTTGGAAAGTAACATTCTGTGAGGTGATTAGACAATGAAGATAGGGTATTTTTGTTTTTCACTTCCTGAAGAGGAAGGAACAAATGTCATCCATTATGTTTCTTTCTTGAAATTACTAGCTCAAGCCAGCAAGGTGTCTGCTCTTTGACCCTCTGCTTTTGGTCTTCTATGTCTGGAGAACTTGAGATAAACATGACTTCTACACTAGCAAGCTAAGAATGACATGACAGAAATCTTCATCATGATGGGTTTCAAACTTGTATGGGGATGTATCTGTGGTTTGACATCAATCGACCCATGACTGTAAATGAAAGGAAAATCAATCTCTTTATTTCGATAAATTCATTAAAAATCTTTATTATTTGACTATTTGAAAAACATTACAATACAGACTTAAATTGGTAGTTGACATTTCTTTTTGGGAAAACTTGGCAAGATTGGTGTTGTACTGAAATATTATTATTTGCTGTTTATGAAAGTCGAGTCTTATAAAAGTAACTGCGCTAAAAATATTTGAACTTTTGTCAATACAGAACCAAAACTGAAGGTTTTATGAGGCATACACTATAAAGTTTGAACACCATTTCTGTCTGATCACAAATCCATGAGTAGGAGATTATTTCTTGGTAAGAAGGACCATCTTTCTATCAAGTTTCAATTGAATTTGACTTGAAACAGCTGAAAAAATAGATTTTTAAAGCATCAAGTTTAAATACCATTTTTACCAGGTCAAATAACCCAGATTGGAAGAATTTTCCAAGTAAGAAGCATCATCAAGGGACACCCATCTACCAAGTTTCAAGTAAATCTGATTTGAAACAGCTGAGAAACAATAAGGGGAGTAACAGACAGCTTCTTATAGAGAGGCGTGGACACCTCCTATGAAGAGAAATCTCCGGTACAGGAAAAAAATGGTTGTTGGCACCACTTGATATGATGATATGCCATTGATTTGTTAATTTTCTTTTGTCTTTGGTTCAGAATATCATTTTTATTGCTAGTTTCCTGTTTGTTTTTCCTGGTTTTACCTGCTGAGAGTACATCTGAGAAGAAGTATAATTCTGATGAGATTTGCAACTTCCTTCTCAGCAATAGACTCAAACACTTATCCTGCATCTGTTGGCTCTGTTGATATTTATTGATATTGGCAACAAACAAGTCAGAAAGCAAAGAGCAGATATCCTGATTTCTATTGAAGGAGGGACTCTCATTTTTATTGAAATTGATAAGCGGTTTCAACCCCTTCGAAGGAACCTTGCCAAAATATGCTGGGGGCTTTCAGAGATCCTTATTGCCAGTTATAAAATCTCATTTAACTACATTTAAATAATAATGCAGAAAGATTGTCCAAGCCTTTACTGTTGCTTTATCAGTTTTGAAAAAAAAATCCATAATATTCTGCTTGTTCCTTCCTGCTTTCAAATGTTACATTTTCAATAATAACATGAGGGAAAAGTTAGGTAGTTAGGTGGTAGGAAGGGAAAGGGTAAAAAAAGTTAGGTAGTTCATGTAGGGGGGCAGTAGGAAGATTTTTGTGTATTAAACTAATCCATGTTTGTATAACATTTAGATAAAAGCACTGATGGGCCACAAGGATTGGGACAGAATAAGGAGATACAGGAAAAAAAAAAAAGGGAGAGAAGAGTAGAACCCTATATTCTTATTTGTCCATACCTGTGGAATTTCTATAGGCTAAATAATAGTTGTTTTCTTGCCCCAAATGACAGAAATCCGGTAGTAGAAACCTTAGTTAATGCCTATCCATCCCCTGTTAAATATTACTTAACTCTACTAAGAGCACATATTTATACTTTTATAAAGTATTAGGCACATGGCCACAGGAGGTTCTACTCCTGAAATGTGTAGTTTTTGTTGAATGCCTTGGGGTAAATATATTGGGGAAACTGAAGGAAATAGGGTTGGGCTCATCATTCGCTCATCAAGCTAAAAGGACTTGTGGTCTAAATTAACCAAGAGAGGGTTGTAGAGAGCATTTGCCCCCTTTGTGACACCTAGCCACTCAAATCTGGCTTGTTTTAAATACCCCAAGCTTACTCCTTTTACCTGTTTTTTGCTGAAGTCTGTACGATGCAATCTCTGTCTATCACATTTGATTTTCACTTTGAGCTGATGTGTGAAATATGAAATTCTCCTGATCAGAAAAAGACTGATTCTCAAATGTGTTTTCCACACCACCATTCTAGCTAAGGCCAGCAGCATGAAAAAGACCACCCATTTCATCCCTGACCATGTTACACACGTATGCCATATCAATGTGTATGCTTTGATCGAATAATATGTGAGCCATCAGCTTGTCAACATAATTCCATTGTGGCCTAACTTTGTGGTAATGAAAGGTGTGCTCCGGTGAAATACAAAGTAAACCTCATGGTGTCAATGTCTTGCTAAGTGTGGCAATCTCAGACTCTCATTGCACAGCTGTAGGATTCAGACCTCTCTGCGAATCATTGGCTTGCTCCATTCTCCAGCGGAGGGAGAAAAGCAAGCAAGGATCAGTGGGAAGATGTAGGTTTGGCTCTCTACAGCCCTGCACTTCAAAGATGTTCCTTGGAGCCATGTATTCACTACTTGACTTCCGACTAGTTTTTCTGTAATTGAAAGTCAAATCCAAACCACACCTTTAGGATAAGGACAGGTTTGTCTGTCCAGTCAAAGGGTCCTGGAAGTGGCGGATTCCTTCAGGCACCTAACTACAAGATGTGTCCTTGTTAACCCTGACCCCATTCCCCTTTTTGTACCATTCTAGCACCTGCTATATAACTTCTATATCTCTTTTACACGACACATGATTACGTTATCGGCATTACGTATGAGGTCACCCTGTCTCCAGGAAGGCCTATTCTGTGTAGGGCCGGTGTCACTGACTCATCATTCAGTTAACGTTGGAAGGGTTCCAATTCTATGGTATATGTACTAATAATACTATCAAGTACCTTTTAATTGAAAAGATGTTTATTTGAGAGCCAAATGTCCTTGTGATATTTATAAGTCCAATTTTTATCTTTCAATTAAAGTTAGTGTTTGTCTAAATTTTTCTCTATTAATCAGTGTTTGTTGTCTTTTATATAGCCTTCAAATAGAAATACAAAAATATAATTACAAAAAAGATATTGAAATTTTAAAAAATCAGGATATAAAGTGCTAAATGTCAGAGTTATTGAAGGTAATCCCAGAAAACCTGTTTGTTTGATATCAGTTGACAATTCTTATAGTTCAAAAGTCTCTTTGATCATTTGAAACAAATGACTCTTTCTGAATATTATCGTTTTCGTGATGAAAACATAAATGGTCAGGTGATACATGATTATTGGTGGCTAATTGCATGTTTTAATACCCATTTCATTGACCCTCTTCTCTCTTTTACTCATGGAGATAGGAACAATAAATCTTGTATTATTTTTATTTTTCATTATCACGTGATGCATTTTAACCAATTGAATTAATTCAGACTACTTTTCACCTTCATCTTAATTTTTTAGTTGTTTTTATCCCCACTTCAATGTTAGCAATGGAGTGACAACGGCTTGTGTTGATAAAAAGTTGTGATAAAAATGACTAAAAAATCAGAATGACAGTTAAAAGTAGTCAAAATCAATTCAATGGGTTAAATCTTGTATGCTGCTCAGTTTGAAGGACAAAAATATTCGTAAAAAAAAAACAAACTGGTAAATGGTATAAGATGATTCATCTGTGACATGTGTTAGAAAACCATTTATATGTATTTATTTATATCACTTTATTACATGCAGATCTGATAGTGTCAGTCTGACACTCCCATTCAAATTGTCATTTGCTTCTTCTCTTATTGATTTAATAATACATGACAAAAGATATTTTGTTTGAGCAAAATATCTAATCTATTTTAGTTAACAAGGTTTTCACCTATTTTGTTTTATATTATGTATCTAAACACAATTTTCATTTCCTTGTCCAACCACAGCATTAAAGTCTCCGGTGATGATGTCTTTTGGGATGTCTCAGAATGTGGAGTTCACGCTGTCATAAAAGTTGTATCTTGTCATTGGTTGACTATGAAGTAGGAGTATGAACTTGAATGATGCTCAGTTTGTACTTCTTTTGAGAGTTGTATAGTGACCCTGGCTGAGTGATCTGATGTAGCTTTGAATCCCATAATGTTGACCTTTTGGGGTATGTGAATAAGAAAGACAACTTTGCTCTGTTTTTCTTTTCCCTTTCGGTGCTACAAATAGGATGTTTGCTCGCTAATTCGAGTAGTTCCCCTCCAGATCTTCTCATTTCACTTAATCTGATAATGTCCCATTCGATGTTTATGATTTCACTTTCAAGGTTGTTTATGTGTATTTCTCTAAAAAGTATTCTGACATTGTAGGTGCTGATGTAGTAAGGCCCCCTGATAATTTTGTACACTTTGTTTCTATGTTGGCGTGTTTTCTTTGATGGGCTGATCAATAAGTATCATTTTTTTCTTTTGCAGAATGCTAAGATCTGGGTACGAGATGAAGAAGTTGTGTGGCGGCCTGCTGAACTTGGAGAAGACTACAAAAGCCAAAAAGAACTGGCAGTTATTGTGTATGCTAAAGGAGTAAGTTTGTTTTTTATCTTTCAATCTCCCTATTATCTTTGTTTGATTCTTTAGATTCAATTAGCATCTTTTTAGTGTAATATACAAGATGAACACTTAAAATATGTTGAGAAAAAAAATTTTCTTAGAAATCTCAGTTAATTATATGCACAGACAGATTGAGCCTTATTGTATAAGCTCCTGTGAAGAAAGAAAAGAAAGATTTTTTTCAATTACAGAAATACCTGCTTAGTGCTACGCCTTCTTTTCCATGTATCATTCATAATAAATTTGGTAATCTTAAATTTTTGACATAGATAATCAGAAATAGCATCGGGGACAGTCTCTGAAATATCAGTAGTTTGGTTAATGTGCCTTACGTATGAGAATATATACATAGGTACACTAAATTATTATGTAGCGGTATTTATCGGTGTTTCATCAGCTCTCGAAAGTTGCTATCGGATAAGATATACAGCACTAATCCATTCCATTTTGTTGAGGCTCAGCAGCATAGTATATTTTGAAATGATTGTTGGCATAAAATTTGCAAGTTTATCAAGCTTGTATCACTATACTATGTGATAATGACCACGTATAACAATACTTCGTTTTGCATTGCATTTTTTTAGTGTAACGTCTTGGCTGCTAACAATAAGTCCGTTAAGAGTTATAACGTTTAGGAATGTTTCTAGAGTGCTAACCGAGATATGACAGTACTTTGATAAATGATGCAGATTTCCAAAAATATTCAGAAAAAGATTTTCCTTGAGAAAAAAATAGTGTTTTAGTGAAGTTATATTGTATATGTTGGACTATAAGACGTTGGGTATTTGGAGGACTATTGCTCTCTGTAACTTATCTGTGTTCCTTCTAAACTGCACAGCTACCAACAAGAAAAATCATACCACAAAGTTAAATTTGAATGCCATGCACGGTATAGGATTGAATTATAATGAAGAAAAATCAAACGTTGAACAAATCATTTCTTTTATCATACACTTTTTGGTCAAAGTACCTGACCGTTGTCTCATAAACAATCAAAGTATAACTATTTTCTGTACATGCCACTTATTCAGATGTTAACAGGCTTTTGCGACCTGCACAAGGCCAAGAAAAAAGGTGGAAATATTGCTTATAACTGTCTATATTGGGCTGCAGTAGAAGATCCCCAAGTCATAATACCAGCACATTGCATGCAGTGTAACGTTTGTATAATTTTCTTTTCCAAATTATTGATCCATTTTATATACCAGCATATATGGTATTTGATTTGGGCTCAGTCAATGTTTTTTTATCTCATCACTTTGGCCCATTCTTTTCTCATAAAAACTTTTTTATATAAAATAACTTTTTCCGAGAAGTTGCTTTGAGATGAATCAGTTTCCTATCTTGCATTTAAAAAAATGATGAGCTTATGTTTCTGAGGACAAAAAATCCCATCATTTTGTACTATATTTTTCCAGATGTCTATTTCTGATTATCTTTAAATCTTATCAGTATCCTTTTCTATACTATATTTCAATCGACCACCTACAACAGTGTTGCCAAATTTTTTGCATTAAGTTAGCTTTGAAAAGACATCAATGTGCAAAAAAAAAAACACCATTAGTCATTTTATGGCCATTTTTTATAACTAAAAGTGGCTAAATTTGCCTAAAATTGCTGAAAAATAGCTCTGAAAATTGGCTCTGAATAGTGCTAAATTTTGAATTTTTATGGTGCTAAAGTAGGAAATGTGCTAAATTGGCAACTCTGATCTGGAGGCATTCTCATTGTATGTGGTTGAGCTGGACAATTTTCCTTATCTATGTTGCTCATTTTTCCCGATGTTTGGGCTGAAGCCTCTGGTCTTCTTCAAGTCTCCTTTATTCCGGAATGTGGGAATAAATTCCTGTCCACATTCCAGAACAAAGAACACCTGAATAAGACTGGAGGGTACAATTGAAATGTTGTGAAAAATGAGTAACTCGGACAAGGAAAATAGTCTGAATGATACATACAATAATTAAAACACTTTAACAAAATTCAGACAGGAACCTGGAAGCATACACTTGTGATTTAAATTTCCATTTATTGTAGATACTGAGTAAAATAGAAAAAGAATCTTTCATTCAAAATACTTAATATGCATGTAATTTAAGTAATTTTCATAATGTCCTTTAAGCAAAAAGTTGGAAAATTTATGAAATTATATTTCCTTACTGATATAATGGGTTTAAGAGATAAGTGGAGTGGACCAGTGCTCCTTCTAGGCAGCATAGGTAGGCTCAAACTCTGGTTTCCGGATTAGCTCAAATGGAAGCCTTTGGACTCGTCCTCCGGCTCTCCTATTATTACTCGGCCCAGCTGTGTGGGGTCAGTTTCCCCGGAGCGGCACTGCTCCATTGCACTTAAAGGAGCAGGTCCCCTGGTGGGCGCTTTCATGGCGGAGGTTGTCTAGCTTCTACGGAGCGCTTGGCAACCGTAGCTGCGTTGGCTGGAGCCATTTTTTGAAAGGGTTGCTCCAATCTTCCCCACATTAAGCCCGACCTTGTGTCATATATTGCTGTGGTGGGACAGTGATTAAATAGAGCACAGCTATGCTCAAGAAAAGATTAAAATGCACTGTAAAATTTTAATACTAAACAAGATTTAGTTATACATGATAATTAATGAATGATTTTAAAAAAATCAATACACTGAATTAAAGTCATTAAAATTTGTTTTGATTATTAAAGTTGATTACTATGTATTTTTGGTTGCTGAAATAAAAAATTACTTTTTCTCCCATCATATCCTATGTTTTCAAGAAACATGTTTTTTTGTTGTTGGTTTTTGCTTAGTTTTTCACAAATTTATTTTTACATTTCAATTATAAGTTTTTACATAATTTGATGCTATACATATGGATAACTTGTTTCAATGACAATGTTTGAATGTAGTACTTTCTAATATCAAAAACCTGAACATGACTGAAGCGATAAGTCATATCAGTAGGGAGTTGCCTGTTAAACATTTGGACATGCCTGGCCTGGTTGAGCCCCCCACCACCACCACCATCAACACCACTGATACCATTTATTGGATTGATGCAATCATATCTTAGTCTGAATCAGTTTACTTGTGTCATTTTAAATTACTTTCATGGAATTTTTTTTATTGAATACATAGTGACATTAATTGATATTTCTCCTGTGCAGATGGATTAAAATATTGCTGTACATGATCATATTATGGTGTCTAGAGATATATTGAAGGGTCTTGATTATATTTATATTAGTGGAAAACTTTCAGTAAAAAATGGAGACAAGACATAATAGATTTTTTAAAAAGAATGTTACACCTTCTTTCGGAAAAAAAAACCCCTTGGAGATCAGAACCAAAATTGGACAGCATCTGCTGTGTTTGTATTGAAAAATTGGATGATTATAACTCTTCACAAAACCTCTGGGTGTCATTATATGATCACTAAGTTTGCAGAAATATTTTCATTTATTTGTATGGGAAAAATATCAACTAATATCTCTTTATCTTCAACAAATATGACTTCTTTTAGTAAACACTGTGATTAAAAAAAATACACCAATGAAAGTAATTCAAAATGACATGAGTCAACTGAAATATGCTTGATCACCCCAATAAATAGTATCAGTGATGGGGGAAGCTCAGCTTGTCCAGACATATCCAACTTGTAAATCTGCTCCTTCCTACTGATATCATTTAACTATGTTGAGCTTCAGCCGTATTCAGGTTTATCAATAAATCACTGGTGTTTTATACATGGGCTTTACAATTAGAAAGTATTACATTCAAACATTGTTATTGAAACACGTTATCTGTGTGTATGATATGAAATTATAAGAAAACCTGTAATCAAAAATAAAAAAGTATTCTGTGAAGAACTATTACATGAAGAAAAATGGTTCTCATTTTTCAATCCAGCACGCAGAAATAATGAAAATTAGCTGAAATTATCTGAACAATTTTCTCAATGTACCAAATGTGTACAGAGCAAAGTCATGTGGAAACCTACAACCAAAAAAACATTTTTGAAAAAGTGGGATGTGATGGAGAAAAATGGTTTTAATTTTTTGAATTCAGCCACAGAAAATCAACAAAAATCAGCTGAAATGATCAAAACAAATTTCTCAATGTATCTCTATGAATCCATTTCTTTTGTTATACACTCTTTGCTAGAAATGATTGAACTTTTTTTCATAAACTTCAGACAAAAAAATCAATGACCATCTTGAAAGTAAAACTGTTTTCTGTACACACCACTTCTTCAGTTACAAAAATTAGAGGGAACATTGATGTGGACATTGTCATTTCTGTTATACCATAAGAAAGAGAAAATTCTGTAATTGAACATGAGATGGTTGTTTGTGGACCTAGCATAAAGGTATACATTTTGATGACTAAGTGGTAAGACGAAGTACATTTTGTCACCATTTCTTGTACCATGTAAACTAATATTGTGTGGTCCATTATCTACAGTGTGAATAAGGAGGCTGGTTAGCAACCCAGAAGGAATAGAAATATCTCTTTATCTTCAACAATGCAGAAGCATTAGAAGTCAATCAATTAACTGAAAGCAAATTTGAGTCCATTGTGTATCTGATGATAATACATTTTTAATGTCTGTGTAGTTGTCATAATGGCATTTTCAATTGATTTATCTGCTTAAAATCTGGGTAGGAAGCTGCTACAGATAATGTGTATACATGCACAAATACTTTTATTTTTAAGCTATAAACAAAATCTTGTATAAAGATTCTATTATTTAACATCCCATTACTTATGACAGGTGGCAAAGGGTAATAGTTATATATTGCAAAGTATCCATCGCAAGATTAAAACTTCTGACCCAAAGATAGAACTGATTCGCCATCAGTCATAAGACTTTTTCCTCTCCCTATGCATCATTCATGTTGAGGTCCAATATCATTCCAATTGTCCTACAGAGTGAAATATCATTACTTGTCTCTGAAATTTTGTGACTTACTCCTGCCTTTACGAGCCTTGTCAACAGTAAATTGGCTCCGTATGAGAGATAGTAGTTATTGGAACAGACAACGGTTATAATAGTTGCAATATATTTAACTCACTTTATGGCAGTTCCTATAAACAGACAATTAAAAATAACATAACTTGGACAGACAGCTGTTTAGAATAATCATAGCCATTTTCTGCAGACTCATTACTCTTAGATGAAATCCATATTAAACACAGGTCTGGTTACTCACTCACTGAGTCATGTGACTGTGTTTGGGCAAATCAATGAGAAAAAATTGGAAAAAGGGGTTATCAATTGATAGGTTACTTCCCTTGCCTTTTGTTGGGCAGTGATTACTAAAAAATATCTGAATTTAAAAAAAAAAACAAGTCTAAACCAATGGACCAATCTAGCATAAAATTACATTGTAATTTGAATGTCAAATAAAAAACCTATATCATGATCATTAATCTTTTATTGTCCATAGTTGGACATGGACCTTCCCTAGGATTTACCACACCCCTCTATCATGGGCATTGCGGAGCCAATACTTTCTGAACTTGTCTAGTTTTCTTTCCATCTTGTATTGTGCTGGCCTCAGTTTTGTATGTGGGGATCCATGTTGTGAATGGCAATGCTCATCAGTTGTCTGCCATTCATACAGCCTGAACAGCCTGTTGCCATTTCAGTTTTCTGATGGTTTCTATAATGTTTAAGACTCCAGTTTTTCCCCCTAATATATTGTGCTCATGTGAGGGTTGAGCATGATTCTTTTGTGTGCTTGTTGAATAGTTCTCAGTTGGCAGGTCAGTCTCTTGGTTAGGTTCCATGTTTTTGCTCCATAGGTGACTATCAGGAGGATACGTTGGTTGTACACCCTTCTTTTTAGGACTAATAGGATGTTCTGGAAGGTTGAGCTTGCTCTGCCAAAGGATTGCCATCCTAGAGTGATTCTCTGTTTGATTTCTTCTTTTGAGGATTTCATGGAAATTTTTTTTACTAAGTAGTTGTAGTGGTCTACTTCCTCTGGTTTTGTGTTTTCCATTTTGATCATTGTGTGTTTATTTCCAACGTGATTGTTGCACCTGACCTTTATTAAGCTGAAGTTGGTGTTAAGGCCGACTTTCTTGCTTTCTCCATTCAGTTCATCTAGCATTATGTGGAGGTCGTGTAGATTCTCTGCAAAAAAGACAATTTCATCAACAAATTGGGTGTTGCTCACATATCAGCTGTCTATTCTGATTCCTTCATATTCCCAGTCTAAGTTTCTAATGATCATCTTGAGGCAGACTATGAAGAATTCGGATGATCTGGTTACATCTTACCATACTCCTTTTTGGAGCTAGAAAGGCTCTAAGTCTTTATGTTGCCTGATAAAAGAGCTGCTGTGACTGTATATATATTGCAGTACTCTGATGTATATGGGGTCTACATCTTGTAGAGTGACAGCCTAATGACCTTCGAAATTTCCACTGAGTCAAAGGTCTTCTTGAAGTCAATAAATGCTACAGCAAGTGGCATTGAATTCTGCTGTTTTCTCTTTTTCTTGATTTATCAAATAGAGATGGTCTGTGGTCGAGTAGCTTCATCTAAAGCCAGCTTGTTCCCCGGGTTGGTTTTCATCTAGTGTTTGAGTAGACTTATTGGTCTGTTGTTGTTGAGGTTTTACAGGTTTTCTTTTTTATATAACAGCATTATGGCTGCAGTGTTCCAATCTTTTTCAGCCAAGTCTATGCTCCTATTTTGCAGTCAACCGAACAGGAGATAGGACAATTTCTACAATGACGTGAACTCCATACTTCTAGACACTAGAAAATATCATTATGGGAGACTTCAGGACGAGGGAATGAATGTTGCAATTTTGAATACAGATGAAAAGTATGGATTGAGAGAGGTGAAGATCTTGTAAACTTGCAGATTCAAACGGGTTCAAAATCATGAACACCCTCAAGGAGTGAAACCCCAATAGAAAATGGATTTGGAAGAGTCCCAACCATGTAACCAAGAACAAAACAGACTACATCCTAGTGAACAAAGGTGATACTATTAAAGACATCCATGTTTTAAATCAAGTCAATGTAAGAAGCAACCACAGAATAGTAAAAATACAAATTAACACCAACAAAGAATACAGGAAATTGTACCACTACAAACTACAACCACTAAACATACCAAAAGAGCTCACTTGATATTTCAAGCTTTAACTGAAAAACAGGTATAAAATTCTTACCAAACCAGGAGAGAATGACACTAACTTCAACAAATTCAACAACGAAGTAACAGTGGTGACTTCAATTAGAGCAGCAATGTTTAAAACAAAGAACACACAAATCATCAGAATCTCAGATGAAACAAAGAATCTCATGGAAAAACAGAAATCTCAAGCCAAAAACATGAGTGAATATCAAAGCAACCAATCCTATAGAAACAAAGAGAGAATAAAGTATACACAACAGCAATCATTTAAACAATTCTCAAAAAAGGCCAGGGCTTCAAAGCAATTAACGAAGCTCTCAGTACAGAACAAAAACAAATAACTAGTATACTTGAAGAAAATGGAGACCCAACAAAATACAGAGATCAGATTGTCAAACGTGCCCAAGAATTCTACCAAAAACTCTACTCCTTCAGACAATGACTAGAAAATAACAAACAGGATATACAAGATGTGAGCAATCAGTTTGACGATTTTCTTGAAGTTATGCCATGGGAGGTGAAACTAGCCATCATAAAAATAAGGAAGAAATATTTGAATTTTCAGGCCTCTAGCTCCATTGATATGGCCTGTACAATGCATATATAGCTAGAACCACTCAAAAACTGGAGAAAACTATGTTGATTCGATTGCAACTGTTTTCAGCAAATAGACCTATTCATTTTTAAAAATTAGAAAAATTTTTTATCCTAGAGCAAATTCAAAGATGGTTTTATATAGTTCAGTGGTATGGATGAAAGTAAACCAATTGACCTTAGTCTTTGTTGGACTCTGGTCAAGACACAAAATATCTTTTGAGGTCAGTAGCTAATGGACCAATTGTATTTTTTCTGATGGCAATATATTTTATTGGAAGCCAATAGTAGATATATGATGCTTTTGTGATGGACAAATTCAAAATAGCTTAGAGCTGCTTTTATTACAGTTTTGTTTGTATAGATCAGTGGATGAAAAGAAGCCTTCAAAACAAAAGTCGATCCTTATGCCAGTATGTCTTTAAGTGCGCAGTGCAACTTCCTAGGGCTCTGCAGTTAGCTCTAAGGGCTGATGCAGAATATTTGATAATCATAATAATTCCAGGCAATTGTAATTCAATGTGCTGATGCATGGACACAATGATAGGATGCAACATCTAACTGGCACATTGTGAACCTCTCTGTCCATTTAGCATTGAACTTCACCATTTGGAATATTAAAAAAAGGAAACAAGTATGGAACTTTTTGATAAATTCATGAGTCAATATTTGTTTTATCCAGTTAACCTAAATATGTGAATGTAAATGCAATTGTTCAGTATTTTCTGACTGAGGTGACTATGAAAAATAAACTTATATACTAAGAGGGCCATTATTTGACAATCTTGTGAACCACCGCTTCATGCTATAGTGAACATTTATGATAGCTGACAGGTTGCCCATCTTTGGCTAAGGGAGGGGGGTATTTAAAAATGCCAGTGGCCGTCAGTGGAAGGAGGCCCCGAAAGCTAAAAGTATTTTCATGTAACCTGATCTGCTCATGCCTTTACTCTGACATACAATAAGGATATATTCGTACATACATCAATTGCATGAATAATAATTTAGCAATTAGGTGATCTATTTATTGCCAACTTTTATTTTTTCATCAAATCTCTCTGATCACCAGAGGGGCTTCTCAAGGAGCCTCTCTGATCACCAGAGGGGCTTCTCAAGGAGCAACCCCCCAAATCTCTAGCTATCTAGCTACTCTCCTACCCTCTCTATCCCCTAAATGCACACCGAAACTTACTTTAAAATCTGGGCTGCTAAGATATCAAAAGCTATCTCCTTTTGATTTTGTGAGGTTGGAATGCTAGTATAGCTAGAATATACTCAGCATTGTGTGTTGCTAGTTTATCTACTTGTTTGGGTTGCTTTGTTAAAGAACCCTTTCTCTAAGGTTTTAAAATCCATATTCCTTTTAGGAATTTTTTGGGCTGAACCTGGGACTTTGCCATTGTGACTACTGAGTACTAACTTGAAAAGCCTGTCGGTATTTGCTAGTATATCTGTTTTATAATTCAACAGAGTTAATTTCTTTACTGAAGATATTGTGCATGGACTGACTCCTAAGTATAGTTCAGACATGTGACAGTAGATAGGTATTTGTAGATGCCTCGCTCTGAAAATTAGCTCCTCTCTCATGTTACTTGTTTTATTACCATCTTTGCTATCAGCTTTTACCTAAACTCTGGTCACATGAATATTTCAGTCTATAAGAAGACATCTTGGTCATTTGTCACGTACAAAACATCTAAAAACTCTACATTTTTCAACCTTATCAGGCACACCTTAATTTGGCTAGCCTTTAGTAATCCACTTTACTAGGTGTTGAAGTATACTGGGTGTTCCAAAGAAAATACAAACAATGAAATTTTTGAATAGCATTTTATTGCATAGAGATTTTGAACTGAAATTGTAACTGTTGAAAGTACAGGTGCACTAAAACTATTCCACAAAAATTGAGTTCTTATGCTTTAGTTTTGTGACCTCTCAAATGATTTGAGAAAGTTTGGTTTGAAACTAAAATTCGAGTGGTTCTCTCTTCATACTTGTTGACTCACATTTGAAAGAGAGAAGTCCTTCTACCTTTGGATCCAACATAGCACAAGGTCAGAGGATGTGTCATTTGATTGTTTTTTTTTCCATGAGGTGATTGGATGTGATGTATGCAAGTCCTATCAGTGCCTGCTCAGTGATCAGCCTTGTTTCATTCCCAGCAGGAACCAAGCTTTTTCAAATCACTTGTGTGATTACTCAACTAGCTTAAGAACTCATATTTTGCAGAAAAATTTTAGCGTATCTTTGGTTTCAACTGTTGAAATTCAGTTCAATATCTCAATCTAATAAAAAGTTATTCTAAATTTTCATTGTGCGTATTTTTTTTAAACACACTGTATGAAATGTTGAATGGTTGTGCATTTGTTATACCTGTTTATGATTACTGTAACTATGCATGTATAAGGCACTCTATTTTGTACTTGAATTCATTGACCATATTGTCTCCTATCCAACAAACTCCTGCTTTCACTATGTTCAGAGAGCAGTGCCCCATCTGCTTACCTTTCTATTAAGTCTTGCACTGCTTTGATTGATGGAGTTCTTACCTCTGCTTGTTCCCATTTCTTAATTTTGTATGTTTTGGTGGATATTCCAGGTTGTATTTCTTTTACTGTGGCAAAGCTTTTCCTTGATTCTAGCTGCCAGACAAAGTGCACCTTGGGTATATCATTACTGTGGTTGGAATGATTGAAGTATTGGCAATTTTTCATATTCTCCTAAATTTATTGTAAATAGCAAGATCAAAATATATCATATTTAAGCTTATGAGATTTTCTTTGTTTTTCAATAGAAAAAATACTGAATTATTATGATAAAAGTTTTTGTAATTGGAGGCAAGTTCTTCTGGGTGCTGCTATTTCCAAAGTATCAAATTTCAATGAAAAAGTTGTGCCAATATTTAGATAAAAATTTAGGTTGAGACTTTTACACAAACTACTTATAAATAATTATATCATACCATTAATCATCAAAATTGGCAAAGTGAATAGCATTGTTCTAGGGAGGCAACTTGAATTATGTTGATTAGAGATCTCAAATTAAGTATTCTCAACCCTTCAGAGTACCCACAGCATTGAGGAATTTTAGAGAAAATGTGCTGTCAGATGCTGAGAGTCATTATTTTATACCTGGTCAGTTGTTGGCCTCTCTCTGTTTCAGAGGACAATGGAGCATGCTCCAAAGTCTAGGTTATAATTGAGTTAGTAATTGCAGCCTGATTTTCTGATGACAAACTTGGTTTCAGCTTTTGTAGGTGTAGTTTGCACCTGGCCATGTCGGTGCTATCATTGCTCTCTGCTGTGTGCACTCTCTTGACTCTTCCCACAAGTTCTCCTTCCTCTTCTTGCTCATCTGGATATCTGCCTTGATGGCGAGACTTCATCTGCTGCAATCTGTGGCCTCTCATCCTGCTCAACAAGCCTGAGTAAGTTGTATGCAGGTTTTGAAATGTCCAGTCAAATGAATCCCCCTCTTGGCCTCACTGATGGTCAGCACCAAATGGGTAATTATCTAAAAGTACCTATTACCTTCAAGGAGAGAGGGATATAAAATGAAGGTGTGCATTCCTTGGTATTTAGTTCATCTTGTTATGATCGTCTTGTAAAAACTGATCCTTTGTATAATTTGTATCAATGATGATTGTCTCAATTGGATCATTGGAATAAAGCCATGTTGTTCCTTGTTGGCAAATCAATAGAAATCTGAGATGGCTAAGTGCTGCTTATAAAATCTTGTCTTTTTTTTTTCCCTGAGTCATTGATTGCCTTTATTTAGTCTCTCTCTTCTTTTTAAAGCTCATTGTTGTAGTTAAGTTGAATATTTTTTGCAAAAAAAATAAGGTTAATTCAATTGAATAGATCTCTTTTCATCTCACTACAATTGAAGAAATCTTAGCATGTGCATGCACTGCGATTTCTTGATGACTGGCCATTGTATGAAGTTGACAGTCACCAAATATATCAATTACTATACAGAGCACTGTAGTGCTGAGTTTAAAGTTGTTTGGATCAGTAGTTCTTAAAAAATTTTATAAAAATAAACGAAAAAGTTGAAGATTACAGGTATTTCATCATTTCTATAAATCATCTTCCTTGACTTTTGCTCTCAAGGATACATTTTGCATTGATTGCTACCATTGTCTCAAAAATTCAATTCAACCAGAAAACTTGTAGTGTAATAGTAAGATATCTATTCATTGGGTGGAAGATTCCAGATGCAAGTCCTGGCAAGAGTGTGTTGGTTGTTTGCCAAATCACACAAATATTCAAAATCACTTTACATGATAGTCATGGAAGGCTGCTCCACAAAGCATAAAGTCTGGACCCTTCCAAACATGCACCTTTGGAAAAGACTTTGTATTAGTAAAATGAATAAGGTTTTTGTCCACTTTTGCTTCTCTGTAGGTAAAGCAGTGTTGCTTTCTCAATTCCTTTTTAATCCCTGATAAATTAGATTTTAGACTCCAATACAATCTTTTATTTGGCCCACTTAGAAAAAAAGATTAACCAGCTCCAGAAGAAACATAAAATAAAACAATACTTCACGTTCTGTCAAAAGTGACAGGTATTAATATCAATAAGTATTTTCAGCAGTCCACATGGTTTAATCAAGAAAATAAATTCAAGTAAGAATTATAATCAACATCGTATGTTGCACTAGACAGCCAACCAGCCACTCTAGTGTTGTTTGGTTGATATTTAGGAGGTGAGTGTTATCTAAATCAGGTGGGAGTGGGCAGTTTTGCAGTTGGTGTCAGGAGCGTTCATGTCGTGACCCTGTTAACTCAAAAGGAGACTAATCCTGACCTTATGTACCAGACCAAATGCAGATAATCACTAATACTCTTCGCTAATATGTTGACAAAATTGATAACAATAATATTCAAGCCACTGTAGTATTTGGTTGATTCTTAGCAGTTCACAGATTAACTAAATCAGGTAAGAGCGGGTAGTTTTGCAGAACATTTCTAATGTTTTGCCCTCTTTCCCCACACTCAAAGGATTTACTAGTCTCTAGACTTCATTTGACTATATTGTCTCTAAAAACTCCCACTGTCTGCTTATTTCCTTTGCTCTAGGAATTATAATGAATTGAGAATTTAAAAAAAAGTGAAATGGAAAAAACTTTTTTTCTCTTATCTCCAACCTGATTTCTGATCCTACTTTTTCTGACCTTTGACCCTCTCGAATCAGAGCATGGAATATATGAATAGACATAAGATTGGTGGGGTTGGGGTGAGTGTTGGTTCAAATCTTTCACTAAAAACAACAGTTTATCTTAAGTTTAAGGAATTGATGTAAACATGATACAGAAAGATCTGGTTAGTCACTCAATGGTAACCATCATGTGACCAAAGTAAGTCTAAGATACTAATTTAGCATGAACTTACATTGTGAGTTGACACCCACCCCCCGCCTTTAAAAATCTAGGGTTTATAGGAAGAAAGAAAAAAGAAAAAAAAAAAAGCATTTTTCATAAGGAGTTAATGTTCAATTTTTCCATTATCTAGCTCTATTAGTTGCTTAACACATAAAGACAGCAAGCCAGAAAAGTGAAAATCCCTACGTTGACAGTTTTGTTTGATGGTTTCTAACAAGATTATAAAGACACAATCAACACATGGAATGGTTGAATATAATTTAGGCTTGGTCATAGCTTTGAGTATAACTGCTGATTGTAGTTGTTCAAATTAATGAATCCTGAAATAATCAGCAAAATAATCCTGGGATGGGTGAGCAATGTTTTCTGATTTGTTGAACAATCACAAAGTAAATTGCAAGGTTTATTAAAGGTCATTCAGAACAATCTAAATTCATATTTCTTTAGCTTTATTTTTGTTTGGAAGGAATAATCTACGTATATTACAAGCCATGTGTATGTCAATATTCTTTTGTCCATGACATTTGTTATGGGAGATAACAATCATATTCTAATTAGAAGTCTTCTTTGCTTATTTTTGTTTTTGCAAATGCATAAAAAATCTCAATTCATTCAGGTGAGAATATAGAGAAGAAAATGCAGAGCAACATAATGTTTTAGATATATTTTCTAATACAATGCAATTGCAAAAATATTTAAATACTGACATTATTTTTGATGGCATGTGCAAATTAGTAAATCATTAATAAAGATGAATAGTCATCAAATTATCAGTTGTCAACTTGTATTTCTGCCTGATTATCCGTTCTTACATAGACTAACTTGATTTGTATTGGTATTTCTCTAGTCCTACTCTCTTGTATAACAATTTTATAAAAGTTGCCTTCATATGAGAATCACAGGGAGTTAGAAATATTAATGAGTGGCTATTGACATTATTTTTCTTATTTTAGATTGCTTTCTTAACTCCTTTATCCTCACTACGATTTCTGTTTTATTATAAAATGCACCACAAATATTTCAGAAATGTAAAAAGCAAATAAAAAGGTATTGCTCTCCCCAAGAAATATTTCTGTCTTGAAGTTGAATTCATATAAAAGAAAAGTTTGGTGCACTGGGTCTTGTGACAAATTGGCTGATACAATTAGGTCTTCATTTGGCTTTTTTAGGGTGAATCAAATATTTACCACCATATATCGATAAGCATACATTGAAAGTATCAAGTGGTTGCCAAATATTTTTGTTTTTATTAACTTAATTTTTCATGTTTGACCCATACTGCAGAATCCACCATGTGCAAATAAAATTGGCAGTGAATAAAGACTTGGTTCATGAATATTGACATTATTGTCTCTTTTGGCTTTTATTAGAATGTGAATGAATGTGAATATGCCATCTAGGGGTGTTTGCATGGCTAGGAGCCAGGAGGCATCCTGGCAGCGGAGTTTACTCTTTTGGAATTTTGTGTCATTGGGATTGCAACAAATTTAAATACCACTGATAATAAGGAACATAGAGCTTGGCATGGCATTAGATTTTAAAGAATTCTTTAATCATGAAGTTGGAATTGCCGGCAATTTTTAATTGATTTGCAGTTATTCCTCATTGGAAAAAAAACTTTCAGTGTAGTTTGTTATTTTTTTACCATTTATGAAATCAGCTGGTTTATAGAAAGTTCATGTAGCAACATAAGATCAAATCAGGAAGTAAGAATCCAAAAATAGCATGGTTAATTAGACATAAACTTCTAGAGTAGTTTTATTTTTAAATTTCATGTAACTTGCAGAGTTCTTCTTAGGGCAACTCTCCAGAGTCCCCCCAAACTGAATTGGGTGGGGTCCGTGCTTTAAAGGATCTTCTGTACATTCACCCATTAACTGTGAAATTTCTATCATCGTATAGCTTACTTGATAAAATTTCTGTTTTATTGTGATTGATGGCAACTCTGTGAATCAAGGCTTTCATCTTACAATGGACAATGCCTTTTATTTTGCAATGAATAACTATTACACTTGCTACCTTCCACCATTAATGTGTTAATAATTAATGTACCTTTACATTCACACACTTTTTCCTTTCCTTTAACCTGCTCCCACAGAGCATGTCAAGAAGCTAGGCTTTTCAAATCTATAAATGAATGGTTGGAGACAACGGAAAATCAGGGTTGCTCTTTGGTTGATGAGTCTCTATGTCCTCAGAAAGAAGCAGAAAATTGGTCTAAATTTCCAATTCATCTGTATTGTCTGCTCAAGACTGCTTTAGTTGCTTTTTCCCCTTTCTAATCAAAGCGCTTGCTAATTGGCACTCTTATTACTCATAAATATTAATTAATCAGGTTAATTACCCAATTACATCACCCATTCTACATAACTATTGATGGTATCATTTGATGGTATAGTATTATGGTTATGGAGTAAATTTTTGTAAGTACTGGCAGTCCTTGGGTTATGAACATCTGAAAGACAAGTCGTACTGAGAAATGGACTGTACTAAGGCCAATTATATTGAAAATCTGAATAATATATTAAAAAAACTTTTGAGAAGGGAGGTTATTTGCTGGACAATTCACAACATGGATCCTCAGAGATCACATGTGAATTCAAGGCCAGCAGAATGCAAAGTGGAGACAAACTAGACAAGTTCAGAAAATATTGGCTCTGCAGCACCCATGATAGAGAGGTCTGGCAAATTCTGGGAAAGGTCTTTGTCCATTGATGGATGATAACGGACTGATGATGAGAATGGCTTATTTTGGAAAAACGAGCCTCAAAAGGCCTACATCTTTAATTCACCAGAGCATAAGACATCAAAGAATTATCTAATGTTATTATGGGGGAGGGCAAGGTATCTGGATATTTCAAGCTCAAACCTTTACTTGTATATTGCTCCCTCAATCCAAGGATACATTGTCGTATTATTTGGGTCATTTCAACAGTAGTCATCTCTCCATTACCTTCTCCTGCATCGTCCAATTATTAATGTTATTATAATACTACTTCACGAATACCCATTCCGGTATTCAGTATATCAATGCTTTAGTGTACTTGAAAGTGTTTCACAAGTGTGCATAGAATGGTAAAGTATACACTTTATACAAAGACAAACATTTGACTGACTGATGCTAAATGAGAACTACATGCATGTGTGAATGAACTGACTTACCTACAAGTATGATTTGAAGACAGACTTGGGAATGGATCATCACCTGGGAACTACTTATAAGGAAGAACTTATTACTTCGGAGTGTTTGATATATTCTCCTTCATTCTGCACTGATCTGTGATGCAATGAGTAAAGTGCAAGTTCAGCTTAATTTGATATTAATCAAACTTGGATATAAAAGTATCATATTCAGATCTGTGTAAGATTGACTCAGTACTGATTAACTTTCCATGGTTGATCAAATATTGAACAAATCAGTTTTGTGAATAAGATTGATCTGGTCTGGTTCAGTTCAAGCAATATGATACTGTCTATTATGGTTGGATTTTTATTATATTCTTTTTTAGTTGCTCTTTATAGTGTTGAACCTGTTGGAATGTGGACAAGAACAGTTTCATATGTGGTGACAAAGGGATAGGCTTATTAGTTAATTTTTATTCTTGCAAAATAACTTTGGAAAAGTTGTTCCTGCAAAATAAATCATGGCTGGTGCTGTGTACAAGAAAATCCTATTGTAAATAAAAATATTTCATCATCATCAGTCTTTCAATGTCCATCATTGGACATAGACCTTCCCCAGGATTTGCCAGACTTCTCTATCATGGATGTTGTGGAGCCAATACTTTCTGAATTTGTCCAGTTTATCTCTCCATATCCTATTCTGCTGGCCCTGGCTGCACATGCAATCTCTGGGGATCCATGTTGTGAGTAGTGATGTCCATCAGTTGTCTGCCATACTTGCAACATGACCAGCCTAATGCCATTTGAGTTTTTTAAAAGATTCTATGATGTCTCTGACTTCTGTTTCTGCCTGATATATTGTGATGTCTTATGATCTCTCCATGTACATTAATGCTTTTCAGTTTGCATGTCAGGTTAGGTTTTATGTTCCAGTTCCGTAGGTGACTATTGAGAGGATGCATCCGTTGTATACCCCTCTTTTGAGGACTAATGGGATCTTCTTGTTTCTGAAAGTTGAGCTTGCTCTGCCAAACGCTTGCCATTCTGAAGAGATTCTTTGCTTAATGTCTTCTTCTTTTGAGGATTTCATGAAGATTTGTTGTCCAAGGTAAATGTAGTGGTCTATTTTCTCCAGTTTTTCATCTTTGATTTTGATCGTTCTGTTCTTATTTCCAACATGATTGTTGCACATGACATTTGTTTTGCTAAAGTTCATGTATAGGCTGATTTTCTTGCTTTATTCATTCAGTTCATCTAGTATCAGTTGATGGTTGTGTAGGTTCTCTGTAAAAAGGGTAATGTTGTCTGCAAATAATTCACCAAATGTCTGTCTGTCTGTATGTGATCGAGTGACTCAGGTACCATGTAACATATCCCCATAAAATTATCTCTGTTTACTAATGGGACCCCCTGGCATGTTTTTAGCAAGTTAGTTTTTGAAAATTGAACAAAAAGAATATTTCAGGATCTGCTTTTGTGCTTACACTCATAATAATGATCTAATTTCCTTCCATCTATCTATTCTTAATATAATTTACTTAATCAATGATTATGGCAATCTTTCATCAAAGAAATCCAAAGACTGTTACATCTAAAAGCATTTACTTCATGATATGTGGAACATCTTTTTTTTCATTTTGTTTGAAAGTTCTCCAGGAGACTGAAGGTGATGCCTAAAGGTAAATTTTGTAAATATTTCTTGTGTTAATATCAGATAGCATGGACATTTACTCATTTCAGAGAAACTGAATATTCATTCAGAAATAAGTTGTTAAAAAATAAATGTATTTTTGTATGCGAGTGCTCTTTTATAAAATCTTCCAGAAAATCAAATTAATGTATTTTTTATTTTTCCAATTTCAGGATGAATTGAAGGTAAGTGTTATCTCCATTCTTTTCAGTAACACAAATGTAAAGCAAATAAATTTATGGAGCTTGGATTTTACTATTGGGATTACCACTGGATTACCTGGAAAGAAGTTAAAATGTAAAATGTGAGGTGAGTGGGTTTTATCTGTAGGTTTTGAGCAGTTTCAACACAAACTGGAATGCTTTTAAATTTGGCAAAAGTTTAATAAAATGCCTCCCACCTAGAGTATCTTTCGCTGAATCACTTCCAAGTAGCTACAATCATTGTGAAATTTACTTCTTGTATTCTACCGAGAGGGAGTAAGAAATTTAGTCTAGAAAAATAAGAGAAAGAAGTAGCAGTGGACTAATGTTGAATAAACTTTGAGGAGTAGAGAGTTACCACATCCCTTATGGAGAACATAGTGTAAAATGTATGAATATCATAGAATAGACAATGGACTATAGGAATGTAGTATTCGTTTGTGATTTCATTTTATCTAATGTTACATTTTTTTATAAGATAGATGAGTATTTTGGTTGTAGGTGCAGTTTCAGAGAGACACCTCCACATATTTGACTGATTATACTTATATATAAAATAGAAAGAAGCACATCAAAAACATGCCTGGAAGTTGAATGAGTGCAGATTTACATGGAAACTAGAGATGTTTGATTTTGAAGAATGATCCTTTTGATTGATGCTGTGTTGCCATCTGTATGTCGCATTTAGAAGACATCTGAGTTGTGTTTAGTTGGTTGGTTTTTTGATTATTTGAAATTCCAGTGTTTTTAAATATCTAGCATATCCCCATAAAATCTCTTGCATACCCCCCAGAGGTAGGCATACCCCTGTTTAAGAAACCCTGGTTTAGTGAAAGGCAGATGTTTAGTATACTTGTTGCTACCAATATGGTTACAAAGAAAAGACCCTGTTTTTAAGAGACTACCTTTCCATGGTATGTATTGAATAAAAGACAGGATACCTGTAGCAGACCACTTTTATTATGCAACTTATGTATATATTATAATTTAGTATAAATTATCAATTATATGGCATTGTCATAGCCACCTCTGCTGTTAAGTCAGCTGTGATCTGATATTGGATTCTGGTGACAGCTGAAAATTGAATGTCGGTTAAAGAAAAGGACACACATGTTGTCAAAAAACCCTGGTTAGGATATGGCGGGACAAAACACAAATTATAGGAAGAAAAAATCCTTTATTTTTATTCCTTTGCCAACTCAGAGCATGAGCCTTGACCGAATTAAAAAAAAAAAAAAAAAAAAAAAAGGGAAAACTAAACAATTTCCGAGATGAACAAAATAAAATTGTGGGTCATAAGCTTAACTGAAGGCTGCCAACTTTCTAATTCTACTTCTTCGTTGTTCTCTTGTTAATGGTCTCTGCCACTTGCCTTCACTGCTGGCATCTATAGCCTCTTCTGGTCTTGCCATGACCATCTGTCTTCTACTAAAACTATGCTTTGGTTGCTGAATCTGCTACTAGCTACCCACTTATATACTGTATTTACTTGTGTATGATGTGAGAAATTCAATACAGAAAGTCAGGTTCAAAGTAGGGGGGTTTGTAATATACTTGAGTGTAAAAAAGATATCATAATATATATCTGATTCTTAGCAACAAAAAGTGAGGGTCGAATTATATTAGAGATTGCATTGTACTCGAGTAAATACTGTGAGTCGTTAATTTCTCTGTCAGCTGAATTTGGGCTCCCCACTCATCAAATAGTTTTCTCTTCTAAGGGTCTAATAGTTGAGTTCAAATTTTTACTTGTTACCTGGGACCTTTCCAAAGAGGCCTTCACCTCCATCTTCAGGATTTGGACCTAAATAAAACTATTACTTTGGGATCAGGCTTCCACTAGCCAGCATGTGAACTTAATTCACCTCAATCATTACAAATATATAATCCTTCAGATTCAACTGATTTTTGTAACTGCCTATAGCCAGACTGAGAAGAGTATCTTCTGAAAAGTTCAAGCAGAATAGATCACAAAATGTCATTAACCATATTTTATCTTGGCCACTTTTGTCAGATGAAAGCATTGGCAACTCTACTGCGTATGAATCATCGCTGTTTACTTAATTCTGTTTGTCATTAATTACCCCAGGAGAAATATAAGAATAACTTGATGTCATCAAACCATAACTGGCATTGAGTACCAATCTCCAGTAATCCAATTTTTTATCTGGAAAATTGATACATCATAGAATATTGTATGGTTTATTCAGTGATAGTGAATAGATATATGATAAGGCTCTATCTAGAATTTATGCTTTGGATCATGGAAGTGCCTATCAGGGATGAGCAAAGTGAACCCATGCAGCTAGGAGTTCTGGAGCAGTGTAAGCACCCTTCATAAATTCTTTAAAATATGGTTGGGTACGTTACTGTTTTGAGATGATACTTCTTCTTTGGCCGGTAAAATGTTAGAGATTTCCTTTCCTGGAGGTTAAAAATATTCATCAATCGTAACATTGATATTACTACTACTAATACTAGTAGTGTGTATAAAAACAATAGAAAATATGACACTGAACTATCGGAGAAATGAAGGGTAAATTTTTTTTAGGTTAGATTTGATCTATTGTCTAGCTGTTAGGTTATTAAGTACTGATAATGATCTCTCTTGAGACAAAAAGGATTTGAATTCAAATCTCCAAGGCTTATCTGCATTGTTTTTTAGCGGCCATAGAATGACGGTCTGATAGTTGCGATGAAAAGAAATTAAAATCAAGATGAAAAATCTGCAAGTTATATAACTTTTGATGTTGGATGACACCATAGTCATCTACCGTGTCTGCCTATGGGATGATACTTGGTAGGATCACCATCCTTCCCAAGTTGGCTATTCATCACTTTTTTTTTATGCCCGGTGTGCCAATAATGTTGCTGAGATATCTTCAAAGTCAGATTTTCCGTCTTCTCTGCCATTGGTTAAATATACAATATCCAGGTGTAAGACATGGGTGAGGATGATGGGTCTTACCCTGACCCATTGGCCCATGATGTCTTGATATGGGCGTGATGATCCCTTGCTTATAGTAGTTGGTATTCCCAGACTTTGCTCAACTCCAGTGATCCTATGAGAAATTGTGTATCCAATGTGATTGACTTTATGTATGAAAGAAAAACTTGTCAAAAAATTTATAATGATTTATCTTTACAGAAATTTGTTAGTTACAAGTCAATGCTACCATCTCTATTTCTGGTAATTTGACTATTCTCACTAGCAGGCATGATAAAATGAATATATTGACTATTTACGCCAGAGGAAACAGTAAAATAAATATATTTCTTTGCCTTGACATCACCGAGAGAGCATTAATGTAAATTGACACCCATGTGGGTGTATCATGACTCATCCAGAGATATCTGATTCTGTCTGGAAGCAGTGGTGTTAATTTCAGAATAAAACTATCAAATATAAATCAATGCTGTGATGAGTTAGAGATCATGCAAATGTCAAATGCAGCTGTATCTATGGTTTGTATTATAAATATTGCTCTGCCAGCAGACAGAATATCAGGAAGTATGTGCAGCAGAGATTAATTTATAGCTCAATGAGATATCTTTTTTTTAATTTGGTTGTCATCACTAAATGAGATAATCTGTCAACTGTGCAGGGTTAATTTTCCTTGAGAAAGATTCTATTCCCCCTTGCTCATATAAATTTAATAAAACATGTTTTAATTTTAACCTGTTCTGCCTGGAAAGTTCTTCCAATTACAATTTAAGCCCAATTATTTTTTTTATTAAAGTTGTCAAAATAAAAAAATATCAACTCCTTTGTTCATTTTCTAACAAATCATACTTAGAAAGACTCAATAAGGTTAAGGCATGTAACTACTCATTCAATTTTTTTTTTGTGTTATCATCACTACTTTCAGGCTCAATTAGCTTTGAGAAGTAGGACTTGGGTTGAAGTTTCAGTATGTGTTCTGAATTAAAAAGCTGGGCTTCTTAAATGAGAAATCTACGAGGACTTTGTTTCTGCTGAAGAATTTTTGCTGAAGGCTGTGAAATCATTCAAAACAATTTGTCTAGAAAATGTCATTTATGCATTGATTAAAAGACTACACATGATATTGTGAGTTTTCTGTACTTGCAAAATCTAGAATGTTTAAAATGTATCATCAGATAAGTTGAGAATTACAGTTTAATTTTATAATAATGATGGCTGCAGTTTTTTAAAGGATTATTTTATTTGATATTGGATTTCTGTCTTGATCTTCAAATAGTAGTCGTGCTTGGAATAATCATTAAATGAGGTTTGCAGATAGACCTTTTACAAACTGACATTTTGTCTTTTTGTGGTCTTTTAGGCAAACTTTTGCTCTGTTCTTGCCTTGGAGTAATTGAATCAGTATTGATTCAGGTGAGAGTTCTAAAATTGTAACTGATGGATAGTTGAAGTAAAACAACAAAAATGTGTGTGTGAACAATAGGGAATGAGATAAACTCATGAGTAAGAGTATACGGAGACTTTATTCGTATATTGATTCATAAATGAATTTATTGATATGCTATACATGTTTCGAGAGGGGTTCCCATCTTCAGTAGCATCTGTGTATCTTTCAGTGGTTGAAAGGTTTCTGGAGAAAACAAATTTAGCATCAGATGTTCTTTGGAAGCAAAATTTTCAGTATATGTTTGATAAAGAAACTCAAGATTGATCTTTTTAATGCATGTTTGAATGCTAGCATGAACAATTCTTGACTTTTTCTGCAATGTCTCATCTGAGCATTATAATAACAGTTTTGTTATAGAAATTTCTTTCTCTAAAATTGATTCTCAAAATAAAAAGAGAATACTAGAAAGAAGGGAAAGAAATCAGACTAAACAATGTTCATAATATTCATGAATACTTTATGTATATTTATAACTTTTTCCTTTGCCAATGAATTGCATTTTTGACCTTTTAATGGGGATCAACTTGAAAAATCAATTCAAAACAAATATCAATATTACAGAAACAAATATTGACAAAAATTATGCATACAATGTTGCAGGTTTTGAAAAGTCAGTTTTTTTTTCTTGTTGTTTCACTCGTATTAGTTGATACTTTTATTCAAGAAGTGAAACATTCAGAAAGTCTGGCTTTGTTCATCATTCATTGTTTTTTTTCATGTTCTTCCTCCTCTCTTTTATTCTCCACTTGCCAATAATTCTGAATTCCTTGAAATCTAGTCCACACTTACCTTACATTGAGTTATCAACTGCTTATTATTTAGTCGATGCTCAGTAAGTGATGTTGAGTTTGAGCAAGTGGCCCTTGTAACATCCACAAAAACTGCCAAACCATTCCTATGTCATTGTATTAATTTCCACTATTTTATCTTTGTCTTAATATTTTTTTTTTTTTCATTTTCTTTATCCCAACTTCAATGCAGGCTGTCATTTTGTGGTAGCAAGCAAATAGCACTTATCGGAATTGAAGAGGAACACAAGTTTGAATCTCACTGAGAGCTTATTCTTTGTTTCTGATTAGTGAGGATTGCTCACTGCCATAGAATGAAAACTCGAGTTGTGTTGTGTGAAATGATTACAAGCTGCTATGGTCAAACTTCCTTGCTTCATGGAAATCTGAAAAGCAAACAAAACAGAATTCATATCTCCACACAATATAATTCCAAAAATACATGCCTCATTTCAACTCCTTCATTAATAGTTACTGTGAATGAGATTTGCAAAGTTTAGCAAAACATGTTGACCTGAGTTGGGCTTTAAAACCGGGAGTGAATTTGTCATCAGTTTTTTCGTATGTCACTGAATCACTGTTATTCATGGATGATATCACTGTTTTTTTGTTCGGTCATTTTCATCCATCATTGTTAAGTATGAAAAAAAACTATTGTGAGAGTTGGATAGAAAATCAAGATGAAGGCAAATAGTATTCAAAATCAATGCAATAGTTTACAATGTTTTATATAATAATAAATATAAATATTGAAATATCTATTTCTGTATCATTGAGTCAAACTAAATCCAATCATTTTTCCAATTTATTTCTTTTTTATCACTTACACTTTTTATCTTGAAACATTGCAGAAGGAAGAGAGAAGTAACCATTTCCAGCATTTGCTTCTCTTAAATCTTTTGTTGATATCCAAATACTGCTACCACTCAGATTTTCCAACCCCTCTTTTATTCCGGATAAAATTGTGATCGGACACTTCAAATTTTTGCTGCTCTCACACTAGTTCACCAAGTGGCTTCTTGTGGCATTGTGTGTAGAGCCATGTTTTAATAGTTTATGTTGTTGCTACTTCATGAAATTGTAAAAATCTCAGCCTAATCTGTTTATATTTAACCGTAGTAATGGCTTCTAAGGTATTAGTGGTAGTGTAAAGTGCAAGCATCAATTGTAGATGCATGCTATTAACTCTTCAATTCTATCTCAGAACTCTTTGTATTTGTCTAATTGATATACCCGTTTCATTTCTATTGATGTATTGCATTCAATTCATTATTCATATTTAGTATTCGTTTCAATTTCTAACGTTCCTAATTCTTTAAAGATATGAGATGTGCATAATTTTGAGGAGGTGTATTGATGAATTTCTATTACATGACTTCTGTTCATCTGACAAAATGGATAATTTAGTATGGCTCTAGAACTCAGGCTGCTGGAAAATTAAACTTCAGGTTATGCATTTTCAGATATTTTCCCTTGTATCATTTTCTCTTTCTCTCTACAATTTTTCTTTTCTTTTCATATTCTTTGTTAACTTGCTACCATTATTGGCACAGTCTTGTTCAAAGCTTTTTGTGTGGAAAAGGGATCTAAATCTCAAACCTCAGAAAAGTTTTTTTTTCTTTTTTTTTCCTTAAAATTTCTTTTCCATTGATCAGGCCAGCTGCTGAAGTAATCTGGATCTTTTTGAAAAATAAACCTCATTCCTTGAAGAATATTGATCATAGATAGATACATTCAGTTCCTGCATGCTTTTCTAGTCTAAGCACTTATTCAATTTAAAAAAAACATATTTCTACTGTCATAAACTGTGGGCATCTTTCAGCAACATTGGATATAAGTGTATTCTGCAGACATTTCATCAAACTCCTACTCTTTGGCCTTTGTTTTAAAAACTGATTGGATAATCTCGAGAGTTCCTAAGACTCTTGGAATGAAAATGGTTCTCCTTGAAATGACAGAAGGTTGGATAATTATCTTAATCAAAATAGTTTATGTTGTCCTATTTTTCTGAATAGTGCTCTTCTGTTCTTGAACATGTGACTTCACACAGGGTGTATTTAAAAGAAAAAACACTTTGGAACATTATGTATTGTTAATTGTTACTTTGTTGATTTTTGAAAAAAGATTTTCCACTCTTCCTATGATGTGATTTTTTTAGTCTTATTCAGAGCAAGATGAAGTGTGTCTTATTTTTGTATTGAATGAAGAATAGAGTAGTTTGTGTAATTTGTATGTTTTGAATGTTTTATCTTGCTTTTGTTTGTGTGTTTTCTTGGTCTAGAAGCAATCCAAGTTTGCTATTTCTCTTGTTCTATTTAGTTTTGTCAGTAATTTCTATTGACATGAATCTTAAAACAGAAATCCTGACTATCATCAAAAGCCTTTTGTTTGATTACTGAAAGCTTGGGTTCATTTTATTTTTTAAAATTCTAAGCGACTATAGTAAACTCTCATAATGGCACTATTTAATGATACACATGTTTTAACAGCACTTTTTTTCTTATATTCTCGCAAGACTATCTTCGGGGTATTAGTTTGTAGCAACAGCACGTGAAGATTTCAGTGCATTATTTTGAAACCTGAAATTAGTAAACCTTTAAAGTGATTTTTGTCTGTACTTTTTTCTTCTCTTCATTAATATCCTTTGTATAAAATCAACCTGTTACTTGTTATATCAGCACTGTTAAATCCCCGAAGGTGCCATCATAATGGGATTTTACTATATATGCTCAGCTTGGTGTGCATTTTCCTTAGCTGGCCTGTTCTCTAATCTTCAAGTAAATGTTGCATCTGGTGAATAGTTTTATGAACTTATTTGTTCAAACAAAAAAGGCTAAATAAGGCTATCAACTGGATGCCTACGTTTTACTTGAGATAAACTAAAGAATAGATCAACTCAAGCATTGTTGAAAAATAAATGAATATGATCATCCCCAAAAGCACTGAATAATAGTAATAACTAATCTCAAAATGTTAGACGAAAATGAGAATCAAGTCAAGATTAAAACTTTTCACAACCCCATGATGATCTGCACTATGCAAATAAGTCAAGATTAATGATTTAGTGGTTTTCAGACCCAAAAGATAGATCCTATATAACTATATATTAAAGAAAAAACCTCTAGACATCATCTGTGTAGAGAAATAACAAAATTTTGACAGTTTTACATTCATTTATTTACAATAATATGTGGAAACATTTTAATGCACTTTTCGACTTCAGATAGCTCAAATAAGGCCATTTGAGGGATAGACTCTGATTTAGTACAATTTCCCTTGTCTGAATTAGGTCATACTTTATAAGGATGAGTCAAGTGGGTTTGGTTATGGGTTGCTTACATGAGCTTTCCCACCATCTGAAGTGTACAAGAAGTAAGTCAAAAGTTATTGTGTTATAATTAGTGTTTCCCACCCCTTGGGCACAATCGACATATATGCTGTGTTTCTCAGTACACAGTAACTGGAATTCTAAGCAATTCTGTATCTGTTAAGAATGGATGATTCAAGTTTAAATGATGATGCATTTTGCTTATATGTAGTGGAAGACTGCTGACCGAGATGTTGGTGTTGAGGTTTTCACTTGGTTGATCCTGATTTTTTAGTTTCTCAACTTCTCTTACGATGTTCCTTTCGTCCTTTCGAGACACTTGGGACATATAAAATCCCGAGGTCACTGTGTATATGTCCTATGTATTTCTTTTTCGAAATCTACTGAGATGTATGTGTTGGGCAAAATGAAATTTATGATGAAATTATATAGTTTATTTCTATTAATATTTGGACCATCCTCTTGGTTGTTTTTCATACAACGTTTCGGTTCAATCCCAGTGTGAGACAATAATAATACTATTAATGCTAAGAGGGGAGTGCAGTCAATATACCCCCGTCGGTTAAATAAAGGGTTCGGTTCGTTACTTCCCCACACCTACCAGATGATACCTGATGAAGGCCGTAGAGTACAACCGCCGAAACGTTGTATGAAAAACATGATGGTTCGAATATCAATAGAAATAATAATAATACCTTATCTCAAAAATTCAGAGATATACCAAAATTATATAGATTGCTTATTTCTGACATTTCTGTCATCAAAAATTTGTGTACTTTTCAAATTCTTTTTTTTTTTTTTCTTCATTGTGCTGATGACTTGACTGATATCAATTGAAACATGAGATTATTTTTTCAGGTGATTGTTTGAAGCTGCTGTGGGATGCCCCACTCCCATACATGACAGTTTTTTTTTTATATTTATAACCACATTGGGTGTTACCAATTGTCAATTGAGTCATTGCATCATGAGAGGAATTGTGAAACGAAGTGGAATAGACTATTTGTATATAGCCACTCCATAAATAAACAGCCTGTAGATATTTTTAATTTGAAACTTGTATGACTGTAGTTTTGATTGTAATACTCCATTCTCTGTCTCTATTCTATACTCAGCAATGTCACTAGACGTTTTTGAACTTCATTATAAAATGTTAACCATAACTATCAACAGGTTTCTTCAGTTTCCAAGTTAATCTGGCTGGCTATGTATCATGCATACACGCTGCAACAATCAAGCTTGTGGGCTGGAAATATGATCCTCATGTCAAGAAAAAACATTTTTTTTTTTTTTTTTTTTTTTTTTGAGATTTCTTCCTCTAAATAGGTTTTTAGGGAGAGTTCAATTGGCAATGTATGATTATTCCAAATTGATCACTCACCTTGTGTCCAGCATCATTCGGGCTTGATTTAAAAAAAAAATTTCAGACTTTTTAGTGATCACTGCCCAATGAAATGCAAGAAAAGTAACTTAATCATTGATCAACTTTTTTCCAATGTTTTCGATTGATCATCCCCAACACAGCATGCTGTCAAAGGACATTGATCATTTGACAGTTTCTATTAAGTGTCTAACTAGGTCTATTTCTAATATTGAGAAGCTCAGAAATTATTATTTTTCATGGAAGTTAAATCTTTTGAATGTTTCCTCAGGAAGGGTCAATTTTGTTTTTTAGATATTAGTGAAAAGTGTAAGAATTTAGATTTCAAATTATATTACTCAGAAGTTGTAGATCGTCATTGAAAAAATAATAGGTTAGTAATAAGTGTGGTTTATTTTCCTTAAAGACCATGATGTGTAATTTAGAGTTTAGAATGTAATTCTCTGTTAATCACTGCTACCTTCAACTTAATCACAGTTGCTGGCTTCTGGTTATTAATGTGTTCTGACATTTGTATCATTTAACTCTACTTAGTCCAGCCATAAACATTCATAGTAGAAAATTGAAATTTAGCCCCCCCCCCCTCCATGAGAAGGGAAATATTTTTTTATAGAAATTCATTTCACATGACTATTATGGCACTTTTTGAATGGGCATGCTCTTGTTAAAATATATCCTCTTTTTTTCCTCTGAATATGATACTGACATTCAAAATGGAATAAGTTTTCACAAATGATACCTTACAAGAGAAAAGTAACCTCTATACCAATTCAAAATAGGCTCCACAACATTGGAAAGAAATAGTAACCCCACCTTGGACTCCTTGTGAAGCATAGGGTCACATTGTGCTTTCAATAGCAAGTACGTTTTACTGGGTGGAATTGCTAGACCCCACTCCCTAGATGGAATGCCTCACAAGGATGGAGGGCTCTTACTGTCCAGTTCTTTACCTGTAGCTTGGGGTAGGAGAGTATTCATGCTTTTTTGAATAGCATTAATGCCAAGTGAACGTGAGCAACCTTGGCCAAACTCGTACATGATTCACCAATTCCATTTTCTGATATGGTAAATACATTAGTAATTAATGATGTACTAAAAATGATTTGAGGAATCCCTACAAATTGGAATTATTGTATATAAACAATTTGTTGATGTATAAATGATTTGTTAGAAAATGGACATGATTTGAAAAATAAGAAATATCCATACCTCACATAAATGAATCACCGTGACCTGTGCATGTATCATAACAATTATCTAAAATTAAATTAATCTTTTATTTAAAATTATCTTGGAAAAATATCTTAACTTCGGGTAACTAAAAGAGAATTTTTAGAAAAAACAAAAATTCTAAATGATGCGTAGTGGTGTACTTGATGTGAATTTTCTGAAAATATGGCCAGGAGGACACAGACAGACAGACGCAGAGGAGATAGACAGACAGACAGACAGACGCAGAGGAGATAGACAGACAGACAGACAGACGCAGAGGAGATAGACAGACAGACAGACAGACGCAGAGGAGATAGACAGACAGACAGACAGACGCAGAGGAGATAGACAGACAGACAGACAGACGCAGAGGAGATAGACAGACAGACAGACAGACGCAGAGGAGATAGACAGACAGACAGACAGACGCAGAGGAGATAGACAGACAGACAGACGCAGAGGAGATAGACAGACAGACAGACGCAGAGGAGATAGACAGACAGACAGACGCAGAGGAGATAGACAGACAGACAGACAGACGCAGAGGAGATAGACAGACAGACAGACAGACGCAGAGGAGATAGACAGACAGACAGACAGACGCAGAGGAGATAGACAGACAGACAGACAGACGCAGAGGAGATAGACAGACAGACAGACAGACGCAGAGGAGATATACAGACAGACAGACAGACGCAGAGGAGATATACAGACAGACAGACGCAGAGGAGATATACAGACAGACAGACGCAGAGGAGATAGACAGACAGACAGACGCAGAGGAGATAGACAGACAGACAGACGCAGAGGAGATAGACAGACAGACAGACAGACAGACGCAGAGGAGATAGACAGACAGACAGACAGACAGACGCACATGCAGAGACAGCCAGACAGCCACACACGTGCATACAGAGACAGCCAGCCCCACGCATACAGAGACATACACGCAGACTGACACCCACACGCACACACACACATTCGGACTGACACACATGCACACACACATTGTCTGACATATGCACACACAGATAGATGCACAATCACAAGCAAAGAGGGAAGATTTGTAGCTCACTTGGCCGGTTGATTGGACGGGTTATTTATAGGGCTATGGTGATCTTTTATTCATATCAAAATAAAAGCCCTGTCTCACAGATAAAACTGAGTTGACATCACTCTCAATGAAAAAAGAATGTCATTGAGGTAGCCAATGTACTTTAATGATGGAAATTTCTGTCATTCATAGTTAATGTGTTAATATTGACTCTTTGTCTCTGATCTGTCGCAAATTTAATCAAGCCAATTATATAATTAGTATAATTAATCTCCTTGTTCCCTCACTCAATTACACTCTTTCAAAAGAAGTAGCTGGACTATATAAAACAATTGTTATGTGTTAATGATTTGGTGTTTCCTACTTTCAAACATCTTGCCTTTTAGTATGTAAGACCTCCAAAGTGGTCATTGACATGTGTAATGTTTGTAGTTGACCCTTATTTGAGTTATAAGCATATTTCATCTATGACTGAAGTGGGCACAGAAACCTAACCTTTCTTGCCTGAGCATTGGCCTACAATAAACTCAAGTGGACATTTAGGAAAGTCTTTGTTTTTATTGAGAATGGTCATCTTCTTTGACCCATTAAATATCTTTTGTTAGAGAAAAGCTCAAATGAACTTAAACTTGACTTATTGACTTATATTGCAAAGTCAAATTGACATAGAAGTTACATTTTTAACTGCAGTGAAAGTCGACAGTTCTTTTCAAATTGGTTAACTACGTTTGTAAGGAGTTAAGTGACCCAAAGAGAGAGTTGTTTGAGAGAGACAGCATTTTTTTTTTTTTTTTTTAATTTGGTTCATTGTGTGTGTAAAGCTTGAATGATATGATACAGGGAGTGGATACAGAGGAATTTCTTTTTTTGTCTTTTCTGTCATACTATTTCATACTATTCTTTATTTTTTTTTTTTTTGATCAGTCCTTGAGACAAAAAACAAGTACAAGAAAGAAAAAAAGCAGACTACAGTATTTATAACTAATGTATACATCATCATCATCAGTCTTTTAGCGTCCGTCGTTGGACATAGACCTTCCCCAGGATTTGCCACACTTCTCTATCATGGGCATCACGGAGCCAGTACTTCCTGAACTTGTCTAGCTCGTCTCTCCATCTAACATTTTGCCGGCCTCGGTTGCGCATGTGGTCTCGGGGAATCCATGTTGTGAGTCGTGATGTCCATCGATTGTCTGCCATTCTTGCAACATGGCCAGCCCACCGCCATTTGAGATTTTTTATGGATTCTATGATGTCTCTAACTCTTGTCTTTTCCCGGATGTACTGTGCTGTTTTGTGGTCTCTCCATGTGAGGCCCAGCATTATTCTTTCATGTGCAGCTCCATAAGTAACTATTGGGAGGATGCATTGGTTGTACACCCTTCTCTTTAGGATTAATGGGATCTTATTATTTTTGAAGGTTGAGCTAGCTCTGCCAAAGGCTTGCCATCCTAGTGTGATTCTTCGCTTGATTTCTTCTTCTATTGAGGGTCTCATGGAGATTCATTGTAAATTCATAACTTTTTTATTTGCCAATGAATTGTATTGCATTTTTGATGCAATCATTATTTTTGTTCCTGATATTTTAATGGGGATTAACATGAAAATTCAATTGGAAACAAATGGTTTTCTTACAGAAACAAATGCTGTCAAAAATGTATAAATAGTGTTTGAATTTTTGGAGAGAATCGGTTCTTTTACTTGTTAACTTCCAATTTGATATTCTTTAACCCATTAACTGTTAAAGGGAGTAAGTCTGGTAGTTATTCATTGTATGATTACTAATCAGATTAGATTTTAGTTTCCTGTTCTTTTTGGAAACAAACAATGATAATTATAAATTTCACTCTTTGTAGGCAATATATTTAGGATTCATCTTAATGAAGGCATTATTTCAATGCTAACTGCTTTTCAAATAAGATTTTAAGGTATTCATTTATTAAAAAGGGAAGAAGTGTATACGTGTTTCTAAATAAAGTTATTCAATTAATCTACAAGTAAAATTTCCTGAAAATTGGTCTGGTAGTTTCTGAAGTTATACAACTATGGGTAAATATTATGGATAAGTATTAAGGGCTAAAGTTTGTTTCAACAAGAGACTAACACATTTTCTGCTGTGATGTGAATGATTTGTTTCAATCTTCTCTTATTTATAATGTTGCCTTAGTTATATTGATTGTTCAGAAACAATGAAATGTTACTCATTAAATCTCATAATGTAGTCCAGTACTTCTTAAATTGGTCAATGATTCACTTAAGAATAAATTAAATTATATGAAATGTGAAGGGTGAAAGACTTAGATAATTATGTTTTCGCTCTACCTATGGTTTTCTAATTGGGGGGCTTGTGGCCTCGTCCCCATACTAAGATAGGATAGTTGGGCCCTCCAACTATCATGAAGTTCTCTTACAATAGGGGTGTATATTTTTCAGTCGTTGTCGTCATCATCATCATCAGTCTTTTAACGTCTGTCGTTGGACATAGACCTTCCTTAGGATCCACCACACTTCTCTATCATTGTCGTCTCAGAACTAGTATCTTCTAAATTTGTCTAGTTCATCTCTTCATCTTGTATTTTGTTGGCTTCGGTTTTGCATGTGATATCTGGGGATCCATGTTGTAAGTCATGATGTTGTCTGCTATTCTTGCAACGTGACCTGCCCATTGCCATTTGAATAGATTCTATGATGTCTCGGATTCCCGTTTTCTTCCTTATATAATGTGCTGTCTTGTGATCTCTCATGTGTGCGCTGCAGTCTCAGTTTACGAGTCTGTATCTAGGTTAGGTTCCATGTTTCAGCTTCATAAGTGACTATCAGGAGGATGCATTGGTTTTATACTCTTCTTTTTAGGATTATTGGGATTGTCTTGTTTTTGAAGGTTAAGCTTGCTCTGCCAGAGGCTTACGATATTAGGGTGATTCTTTGCTTGATTTCTCCTTCTTTTGTGAGTTTCATAGAGATTTGATGTCATAGGTAGATGTAGTGGTCTACTTTCCTCAGTTTTGCATCTTCAATTTTGCCAGTTATATTCTTACTCTCAATGTGATTGTTGCACATGACTTTTGTTTTATTGAAGTTCATATGTAGGTCAACTTTTTGCTTTCTTTGTTTAGTTCGTCAAGCATTAGTTGGAGGTCGTGAAAGTTCTCTGCAAAAAGGACAATGTTGTCTGCAAATCTGAGGTTGCTTAGATATTTGCCACCTATTTTGATTCATCTGTTCTCCCAGTCTAGGTTTGGAAGATCATCTCCAGGCAGGCTGTGAAGAGTTTGGGTGAGCTGGTATCACCTTGTCTTACTCCTTTTCAGAGTTGGAAGGATTCAGAGTCCTTATGTATCCTGATAAAGGAGTTGCTGTAAATGTATATATGTTGTAGTACTTCGGTATATACGGGGTCTACACTTTTTAGTGTGATGGCCTTTATGACCATGGAAATTTCTACAGAGTCGAATGCCTTATTGAAGTCTATGAATACTACAGCAAGTGGCATTTTGTATTCTGCTACTTTCTCTTTAAGCTGATTTATTGAATGGAGATGGTCCATGGTTGTGTAGCTTCTTAATCCAGCCTTTTCCTGTGATGGGTTTTCATCTAGTGTTTTAGTGAATGTTAAAACCGAGTCGTGTTAAGGCTCAACTGATTATTTCTTCTTTATATAATACTATTAATTCCTAATTATGCAATAGTATTAATTAGTAATTTTTCTATGCTCAAGATGAATATTGTCACTAAAAGAAGAGTTTGTCAGTATTGAGTATTTCTTGTAGCTTGGACTTAAACTTAAAAACGCGTATGAAATGTGCTTTTCTTATCACATGATATATAATTAAATTACTTTCAGCTGTCGAGATGTTGGTAAAAAAAGTTAAGAAACATTGCATTAAATCTAATAAGTGGACTGACTTCTTAGTACAACAATTAATATTAGTTTTATTACAGGTTTTGAATAATTCTAATAAGCATATGACTGAAAAGGAGAATTTTTATCTAAATTTTACTTTGAAACTTTCCAGCAACCAATCTCGTGCTTATAAGAGCCATGATTCTTTCATTACATTTTGAGACAACCAACTTTCATCTCATTACAATTCTTTGATCTGTATTTTACAATTTTTAAAAATTCATTTAGATTAAGTATTGTAACCCAGTATTTCAATAATTTTGACTACTTAAAATGAAGGTGAAAAAGTAGTCAAAATTAATATTGTAATTACATTCTTATCTACGTTTCACGGATTCGTTCATCAACCATTTGGAGTATGTGTTGAATAGAAGACACTTAGAAAAGGTCTGTTCAGCAAAAATTGAGGAGCCCTTTTTTTCTTTTTTTTTTAAAAGTTCCTCATTTTCTGCTGAACAAATTCAACTAATTCAGATGATGAAAAAAACAAAACATGAGGGCTCCTTATAAACAATGAAGAAAACTTATGTAAGCAAAATTTCATTGAGTTCAGGGTCATATTAAGTACAGCTATCTTGATTCTCTGCTGGCACACATACAACTTTAAAAGGAAAAAGTTGGGCTCTTTTTCCATGTTTTTTTTAAAAATCATTTGGAAATGTTACGAGAAATATATCTATGATCTCTACAGAGAAAAGGCAGATTTGTAAGGAGACGTTTTTATTGTGGTATTACTGTTTTTCTTTTTGGTTTTGAAAAATTGTTGAGAGTCTATGATGGCCAAGGTAGAATGGAAATAGTATCTAACCCTTATCGTGGACGGAATGCTTGCTATATTTGAAAAAAAAAACAAACAAACGGAAAAGCAGCTGTTTAGGAGAATGGAAAATGGGGTGCATAGTATTTAGATGGTAGATTGTGTTGCTCATATGGTAAATGAGTTTAGGGGATTTTACAAGTACATGAAAATTTAATTCTCTTATATTTACTTCATATTTTCAATGTTTTGAATGATAAGCTGAAAATCATTTTAGGTATGTGTCGAATAAAATAGGATAAAAAAAAATTCCTTATTTTCTGCTGAACAGATTTTACCAATTCAGATAATTTAAAAAAAACATCTTTATAAACAATAAATGATTTTGATATAAGCAAGATTCTATTAGAGCACTCAAGTCCTTTACAAAAAGTTAAAGATTAGCGCTGATGTCCACCGCTAGACATTAGGTTGCTTTTAACGCATTTTCATGAGAAAAAAAATTGTCGTCTAAGAGTTTTCTCCACCCACCTTTTCTTTTTTTTTTCTTTTCTGAAAAGTTTTTATTCTAAGAGAGCTCAAACAATACCTATTTCCTCAAAAACGTTGTGTAATTCAAAACTGTTTTTTCCACCACACAGAATCCCAGAAATATAGGACAATTTGGGGATGATGCTATGCCTTTTAACTCTAAAATTCATACAAGGTAGTTCCAATAGTAATATTTAGGTGAATAACTACTGATCAAAGTTTGCCTCCTTTCACTTTTAGGTTTTAATCATTTTCATACTGTCATGATAATCAAATCACCATAGCTCAACAAATGCCCCACCCAATCAACCAGCAAAATAGGCTACAGGTTTTTCTCTTTGCTTGTGTATGTGTGTGCAGACCCTCCTAGTCACATTTTACGAACTACAACTTTTGAAATTTGCATATGAACATCACTATGCACCATCTGAAAATGATTTTTTTTCTTTTTTTGGTCTCTCTCATTATTAGACCGATACTTTTTTCATTAATTTCAGATAAAAGATCTATCATTTCTTATTTAAAGTTTTTTTTTTCATTAATAATTTTAGGTTAATTTTTCTTATGTATGTGCAGGCTTGGAGGTTCATTTATGCAAGGTATGAATATTTTAACAAATTTTGTCTCTGTCCCAGTCATTTAAGAACGATATCAAGTGATTCATGAAATTAAGTGTCAAGTGTGGTAAAGTACAATAGATTCATTAGAATTTTTGTTTTTATTGATTATAAGGATTCTATTCTAAAGCCATATTGACAGGAAAATATTAGTTACTATTCATTTTGTCTTCTACATAAAGCTTAATTATCAATTTAGTTCTAACCCTGTAGCAGATGACATTGTTCATTCTCACAGCTGTTTTATTACTCATCATTGA
This sequence comes from Thysanoteuthis rhombus, assembly GCA_963457665.1. Taxonomy (NCBI): domain Eukaryota; kingdom Metazoa; phylum Mollusca; class Cephalopoda; order Oegopsida; family Thysanoteuthidae; genus Thysanoteuthis; species Thysanoteuthis major. The sequence continues at coordinate 46,858,101 of OY735219.1, read as the reverse complement.
TTTGTTTTGAATTAATATTTTCAAGTTTTTTTCTTCTGTTGTTTGATGGGAAGAGGAAATTAAAGGAATCTGTTTGAATTTTGGAGATGATGAATTTCCTTTCTACACTGATTCATTTGGTCTGTTGTCCTCATCAACTCTTAGGGACCCTGTTGCCATCCACTTGTTCAGATCCAACTAGTGTCAGTTGCTTCTTCCCTCCACCCCACTCAAATTGTGACAGATTTCCCAACCCCCTTCTTATTCTGTCACCCCTCCCCCTGGCATTTAAGCACTTGAGAATAGTATCTCAGGGACAAATTAACTGATATGAGATATCCTCTAGTATAGAAAAATGAGATCAGTCAACTTCTCTGGATTGAACAAAAGGTTCAGTTCTAAATTCCCTCAGGGATACCAACGACAATAGGTACATTGGCAGAAATGTTGTGACTATAACAATCAGTAAGGATACTAGTCTGAGTGAATCAGCGTAAAATAAAGGAATCAAATAAAATCTATTTTATTTTTATGATTTACTGATAGAGGCAAGGTTTCATATTCATAGCAAGAAGGAGAATCCCAGACCAAAATGGTTTAACTTTTAAGAAATAATCACTGTCATCCATTATTGGCTGCTGTGATGATTTATGGATGGTATGATTTTCATCTTTCCAAAAAGTCTTCATCAGCATTAGGTCTATTATTCAGATTAGAATATCTTCTTGCCTGCATGGATGTATTATGGTGACATTAAAAACATGCAGGAAAATAAGGCTTCAAGTGAAAGACAGTTGTACAAGTAGCATTGATAGAATCAATATACGTCATAACATGTGTGCAATGTTGGTTTCCTTTTGTTATGCCTTTCCTTTCTCCTCCGGTTGCATACCATTGTGTTCATGCCATTCTACAAATCTTGCAAATGGCAAGTAGTTTACCCTACTTTGATGTCATAATTGTCATCTCTTGTCTGCATACACACACACACACACATACACACACACACACACACACACACACACACACACACACACAGAAGTTCCTCTGCTATCCGAAAATAGAGCATTTCTATGAAGCCTTTCGTAAGCTGAAATTGCTTAAAGTGAGGAAGCAATTGCTATCAACTTACATGTGAAAAATTTTTGAATGCTCCCTGACTTGAATAGCTTTCTATGTCTACTAATTACGTTAAGCATAACATTTGAGGATTGAAACTAAGTTTCAAAGTCTGATTTTTCAAAAAAGAAAAAAAAAAAAATGGTGCTAAAAAATAAAGATAACAGTCAATGGCACAGAGAAAGGAATCAGCATATTGAGTTCAAAATCCAGCTGGGACAGTCTGCATTCACTTTGCACTACTGCTCTTGGGAAAGGCATGAATCCATATATGCCTCCCCAAATAAATAGTAGTGCAATTGGAGCCCTTTAGTCCTGTAAGGCAGTCAATCTTGCTTTGGGCTAGATCTCCAGCCCTGTAAAAATCAATAATTGCTACAATGATTTGGTTTTCATGGAATTTGACACAAGAAGCAACTTTGCTCAAAGAAAAAAAATCTGATGGCTATTCATCACTGCATCATTCAAAATTTTTATTTTCTGATGAACAACAACAAAAAAAAGCCTGCGGCTTAGCAATCACCATAGCTACTGCCAAGCCAACGTGAAAAAGCCCTACTTGCTACTGAAACCACAGGTGAACAGTTGCAGCTCTATGCTCCACAAGGAATCAACTGGAATAAACATACATGAAATAGTCTAATACAGATGAGAGGTTTGCCTGAGCAATCAAATTCATGTATAGTTTTTGAGGATATCTTATGGTTTTATGGTTACAACCATACATGGTGGGCTAAAAATTGAGCTGCTCCAAAGTTTGAAATAAGTTTCAACAAAGTTGCAATGTTGACATTGATCTTTCATTTGTCAGGTTTGAATTGTGTCTTTGTGTGCAAACAACTCTTTTTTCAGTCTTTGTTAATGGCATTGTTAGTTTGCATCTTGTATTTAAGAAGTGACACTAGAAATAAATGATCTAATGAAGTCTTGAGTTAATGACTGTAATCAGCAAGAATAGATTTTCCTGATCTTGCTTTGGTCACACTTGGGCACCTAACTGACAATGTCGTCTGTAAAGAAAGAGAAAATAGTAGATTTGAAATTGCATCATCCTCTGGGTTTCAATTTCCTTCAAAGATTGTAATTGTGATCACTGATTTTTCTGATGATCAGATCTATCAGCTATCACCTATCACAATACCTTTGGACTGTTGCACATCAGCGACATCAACTCCTTCAAGATTAAAGCTGATCTAGATATGGTCAGCATTTATACATTTAGCTTTGCAGTCTGTCTCAGGGCCATCTTAAGAATATATGAAGCCCCCTGAGAAAAAAGCAATGTATCTGGGATGATTACCCCCTTGCTCTGGACACATCAAAATTATGTTGTTTTTTTTCGAAATTAAATTTCAGAGCTCCTAAAATAGTTGGGCCACTAGGCAACTGCCAAGTGTGCCTATATGATAAGATGGCCGTGGATTTGGATTTCAAACCTGGACAAAGTAGTATTCAGGGGGAAACAGTGTTTGTTTAAGTTGGAAGTTTGTTAGACCTGAGGGTTACCTTTCATTTAGTAAATGAGAAATATGTTTTGCAGTTGCTGCTTTTTAATGAACATCATTCAGTAAATGCAAGAGCAGTTCAGTTACCATTTGGGTAAGGAAATTCACAAAACTCTGTTGAAAGATAAACAGTATAGCATGTGACACTTTACACTAACAACTGGTAACAACAACCCCTTACCCTGCCAAAAAATTTTTAAAAATGGATCCCCTGAAAATATTGTGCTGAAAGTTAGTTGTGGTCCATGGGTTTGCCATATTTATTTAACTTCATTCAGTAAATCCAAAGTCAGTTTGGATGGATCCACAAATTTGAGATTTGTTGTACCATGGGGTTCCTCTACTTGTAAAATCTGCAATACCTTGAGTACTTTTGTCTGTTATTGAACATAGCCATTCTGAAAGTCTATTGTTGTAAGTGTTAGATTTTGAATTCGGCTTATCAATCCTATTCATCATGTGATTAACTGCTCAGCCACTTGCACTTATGTATCTGCTCTGTATTAAATAAGGCATATTTAAATATTTGTAGTGGTCAAGAGCAAAACAGAAGACATACTGTTTGCTTATCTATATCATAATTCACCCGAGTTATTCCGTTGGCAATTTGACAAGTTTTAGGACAATTCTTTTTCATAACAGGAAATTATTAATAAAATCTGTAGCATTTGCACTTCTCCCACAGTGATCTGTACGAACCATATTGCACAATAAATCATTTGTTTGCTTCAAGAAATTTAATTTCCTTTATAAATCTCCCTCTTCAATACAGAAAGGAAAATTGGTCAATGGACCAAATGGCTTATACTACCAATTAACCCTGTGAAGTTTCAACCCATTGATTGCAGATGACGGAAATTTCAGTCATTGCAGTTTTATATCTAACTCAATGAAAAATTCCATTTATTGTGATTGGTGGCCACCTAGTTCTATCTATGAGTCAGGGCTTTTATCTTACTAGGGACAAGAGCTTTTTTCTTGCATTGGGTAACTAAGATACTTGCCACCATTCGCTGTTAAAAAGAATAAAATACCCTAAGAGGAATTTCTCAGTACCTTGCAGTATCTATAATTACTTCTTGGGATATTTTGGCTCTCTGGGCACATCAGTCCATCCTGCAAATTAAATTCCTCTTTAAAACACCAACTCAAAGAAGATATAAGCTAAATTTGGTTCAAATTAGTTGAATTAAAAATGATTTGAAAGATAATATTGTATACAATATTCCTACTGAAATAAATTCGGTCTTTTGGTACATTTCTCTAAATTGAACATAAATACCATAAGTGTGAACCAAAAGGATCTTGAAAATTTGGTTCAATTAGTCCATTAGCATCTGAACAAAAATTAGTTGAACAAAAATATGAATAATGTTAGAGATAAAGAAAACAAAGAATAGCACTGTTCTCATGTTAAACTCCTCAAATAATTGTTAGTGAATCACCCATACATTATCTCTCCCTCTCTCTCTCTTGCACACACATACACACAAGGGTGCATCAATAAGTTTACAGACTCACGCATTATGAACTGAATTTTAACCTGCAATTTTCTCTGTATTATGTTCGATCTGTGAGATTAACATTCACCTATCAAGTGCATTGATAAGGAAGGAGATTATGTTGTAAAATAAAGACTTTTCATCATTAGGCTATGAACTTGTTGATGTACTAGAATAATAATAATATATACACATACACAAAGAAGAGTGTTCAGTTATTTCCTGATGTCTGTGGTTGATACCAGTATGCTAACAAGCAGTTTGTTCAATGGCTTTCTTCCAGACTCTGTCCAGTCAAATAACATTTCTTCTCTTTTTATTCAAATAAATGTGATTGAAAAACAAATGTTTTTAAACTGCTATGATTCAATGACTTATTTGAACACTTTGCATAAATTTAATATTCCTTTTCATTTCAGTAAACCTATAATGAACCTCAGTGAATTCTGGCTTAAATGTACTTGTGGATCCATCCGAAATGATTTCGGCTTTATCAAACAAAGTTCAATAAATACTGTGAACTTGTGGATCATAACAAACTTTTGGTACTTTCCAAATTTGTGAAATATTATAAACATGGAAAAAAAATTGCTGAATATTGTACGGCTATTACCTAATACAATAAGTGTGTTGAAGATAATTGTGTCACATTCATTAAATTCACTTCAATTTCCAGCTTATTATAAAATAAACCATAAATTACATTGGAAATGCACAGTGATGTTATCTGATTACTTTGAAGCTAACAATAATTAATTTTAATCCAAAATTATTCATTAACAATAATAAAATAATTGAATTTAGTTTAATTTCAGAATGAATCAAATTAAAAGCATAGAAAGTTTAAAATACTTATCAGTTTTGTATATGCTATTTTTATCAATAATTTCATTTAAATTCATGTGAAAACTAGAAATTGCAATTTGTTTAAATAAAATAATATAAAATATAAAAATAGTGAAAAAATCAATAACAATGAAATTAGTAGGAAATTTTTTTTCCAAAGTGGTGTACTGATACCAATTTTCAAATCTGTGGACAAAATGATATGACCAGTTATACTGAAACACATGGACCACCCTACACAGATGTATGTATAAAGATGATAAAACCCTTTACCATTATTGTTGGTTACAGTTGTTCAATTTGAGATGAAAAGAGAAAATAGCAAATATTCACAATGTAAAGGATAACATTTTTGTTTTTCAGGAAGAAAAACTCACAATCAAAACAAAAAGTGATTTGCCTCATTTAAGAGACCCTAACCTCATTAAAGATAACGACTTGACATCATTAAATTATTTAAATGAACCCGAAGGTGAGTTGATTTTTTTTAGCTTTCTTTTAGCGCTTATTTGCAGTTCTTTCTTCCTGCTCTCCCTGTCTCACCACATCCTCCCCTCCTGTCTCTTCCCCCTCTTCCTCACCGTCTCTTTTCCCCCTTTTCCTCTTTTGATCCCCTGCACTATTTTCCCCTTTCCTCTTTTGCTCCCCTGCACTATTTTCCCCCTTCCTCTTTTGCTCCCCTGCACTATTTTCCCCCTTCCTCTTTTGCTCCCCTGCACTATTTTCCCCCTTCCTCTTTTGCTCCCCTGCACTATTTTCCCCCTTCCTCTTTTGCTCCCCTGCACTATTTTCCCCCTTCCTCTTTTGCTCCCCTGCACTATTTTCCCCCTTCCTCTTTTGCTCCCCTGCACTATTTTCCCCTTTTCTCTTTTGCTCCCCTGCACTATTTTCCCCTTTTCTCTTTTGCTCCCCTGCACTATTTTCGCCTTCTCTTTTGCTCCCCTGCACTATTTTCCCCCTTCCTCTTTTGCTCCCCTGCACTATTTTCCCCCTTCCTCTTTTGCTCCCCTGCACTATTTTCCCCCTTCCTCTTTTGCTCCCCTGCACTATTTTCCCCCTTCCTCTTTTGCTCCCCTGCACTATTTTCCCCCCTTCCTCTTTTGCTCCCCTGCACTATTTTCCCCCCTTCCTCTTTTGCTCCCCTGCACTGTTTACAATTTTTTTTTTTTCATAATTATACCATTGTGGCTAATTATTTGGCTTTTTTGATTTTCCATAGTGTTATTTGCCAATTATGATCTCATTCTTTAAATTTTTGTACATATTTTTTTTTTTCAGTTCTACACACCTTACAAGTCCGGTTTATTGATAAGAACATATTCTATACATATTGTGGTGAGTACTTTTTAACTTTGATTGATTTTTTAAATTTAATTTTTATTTATCTATCTATCCTTGTGTATATGTGTTAGACACAATACTAAGTCTCTTTTTTCATTTATTAAAGTTGAAATTTGAGAAATTTTATGAGAAGTAGGTTAAATTATGTCCAGAATCTACCTTTCTATGGGGGCTCACGGATCGGATAACAAAATGACAAATAGGTTTTTTCCAGTAACTTTTTTCTCTGGAGATAAGTGTTGCAGGATAAATGACATTTATGGCATTCCTGACTATCATTTCTTCCTTGGGAAAACATTTTGACTAAACAATTTTACCTTAGGGTTTTTGTCCAAGAGAAAGTATGTAGTTGTTTTTTTTTTTTTTAAATCCTTAATTTTGTAAAATCAAACTGAGTAAGTTCAGAGCCATTCCATCAACTAGAGAGTATCCCTTTTGGAATCTTCTGATTTTTAATACTAAACCCAGGTGTACTGATTTTATTCCTTAACTTTTAAATTCGTGGAACTGTTCCATGAATAGAATTTAAAAAAATGATATACAGATCAAAGGGGGGTTAACTTTAATCAGTAATAATTTGCCTTGAAATGTAAGTTTCTTGTATGAATTTGAGAGTTAAACTTCAGTCTTTTACTACTTAGAAGGCTACCTTATGCTTGTAGTATTGAATTTATATTCTCATACTAAGTAGTAGGATAAACTCTTATTCATCAAGTATTGTTTGTTTTTCTCATTGTTTGATGAGAATTCGTTGATTTAAGAATCATAAAATCTAATTTATCTTTAAAATTTCTAGGAATTGTTCTGGTGGCTATCAACCCCTACCAAGATGTGGATATATACGATGAAACCACCCTAGAGATCTACCGTTACCAGAAGATCTTGAAGAACTTGGATCCTCATATTTATGCCGTGGCTGCCGAGGCTTTCAATCAGATGTCCAGGTCAGTTGATAGGAATCTCTATATCATCTGAAAGTTGATGATTGTCTGATTTTAATTAATTCATACCGGATGTTACTGAATTATTTGTCAAGTTAGAAATCAGGGGTATTAATTGAAGCTCATTAGACCTCTGCTTTATTTGTTCCTGCGAAAATTAATGATTATTTCTGTCTAATTTGCACTCTTTTAAACATTTTGGAGGATGAAGTTGTTAAGGGTGTGTGAGGAATGTCTATGTGCATGTCTATGTAGGAAGAGGATGCATTAAAAGTGGAATTTAAGAATGAAACCATGACTTTTGAGTGATCCACAAAATTTTATCTACTTCAATTTTTGGTTTTACTCTCACCACTACTGTATTGTCTACTCCTAAGGCTTCTGATATGGCAAAAATATTGATTGCCACAGTCAACATTGAACTTTGTCAGAATGTATACTGTATAAATGCATACTGAACCTTTTGTGTAACGCATTCCATATGTCTGTTCATTATATCCATATACAGTTTGTTTATTGTATCAATAAGTATTTTTTTTTTTTTTTTTTGAAGGGTCCATTTTTTTAATTTTTTAAATTTTTTTGACAGAACTAGCATTACTTTTGGGAACCTTTGTATTTGGTTGATTTCATCAATGCTTAGCTTAGCCTAGCGATATTTTCTGGAACAGTTTTTATATTAAATCCTTTTCTCCAGATTCCTGTAATCATTTTTGATTTTCACGTGATTTCCAAATGTTTATTGTGGATTTGTATTGAATCTCCTGTTTATCCCAATATTTATTGAATATTCATTCAAATCTGACCTTGAAAGAATTTACATTTTTGGAACACTCTTCTTCGTTTGGACCACTTCATATTCGCATTATGCTGATATTGAATCTACATTTTCACATAACCAGATTGGCTCTTTGTTGGTACATTTTCTGGTTGTTCTTCCCATCTCCTTTTCTCTGTATTTTCTTCCCACTTCTTGATGAAGCTACCAACTCTCTTGTCATACTTTCCATTCATGATCTTATGTACTTCTGTCGTGTGTCCTCTTATTATAGCTGAGGGTTGGTAGCTTTAGATGATCATTTAATGATGTGATCTCTTGAGTTATTTCAAATACTTCTCATCTGATAATTTTATGATGGATTTTTATGTAACAACATTCAATTTGAAGATCATGTTTTAGAAAGAGAAATAACAAATGTTTTTGATAACTCTCCCCTTTATCCTATACCATACATTTTTACCTTCTAAATATATACTTTTCAAATGATCTTTGTAGATTCAAACGGAACCAGTCAATTATTGTGAGTGGAGAATCTGGTGCTGGGAAGACTGTCTCGGCTAAGCACACCATGCATTATTTTGCCAGGGTGGGTGGTTCCACCGAAACAGCTATTCATGACAAAGTGTTAGCATCCAATCCTATCATGGAGGTAAGTTGTTGGATAACAATTCAAATTTGCTGTAACTGTAATACATTATACCATAGATCTCATGGTGACTTCCGGGATGTGGAGAATGTTTACATCAAGCAAATTGCTGATATCAAAATCATCACAATTTGTACTTTAGACACCTTATGTACAATAGGTATATCAGGTTGGAACAAAATAATTGGCTGTTTTGAACCAAATACTTTGAAATATCATAATTTGGCACCATTAGAAATGACACAATGTAGCCAATGATCTGTAAGTGAATTTTTCCCATCAAGGATTAAAAAAAGCTGGGGTCACAGGAGTTGACAAACTGCTGGAAGACATTTTTGATCTGGTCCAAAATGATGTATACCTGCTGGCATGTGTAAATAATGAAGGATTGAAAAAATTGGTGATTTAGTAGGGGAAATGTCAATAGGTCTCTGCTCTGATGGTTTAGTCAGGTTGCAAGAGATTGTAATGGAGTACTCCAATTTCAGAATAACAAACTAATTCTCATTTCTTGTAACTGTATAACCTGGAAAAGATTGGAGATTACCAACTGAGTTTCAAATTTTTATAGAGAGCAGAAAAAGATGTCCTTAAAGAAGATTTGGAGATCTTGGAAATAATTATTTATACTTTCTTTCATCAATCATGTTATGCCAGTGCAGATTGGCTGTAGTGTAAATGAAATTGACTAATTGAATGCTGTGTTTTTTTTTTTCAAAATGCAGGTTTTCACATGTGTAGATTATGACATCATTCAAACACTAGGTTGTGTGAGTGGCTTAACGATTAGCATCATGGAATCCATGAACTGAGTTCAAACTCTGGCTGAGACAGTTTGCTTTCACTATAACCCTTTGTAGAGGCATGAATCCATTCTTTCTACCTCTAGCTCTGGGTAAATAGCAGGGCCGACTGAGATATTCTACTTTGATTAGATGTATGGTTAACAGGACTCTGGTGAAGCTTTGATGGGCCGGGCAAGTTGATCATAATGAATTGTTCAAGTTAAATAAAAGAGAATAAAATGAATAGATGGAATAACTAGACTGCCATTCCCACCTTTCCATGACATTTTGGGTCCGAGTGGAAGATTTAAAAAAAAAAAATCAGTCAATAAAACCCTTCAAATCAGGAAAATATTTGCTGGCAAGTCATTTTTTGATTTATTGTTATATGATTTTCTATAGAGGATTATGGTTACAGCTTTGTAGCAGAGATGACTGAATTTCATCTCCACCCCACCTAGCCTCCTCCCTTTTTTATTTGCCAATGCTTGACCTATCAATTATATAGAAAAAATCAATTCTTCATGTTTGTAACTTTTGACATAAATACACAAGATAAATAAATGAATATCTATTACTTTTCATAGACATGTTGTATGCAGTTAACCTTTCTGATACATTTCCTTATATATATATATATATATATATATATATATATATATATATATATATATATATAAATGATTTTACAGTTTTTACTTCATGATGCCTCGTTTGATTAACACTTGTTACCTGAAACCTTTCTAGTTTTTTCTCTCTTTACCAAAACATAGATATATCCTAGAACTTGAATGCACACTGTGAGAAAGGAAAAAAAACGCTGTTGAAAATGTTTTGGTGCTCAAATAAGCCAATATAATTGACAGAAAAGCTTATAAAAAATAAGGAAGGCTGAGGATCATTAAGAAAGCCAGTTGATTATGTAAAAATTGTTCAAAATAATTGCTTTATTGATACTAAAAGTACCAAAAACAAATATGGCACAGAAATATTGGAGTAGAGAGTAGGGTTAAAGGTTAGATTTGGACTTCTGTGAGCTTACAAATCTCTCATAGCAGTTATGATCAAGCGGCAGATGCGTTGAACCTGGTTTCCCTCTAGTGAATTTGAGTCTCACTGAGAACTAAATCTTAATCAATACTATTACTTCACACAAAAATAACTACACTACTCTTCTAGTACATGATCATAAAAACATTTATAACTACTCTTTTATTTTTCATCTGTTTTTAAATAACGTCATGTTATCTTTGTAAATTAATGTTTTAATTGTAGGGGTTTTTGTGCTTAACTGAAATTATTATGGGAACCAATATTCTTATAAGAGAACACAAACTTTTCAAAATCAACCCTTGTGTGATTGAAATCATTGTCGTAAAGTCAATGAATATGAATTTACATTACAAGAAGTAATTATGATAGAAGACAGCAAGGAATAAATACATGCTTTTTAAACTGCTCAACTCCATTTTGAAAGAAATCAACACTTATATTGAATATATTTTGACTACTATTTACCTTCTTAATTTTCAAGTTGTTAGGTCACAACTCAACTCAGAATGTCACTTCTAAAGCAGTGAGCAAACATCGAAAATAAAGAGTAGGCTTTTGATAACAAAGTATCAATGATTGCTTTGATAATACTACCAGTACTAAAAACATTAAGAACAAACATAACGCTGACCATTAGAATAAAGGATGGGATTAAAAGGTGAGATTTAATTTCATGCTGGCCATGAAACTTCTGTGATGGAGTTGTATAGCTGCTGGGCGAAAACCAGGCTTTGCTCTGACAAAAGGGACACAAGTTCAAATCTTTCTGAAAGCTTACTGTTTATTTTTGGTCTACACTGATTGCTTTCTGCCATACAAATGATGGCCTTAGTTGAAGTTTTGATGAAAACAATTTGAAAATTATAAAGAAGGTTAATAGTAGTCAAAATTGATTCCATGAGTTAGAATGGTTCATTGATCAATAAAAATAATCCTTAGTGAGTATTCAAAATCTATAAATACGGGGGGTTGGGGTTAAAAACATTGGCCAATCCAATAACATTAATATGTGTAGTGCTGAAAGCTGCACTACTTGAATGCTTGGTCTCTTAATCAGAGACACAAAAACATGACTGTAATCTTCCTCCAGGTTTTTATTTTTCTGGAAATGGCCATGCACCTGTCAATTTACAGGTGTGTCATTGAAGACATTTGTGAAATAAACTTAATAAGAATGTTTTCAGATTCAATAGTGTCTTTTTAAATCTCATCACATTTTTCATTGCCTAATCATTTTTTAAAAATGCCTAAAACTGAAATAAATGATCACATTTTTCATGAGATGAAGTAACCTTGTTCAAACTTATGAAATATAATAATCAACTATACTGATAAGTATGTAATGAAATGAAAAACTCAAAGAATGTTTAAACATGAAATTCTCCTTTCAAACAAATATTAAAATGATAGTCCAAGAAAGAGAATACTCTAATTTAGTGATGACTTGTAATTTTTCTTCTATAAGTGGTAAAAATATACTGACACTTGACCAAATTGAAGTTTTTCAGAATAACATCCTAAAATTTTCAACAGGAAAGATCACCTTAGTATAGAAGAGTTACAATGCACCATAAAACAATGCCCAGAAACATCAAGTCTAGAATATTCAAACCCTTTATTCACATTAAAAGAAGCAAGACTGGTCTTGCAAAAGCACTTTCTAGGGCATGATTGATGCTGTACAATCAAGAGATAGACCCAGAAACTGCTGGTGGGATAAAATCTCTCACTGGACTGAACTAGACTTTCAATCTATATAGTTTCACAAGATTGATATCATTAGAAAGGACCATCCCATGTTTGTGCGCATTCTACCACAGGTGGAGAAAGCAATCAATGATGATATTGAGTTTGGTATTGGATACAATAGAGTTAGGAAGAAAAAAAAAGGCGATCTGTCACTCATGGCTGCTATACATTTTCTAAACATGTGAAACCGAGGTTGGCAAAATACTAGATGGAGAGACAAACTAGACAAATTTAGAAAGTATTGGCTCTGCAATGCCCATGATAGAGAAATCTGGCAAAGCGTGGGGAAGGTTTATGTCCGAGGACTGCCGATAAAAGACTGATGATGACTGAATCATAAATACTATTTGGCTATTAATATGCAAGATAATCTCTTTTGAGAAGTCTTGTCTTTTTCCACTATTTAGATTTAATGGGTTGGGAGTTATTATTCTATTGGAGTGGAATCAGTGTGCAATGGTGACTGGTTAAGGAAAGGGAAGGAAGTACAACACATGGAAATTTAAATAGAAAAAAAATCATACCTCCTTTTTCCTGTGACATGCGGACAAACCATGGAACCAACCAACACATACTATGTGTTATATAAGTTATATGTTCCAAAAGAAATTCGCTAAATATTAGACTTCTCTGTCGATTTAATCAGTTTTCATTTACAAAAATACCATACATTTTTTCTATGTTTTGGTCTGTGATCTAAGGGAAGTAACTCTTGTTCGAATATTTTTTTTATGTCCCTTTGTTTTATAAATATTCGCCAAGTTCACGGTAAAATGCCAAGTGTAGATGAGAGGAAATTTGTGTTGCGCTGATCTTGTCCACCAGCCCTGAAAATTATCATCTGCGATTGAACATATACCACTAATGTCGATGGGAAATAAGCAGTTATCTAACCCACTAAACTTGTTATATTTGGTTTATATACCAATGTTAGTCACTGACAAGTGAGTGTATCTGTGAAGAGGGTAAATTTGAAGACATAAAATAAAATAACCTCTTGATATTTGATCTTTTTGTCACTCTTTGTATCCGTTCTGTTTTTTTATATGGTAACGACTCAATTATATTGATGGTTCACAGTAAAGTGATGAAAACCTGCTCAATCAAGCTCGTTAAACTGTCATCAATCTGAATAGATAGTGGATCCTTCAATGATATATTCCAATAGTATTACGAAGCATTTCTTCAGTCTGATAGGAATGAATAGCAGTATAGATAGTCAACAGACAAAAGGCAGAATGGTTATTGGAATCAGTGAAATGGAAAAACAAGGCGCAATGAGTATACTCTAGGTGTATAGATAACGAAGTTCCGAAAAATGTTCTGATTGAATGAAAATTTTCATTCTTTATTTCTTTGCAGTCATTTGGAAATGCCAAAACCATAAGAAACGACAACAGCAGTAGATTTGGCAAATACATCCAGATTGCTTTTGGTTCTAGAAACTACATCATTGGTGCTAATATGAAGACATATTTATTAGAGAAGTCCAGGTAAGTAAAGGTAGTTCTATACCAGAATTGCAAGATTTAGCCATTGGGGGAGATAAGCTGAAATTCATCCTGAAGCACACATTAGAATAGCATAAAATTTGGAAATCAAGTGAGTTTAGAGGCAGTTTCAATACCAGCTATTATAAATTTGGGGATCCCATTGTGTTGGACTCACCAGTTCTTGTAATATCATCAAATTCAAGCAACATCAAGCCTTGTCATTACCTAGATGGGTGACTGTGACTAGAAATATCAGGTGCTGTAAGCAACTGAGGATCAATCATGGGCCAAGTCCTACCACAGATTTAAAAATGGTAATCAATACTTCTCTGCCAAAAGTGTAGGATTGAGGGAAGATGGTTATTAGACCCAGGATTGGAGTTGCATGTACCCATCTCTGAAAGTAAGAGGAAACTTTGGTTGGCCCCTAACTATGATATATATATATATATATATATATATATATAGTCTTTTGTCACTTCAGTCACTTATTTCCAAATATCTGTTAATGTAATTTTCCGAAGTGTTTTTTTTTTTTTTTTCCTATTTTACATATACTTTGATATATTATTATACTATGTGTAAATTTTCTCTTATTGGGGTCATAAGTTGTTTACCATGTGACTGTTTGTGGGACTTCAAAAACAAAACAGTTATATTAACATAGCACCCCAGCAGTGTTAATCAAATGCTACCTCCCTTTCGGCTATGATTTTAATGTCATACATGTAGTTTGTTATTTTATGTGGGGTATTATCATAATGTATTGTATGTGGATGATATTTTGTACATCATTTAATTTTTTGGAATGGGGCTTATTCACCCGAAAAACATATTTAACAATGAAGGATCAGTACATATGATAAGACGTGACTTGCTATTCATGTCATTGTTATTGAGTGTTCGTTCACCCATGTGGATATTAAATCAGCTGTGTTGGTTTTAATCTCAGACTGCATGCAAACCAACTTATGATATTATCTTCAAAAATACCAAATACATAGAAAAAATGTACTGGATGTGTTCAAGGCTTAAAATAGTAAAAATTTAACATAGACGGACCCAGTGCATTATATTTCTACGGAGTCTTCTCACTTTTGTATTTAGTTATAATTTTGAGAGCCAAATATAATGTTTTGAAAATTGGGATCCCTACTCAAAATGCATTACATTAAGTCTACCATTTATGTGAATTTATCTTATCTAAATATTTGTTGAATATTTATCTTTTTAGTTTCTGTCACTCACAATGACAATTTTTCTCTTCTCCAGGGTTGTTTTCCAAGCTCATAATGAAAGGAATTATCACATCTTCTATCAGTTGTGTGCATCTTCAAAATGCCCAGAAATAAAACCTTTCAAACTTTGTAAGTTAAATCATTGCTCTTGAGTTTTTATTGAGGTGATTTGAAATTTTTTTTAGATGCATCCACACATCTCTATAAGACACTTTTTAAGTCTTTATTATGCTTTGTGATGGATTTTCACTGCTATATCATGTTGGATTGATATGAAACTCGGTCCAGACCTTCGGGGGAACCATTCTCATCTCCCTCTTTGTCTACGTACTCTTCCTCCTGCTACTACCACCACTAGTAATGCTCAATATTGATTTTCTCAGTTGTATAATCTTGGATTGGTATGAAACTTGGTCCAGACCTTTAGGTGAACCATTCTCATTTTCCTCCTCCTCCTCCCAGTACTATCACTACTAGTAATGTTAAATATCAGTTTTCCCAGCTGTATCATGCTGAATAGTTATGAAACTTGGTTCAGACCATCAGGTGAGCCATCCTCATCTTCCTCCCTACTACGGTGGATGGTAGATGTATCGTTGAATTTATAGTGCTTGTTCTTTGGAAATTAATCATGGAAAAGTAGGTACTCAACTGAGGAACAAACTAAAATAATAGAATTTTTCTTTGAATATCATCAATCAATAACTTTAACCCAAAGAGCATAACCTTGTTATTTCAAAGTGAAGACATAACCATCTGATGATTTGTTGTTTGGTTGCACATTTTTGAGAGTTGGTCTGAAACACTGAGAATCGTGTACATATTGGGGTTTGGCCGGATGATCCGGCCACATCAACTCGACTGTCTTCTGCTCAGCTTAACTTATCTCACAGATCACTTCAGAGGATTTGAGAGTATTTGAAGGTCTATGTTAACAAGTCAAGGGCTGTCCAGGAGCTGAAGAAATGAGAGGGATTGGATCAGATATCCTTAGAAAAGTTCTGCAGAATGTTAATGAAGGAATAAAAATTTATGAAGTTGAGAATGGTGAGGATTTGAAGAAAATAATTTTCTGTTCATTGATTAAATGAATCCCCCTTGTTAGTATATTTGTTTTGTTCAAAACAATTTTAGAAAAATCTCAAAAACTAAAAAGATATGAATGTTTTGAATTGTGTGCTACCCTGTATGAATAGGATTTGTATTAGAAATGTTTCCACCATTTCTTATCTTTTTGTCACTTTCACATTTGTATGTTAATATTCTTTCCAGCCCATCAGGATGATTTCACCTACACCAACCAAGGAGAAAGCCCACATATCCAGGACGTCAATGATGCTGATGTGTTCTTGAAGACAAGGAGTGCTTTCACAGAACTTGGTGAGCTATATATTTGATACTCAAAAGCTCATCGAATTATAAGTATCATATGAGACCCCAAGTTGGAAGGATATGGTTGACCCCCCCCCTTTTTTTGTTAGATTTCTTGTGTTAAACAATGCTTGAAAACTTATCTGGTTCAATTTGAAATTAATCCAACTCTTGAAGAAGATGGATGAATCATTTGAACTACAATATTATGACTAGTTTACCTTTGCTGTCAAAATACCTGCATCTATGAAATAAATGGATACCCCTTGCATTTTATGTGTACGTGGATAATAAAGATTTGCATTGTAGACAGATTGGGGAATAAAAGAAACTCATTTTCATTATTTTTTGATTTTACTACTTTTTTCTATTATTCTTTAAATTCAGCATTTTTATTATGTCATTAGAGCATCAATGCGATTCCATTATGCACATTAGTTGCATGAATGAAATTCTACTTTACTTCGTCAGTTGCTTCCCTTAGTGTGACTGAAGACATCTGCACATTGCTAATTATTATGTGTGGATCATTGGTAATAGTAGTTGTGGTAATAATAATAAAAATCTGTTTGAGGTTCACCAGATGCTATTTCCCAAGCTCGCTGCAATGCAAATCTCTATCATCTCTGTACAAGTATATAGAGTGCAATGTGTATCTATATGTTTTAAATGCTGTTATATTTTGAAGGCACAGATAAACTAGTGATATATAACATTGAACTAGCTGAGGTGGTAATGGAAAATACAAAGGGATGTGTCTAATAGATCTTCTATAATAATGAACAGTGGAATTTTTCTGTGTCTTTCTGTCTTTAACAATGGACTATACCACTTTAAAGGAACAATTTTGCTGATAAAGATATATCCTACCCATTGTTTTAAACAATGGACTAATATACATCCATTAATATTTTTCACGGGGATGAGCTAGTGTTGACATAAACATTAACATTACAAAGTAAAAGAACTGTTCAAAAAATCAGTCATGTCCAAGAATGCATGCATGAAATGGAGATAACTCCTTGAAATTTGAAATAAATTGTTTCTCCCCATGAGAGAAAAAATTGAATTTTTATTAGTGCGTCATTTTTAATGTCGAGTGGGTGAAACATAGTTTTTTCTTGGAATTAAATTTGTTTCCTCTTTTTTTGTGCACCATTTTCAGGAAGGAAATGATTGTTAATTGATTTAAAAGCTAACAAGAGTTATTCCATTTTTACGGACGTATTCTATAAATCAACTATAAATCAAAAATTGAAGTAAAGAATAAACTCAAGATGAGAATAAAATATCCTGGAGAAAAAGGAGATATGTTTCTGGATTTTGTTAATAAGAGTGCTTGCTTAATTAATGAAATCAAATTGCCTCAACTAGATGATTATTTGAAGATTAGGTCACCCATACCATCAAAAAATAATGGAAGTATGTACATAATTTTGTAGTTATATTGTACGTAAAAAATATCGAAAACATTGTTTCTCTGTATCTTCTTGTCTATATTCAATCAGATTGTACTTTATTTCTTTATACATTTGTGAAAAAATGAGAGAGATTACTCTGTAATTGGCGTTCTATAGTTATCTCCCATCACAGATTACAGACAAAAAATATAGACATGCACATGGAATATCATATCCCACATTTACTCAAATACAATGCAATATCAAATATTCTCATTTTTTTGTTGCTAAAATCATATATATACATAATACTTATATAAGTCTCAGACTCTTCATGACCAGTAAGGATACCACGTATAAAGTTCATTGACCCATTACCTCACCATTTGTATATCCCCAACCTACCCGCACAATCTAATACTAAACCACTACCCTGCAACCCTGACATTTTATGGCCTCTCCAAGACCTACTACTGTTGCTACCATTATATCCTACCACAGACCAACACAGATGGAACACAGTCCCACAAATCATGATGACCCCAAACGAGTCCTCCTCCCTGACTCCCATTTTTACTTCCAAAGCAAAACATGTGATGTTAAATTTATTTTCTGCAGAAATCTCTTAACCACTGAAAGGTACACACAAATACAAAAATATAAAAAAATAACAGGTCTGGTTTGTAACTCAAAAGACACCATCACATGATCATCTTTTGGCAACATTTCAGCTTCTTATATAAAGCCTCCACACCTTCACATATTTTTTGACATAAAGCCCCCAGGAGGGGGGTGGCGTTTCCAAATGGGATCTGGTGGAATGCTAATGCTCTATAGGTTGACTGGTGTACAGCTGCACAAAACACATCTGACTTTGCTACAGCCTTGGAAAATTGCATTATTGGTCTTGTTTTTTTATTCTCCAGTATAATGTTACCCTCCAAATTTGACCCTGATTTTTTTATATTAAATTTCTAGCATTATGCAGGAGTAAATACAGTAAGTAGATTGTATATGCTGTAGTTTCCGAATCACAGATAAAAAGTAAATAAATAGTACCCTTGCACTGGTTATGGCTTCAGCCATCCTTACTTATTTGAAATTATTAAATAAACTTATAGGCGATGTTACTCACTTCACCCTGTGTTATTTTACCAATAGCTGGAGGCAGGGGTCATGCCCTTCCTGTAGGGCATCAGTATGAAGTGAACACAAATTGTTTTAGCTAGAATTTGAACTCCATTTTCAGTGCTGTTATCTACTTAGGCCGACCCACATCTCTTAAAACCACAAAATCCCCCAAATATTATGCAACTTGTATTAATCTTTTCCTTATTTCTATTTTTCAGGTATAAATGAAGACGACCAGATAAAGATGTTTGGTGTTGTTAGCGCCATTCTACATCTTGGAAATATTTTGTTCCGACCCGGTGAAGATGAGACAACATGTACTGTATCAAAGGTCAGCATACTTGGTCACCTTTTAGCAAAATAGACCATTGTTTTTTGTTTTCTTTATAATACCAAGAACTCTGCTACAGGAGTCCCTTGATATAGCCTAGTTTACAATATGAAATGGGTGGCTGGGGGCTGAACCTGAATGTTTTTGCCTATACTATCAACCACTCGGTGGGAAAACTGAATAAAAACAGTTTCATCAAAAGACTTACTCAATGACTTTTGAAGCATTACCCCCAGTAAGCACTCAAGTTCACTTACAGCAGATTTAAAGTTTTACAAGGCATTCTCTATAAATATTGCTGAAATGGTATTGCCAGTGGTTATGAAAATTTATTTTCATAGATACTGATTATTTGTTGCTTCAAACACCTTGTTGTTTCACTGATTATGCCCATGCTGTTTTGAATTATGGCATTTTGTATGTGATTTAGAAGAGTATTATTTTCTATGAGTGACTAAACAGACTTGTTTTGGGAAATATTTTAGATGAAGCATTTTCATTATGTCTTTTCTATTATTTCTACTTTTCCTCTATCTATTTTTCTTTGTTGATACACTCTTTGATTGATATAGTAAGTAAAACAAAATTGAAAAATGAAATGTGGGATGTGGGTTCAAGTCTCATCAGTAGCCACATTTTCAATGCCAACTTGGTGCTGGATGAGACATAATTTAATGGTTAAAGAGTGTATTTACATTGTTGTAAAAAAAGCAACTATAAGGTTAAGAAAAAATAATACTAGAATAGTGATGTGTTTTATTTAACAGAAAATATAAATCTGTATTTTTTGTTGTTGCTTTTTTCTATTTAAAAAAAAATTTTCATTTGAAATGTTTTCACTCTTTTATATTTCTGCAGAAAAATCCCCATTTTGATATAATGTGCGACTTACTTTCTTTGGATAAAGAAGAAATGCAATTGTGGTTATGCAATCGACAAATTACTTCCGGATCTGAACGCATCATCAAACCTCTCTCTGCCAAAGAGGTAACATCATTCTTTTCTCTTCCATGTTTTGGTTCATTGAATTAAGCAAAATATCAGCCAACATCTATACAACCTGTTTGTTACCACTGCCAACAAAGTTAGAAAGAGGTTGTATATTCATCCATGTCAGTCACTCTTTTTGTTCACACAATATCTACAAAAGTTCTCAATGATTTTTGGTGACATTGTATGGAAGGCTCAGCCATGGGCCAAGGAATAATTGATTAGATTTTGAGGCAGATTCAGGAATCTACTTTCCCAATTTTGTTAACATTGTATGATGAGACAATTGAAAAATAATTGTGAAAACAAAAAATACTTTAAATTTCTATTTCATAAGTGAAAACTCAAGAGAGACTTTGAGTTGCATTACCGAAAAAGAAGCAAAAAGTGGACTGTTTTTCTTTTCTAAAAATTACGTCTTATTTTTTCCATGATCCTTCAGGTAAAACAAGATTAATCATAATGAGGATTTTCAAGGGCTATTTCTATCCCAGGCAATGCTGGTGTTAGTTTAGTAGGAAAATTCAATTCTGTTGACCCAAAAATGGTTGTGATTAAGGTGAAACCTAAGAAAAATGTATTGTTAATCTTGTAGATATTCTGATGTCTAGATGTCTATGTACCAAATGAGGAAAGATCTTCCAATCAACAGAGAGTATAGAAACCTTTAACAAAATTTGAATAAAATTCAGTAGATAAAACATGACTAGCCAAGAAAATTCTTCAGGGTAGCAGACAAAAAAGTTTGGGAAACATTGCTTTACCCTCAGGCTTTTCATTGACTTGACTAATATTTCTTGTTTTGGTTGCTTTTTTTTTTCAGGCTGGTTACGGTAAAGATGCTTTGGCGAAACATATTTACGCGCGAGTCTTTGACTGGATTGTAGCCAAAATCAACAGGAACCTGTTGACTCATGAGGACACCCAAAACTTTATTGGAGTCCTCGACATTTATGGGTAGGTGTCACCTTTTATTAGAAGTCTTTCATCCCTTCCTTTTCATATATCCAGAAGCCCTGTGTGTATTTTTTTTCATTTTATAAATGCTAGTTTGGTACATAACATTGTTTTTTCTTTGTAGTATGAAGTGAAATATTTGGGTTTGTGTAAAGTGTATGAGTTGTGCACAGTTCCAGGATTTTCTTGTGCAAAGTGTATCACTTGTCAACTTCATCCAGGCACGCTCAAGACTTCCTTGAAAAAAAAGGACAGTCGTATGTGAGAATCAATAAACTATGGATCAAACTCAGCCAAAAAAACATATCAAAGAACATAACCTTCAAATGTAACCTTGAAAAAATTATTGGTCAAGAAAAATTCAACTAAGTGTTCTCAAACTAAAAGAAAAAAAATTCATATTGAACAAAATCTGCAGATGGTCACAAATACTCCTTATTAACTTGGCCAAGATTGTGATACATTATTTTACCTACTAGTATTGAAGAAACTTATAATTTTTATTATATAAAGATTTAAGTAGAGTATTACAAAAATAACTGTTAAAAAAATATTTAGATACTGTTTATTTATTCCTGTAAACTTTTTTTGCTATATATGGTATAGGGCTGTAACCACACTATGCTTGAGGAATCGGTTCTTAGCAACTTTGCTTAGCTAAACCCATGTCAGTCTGGCTGCCTTTGTCTCATTCTCAACTGATCTTCTTGAGGTCTGCTTTGGCTCCCTAACTTTTCTCTCCCCCTGGGGATTCCATTCTGTCACTTGAGCTGATTTCTCACTCTGAAACAGGGTTTTGATGTTTCAGTTCCCTGTCCTGGTTTTTGCCTTTGTCAATAGCCAGTTCATCAAACAACTATCTTTTAGCTGGTTTGTGTGTTATGAGCCCCTCTAAAGAGAAATCTTTCTGGTGGAGTGATCATTTGGGTGATGCTGCTGCCGCTCAAATAACAAGTAGGTTTTATGGGATGGAGTTGCTAGTCCCATGCCTAACCCTCCTCCTTTACCCAAGCTTTGGACCAGCAAGATGACTTAGAAGGGGCATCTTGGAGTTATTTTACATAATGCTTTTGTAGAATTCCATTGCAGATCCATGTTTCATTAAGTCTTACCTGGAACTTCACAAAGAATTTGGTGCAGAGATCGAGTATTCGAATTACTTTCTACTCAATATAACAAATGATTTTGTATGGTTTCTCTTTTCAGATTTGAAACTTTTAGAATAAACAGTTTTGAGCAGTTTTGCATAAATTATGCAAATGAAAGGCTTCAATTACAGTTCAACACGGTAAATAATCTTTGTTTATTAGAGTTGTTTGACCATAGCTATTTCAATATCCCTATACATTGTGTGAATGTGATTAATTGGTTGACAATTCACAATAACTTTGTGATCAATACTCAGCCAGAGGGTTAAGTTTTCTTTCTCATACTTCAACAGATAAAACCCTTTTTTTAAAAGAAATTGTCAATTCCCTGTTCATAAAGCAGTGCAGAACATAATCAAAGAAATGACGATTCAGTAACACAAGTTGTCTAACTTGGTTTTTCGGAATTTCAACCTTTGGCATTTCAACCATTTGGCATTCTGAGCTTTTGGGAATTCAACCCTTCATAAAGTATATGTTTTAGACCTTGAAAGTAACTACTGTATGTCTTTGTCGTAGAGTCAGTTATTAAATTTTGGCTAATATTTCTTTCATCTTATTTCTTTTTTTCTTTTCAAGTCAGAGGTTTATTGATTATCTCCTATCTATTTCAATTACTCAATGGTCACAGAATAACAACCTGAGAGTTGCAATAAAAAGTAACAGAAATAAGATTATAGAAATGATAATCACAATCTTATATATGCATATTAGTATCTTTAATTATATGATTGCATGTCTGTTTGGTCTGATCTGTTACAACCTAAAGTTATAGTGGTTCAATCCATGTGAAATAGATTAACAGAGCTAAAAAAACAATTGAAGGTTGGTAATAGAATGAGTTATGACATGACGATGAATGATACACCAGAGATATGCTTAAGACTTTGTCAGATCACCCATTGAAACCGCTCGAGTTGATACTTGAAAAAAATTAGAACACTTGAATAATCAAAAATAAATGACTTAATAATCTAATGAAATAGTTTCATGCTCCTTAATGATGATCCATGTATAAATAACATTGTCATTTATATGGGTGTATGTTAATTTATTAATTATTGGCAGTGCTTCATGTATGAAATTTGATGACTATTACATCTAATATTACCAGTGTAAATAAAGAAAAAATATTGCAGTGTATTGGAAATTTAAGATTAGAAAATTTGTTTAGATTAGAATTTAGCTGAATGACTTATTTGAATGATGTCTGGTGGCAAAGGCTTACTTGCTTATTCAGTAAGGTGCTTTCATGCTAAGACTGGCTCTCAAAGATATGGGATACGAGTTCAAATCTTGCCGAGGGATTATTCTTTATTTACAATCTGTGCTGGTTACTTAATGGTCATAGAATATAAACCTGAGAGGTGCAACAGAAATAAGATGAAAGAAAAACTGGTCATAAATTGTTGACTGTTGTGTATACTTTGATTATACAACACAGTAAATTTGTCTCTATTTCATATAGTGATGATCATGAACGAATCTGCCGAGATTTTCTCATTCCACTGATGTACTTTGTGCGTGTGCTTCTTAGATTTCAGTATTTTAAAACTCTTAATGTCATAAACTGCTTGATACCACTCCTGATTGACAGCAGAGCTCTTTAGTGCTAGAAACAAATCATTATCTCAGATGGAATAAAAAATGAGTTGAAATATTCACCTAAAGTTAGGTGACTTTTATCAGTAGTTATTCCCCTTGCTATTGACATACACATTTTATTATATGAAACTAACAGTTGAAAATTGTATTTCTTTTTGCAGCACGTATTCACGCTAGAGCAACAAGAATACCGAAAAGAAGGGCTTGAATGGCATGAAATTAGTCATTATGACAACACCCCATGCATCGATCTAATTGAAAGTTCACATGGAATCCTTGCATTATTAGATGATGAATGTAAGGTAAGAGGATATTTGATGGATTTTTCTATGCCTCTCAAATCATTACAAAATACTTCATTGGTTATGGTTTTGAAAATCTTCATAAAACGTGTGATGTCCCTATGAAAGGGTTATTATTGTAAATGTATCATGATCTTTTATTGTTTATTCTTTTTAGCTTACAGGTTAGAGCAGCCTTTCTGAACATTCCTAGACTGGAGGAACCCTTGAAATATCTTGAGGAACCCCTACATGAAAATATTTTATGTACAGCTAATGATGCATCAGAGTGTTTAAATTTGTATGTAATGCTTAAACAAAAATGGATAAATATTGAAAAATCTCGAAGTCTGATTATAAGTATTTCAATATATTACCTCAAATTGTAGCTTACTAAATTTTTCTCTTTGAAAATTGAAATTTATAATGATTAGAAAAATGTCATCTGCTTGTCTTTTTTTGGTTAGAAAAATTTCTGGTGTTTCTAGTGTCAAACGTCATCAACACAAGAGGCTGCTACTTGTCATGCAAAATAACCTCAATTGATGTAAGAGGATACTGCTTTTTTCTTGTGTGCTTAAAATTGCTTGGAACCCTGGCCAAGAAACGTTAGGTTAGAGATCAACATGGATCAGAGGGAAGACTAGAGAAGGATATTATACAAATAATTGAGCATCAAAAATGGAGATGGGCTGGACACTTAGCGAGAAGAGATTAAAATGGATGGAGCCAAAGGCTATCTGATCGGTGTCCATGGAACAGTAAACACTGTAAGAAAAAGCCTGATATATGGTAGAGAGATGAGATAGAAGGATTCAATGACAGAGATTATCACAGTTGTCATAGGAGATGGGAAAGGCCTTTGTTCAGCAGTTGACTTGTAATGGCTGATGATGATTGCGATAAAAAGATACATACATGGCCTATACAGAGACCAGAAATTTATTGGTCTATGATGTTCTTCATTCTGATTTCTTGCATAGTTCCTTCATGAATATTTCTTTTAGAAACCTGACTTTCCCAAAAGGTTTTTCACTGGAACATCTATTTTGTTGATGCTTTTGTGTTGCCTTTGTATGAGTTTTGTAAAAATAACTGTAACTTGTTTATTGTATATTTGTAGATGCTGAGTGGCAATGATGCCAATTGGTGTACATCACTCTTCAAGAAACTGTCTGGGAGTAAGTGCTTTGAGAAGCCTCGTACCTCACAGACATCGTTTACAGTATGTCACTTTGCTGAGAAGGTTACATACATGTGTCATGGCTTCATGGAGAAGAACCTGGACACAGTTTCAGATTTACAGATAGAAACTTTGAAAGGAAGTTCAGTAAGTGTTCCTTTCAGCTTCCAAAATCTTGTATATATTGCTATTCTCTTAACCTTCTCTCTCTGGTAAGTAGACTTCGGGCCTTCATAGCTTGAATAACTAGATGACATCTTTCTGTTAAGGAGTATCCATAAAAGTGCTAAAAATAACTTATTAGAAACTGTTAGGACAGGTTTCTTCAGTTTGCAAGTTGTTCTGGATATATATCCTGCACACAGCCTGATCGACCTAGATGTCTAAAAATGTCAACATTTACTCCTTATGTCTTGAAAAAACATTTTCTTTTTTCCATTCTCCCCAATAGGTTTGTTAGGGGAGGGTTAAATTTGAAATGTAAGTTTATTCTATATCGGTCTCTTGTTTTGTGTCCAATAGCATTCATACTT
This sequence comes from Thysanoteuthis rhombus, assembly GCA_963457665.1. Classification (NCBI taxonomy): domain Eukaryota; kingdom Metazoa; phylum Mollusca; class Cephalopoda; order Oegopsida; family Thysanoteuthidae; genus Thysanoteuthis; species Thysanoteuthis major. Next base: position 46,832,193 of record OY735219.1, on the reverse strand, counting down.
ATTTTCCGAAAAGTCAGACTTTTTTAGTGATCATTGACCAAGGAAAGGCATGAGTAGTAACTTATTCATTAATCCCCCTTTTCTAATTAATCCCTCCCAATATGGCACACTCCTTTTAGATATTGGTCGTATGAAGATTTCTGTTGAATGACTAATCAGATTTGTATAGTCCTGTATATTTATTTTTGTCTGAATTTGAGAAATGAGTAATTATCAATATCATACATTGATGTACTCTGACTTGTGTCCTCGTCTAGGTTGTTATATAAGATTTTAGTTTTAAATTTTAAAATTTGCTGAAACATTGTGTTTATAACAACTGAGATGAAGCCACTAGACTGGGTAAATCAGTGTATAATGATATTTGATACTGATTGTCCTTACTGCAAACCATTACCACAAAATCTGATGGAGGAAATAAGAAAAATCTTAGAAGTTTTTTGCTAGTTGTACAGTCTTCATTCAGAAAAAAGTTGACAAGGCTCTTAAAATGCTTATCATTCAAAAAGAATTCAGCTGTGGTTTCATTCAGAGGGCACAAGAAAAAATTATGTTGTGCATTCAAATTTTAATGCTGCACATGATATTGGAATAAATAATATTGAATAAATAATGATTGGTACTAAAACAAGACAGGGGTTCAATGGATTGAGCCAAAAAAGTTATTCTCCTTGAATTGAAAAAAAAAAAAGTTCTCTCACTAAAGGATTCTGGTTTGAGCAACATACTTTGGTGTTAAAGATGTTTTCCATTAAATTTTATTTTCTGGAGTATTATAAGTCATTGATTTCCATGATCACTTTTGATGCCTTATCTTTTAGTTGCATTTTTAATTTTCTCAACCAACCAGAATTGAAATTACTATGGAACTTCCTTCTTTCAAATTATATAACTAAATATATCGTTGGATGCAAGAAATTTTGTCTTGATTTTTTTTTCGTTTACTTTATCATCATAACATTTATTCAATTAAAATAACTCAATAAAAAAAATGAATGAAAAAATCTCAATCCAAAACTGTCTCTCACCTCTGCCCTCCCTGAAAAAGTAAATAAATCCAAGGGAAGTTTTATGGTAACTTTCATTCAGGCTGATTGAAAAAAATGAAAAAGCAACTAAAAAAATCAAGCTGAAGGCAAAAAGAAGTCTTAGAAATTAGAATGATATGGAAAATATCTTAAACACCCAGTTATGTCGCTCAGATCAGGAACCTTTTCCTGAAGAATTATTTTCATGTATATCTGGCCTCAAAAATATAAAAAATTAAACGCCACTCTTGTATTAGTACTGAAAAATCAATACACTGAAAAAAATCATTTCATTTATTATACACTCTCTGTTAAAAGCACCTCTCCTTTGTTTCATGAACAAAAAATACCAAATTCAAAAATAAAAGTATTTTCTGCACATTCCGCTTTTTCCTTTGCTCAGAAAACTTTTGGTCCTGTGAGGGTCATGGAATAGATTTATTCTTGTGAAAAAGTTTTCAAGATTTTACAAGACAATCTGCAAGTTTGAGATAACCATAATTAATGTTTTCTTTCAGAACCCTCTCGTCATGGAATTGTTCCAAGACAAAAAACTGGAGAGAAAGATGTCAACCATGTCAGAAGAGTCCTATGTTAACCAGCCCAAAAAATCAAAGAAACACAAACAGACTGTTGGATCTCAGGTTTGTATTCTTATATAAATTCTAGCTGCTATTAAACTTGGAATAAGATTTTTATTTCTGTTCAGATCTTTTTTGAAAATGGGTTTCATAATTTTTATCTTTTTATAATCTACATATATAAAATGGAATATGGATCCATGTGTGTGTGTGTGTGTGTGTGTGTATATATATATATATATATATATATATATATATATATATATATAATGTGTGAGTGTATGTATGTTTGTGTAACACTTTCAGTATGTGCACAGATACTACATTCTGATCCAGGCAGAGGGCTGGGAATGATACTATTATCCTTGGAAAAGCATACTCTGATTCTATGCTGAAGTACATACATAAATAATCCCATAATTTTTTATGGGTACTATGCTAGTTTTGATAATGATCATCTATTAATCTTTTTGATTACTTTAACCAAAATCATGATTTGGATTTTTAGCAACAAGGAAAGAATTTCTCTTATGAAAATTCCTTTAAAGTATCACTTATGATGATGGAAACAAGCCTGGTTGCTGTAGGGTGAAACTCCAACCTCTATTCCGACTGAATTACAGCAACTTTTGTATTGTATATATAATAAATGAAAGAAATTTTGAAAACTTGTATATTTTTATATAAATCTTTTTATTTATTAGAATGAAATAATCCTTTGTGTAACTTTTGTTAATATCTAAGACTTGTTAAGTTAGCACAGTAAGACAGTCTCCTGGCAATTAGTATACACACTTGTAAAAATGTCCTCCATATTAGTTTTTATATTTTGATAAAAATAAGTGAAGTACTTTTTAATACTCATTTTATTTTTTCCTAATTGCTTTCTTTTAGTTCAAAGAATCCTTGAACAGTTTGATGAAGACTCTCTCAGACACTAACCCTCATTATGTTCGGTGCATCAAACCCAATGATGACAAGAAACCATTCAGGTATACATTTTCTTCAGTTTTCTCTTTGCAGGGAAGTAGCATCTATTGTTTAAGTGTCCTATGAGCTGAGTATATTTTCTAAATAAAACGCTTTATATAAAATGGAGCAATGAACTCTTCTTGAATTGATTTTTAAAAAATTCCCATGAAAATGCTAATCTGCAAGTATGATATTATATAAATTTTAGTTGTATTTAAAAATGAATTTAGAAATAGTTGACGTGTCTTTTTTTTCTCTTTAGTTCTCTCCTCAGTTGTTAGCATGACTTTATTAAAGAACCCTTGTGGAAGTGGGTAGTTGGTGGGTGTTTTTAATTACTGGTTCTTGATTCTATAAAGAAACAGATGGATGGATGGTACTTCTACCTATAATAGCCTAATTCTATCAGTAACACTTGACAATCCCTTTATCCTTTTTTTTCTATATACAACACGCAGATAGAGTGCCAAAACAGGCTAAAACAAATTCAAATGAAAAATGACCAATTAAAAGGTTCCGAAGGAGAGTTGGGACCAGAGATTGGCCGATTTGAGCTGTCCAAATATTGATCTTTTAACAAGCTACAATTCTGGAATTCATCTTTGAGAAGTGAAAATGATACATGGGCAAAAAAGGTTGAGAACCTCTGGTTTAACATAAGCACTAAAATTGATTATTTTGCTTTGTTTTTAAAGTTTCATTTACTTTTAAAAATCCTAACAAGCATATTTACTAAGTACTTTGCTTTTTTCCTCCCTACAGATTCAACTGTAAACGAGTTGTGGAGCAACTGAGGGCGTGTGGTGTTCTGGAGACGATTCGTATTAGTGCTGCTGGATTCCCAGCAAGGTAATCAGCAGGAATTTTCCTCCTTTCAAACTTAACTTGTTAGAAATAAAGACGTATCTTTCAAATGCTTCATCTAAGAAATTCAGTTGACTCTAAACTTAATCCGTTTTTATGAATCATGCTTTTCGTAACATCACTGACATTTTAACTTTGAAATTGTTAAGATTTCATTTTTCATTTGCTTTTATTTGTGTTTTAAATATTCTTTTTCTTCTTTTTCAGGGAAACATACGAAAATATATTCAATATGTTTCAACAGTTATTGGATGTGAGTGAGGTTGACAAATCTGATCCGAAATCAAGCTGTGAGAGATTGATGCAGAAATATATTGAAGTAAGCATAGTTTACATTCCTTTTTAGCTTGCTGTTTAGTGTATAGCATATATAGCATAGAGTAAAGAGAAAGGCATCCCTCTTTTCTACATTCAATAAGTAAAACATTAAGTAGAAATTACTGTATTTGATGAGTTATAAGACCCTCGTATTTCAGCAGAAAAAAAACACATTTCCCTGAATTTTTCATTTATCACTCCAAGTTGCGATCAGTGTGGGGATGGACTACGAATGTTCATCTTTTGAGATGTTGATGGGGGGGGTCTTGTTTGTTGTCAAGTACAGTAGATTATTTGAAAGGCATTTAATCTAGATTAATTAATCTACAAATTATAAAGATTTTTCTGACCAGAAGTAATGAAAGAAAAAGTTATTAAAAATTTAAGTAATGAAACAATACAAAATGAATCATAGTAAGAAACCATGGTCATTCAGTGATCTTTTTTATCATAATAATAAAGTATGTTAAATTGTTGTACAATGGGGAGCTGCCGCCTTTGCATTGGAGTATGGTCCTTTCTATATTTGACCAAAAACATTATTGTTGCTACTATCTGACCACACAGTTTGAGCTATGAAGGAAATACTTCTATGTACAGGTACATAATCACTTTTTCGAAACCTTTAGAATTAGGAATTTTTCAGAATTCTGAATTTTTGCTTTCAGAATAATAGTACAATAATGATAGATGTTTATTTATCAGCCTCTTCCTCTTATCCCTAGGGGAATCCATGGCTCTTTTCAATATTTCCACAATCTTCAAAGACAAAAAATAGACAAAATATCTGTGAGCAGCAGAGGCACATAGTAGGAACATTGTGTAGCATGGTTTGAGCCAAGGATGTTGGGAAATGATTATTTCCCCTGTACTCTAGGCCTGTTTGAACGAAAATGCCTTGACTGACATTCATGGAAATGTTCAGTTTTCAGTGCTTTTTAGAATTTTGAATAAAGGTACGTCTACCTGTTATACATGGACTGAGATGTAATTGAATGTTGTTGTAAAAATCCTACTTTTGTATTGAGTTCAATCAAACCACTCAAAATGGTTATTTTTTCTCATTGTAACTGATTACTTTATGATTTTTCAGTTGTCATTTTGTATGGACTGTTGGGAACTTGGTTCACCCAGCAAAAAATTTATCCTGCCATTGTAGGTGACTCCAATTGCTAAATATTAGTGTGTTTGAGTTTCAAAGTTGTGGTTTCATGTCAATTTCAGTCATACATGATCAAACACCTTAGTTACTAAGTGCACAAAACTTTGGAAAAGAATGCTGAATATTCATGGTTAAATGACTAGAGAAAAATTTTGAAATTGGCTAAACTTATTATTTTGACTCTACATTTCTTGTTTTCCTATTTTCTCTTATTTACTAGGACCCTGATAAATACAGATTTGGTAAAACGAAGATCTTCTTCCGAGCGGGCCAGTTGGCATTGTTGGATAAATTGTTGAGTGACCGTCGCATCAGATGGTCAGTTATGGTGCAGAAACAAGTCAGGACATTCCTGTGCAAGAGACGCTTCAACAAGATCAGGCAAAGCATCTTCTGGTTGCAGGTCTATGGACGAGGCTATCTTGCACGTTTGTAAGTTCCTTTTTTGAATTATTTTAATAGTTCTAAAGAACCAGACGATAAAAGTTAACATTTGAAATAGTACAGAGTTGTGAAAGATTTTTGTATTTTTTTCATAATTCATATTTTTTCTTTGTAATTTGTTCCTTTTTTTTTCTTTCTAAGAGGAAGTTCGAGAAGTGTTGGATAAAAATTGTTTACTTTCAGTTCTGATACCGAAAGACTTTTTTCAACTTATCTCTTGCTGTATTTTTTAGTATTTTTACTATTTGAAAAGATGATGTTATATCGTTAATGTTCCCTCCTTATTTCCAGAGCATTCCAAGAGAGACGCAGGAAATATGCTGCTATTCGTATCCAAGCTTATTTCCGTGGTTACAGATGCCGCAAAATATTCCACGAGAAAAAATTGGCCGCACTTGTTGTGCAGGTAAGATATGGATGTTTCAAAAACATTTAGGTTCTTAATTATTGGTTTTTACAAGGAGGGATACTCCAAAATGAAATTAGTTTTATTACTAGCCTCAAAATATGTTTACCACTTTTTATAATGAAGATGTCTTTCCAAATAGAATCATCAGATTTCACCAATAAAAGTGTCTGTAAAGAAAATATTTGTAGAAATTTTCAGGTTTTAAAATAAGCTATTCATAATTAGTGATGAATATGTCACAGTAGCTTTTTTTGAAAATATGAAATTGGTGTACTTTATGCTCAGTAATCTGGCTGACAAAATTAGAAATAAAAAAATTCTTATCTGTTCAAATGGAAGTAAATAAGTTACACGGCAAATGTGTACCAGAAGATAATAATAAAGTGTTGGGCAACCAGCAGTTACTCTAACATGAGATTTCAAATGAAAAATGGTCTCCAAAATATTTAAATTTCTTTTGCTGACAAGGTGAAATGGAAAGAACAAAGAACCAGAAGCAAATTGAATAAAGTCAATATTTTGTAAAGAATTTCAAAACCATGTGAGATTGAGGCATGCATGATGTTGGGTTAAAATAAAATCAAATTTTCAGATGAACAGAAATATTTAGGAAATTCAATATGCCACAAGGGTTGACATAACTTTTGCTTGAATGTCTCTTGGATAGGTTGTATTTTCACTTGCCCAAATTTCCTATCAATAAGATTCAGGTTGTTAAAGCAGTTTGTAGATAAACCAAAAAGTTCTTACGAAAATCTTAGTTGAAGGATCAGTTGTTAAAAAGGAATTCAAAACTTCTGATTTGTACATATTACATGGTGTAAATGATGAAAATTGGAAAAGACAAACTTATTCAACCTTTCTACCTAAAAAAAAAAAAAAAAAAAAAACTAATGAGGGCTCTTACCACTTCAGGTGTGGCAGGAAAAAGAGGTTGAGCTTATCCCAGTTCCACCTCCATGTAGTGACCTGTAGTGTCATAACTTGAATTAGCAGTAACTTAATAGAACTTTGTTTTTTAAAATGGCAATCTTCACTCCAAATAATCAAGTGATATTAACAATGAAATTTCCAGGTTGAGTCTCTCTTGTATTGAAGTTAATGTGTTCTCTTTCCTTTTGTAGAGATATGCGAGAAAAAGGCTTGCTCAGAAGCTTTTCCGCCAATTGATGGAAGAGCGCAAAGCAACCATTATCCAGACCAAGGTGAGAGCTTATTTGGCTCGCAGAAGATTCGAAAAGGTGCGTCGTGGCATAGTACTACTACAGGCCCATGTACGACGCCGAGCTGCCAAGAAGGTCTTCAGAGAACTCAGGGTGAGTCATTATTATTCATCTTTTGCTACAATTCATCTCCATCACAGTTGTTGCTATTTTTTACTCGATCAAATCAAATAAATAGAAATGAAAAAAATTGAATTTCGGATAAGGGAGATTTTAATGACTTTCATTTCTACTAAGATATTGTTCTTCCCCATTGTTCTCTATACTTTAAGAGTTAACAAAAGAACTAACCTTTGTGGAATATTCCATCTGATATCCAGGAGCCAATGTGCATAAAAAGTAAAAATCTCATGTTGTGACAAAAGTATGTGTGCACTTGATGCTCGTGCAAATGTAAACTTGAAATATGATTTTCTCTCATGGCTAATAAAACTGTATTGGCACGGTTTAATATAATATAAATATGGTTACATTATACACAGTAACGTATTTAGTTGAGATTTTATTCCATACTTTGAACTATTTTGTTCTGCTCGTTGTTCTATCAAATACAACCTGAATGAGTATTTTTCATTTTCATGTGATGCATTGTCAAAATAAATGTGGTATTTAGAAAACTGACTGACTAGTTAACAGACAGCTAATGGATTATATTCAATAAGTATTATCATATATTATTATTATAGGCCTAAAATAAATAATTATTTTCTCCTTAGCATATTTTATAAGCAAAGAAGATATTTCAGCTTATTAGGCTATTATCAACGTACTATCGACAAATGCATCCAGATTTTATAAATTGGTTAGAAATTATTTATTTTAATTCTTATATATACTTATGAGAATAAATATCAATAAGTACATTATTTTAGGTAACTAATTTTTTGTGCTTGTTCCAAAATATGTCTGTTTGCACACACACACACACACTGCTGATGGGGAATTATGCTTGTGAGTATATTCAAGGCTTTTAAAATCAGAAGTGTAAAAACAAATGATGACCAAAATACATGTTGCTTTTGACTGGGGTGGGAAATTAAAACTGGAAAATTAATAGAATAAGTAACCATACATCTCAATCTGAAATAAGAAGTTTGATCTGAATTGGACTTTTATATGAGTGTAAACATTTTGCAAGTTTTTCACTGAAAATTGATGTTTTGTTATTGCAGAGAAAGGCCAAAGACAGCGATGAGCTGAAACTGTCCAACAAGAGACTGTGTAACAAGATCATTGAACTGTCAAACATCGTGAAAGAGAAGGTAAGGACATCATATTATGCAGTGCAGTCATTTCAAAACTGAAGTCGTTTAAATAATGTTGGGGTGTTGAATGCAGTGTTCCTCCTGAACCTGACATTGCAAACCTTGTGGTAGAGAAACTCCATCCATTGCACGGTTTTCAAAAAACATCATTTTACACAGACCTGTACTATATATTGAAATTCAAATAAATGTAATTCATTTAGAATAAATGATTTTAAAAAATGAAGAATTATATATTATTTTAGTTCACTGATTAGTCTAAAAAATAAATGCTAAGAATAAGGGTCTGCCAGAATAATCTCTTCATAGAAGGGTTCCTTGAGTTTTCAGAGTTTTGAAACCACTGGAGTAGAGGATGATCTCCCTTTTAGGAAGATCAAATGGGATTGTCATGGCAAGGCTCTACTTGATATCCTTTTTATTTATGAAGAGACATATCAAGGTTTTATATGCGAAGTTGAGCAATAGCTAAGCTACCATTGTTTCCTCTTATGAAATACAGCTGTATCATTACTGAAAGAAAATTTCCTGTTTTGTCAAAGTTTTCTCTTCTTCTATACTATAGCTATATTTTTCAATAAATGCAAATACTTATCTGTAAACACACTAAAAATATTCTAGCATTCCTACTGGAATGATGGGGATGGGAGTCTTATCTGCCATCAAGTACTGTATGCATTAATGCTCTTTAAACTCTTCACAGTATGAAAGGTTTTTGTCCATTATGAAGAGTATATAAATAAACAATTAATCTTTTAAAGCTTTTATAGAAATTAAGAAATACAAAACATCTTTTCAGACACTGCATTATGTTTGTTTTTTAATATTATTAATTTTCCATGCTTTTCAGTCTCTAAAATTACTTGAATTATTGGAACAATCGTTTCTGAAATGGTTAAAAAAAATATTACTTTATATGAATAAATGATAAATTTATCATTTCAATTATGATATGATCATAATTAACAATTATAAATCTATTAAAAAATCTATGAATTCATTATAAAAAAAATTTGGTGCATACATTTTTATTCCTAAGAAATAAATTGAAAATCGTTCTTATATTTTTTGTTCTTCATTTTTTAAGGAAGGAGAACTCAAAAAGTTCCGTGCCATTCAGACAAACGCCAATCAAATGCAGGAACAATATGAAAAATTGGTATCTGAGCATGATAATTGCCGTGAGCTGAAGGTAAAGATTCAAGAATATGAATTTATGATCGGGAAACTGGAAGGTGACATCAAACAGAAGACAGAAGAGTTCACGGTCCTAATGGCAGAGAAGAATAAAATGAAGACTTCATATGAAGATGTAAGTAGGGTAAAAATCTATCAATCCTTCATTTTTATTGCTCTTTTACACCTCCTTTTGCGTTCATCACTTTTCTCTCTCTCCCTCTCTCTTTAGGCCTCAATTATTTTGCTTGCTCTTCTCTTCCAATTTATCTCTCTCATCTGCCCATTCACTTTTTTCCCTCTCCCTCTCTCTACAGCCTCCCATTCACTTTTTCTCTCTCCTTTTTGCCACAGCCACACATTCGTCTTTTCTCTCTCCTTTTTGCCACAGCCACACATTCGTCTTTTCTCTCTCCTTTTTGCCACAGCCACACATTCGTCTTTTCTCTCTCCCTTTTCCTACAGCCACACATTCGTCTTTTCTCTCTCCTTTTTGCCACAGCCACACATTCGTCTTTTCTCTCTCCCTCTCTCTCTAGAGCCTCCCATTCACTTTTTTCTCTCTCCCTCTCTCTCTAGAGCCTCCCATTCACTTTTTTCTCTCTCCCTCTCTCTCTAGAGCCTCCCATTCACTTTTTTCTCTCTCCCTCTCTCTCTAGAGCCTCCCATTCACTTTTTTCTCTCTCCCTCTCTCTCTAGAGCCTCCCATTCACTTTTTTCTCTCTTCCCCTCTTTTCATCTTTTTAGAGGGTAAAAACAAACCCCTCCATTCGCTTTATTATCAACCAGTTTTTTGTGAGTTCAGGCTTATTAGTTTCATTACGTTAATATCAGCATGAAATTATGACAGGCCTGAACATTATTACGCGGAAATAATTTTGATATAATAGCTGAAAACAATTTTTTGTCTGCTTCAACAAGAACTAAAGATAGCTCATTAATAACCATAATTTAGCCATAGGCTAATATTGAGAGCCTCAAGTAATGAAATTTGCAGTTGTAAAAGAAAATCAGGTATGTCCAAAATTTCTCTGCTCTGAAGAATTAGAGGTTGAATACACAGTTGGAAATTTTTTTTTCTTGGAAACACTGACACACACCTAATTATTCAATGTCACAAACATAAAATAAAGACAATGCAAAGAATTATTTTTACCTCATAAATTGCTTGGGGATGCGGGGGGGGGGGAATGTCTTACCCTTTGGCATCTCCATAGAGAATATTTAATTAAAAAGTTGATTTTGACCTATAGAAAACACTTATCTGTTTTTGAGATATCAAATTCATTCTATGAAAATTCCTTTTCAGGACATGAAGTCAATGGAATCAAAGAACAAAGAATTACATCAAGAACTTATTGATGCCCAAAAAACAATTAAGAACAATGATGAGACAATTGCCAGTAAGTATTTTCAAATGCATTTAAATCAACTATTGATCTCTTTGAAAAAATGAAAATCTACCAATGAATAAATTTAAAAATTTTTAGATGTGGTTGATACACAAACACATAAGCAGTGTATTGTGAGAGGATAAAAATATTTTTCTTGGTGCACAAAGATTCCACATTACCATGGTGAGAAGAGAGGAGTATAAAATGGGACTTGCTCAAGAATGGTTATATTGAATATTACTTGACCTATCCATTACTCTGTGGTTAGAGAAGTAGTTGCCAACCCGGGTAATTCTGCCTACCAGATAGACTTGTTATCGGATTGCAAAGTTGGGAATTATGACTGTCTCACTTCTGCCAGACAGACAACCCTGAAAGTGAATATGAGCGATTTCAAGTTGCATGATATGACCTGAAACAGAAACTTTCATTTTCATTATTGTCTTACTATATAATAAATATGTTGTAGATTTAATTTTTGGAGCCTTTGTATGTGTTTTTGGAGCATATACAGTTGCTGTATCTGCATTTACTTGGAAATGGAATCTTTGCAATCTTAGCCATTTTTGACATCTAAAATGGCTGCTAAGTGGCTGACTAGATATGAGCTATAGGTGGGCAGTATAGAAATTTTACCCTCACAAAAGTTGCAGAAGTACACAAAAAGGTTGTTTACTGGGTTAGAGTACTGTTTTGGTATTCGAGTTTAGACACAATTTTTATGGATTAAGGAGGATTATTCATTGGGGAACACTCTTGATTTCTCTTTTCCTTAAGTTAAGGAAAGCTGCAAAATGAATAAAATAAACTGCAAAATTGAGCATTTTCTTATAAATTTGCTACAAAAGTCACCTGAAAACAAGTTTAGACCAATCTGAAATGACTTACAAAAACTGCTTGATACCACTTCTAATTGACACAGAGCTCTTCTGCAAAGCAAAAAAATTTTTTAATTATGTTGTCGGAATAAAAAATGATATTAAAAAAATTACTGAAAGGAGAAAACTTTGATCAGTAGTTATTCTCCTTGTTTTAAACATCTTAATGTTCTTATATGAAATTGAGAATTGTTAACCAAAATCCACAGTGCCACCATTGTGCTACCAAGAATAATTTGTTCAATTATGTACCAATTCATGGCTTCAATTTGAATGCAGTATTAGATTGCAATCAAATCCTGTCAAATGCTTTTTAATTTTGCACTGAAAGAGTTTCACTAAGTATTCTGCCAAAAGCATTTGGCTTTTAAGACATTCATTCCATACTGTGCAATTTCTATAGAATCAATATAAGGCTAATAAATAAAGGAGGGTCTCTACTCATTATTACTCCGCCAGCCTCTTATCTGCTTTCAGTTAAACTTTCTTCTGCCTTTTTGCTTCTTTAAAGAAAACAAAAATAATTTCCAGTATTGAACTGTTCCAAATACATGAAATATTAACTATTAAACTGCTCCTTGTAACTTCTGAATTAACAGCTGAGTTCTTTTCTGCTGAAACAATGTTTGTAACGGTTTAAGCCAGATAAAATTAGAAACTTTACCTAAGATTGAAAGGAAGGTAATTTTAGTCAGTAGTTATTCCCCCTGTTATTAACAGAGAAATTAACATTTACATTTTCATGTATGAAACCAATTGTTAATGTCAAGGTTTGTGACCACAATTGCTAAAACAGGTTTTGTTATTATTTGTGAAGAACTGGGAACTTTTCCATTGGTCACCACCAAATATAAATTTAAAAAGTTAAAGGCTCAATACAAAAACTAACCTTTGCCCTAACCTAACAGTCTTACCATAGCCTCTAACCCTAACCTATTGTCTTCATAAGATAATAACAGAGGAGTTATCAAAATATCTTAAGCTTTTTAAAAATTAACATTTAGCAAACAAAAAAGTAGTGAGCTGTAATATCTATGATCATTGGTGGTGAATAACAAGAAAGATCCCAGAACTTCAAGGGAGAGATAATTCAATAACCAAGTTTTGACTCTTCAGTTAGGAACGTCAAACCACATGGTCAGTCACGTTATCATCCAAGCAGGATCCAGTGTTATGTAATCTTGTCTGCGTACTTCAGCAGCCTTACATAATCCGTTTATAATCTCATCTGTATTATTTTGATCTTTTTCTTTCAACTTGCCTCTGTCAATAAATCTTACATCACTTTACCTTGTACACGTCTAATGATTCCCAGTTGTTGGCATTTGCAATGTATGCAATACTATCAAATGTAGCTCTTTGCAAAATAACTTTTTCCCTGAATCAATTTTGTTGTTAAACCTCTTAATAGAGATTAGCTTTATTTTTGCTGAATTGTTGATTCTCATTCTGCTATGACTTAAGCATCCAAATACAATATATCCATCCGTTGGGTTTGCTAGTGCTTGACTATTACTTAATAAGCAGGAAGCTAGAAAACAAATTAAAAAATCAAACCAAAATCAGCGTAAATATTATGTATTTGGTTATTAACCAACCAAATCTAAGTTGTCTGAGCTGCTTTACTTCTTCTCTCGGTAGCTCATAACAATCTATTGTGAGTTCTATATTATTTTGTAAACATATGTGTTGCTAGTGTTTACAGTAGTTATCAGTTATTTCTTCCATCTATGAGGCTACAAAAGATGTTGACTGAAGCCAGTGAAAAAAGGAGAGTCTTTACTTGTTCTTATTACTCTAACCGGCAACCTGTCATCTGCTGTAGGTAACCCTTTATCTTACATTTTACTTCTTCTTTTTCAAGAAGGGAAAATGAATTTCATTTCTTTTAATTTTGCTCTTGTTTTATAACCATGTAAAAAGTTACTTTTATATATATATATATATATATATATATATATATATATATATATATATATATATAGTTGTCTCACCCATGTTACATAGATCAGGGGACTCCCCCCGCAACCCTTTCTGTACCACATACAGGTTTGATATTGATAAAATTCTGGAGGACTAGCCAATAAGTCAGCTATAAATCATTTATAAGGGACTAATACACTCAATTTTGTTCCTAAAAGAGTTCATCTAATGAATTCAATATAAAAATCCAAGGAAATTGATTTGTCTTTATTTTATTGTGTAGCTAACTCATATTGTTTCCTTGTGGCCCTATAGAACATGCTTTGTAGCCTAGTACTGGTCCATGGCCTTGTGGTTACGGACCAGATCATATTTTAATGTATTTTAATTGAACATCTATTTCAGTATGAAACCTTGAAAATAGTTATATTCTGTGTCAACTCCATCATGAAATTTTTTTTTTTGTACAAGAAGTTTTGTTTAGTCCTTGTTTCAATTTTCTCACCTTTCATTGTTTACAAGCTATTACTTGGACCCTAAAACAAAGGAGTATAGTGTAATTCACATCTCCCTCCATATATTTTCCCTTTTTCTTTTAGACTATGTTAAGAAGGAAGAAGACTTAAGTGCATTAGACAACCAGAAAGAGCGAGATATTGAGAAAGCCCATCACAACAAGATCTTGCATGACTATGAGGTATTGAAACAGCATTATGATAACCTTCGTCACGAAATAACAGTCCTGAAACAGACCCACCGACGTACACCATCTGATAATAGTACCGTCAGTTTTGAATCTGCTGAGGGTGAACCTGTTGCAGCTGGAGAAGTTGAAGGAGAAGATGAAGAGCACCAAGCAGCCCATGTTGTTGCTCAGGTGGTTGCTGAACCTGATGATAAAGAGGTAAGTTTATTTACTGTACTTTTCAGGTGTTATATTGGGTCCCATTAACTGCAGAAGGTGACAAGTATAATAGTTATCCATTGAAAGATAATCGATTGTAAGTAATACAGAGCATGCAGGAGCCGTTTTGTATGAGCACCCCCAGAGATCTGAGTGAGAGGAGAAGCGCAATCACAGGAAAACACTAAGTAACATACAATCAGATAGAACAGAGTAAACATCAACCATGATAACATGTAAATTTTATTGAGTTTGCTCTAGAACTACAATGACAAAATTTTCCATCAACCACAGTCAATGGGTTAATGATAACAGAATATTATGGGGATATGCCAGTGGTTCAGCTAAGTTAGTGAAATGAGTGTTTTCAGTCGTTGGCTCCAAGTATTGAGTTGCATGCAATAAAGTATTGGGTGGTTAGGTATGAGTAGAATTTTAAAAAAATTTTTTGAGTAGAATAAAAAAAGAAAAAAAAATTCTTATTTTACTCATTGGTAACCAAGTGCCTGTTCCTATTCCTTCTCTACATTTCATTACTTTCTATTCTTCGCTATGCAATGGCTGACATATACCAATGTTGGTTTAGTTTGAAAAAATCTGAGAGTCAGTGTGCCATGGAACCTCACCCATCCAGGCTAACACTCCGTTAAGGAATTTACAAAAATTTGAATTATTGTACATCTTCCCGATAAAGCTGGAGTGTGAAAGTATCATCTCAGCCATAGGAGGTTGATTGATGAACTGGATCTAGGTTGGCTATCTGCTCTGTCTAAGAAAGCTGTTTGGCAAATATTATGCTCAGATTAGAAAAGTATATTCTTTTCAAAATTGGATGAAGTAGATTCAAAATCATAAGATTCTTAGCCAGTCTTGGAGAGGATTGTCTGGGGTTTTAGCTCCAGAATTTGTTGGTAAAGCCAACATTTATCAGACAAGGTCATAAAAGACAGTTTTGATTCTGAGATGTCATAACATTATTTATCACATCCCAGATATTGGAAAAAAACTGACCAGGCTTGGATTTGGATGTATTTCCCATTGATAAAGTAAAGACATAAGATTAATGAATAAAGTTTGTATTTATCAATCTGTTATCTGATTCTAGATCCAGATTGTGTGGGTGAATGATGGATGACTTCAGATCTCCCTGTATTTATAAGTATGTGAAGATTTCCACAGAACAGGACTAGTCACTAAATATTCATCAGTGCAAATGAAGTTTGTGCTCCTTGCAGATTCTTTGAAAGTAATTCCTTGTCAAGGCCAAGATGCAATCTCTGATTTACAGTGACTCAAACTTGTCTGCATTGATCTGATTGCTGTCGTGAAATAGAATACTCTGCACAACTCACAACCCATTTTGCAAGAAATACAAATTCCTTCAACAGAATATCATTTTCATTTTTCCTTGATCATTCAGCTGACCACATGCTGTGATTAATGGCTAAAGATCATTTTGTTCCTTGTAGTGAAATGCTTGTTTCTTCTAGGAGTAGCCTCTTTTTGTGATAAGAATAGTTTGCCATAACTTTTAAGAACCATAATGTAGCTTCTAAAACTCCTGGTGTGATGGCAAATAAGCAGATGGCTTCTAAAGTCCATGATAATGTACTAGATACCCGCTTCTCCAATCTGCAGTATCCTTAAAGACCATGTAAAAACCCACTTTGTCTATTGAAGTCAGTATTGCATGGTAACTATAAAATGGAATTGTATTATAAAGAGCTTGCAGTCAGTTAGAGGTTTACGACTGAGACTTGAGAAAAAAGCAGTGTAAATTATTTTATTACTTGTATATACTCATCAAAAATGTTATTAAAAAGTGTTATTTATGTATGGATTGGCACTAGAGAGCCAACAGCTATTTCATTAGGAAATTTTATTTCAATCATTCAATTATACTCATTTTAAGTTTTCTATTTTTAAGTCTCAACTCAACTCAAGCTGCTTCAATGTGTGATCAGATGTAAAATCTTGAATTTCTATAACATAATCTTCATTGTTTTGTCACAACAGATGATCTCATATTTCTATAACCTATTAGCTATTTACTTTCATCTTAAATTTTCAGTTGTTTATATCATAACCAATCTCAGGTTGTGACTCTATATGAATGAGTAAATTGTGTGGATCAGAAATAAAGAATAAGTTCCTGGTGAGCTTATTCAAAGAGTTGTCAAAAATAGATTTTAATGAAGCACTGTAAATGTTGTTAATGAATGATACTGTCACTAAATTCATACATTTATGTAATGTATAATAAGTATGACTTGTAAGGTGGATCTGAATTCACACTTGTGTGTATACTCAAAATATGTGCCTCTGTTTTTTATTTAGGATCAAGGATATGGCACTGGCAAACGCCAAGAAAGGCCGATTCCTGCTGAACGAAAATCTAGAGCTGTCTCACGCCAGGCTACATTAGATGAAGTAAGTATTGTGCTCATTGGTCTAAAAACAAGTAGAGAACTAGGTTTTAATTACCAGACTAATGTATTTGGACTGCTCTCCACATGCTTGATCACTTTTAAAGATCTTGTTCTGAGTAAGACACCAGCGCTGGAAACATGAAATGTTGACTATTATAAAAGGTTTCAAGCTGTGCAATCGGCAGTAAAAATAAGGTCTGTTGGAAGAAACATGCTGGAGACTGTTACAGCACATGCAAAGGAGATACAAGGAAGAATTAGGCATTTAGATTTGAACTTATTTTGTCAAATTTTTGTCTGAAGTTATAAATTCTTTATCCTGATTTAGCAAACCTATTTTTTTTTCTTTTTTTTCATTTACCGATTAATTTCAAGCCCGTTGGAAGAAAAGATTTCAAATATCTTCAGATGCTTATAAGATGCACCATTTCAAAAATTTTAACATTTCAGCTGATTTTTTGTCCAACTTTTTTATATTCTGTCATTTTTGGATGTATATATTTTGGATTTGTAGATGTCAAGATATGTTTAAAATATTTTTTAATGAACTCATTATTCTTGTTTTTCTGTTCTTTTGTACATTTTGGCTGATTTATTCTACAACCTTCTTCTGGTGTATTATCCATATTTAAAGAGGTGGACTTTTTCCCCCTGAAAGTGTCAAGTAATGGTAGCAAACATTATTTTCTGAGTTTTTTAACGTGTATAGTACACCTGATGAAGGCTGAGGAATGGATTGTCCAAAATTGTTGTGTGATCAACAAAGATAACAAGAAGAAAGAGTCTTATTGTCAGAAAAACTCTTTAAATGTTGATGACTCTTCTCAAAATTATTGACAGTGCTTTACTTAAACTCTGCCTTTTCTCTGCTCAGCCTGAAAAAGTGGATCTTGCGTTGATTATGAAGTTACAGAACCGCATCAAAGAATTGGAGAAGGAAATCAACCGTCTCAACACTGAACGAGAACGTGAAGAGGAAGAGAACAAAGACAAGGAACACACAGTGTACAATTCTCTCAAGGTTTGTCTTCCTTTTTTCTTGTGAAATATTTCTGTTGATCTTCATTGTCATTCTTTTTGCTAATCGAATCACTATAGCCCTATAAATGATTGCCCAACCAATCAGCTAAATGGATTACAGATTCTTCTCTTTTTGCTCATCTGAGTGAGGCTACAACCATGAAAATTTGCATGAGTACACCCCTAGGTACCATCAAAAACTTTTGTTCTTTCAAAAAAGTGTTTTTTGGGGGGTTTCTATGGTCATTTCGTACCAACAATGCCCAAATCTTGTGCTGGTATTTTTAAAATTTTTAAAATTTTTATTTTTTGATAATTTTTTATAAAAAAAGTTACATCTCATATGAAATATTGGAATACAGATGTCTGGTATACAAAAAATGGATGTAAATGTCCTGGAATGTCAATCAACGGGACAGTTTTCTAGGATGCAAATCCCTTAATACCAGTTATTTCATGTATTGTTATGAGGAGCCATTAAACCAGACAATAACATTTTCTTGTGGGCTTGAATTGACTGTTTCATTCATGTTCCTATTATTTTCTCAAACAGATGCAGGAATTGGAAAATGATAATGATAGAATGAAGAGAGAAATAGGGACTCTGATGACTGCTATATCTAAGAGTCCTAAATATGAAGAAGGGATCACAGAAGCTGGAAAAGCCTTCAAAGGTAACATTTTGATCTTTTTTCCTTTGCTTATATGAATTCTTGTTTCATGACTTCGTCTTTTTCTTTTTCAAAATTACTAGAAGAACAAGGTAATAGAGGGTAGTTCAATCTGTGAGAAAATCACATGTTGGATTTTCATTTTTGCTGACAAAAAAATTTATATACACACACACACTGTACACCTAGTATAACATATCTTAATATAATGTAAAATCACATATAACACGGGTTGAGCATGGACCCTAATTTTCAAAACATTAAATTTGGCTCTAAAAATAATAATAATAAATATAGAAATAAAGATTCTTACTGGATCAGGAACACCTACTGTAAATAAGGAAATGAATTAGACTGAAACATTTCAGTAATCAAATGAAACTTATTGTCCCTCTCCCTTTCATCTGTTGCTAAATAGATTACTAACGTATTGTCAAACACCAACTCAAGGCACTAGCTACAGTCAAACACACACTTTATTTTTCGTCTTTCTTTCCCCTTTTGGTGAGGCGTCATAATTTAAAAAATTTTCATGCCAAACCAGCTTACCATACCTGACCACCACGGTTTTCTCTTTGTTTCTAATTGTGTGGATCAGTCTTGAATAAGTTAAGAGCTGAGGATTGAAAAAAAAAATTGAGGTTTGTAAAGATGGAAAATTTGTTATATGGACTCGTTTATAAGGCAGTAGAAAATTATGGACTCTGAATCCCACATTATAACGGTTTACAATATATATATATATATATATATATATACACACATATACATGTGTGTGTGTGTATATTGTATTGAAACCCTGTAAAATTACTTGACTTAAGAGTGGTGGGGGTGCTTACTCTTAATATCAGTATCAGCAAATTAGAAACAAAGGGACCAATTTGCACCTTTTTGATAGTTGGATCCAATGTATAATTCGAAAAAATTTTCAGACAAACTCATTCTTGTTATTTTTATCATTCTTAAAATGTTTCATCCAATCCATTCCACAGCCTTCTAGGTGCATGAAAAGTGTGTGTGTGTGTGGGGGGGGACTCTCTTTTGCGCTTGTGTCAAATGATGGTAGCAAACATTAAAAAAAATAAATAAATAGCAACACTAGTAATGTAGGTTGCAGAAGTTTTTCATTATTTTGTTAGGCCATGACTTCCATACCTTTTTGTTGATGAGTAGCAAAATCCACATGAATTTGGTGGTAAAAGCTCTTATTACTAATGTAGTTGATCTAAATGAATATGCAAAACACCAGTGTGGACATTTCCTGATTATAATATATTATGATGTATGACAGTGCTATGTGCTTTCATTTTAAAGAAATAGATAAAGAAATTGAAACTTTTACCTTGCAGAACAATATGACACCCTGGTGGAAGAGCTTGAACGAAGACGTGCTGAAATCTTGTATATTAAGGCCATCTGGCTAGAGACTAACATTGAGAAGAAGGATGATTTACATGCCAAGCACGGTGGTGAGGATGTTAGTGAGGAGGAGGAACTGAAGACTGCTCTGCAATTCCATCAAAAACTTAACAGGTCAGTGGTGCCAATTTTTCTTTAGATTTAATTACCTGCAATACCCTGGTGAGGTTTCCTTGTGGATATATCCCATGAACAGCTTAATAGTAGCATCCTGGTGAAATTCCCTTTTTCTCAATTTATTGTTTTATAATCATGCATTTGTCGATACTAAATTTATATTCAGTCAGATCAGATGATGCAGCTGACCAGTGTTTCATTCAGTTTTTCACTTATTTCTTATTTTTAGTGTCTTCTGTTTTGTGTGCTTTTCGGTTCAGTTCATTTGCTTTCTGATATTGTTTGTTGCATTAGTATTAATTAGAGCCTTAATTTAAAAGAAATGAATTTTTCACAATCAAATGATCATCATCATCGTAATCAGTCTTAAAGGGCCATCGCTGGACATAGGCCTTCCTTAAGTGCAAGACATTGGGAGTGATGGGCCTTACTCTGCCACGGTGGCCCATGAAGATTGGGATGGAATGGGGTGATCAGTCTCAACAATGTATCATGTACAGTCCTAGACTTCTTCATTGGGAGCTTTTTAGTTGCACCTGTTTGAAAAAAACATTTTCCCAGAGCTTCAAAGATTATGTCTTTGATTATCAGATGTGATCGACTCAAATAATAGATGAACAAATTTTGATAGTAAAAACCGTTGTTTTCTTAGAGCTTTTAAAATGGCATCCATTTTCTTTGATTGTCAGACTCCAAATAATCATATGATCACTTGCTTGAAGATGTAAATAGCAATCCTGTAATTCCCTCTCCTCCTTAAATAGTGATATAATTTTGTTTCTTCAAATACTCTTATAATTCATTTGTAACTTATGTAATTTTCAATGTGAAAATCTATATAAGTCAAAATCTCAAACTCAAGTAAATCATGAGTTACTTGTCTTTTAAAAAAATGATTAAACTTTGGAACGTTTAAAAACTCATTTGTATTATTATTGTCTGTTTGCTTTTTTTGTTCATTTGTTGCTTTGTGGGGTTTTACAATGTTTTGTTTTGTGTTTCTCTTTCATGTTGTGCTGTGCAACTAATATGTATTTGTCTTTTAACTCATTGTACCGGCAGAGCAAGGGTAATATGAGAACATAAGTTAGTTACCCATAGATCTATTCAATCTCCCAGACCTCAGCAGATGAAGACTTGCCACCAAGGCAGTTATCCGGATGAATGAAAAGAGGCGAGACGACTGGTGGGGAAAAATGCAGATGGCAGAGGGTAGTAACAGCATCAACAGAGCCCAAAAAGCTGCAACAGTTTGTTTCTTGAGAATCGGACCACACAGTCACGGCAGACACTACAGCTTAATCATAGATCAATTCTTAGCACATGCTCCATTTTCTTCTGAGACAAAGAAAGGCCATCAACAACAATTCCATCTCCCATGTTTAGAAAAAAAAAAATTGTTGTATCTGCTGTTGTCTATGTCTCCTCTATTATATCGGAGTAATCCTGACTGGCCAATTCTTATGTTTGCATCTCAATTGTTTTTGGTCACAAAAAATGACGAATAACTTCTCGTTAATTGAATCATAATTCGGTTCACTATCGGTTACTCACAGAAAACTTCACTCTTGCTCCTATTTATAATGGCCGTAACTTTTCTCTCAGATTTAGGCCTTTCAACAAATGCACCTCTCACTTGAAAGCGAGACTTAAGCTCCTGGCAAGACTTGGCACTGTCTCAAATAAGTGGTAAGAGGTGATGATTATAGGGATTGATAATGAATTCACTCACCTACTCAAGTAGGAGAAAAATCATTTTGATTTATACTTGAAAGTACTTTTAGTAGAAAACTGCATCAAATCAGAACACTTGACCACTCTGACTGAAACTGGTTATCTTAGCTCAATTTGCTGTATAGATATCATAATGAGTAAAGTTATCTGTGATAGAAGTGGTTCCCAGTGCAGCATACTGAGGCCTGAAAGGCCAAGGAAAGAGGCTCGAGAGTTTTTCGGGAATAGATGTTTATCGAACTAAGTCAATATGAAAGGTCCATTATCAAAATAAGCTGATTTAATCGGTTACTGGTGGTTGAATATTGTATGGTGTGCTAAAAGGGCTATGGCAGATGAAAACAGGATAGCTAAAAGATGAGGGTGTTTGTGGAGTGTAAATGAGGTAGGGGTAAAACAGCTCTGCACTGCCTTATAAAATCCTCTAGGAGTCCTAGGTCGTATTCCTCCTCTTGCTATTCCAGGCTTTCTCAACTCCTCACCCATTTTAAATTGTCACCTATTAATTTTTTAACCCTTATACTTTCAATTATACATTTCTCCCCTGGCTAAAATCCCACCCTGAAGCCAAGTATCTCCTATTTGAGGATCCCTGTGTTATAGGGTTGTCTTTCCTTTGTGCACTGCAATACAGAAATATATTAAAGTATACCATAAGTCTCTGTTTGGTACAATGAGTTAATGCTAGTCTTCTAATGTTTTATGTATGTGTGTTATAACATGTTGCTGTGGTTTGGAGTAACAAAGCTGTTCTACTGAAACTAATTAATTCCTGTTTGCACTAATTTTGGCTCACCGATTGATTCTCCTAACAGTATGCTGTCCACTTTCACCAACCATATTTATTCCTTTGGGGGATTGTTTATGACTAAATTCAACAGTAAAAACGAAAGGTTTCACTAAATTTTTTATTTATAATCTTCTACTTTGGAATTGGCATCAATTTCTCTATTGACATTCTTTGAACAAATCCTTTTCAAGTCACCATTTCTTTTTGTGCTACTGGAACTATCATAATCATAAATAATTAGGAAAATATTTATATTCAGATAGTCAATACCAAGAGAAGTCCCAAGTTGAATAAACAACAAAATGCTTGAAAGAATGTGGATTTAATCTTATTAAAGATGTATTTAATCTTCTTAAGATATTAAGAAGAAACAATCCATGCATAATAATTAGTTAATGTGCATTTGTTGTCTGTCATGTTTACATCATCAGTGATGTCTGTAGAAATAGCATTTTTTTATTTCATTAAACTTGATAAATTGCAATTTTACTTAATATTACCTTTTAGTTTAGTTTAATATTCAGGAAATATTGGACATAAATAAGAAAAAGCTTTGCAACATAATGTTTTGATATAAAACTAATTCAGTTTGGTGCACTTACCAAAATATAAAATTATTTTATGACAAAGGGGTAAACTAGTTCTTGAACATCTATGCATATAAGAACCAAGTTCTCATAGGAAAATCAAATGTTACTTCGTATAATCTTAGTATAAATGAGATATATGGCTTTAAAATACATGAATCCAAATAACCTCCGAATGAACATCAGATTAACAAGTAACACAAAAAATATATATAAAAAAAAACAATCATAAAATTGAGGTAAAATAAACAGTGTGATTTATCACTTCTAATTTTTACTTGGGCAGCTCAAGGAAAATTTTTATATACAAAAAAAAAAAACAAACAAATAAGGCGATGAAAAATTATTTAAAACAAATGGTTGTAATGAGAGAATGGGGTGAATTTCTTCAAAATTCTAATAGAACACACTTTGATTTTTAAACCATCATTCAACCAGCTTCTTACTTCTTTACTACTTTCTGTAATTTTTTTTTCTGTACAACTGCATAGAGTTCAAATTTAAGGGTGTTTTTTTTCATATATGTTAACAGTAACATTCAATGAACAAAATTACCTCAGGAAAATTTAGGATTATAGATCATCAAATATATTGAAGAGAGTAAAACAAATATAGTTTAGTTAAAAGGTATTTAGAATCTCTGAGTTATCTGCCCTTGTACCGTTGTATGATCCTTGGTTGGATTTCCTCATTGAAGCATTCAGTTTGGGTTTCCTTCTCTCAAGGACAGGTTCATGAAAATGTTGATGACTGTCTGACCATTTCTTTCAAAAACTATTTAATTACATTTCAATTACACAAAAAACTTTTAGGCATAAAATGAATTATAACATTCATCTTTGACATGGAAAACACTTCATTTCAAATGAAGACGTTCAGTTGCCACATTCATCTATTGTTTTAGAAGGAAGTCATTCTCCTTACCAAGGCAATATTATGAAGTTAATTTACATGAATTTAGAACTTTGATATTTTCCTAATTTCTTCATCAGCCTTTATTCAATTGGTATTGAATGTAGTTCTAATGATAAGAATTGCTTTGCACACTTTAAATACAAAATGAATAATGTTTAATTGTATCAAAACTATTTTTATTGGGCCTTACTCTGACATCCTGGCCCATGATGTGTTGAGTGGAGGGGTGCCAATTAATGCAAAATTATTTGGATAAAATAATTTGGATGGTTGCTTATTTTTATTTCAACATTCAAATTTATGGCATTAAAGCACAAATGATCTGCAAGTCTGAAACAACTGATTTTCTCAATTAGTGCCATGGTTTGACATAAATCTAAAGTTTTGAAAAGTTGGTAAAAGTTTAGTTGAAATAAAATAAAACTGAGTCTATGTGTAAGGACCATTCTATAATTGCCATTCAACTTTTGGTATCATTTAAATGTAATGTAGACTAACTTTTAAAGGAAAAAGATTCTTACTTTGAGGAATATCACTGTAATTGAATCACTGTAACCTCACTAATGGCCTAACTGACCAACCAGCCAACTACAAATACTTCTGTCTTTGTTTGTCTCTGAGTGCTTCGGGTCATATTTTTAGGGCTACAACCTTGAATATTTACATGAGTACACCAATGGGCACCATCTAAAAACTTTTTTTTTCTTTTTTTAAAGTCTATCTTCGTGTCTCTCTGGTCCTATTTGGACCACCCAGCCAAAATTTTGTACAGGCACTTTTTAGATAATTTTAGATAGAAAAATCTTTCATTTTTCCTTCTGATAATCAGTTGTGGCCCCCATGCATGATATGCTGATTCATTCATGTGAATTTAGTGTTTACTTTTTTATGTGTAGTAGATCAGGGAACTTAAGTCTCATTCCAACAGCTGATTCTCTCCAAGATCAGCCTGTCTATTAGTTGGATTTATGTCGTTTTATAAGGCTCAAAAGTCCAACGGAAGCTCACCAAACTGGAAAAGATTGTTGGAATACAACAGATGCAAATTTTTAGTCTTGCACTGTCGTGAATACCTTGTTTGTCAAAAATAACCTGTGTATTTCACAGTCATGCCATAGCTTATATGTCCCTAAATTTATAAGCTTTTAAATCAGATTCAAATACAATCAGCCAACTTTTATTTAGAGCAGTTTGATGGATCTTGAAGACATATTTACAGACAAATGCACACACAAAATACAGATTAACAAAATTTTCCAAAAAGCTTTCAGAGAAATACGTTTGAGAGAAAATGTCTTGCAGAATACAGTGAGAAACATGAAACAGGTTCAATTTCTCAATTGAATTATCTCCCCTGTCTAATGTTTGCAAATACAAAACCCTATAAACTTGACCTGTGCAGTTGTACAGACTGTTTTTTCTGTGTGTATTGCTATCCAATTTCACATCATTTCATCCTGAATCCAAGTTATCAAAGGTTCCTTTTCTGGTTAACAATGGCTTCACCATTAACAGACCTTCCCTGTTGCATGCCATTCTCTTGTAGGGAAGAGGTACAGTTATCATCACCATCGGTCCAAGACCGTCAAGAGAATGCACTTGACGACCCCAGTGTCCAGCAAGCCTTAAATATGCACATGAATGAAATTGCTGCACTCACTGAAAAGAACAGGTGACTGGTTATAAACGCACTAACCCCTAACCTCCTGTTGAACCCATTCATCAATCATTGCTACTCTTATTCATTCTTTCTGACACTGACTGATATTTTTTCCCTTCCTTCCTTGCATCAGCAGTGAAAAAAAACTTGCTTTTATTCATTTATCCATTGTTTTCAAAAAGTTCCCCAGGTACATGAAGCTTTCTACTTTATTTCTTGAGGCCTTGCTGCTTGCTAACTTGCTTTCACAATATAAAAGAAAATGAATCTTGATAAATTTTTAAATGAGTTTTCTTTCTTGGATAATGTTCAAGCAACATCATAGAATAACTAGAAGCAAAGTTAAGATGAAAAGTTGGAATCTAATTGAAGCATTTTACTGAAATCTTCTGGTCCTGGCTTCCAATGAGGTATAGAATTTTGGATTAGATATGTTCGTCATATACTTGTATAGCTACTTAGTGTCATTGTCAAATATTGAATTGTTCCCCCATCAAGAAAACTAAGTCTATACTAAAGGCAGTGGTAGGTATAGCTAACCAAAATGCCAAACTGATGAACCACTGAAAATCTAGTGGAAGTTGGAGATAACGGCTGACTGCTCTAATATGGATTTAGCTTTGGTTCAGTTTTCTGGCTCTAAAACCCTCAAAACAAACCTAGAGAGCTGAAATCTATTGTAGCTGAAACAGAGAGCTTTCCTAAAAGATATAGCATGCTAATATCAGATGATGATGAAGGTGTACATGAATAATTAAATGAACAAATGAAATTACACATTAATTTACATTCAACATACAATTCATTGAAAGCTTTATGTCTAAGCTACAGCATATTGAATTTCAGCTTTGTCAGTATTTTTGAGGGTGTAAGAGCAAAAAACCCCCAAAAAACAGACTGATGCTGAATGCGTATAATAAAAGCTTGCATTTATCCAGGCTCCAACTAAATATTTAGTGGTTTATTAATGTAGTGTTTTCTTTGGCTATCCCCACCACTGACGAAAGGTTTATCTGAAAGACTGGATATGACTTCTGGCCCTGACAGATTGTCTGGCTTTGCAAATGATTAGAAGAAAACTGCTCTACCAGAGCCCCATTTCTGACACCTGTTCCCCAACCATGTACACTGTCTGCCTCTTATGATGCTGGAAGAGGGGTTGGATTTTCCTACACTGGTTGCCATCTAAGGTTGAAGAACCCAGTTTGCTTTGATATTTACTTATAGCTGGGGGGAGGAGTGAATTCATGCCTTCTCAGAGGGCATTAGTGTGAAGTGATGAAAACTGTCTCATCCAGAGTTTGAAATCGTTTTGCCGATTCCATTATCTTTGGTTCAACTGTTGAGCCACTTGCACTTTCTCTTTTTAAAGCAGTTCACCATCAGGCCACCTGCACTCACTGTTGCTTATTGTTTTTTTTGTTTTGTTTTGTTGTTGATACTTAGAGATAACTGCTTCTCTAATCAAGAAAATAACCTTCACTTTTTCTTCTATTGCTTTGTAAGAAAGTTCACAGTATTCATTACCAATTTTTGTTGGGTAGACGGATTCTCGTAATATCTCTGGAATTGAGCAATGTCGAGCCTGGCCATTACTCAGATGAGTGACCATTTAGGAATACCAGTCACTGCAAAAAGAATCATATCAAAGACTTTAAAATGGTACTCAATGCTGAAGAGTAGGATTGAGGATTCACCTCTCTTCAAGGTCAAGGGGTTGGGATAGGGCTGACCTCTTTAGACCAGAAAAATCAATCTGTTGCAAAAACATTGATGACTTGCTGATGGCCTACTCTCCTTTTGAGGCAAAGGGCTTAACAAGGATATTAACAAATCATTCTGGGTGTAATTAACACTTTGTGTTCGGGTTAGACCACTTGAATATTTACCAATCTATCATTACTAGCTTAATTACCCGTGAAATATTATCTGTGTAGATGTTTATTGAGCATCAGAGATTGTGTAGACCTTTGTTGATTAATCAATGAATTCTTATTAGCTACTATAATTGAGTATTTGCTCAAGGAAGGATGTTGCTTTATTGTCAGTATGTTGGTCAGTTAGTCATAGTCTCTAGTTTTGTTCTCAATTTTGACTTATCATGAAATACTTGAAATGCAAAGACTTGATTTATGGAAAGGAGTTCTTTAGCTTTTTATAACATTTGGCTGGCTGCTGAGATTTCTACTCATTTCTTTCTCTTTTATTTACGTCTTCTTTATACTGTTGGGAGTTTAATTGCTAGGGGTTGGAATAAGTGGGGATGAGCTAGAAAATCTGAAACAATTTAGTAAGCCGAGAATGAAGGTAGGAAACACTGTTTAGGAGGACCTGAACAGAAAAAAGAAATAACTGACAGGAAAAAAAAAGTCTTTTGTTATTGAAGAAAAATTGAACTATTGATTTAGCCAAGTTCTCCCCCTTATATTGTTTGTAATAGTTGTCTTCATCATCGTCATCATCAGTCTTTTAACGTCTGTTGTTGGACATAAACCTTCCCCAGGATTCACCTGAATTCTCTATCATGGGTGTCGCAGAGCCAGTATTTCCTGAATCTGTCCAGTTCATCTCTCCATCTTGTGTTCTGTCGGCATCGGTTTCTTATGTGATCTCTGGGTGTCTTAGGATGGGAAAATTTTGACTAATCTGTAGGGAGTTGAGAGCAGAGGTGGACCCTCAAATAATAATTAGTGCAGATAAGTACTAATAAGAGTTGATAAGCGGGGAGAGGGGGGCAATTTGGCACCAAAGGGTAAGCAGCAGTTTTTGCTGCTTCAGCTAACTTTGAGTTTCTGCTTCCTACCTTTCCATTAAATATTCTAAAACTTATCATTTCTTGTATACAGTGTTTGCCAAAGAAAATGCGTAATTTAAAAAGGAAACAACTCTTTAAAAGAAACATTGGAGTTGTCTCACCTCAAATTTACAGTTAGCTGCTTGAATGATATGCTAAATGTCAGTTAAGGATATCAGCCAATCAGCTGATTATGAATTGAAAGAGGCAACTCAAAAATGTCTCAAAGAGTTACCTCCCTTTTAAATGTTACATTTTTTTTTTTGCAGACACCTTGTAGGAAGAGGGATTCATTGATGAGTTCTACAGAGTGTCAGGGTGGCAGTTGATTGAGCTCTTCTCATGCCTAGATTCTTACTATTGTTTTTCCCTTCTTTCTCTTCTCTTTGTTGTTCACTGTTTCATTGTTATCAGTAATCATTTTCTCTCCTTCTGTTTCCTTCTCATCATGAATTCATCTCCAAATATTTGAAACACGCAAAAATACTACTGGTCTAAATAGTAAGCAAAGAAATGGTTTTGGGGGCGTATAAGGTCCCCACCCATCCACTTTGAGCAGGAAATGTTTAAAAAAAAAAACCCTGCATTTCCCTGAATTCTTCATGTTTATTATTCAGTTATTTCAACGTGTGGGGCTGAATGATGAAGGTTATATTTACCTTTTTGATCTAGTTTTCATGCCTCATGAGGAGGGTGTTCCTATGCCTTCAAGAATCGTAACTTCCTTTGTATATATATCTTATATTGCAAGATTCTGTTTTATTTTGAAGATTTTTTAAAATCTTTAAAAAATTTTTCTTAGTGCTTTTTTCTCAAATCAAATTTTTTCCTAAATGGAATTCTTGAATAGTGTTTTGTCTCTAGTGCACCATGAACCCTCAAGGATTTCATGCTTATCATCTTCCTTCATGCTCATTCTCTCTTGTATATTTCTTTAGGAAAGGCATGAACCTAAATATCCCTTATGCTCTGATAAGTTAAATTAACTGAATATATGCTTAACCATCTCGTTTTTTTCATTTTATATGCTACATTTTTTCCTAATTTCATGCTTCCCAGCTTGAATCTTTGCAAAATCTTGCCAACCTTAAATCCCTATCACCATACCATTCGCCATCTTCCCCAAATAACACCCCGATCGTCTTCAATTTATTCTTTCATTAATATATGCTTATACTCAAAAATCCTTTTCTCTTTCTCAAACACAAAATTTTCATGTACCAATCCCAGCCTTGTTCTTATCTAATGAATCTTGGAATAAAAAAAAAACTACAAAAAACCCTTTTTCCATTATCCCTGACATGTGCCATCTTGAAAGAATGTCTTGTTCTCATGATAACCATACTGACTTGGAAAATTCGCTTGCTGGTTGTGGGCATCTCATTGCATGTGTTGACCAAAACTAATCAATTTGAGAAAAAAAAGCATCTTTTGTTTTTATAATTTTTGTCCTTATACTTTTAGCATTCAATTTCAGTTGGGGTCTGCATCATTTTAACAACTTTTTATCACCTGAATATAAATCTATATGTTGTAAAATATGCGTTGTAAATTTTGTCCGTGTTGTATTATGTTGTATTGATTTCTGTTGCTCTCTGTAATGCCTCTATTTTGTGAATATTTAATCTCTTCACTATCTTTTAAAAAAGTAATTTAGTCTTCAAATGATTATGCTCTTTATGCACTCTGAGTCAAATATCTGTCCTATGAATTGGTGTCTAAGTTAGTTAAAACTAAGACAGGAGTTATCTGCTAATTTTTTTGATTACATATACTTATCTTAGCTTCATTATAATAAAGAGAAGATTTGTGGTTGGATCAGTGAAGTAATATTTGGAATTGACTTGAGAAAGTTACTTTGGCTTTGTATTTGAATCCTGATGGCAACTTAATGTATGTATAAAACAATTTAATGATATACAGTATTTCCTGGTGTTAAAGACACTAACCCCTCCCCCAGTCTCTGAAAATGTTCTATACATCCTATATTCATTGTCCTATCCTATTTCTATTTTCTTTTTTTTTTTTTTCAAAATTTTACAAGTCAAAATTGAGGTGTGTCTTTAAGCCTGGGAAGTATGTTACATTACAAAAGAAGAGAAAATCTCTTACCTGAATGAGTAATTTGAGAATATGATACAAGGAAAGTAAAATAATTTAGGTCAGATAAAATCTGAATTTCAAAATTTTTTTTTTTTTTTTTGAAACCTGAAGTTCTTTTGTTTTTTTTTTGTTTTTGAGTTGCACCTTAAGAGAGCTGAGCAAGTTCTGAAATTAGAAGTAATGAAAAACAAATACCAGTATATTTGATGAATTTGATCTACATTTGTCCTGTATTTGCTCTGACTAAATTGGAAGAAGTATGCGTATATAATGAACTTCAAAAACAAGTTCTGTTTTATCAATATTAATCTCCCTAGTCTTCATCTGAAAACAATTCAACCACTCCACAAAAATCAAAATGAAGAATGGCTTGAGACAGTTTTGGTTTAAAGATTCGTTACGTTTTATTCTCTTGACTATTTTCAATGTTCCATTCAAGTCTCTTGGTTGATAATGTTTCTATTTTTAAGCTCTCCAAAAGGTAAGTTTTATTTTCTGCATCTTTTGTATTGTCATTGTTTTGATTTACAGATCATCAATTGAAGGATATTTTTTTTCTTGAAATACACTTTCTACAAACCTGATTAGGACTATAGAGCTTGAGGTACAAATTTGCTGTTTTTACTTGAGGATATGTCAGTGTAGGAAGTGACAAATAGTGTGTTTGTGGTTATACTATCCCAAAAAGTAGGAAAGGAAATTGGTCAAACTCAGGAACGACAAAACACAGTAAGGACTGCCACAGCCAATTTGAATGATTACATCCAAATACACTAAGCCTACAACTTAATTGCAAGAAGAGAGAAGTGAGAGAAGCACTTGAGGTACAAGTTGTGAAATCTAAGAATCACACTGTTATGAAATTTGTGAAAGACAATTATGGCTCCCATTTATGAAAAAGATGACAAAAACATTGTCATGAAGATGACAACAAATTCAGAATTCAAGACAGTGTTGAGTAATAATATTGAAATATTCTAAATGAAAACAAATAGTATGCTTGACAAAGCAATAAGTATATTCATTATTACCATGCTATTGAAGATATCACAAAAATGTTATATATAAAAAAGGAAGCAAATGTGTTGATAGGAGTATTATAAATGTGCTAGTGTAGAATTTATATAAATTGTCAGACATTTCAGTTAAAGAAATTCTGACCAATTCTTTTCAGCAGTTCTCAAAGAAAATTGTATAATTAATGATTCTATGTTTTGAAATTATGACTTACAACTTGAAACATACATTCACCTTCATACATAGGAAGATATTTTGATAAATATCAATATATCTTCCATGACACTGCCCTGTTAAGACAGGCCTTGTAAAGGTTAATGCACTGTTCTTCAAAGCTCGGGTCCTGACCCATTACTGGGTTGCAGGTTCAAAGTTAATAATTGAAAAAATTAAACTGGGTAGCGATTGAAAAAGTTTCAAGAACCCCTTTGTGATGAGCTTGCCGAATGCCTTCTCAGCTTGCTATGACTTGTTTGTCCAAAAGGGAAAAAGACAAAGGACATGCATTCTTGGCATAAATTCTCTTGCTCATTCATTGTAAAGTTTACAACAAGTGTGGTAACCTGATTTCTATTGAAAGATCAGCTGGGAAGGAAAAGATTTAGTATTGAATGGTGTGAAATAAAGAAGAGGGAGATGCATGAAGACCCACCAAGTCAGGTTCTCAGTGGTCTGTTTTTTTTTTTGCTCTTGTTAGATGGTATAAGGAGTGTTTAGTTCTGTATAAAGTAAAAAATGGATTCTCAGTTCTATTGATATTACTCTCATAACACAATGTGTGTATTGTTGAAAATTGTCAAAATTGGCATATTTTTTGTTTACTGATTCTAACATTGAAAATTGGAATGAACTAAGCAACATTTTTGGGGAATAGTATGCTTTTTTTTATTTAAAAAAAAAAAAGTATTTGACTCCATTGCAAGAAAATTAGTTTGTGCAGTTTATGGAGAAGGTACTGTAGATGATCTAACATGTTGAAAGTGTTTTGCAAAGTATTTTTTTTGCTGGAGATTTCTCACTTATCAATGCTTTATGGTTGTGCAGACCAGTTGTGGCTGTGCTATCAATGTAATACAATATCTATTTTTCACTCATTGTTGGATTTATAAAAATCTTATGAGCAAAATGTAGTGTGTATCTTGTTGCAGTTGCAATAGAAAAGATTCAGTTGAACTTTAATCTATCACTAGAACCCCATGATCTAGGGAGTTAATCTTTGAGAGAAAAGTGGAGCAATCTGATATGACCAAAATGAAACCCAAGTTTTATAATTAGCATTCAACAGTTATCTCCCTTGACAAATTTGTCATTATAAAATAATCAAGGGTAAGCACAAAATGGACCTCTCACTATCATTATTCAGTTGCAAATCACCCTGATTTTTTTCTATTCTTTGAATTGGCATATTTTAGAGGTAACTGGATTCAATACCTCTGGCTAAAAAGCACCAGTTTGGCTACTTAGATGTGACACAGATAAACAGACTCAGATATTCAGTATTACTGTAAACCCACTTATTAACAGATTAATAATGGGGAGCAGGTATCTGTTAGTACTGATGATCTAGTATTACTGAATTATGTCATCATTACTCAAAATATCATCCAAAAATGATATGATTAAAATTATAAGAGAATATAAAAAATCATAAATAAAGGAAGTAAGACTGATTTTATTAACTCGGTACTTTTTGTCTTTGGCTTTATGTCTGACACTGTTTCTTTATGCTATATTCGTCACACACCCCATTAGTGATGCATCAGTCTCTAACTTCTCTATCAGCACTAATTTCTGAGAAACTGATAAGACCACATGGTTCAGAGTAATAGCCATACCACTCCTTTATTTGAAGGCCATAGTTCATATGTTTAGAAAAATGTGATTGTGTCCCGAGAAAAACGTTTTTCTTTTTAATCAAGATCCTCCTCCATTGGTTTTTAGATGTGATTTCAATAAACAATGTAAGTTTATTCTAAATTGATCTCTTAGTTTTCATTTGTCAGTAATCAGTTTTTTTGAAAACTCAGACTTTTTACTGATCACTGCCCAACAAAAGGTGAGAGAAATAACTTATTCATTGATCACCCCCTTCCCAAATTTTTGATTGATCATACCTGGCATGACATGCTGCCAAAAGACATTGATTGCATGATGGTTACTTTTGATTAACTAACCAGTTTTCTTTTTGTTTCAACCTTTGGAACTGGTTAAATACAACAGATTTTACAGTTCTAGAACCATAGAGCTACAATGACTGAAATTATTATGTTAAGCTGTACGATCTTTTAAAAGTTTCTTTTTTTTTTCTTTGTAACTCTTACTCTATGTTCCAGTTTTTTTCTACATTTTCTGGGTTGCATATTTAGCCTCTTTTGCTATTTTCATTCCAATTCTTTGTTCATTTGAAAGAAAGAAGAAAAGTACTGAGCCCTCGGAACTCATAATAAAGCCCCTCCCCTAATTTCTTCTGTTTGACCATTTCTTGATTAAATTCACTTGATCATTTCCAATGATTATGACTTTCTGGCTTAGTTGCCAACTATTCTTCGATAATGAAACAAAGGATTAGCGCACAGATTTTTTTGGTGATTTAATGTTTGTTGACTAGATTTTAGATGGGAACTTGAAAATAACGTTGGTAAACGCGGCCATTGCTAGATCTTCACACAAGAAAAGAAATAGCGTATATATGGTTTGACTTTCAGGCTTGTTTTCACTTGAAGGATTGGAGAGAAAACATTCTGTTTCCTTTGAAATTATTTTGAAAATGAAAATAGATAAATTATGGCTTTAAAAAAAGTAAACCAAAAAATATATAGTATTCCATACACACACATTTATACACACTCATATATCAATACATACATCTACATATATATATATATATATATATATATACAGACATGTATGTATTCATTTATACCAATGCACATGTATGTATATTGATTTGTAAATGTCTGAAAAAATTTTGCCACCGGTACATGAGTGTAATTGAGTAAAAATACAGATTTGTAAATCCGTAGGTCTGAGAGAGATTGTATTTGTGAATGTAAAGCTTCACATACGCTCACAAACACGTGCGTGTGTATATATATATATATATATATATATATATATGTGTGTGTGTGTGTGTACACACACACACTTTCTGTTTTTTTTTCTAATTTTTACTCTAGGTATGCATGCCTATATGTGTAACATGAAGGAGGGGATGAGAAATAGGTGATTGCATGACAAAATTACCCTCAGAATCACTGAACCAACTGCTTGTTAGAAGACAAATAATTTGCTTAAATGACTGACTTCTTTGCAATTTTTTCTTATGAACAAAATGAACCACTCCAGCTTCTGTGAGTGTGTGCACACCAAGAGACAAAAAATTGAACAATTTTGCTGTATATGCACACATACACACACACACACACATTTGTACACACTCGTATATTTATAGATACATCTATATTTATACATACACATGTTTGTATTCTTTTATATATACACACATATGTATATTCATTTATACTTATGCACACTTTGGTAGGAAGGTGAAAGCTCAAATAACCACTTTACTCTCACTTTCTCATCTTGTTCATTCACTGTCCATGTCAGCAGTATTATTTCTCGGCGCAGGCAATTATATTATTAAGAAATGGATACATAATCCGATAGATTATTTATGAATGCATTATAGAGTTTCAAATAATTTGAGGCATTCATAAATATTCTTTGAGGTTATATATCCATTTACATATATATATATATATATATATATATATATATATATATATATAAATATATATATATATATATATATATATATATGTGCATGTATGTATATTATGTAGCGAGAGTGAGAATATGAATTTTTTTTTTGACACTACTTTGTGACTGACTGCTGCCCTCTCACGAAACTAAATTGACACCCTCCCACACATAATAAACTAACTATTTACCGCTTCATGTCACTTGGCTCTCTTCTGACACCCTCCTTCTTTCTCTCTTCTGTCTTCCCTCTCTTCAAATAAACAGATTGTATCGCCGTCACTGTAAGGAGGAGGAGGTGTCCCTCGTTAGTGGTTGTTAGAAGGTGCAGTCAGTTTAATTTTGGCTTTTTATGTTTTCTCTTCTTCTCCCCCTCCTCGCGAGTCGCCGTACAGAAAGGTAGTTTTATACCTATATACAACAATGGAACAGCAATCGTCGCTGGTTGAGGAGCTGCTCGCTTGGACCAACCGATGAGAAATAAAGAAACGGACAACTACAGGACGTGTTGTGTGCATCGGATTGTATTTACTTTCATCTCTCTCTCTCTCTCTCCATCTTCTCTTATCTGCCTCTGTTTATCGTCACGGCTGCTGACTGATTCTATAGATGACGGAGAGTCAGACGTACACGTTCGCACTCAGAAAGACGGAGTGAGGAAGAGAAAAAAAATATCTAACATCTTGCCCTCCCCAATAACCATTTCTTCACCCCAATCGGACCTGAGTCTTCTTCGGGATTCCAACTTGAGAGACGGATTACGATTTTAAGAGTCTGTTGTATTTGTCTTTTCCCTCTATGGAGGAGCCGGACGTGTGTCATTTGGTCGTGGAACAACCTCCTGTGTTGTTGGGGTCTTCTAACGACTGCGATTGTCAACAACAACAACAACTGCCGAATTTGAGTACTAACAATAACAACAACAACAATTTGAACAACAACAATAACAACAATGAGGAGGACAAACCCGACCATAATCTCCGTGCAACTCTGGAAAGACAAAGCCAGGAAATCAAATTGCAGAAAGAAGAATTTGAACAACAGAACCAACACCAACGAGATGTCATTGAGTATGAGCACATTTTTGCCCCCTTTGCCCCCCATTACATCTTCTACTTGTTTTGTCCCTTTGACCCCCTCCCAACCCTCATTTACTTGTTGATGTTAGAAATTCTTTTAAAAGAAAAAAAATAACGTGGTGTTTCTTTTCTTGTATAGAATGTAAATGCGCTTTAGGGACGAAGATCAGTTTGACAAAATGAGCGTTATTTTGGAGAAAATCGATTCAAAATAGGTACAATGTAGGGAAAGTGGTCCAACACACTCTTGAAAACGGTGCACTAATAAAAACACAATTCCACAATTCAATTTATTCAGAGCAATGACAAAGTAATTTACGTATTTACTTTTGTTTTTGTTATTCAATCATTTCTTGTTTGCACTATTTTCAACATCAATTGTGCAAGGGTGTGGAACTTTATAATCGGGACAATCTTCCCCACATCGTGCCAAAAATTGATTCAATATATTTCAGTGTGAAGTAAAAATCAATAAGCCTCTAAAATGGGGAAAAAAATGTAATAATGAATAGTGTGTGATAGTAACCTCACAGAAAATCTAATTGCAACCATAAAGATATGAAATATTGGTTCCAAGTTATTATGTAATAATATATACTGTATTTTCCAGCACTGAAGATGCTTACCCCCCACCAAAAAAAAATTTGGAAATTTTACCCTATATTCTTATATTATTCTGATGGCTACATTTTTATATGCCTACCTTATTTTTATGAAAGGAAAAATTAGTTCACATAGGAAAAGGATGAAATAAATACATGAATGAATACGATGGTTGGCAAGCTTATCTGGCAGTCCATTACTATTGTATTGAGTTTGACCCTTATTGGGTGCCCTCCACTAATGGACTTGTGCCAGACTGAGCTTAATAAAGAAAAATATCTGATTTTTTTCAAATGTTTTACTGCGTCTTGTATAAATAGGATAAATGATAGAGATATGTTAACATTTGAAACTGGTGTCTTGCTGACTTGAAAAAGAAACTGAATTATTAAAAAATGTTGTTGCAATCACATATATCAGTGTATATATAAATGTAACAACTGTTCTGGGGCTGATAGTGATTAAAAAAGACTGAAAATAGTACTAATTGTTGCCTGTTAAATTGTTTTTTTTAAAAATAAATCTTTGCAAGCTTGTTTCTACTGACTCTCATCAGAGGATGACTCCTCAAAAAAATATTTGAAAGTAGTGTGTCAAAAAATTTGAAAAAATCCAAAAATGTTGTTCAAAACAGAAAACAAACACATCAAAGACATGTGCGATGAATTCTGAGAATAACGATCAAAAATCAAAACAGGGTTGAAACTTCTAGAGCAAAATCAAATTCTTTGTTTGCACAGTTCCGTTTGAGTTTGCTATAAATTTAGTCCAATTTTCCTGAGTGTCAGTTGGAACAAAGATTTATCAAAAAAAGAAGCAAGTTTGAAACATTTTCCTTTCCTCATTCATGTTCTTATATGCATCTGTTAAACACAGTGATGTTAAAGTTTTATATCCCAAGAAGACTTTTCAGGTTTTATCTCCAAATTTTTCTATCGAACTTAATGCTGTATCAGAATTTATTCAAATATGTATTACAAAGGAAGCTGTTCATTGTAATCATGGATAATGTTATCTAAATCGGTTGGTCCCAAACATTTTAAGATGAATTAGAAATTCTTATTAGATTTCTCATAATGTAAAGTTGTTCATAACAATGAATCTAATAACATGATGAATTTATAACAATGACTGTAAATCGTTCCAGTTTTTATATCTATTCTGTAATGTTATTAGCCGGTTATTATCATTATTATCTAAAAGGCTCTCTCCCAAGGTGATCACAGTCAGTGACTTCCTCTGTCTTGATAAGTATGTAGATAATTTTTTAAGCCCTTGAACTTGACATCAAGGGAGTATGCTGACTTTTCCTGTTATTCATTTAATCTCTTTACGTAAAAGTATATATTGTAAATACATACGTACATCACAAAGAGATTAGACACATGAAATTCAAAGCTAATATATTTTCAGTCTGCTGAGCATTTGTATAATCCACATATATCTGTTATTGATTCATATATCTGTAACATTTGTCATGCATTTGATAACTGAAAATTAAACCTTATTTGTTTTTATATCCTGTGTAGGATATTCAGATGTTATAAACTAGTTATTTATGAAACATTCACACATTTGAATTTCTAGGACATTCTTTTTCTTTAAAAGAAACTATGTATATTTACACACACACACACACACACACACACATTCTAGAGGCAATAATGCATTCGGTAAAAGTATCTGACAGTGTTTTTTCTCATTCACCTACTTACATTAAGACTCAATAGTTCATTACCCCAAAGCTGTTGATAATTTGAGTAAATATTTATGTCTTATCTGCTTCAATTAAGGTTTTTGATAAAAAGAGTCCATCATTTCAAATGGTTGGCATATAAGCAAAATCATTCCTTTTTAGTGGATGAGTTCATTCTTATGGACTGAAAAATAAACAGAGAAAGTCATATTGATCATTATGTTGATAGATAACCTGGATACAAAAAAATATTTATCCTTAAATAGTTTTACCTAAATAGCAACCTTTTTGTTTCTTGTCCAAAAACAATAGGGTAGTTTTTTTTTCTAATTTGACTATTTAAAAAAAGTTTTACAGACCTTTGTCTTTATCTTTTTTGTGTGACACAGTATATTGTTTATGTATCCTATAAGTGACTTTGGATTCCAGGGAAAAGAATCATTTCATAACACCTTTATTGTTCAACCACCTTGAAAAGAGGTTGCCCTACTTGCTTTGATTTTTTTCTCACTCATTGTACAAATGTCTTTCCTCAGTGACTGAGAGCAATACTGGTGGCACGTTTCACTCTATTTAACTTCTAAAACTTGTCCTGATTTATTCTATAGATGAAGTATTGTCAGCCATTATTAATATTTGCGAGAATTTTCTTTCATCTTGATTTTCTTACCAACTTTTTGGACTATCCAAACTCTTCTTTTCATCTTTGATGTAGACATGATGTCTCGGCTGATTCATTTCTTTGGTCCTACTCCAGTGTAGATAGTAATATCCTTAAGGACTCTCTTTTCTCACAGATATTACAATTTACACCTGAAGAGGGCTATAAAAATGAATTGGCCAAGACGTTGTGACTACATCACACAACTACATCAAAGATAAAGAGAAGAGTTTGAATTGTCTGGAAAAAAGTTGTGTTGTTGATTCTTGTAAAAGTAATAGACAATTGAATTTTTATTAGTTACTTTTCATCACTACAAACCCAGCCTGTTAGCTTATGGCATTGCATCAACAGTATAAATTGGGAATATACAATAAATTCTTAGTGAGCCTCAAACTTGCATCCCTTACCTAAGAAAGCTACTTTTGTATGGTACTGCTCTACTGATTAAGCTACCAGAACTCTTGCGGCTGTCAGAAGATCAAATCTAACCTATAAACCCATCCTTTATTTTTTCTCTGTTAACCCGGTACCTTGTCTGTTGCTGTTTTTACGCACACTAGTTATAGTAGTGATTAATTTTTATCACGTGAAGCATTGTCAACCATTATTTATTACCAGTTTACTTTCCTCTTAATTTTAGTTGCTTTTCATTGCAACTATACAGACGAAAGTTGAGCTGAGAGAAAATACTAATCAAAAATTAATAATGGTTCTTAGTCTTGATTAGTTTCCTGTAAGTGTCAGTGTTGTACAATATCTTATCTTCCTTTCACATCTAAACATATTTCCAGCATTGAAGACTCTTCTTTGTCTGGATTGTGTAAAAATAGTGAACATTTTTTTTCTATAATTAGGTATAGGCTTATAAGCAATATAATATCTGATCTTGAAGCCATAAGGTGAATCTTCATAGCGTATTATAGAAAGAAGTAGCATCAACACAATGAAATAGTGTGTATGTGTGTATGCATGTCATGCTACAAGGGTTACAGTTCTATTCTGAACTGACATGCATTTGTATGAGCCAGTCATTTGTAAGCTATATGAAAGCAAACGGAAAACCACCTATTATGTATTGTCTTATCTGGAAAAGATGCATTTCCATATAACTAAAATCCAACATACTTTAATTTTCTCGTATGCCTATGAGATCAGAAGTTTATACTCAGTCATTTCAGTGTAGATACATTCATAAATAATAGTTGAATAATCAAAA
This sequence comes from Thysanoteuthis rhombus, assembly GCA_963457665.1. NCBI lineage: Eukaryota > Metazoa > Mollusca > Cephalopoda > Oegopsida > Thysanoteuthidae > Thysanoteuthis > Thysanoteuthis major. Next base: position 46,791,376 of record OY735219.1, on the reverse strand, counting down.
TTAACCGATTGCTCACTTAACAGAGTTTGTAATAGAGGTTTGCACTAAGTGTAACCTTTTAATTTTTATTTGTAAACTAGTTTACCCTTGATGGCAATATTCAAGTAATTTTGCGATTGCAATTATCTAAAATCTTAGAATAAAAGTATAAGGTATGAGAAACATACCTAGAGGTCCCATTTGTATACACAGAACATTTCATGGATATTTGTTTTGTGGTCCCTGAATTTTACTATCACGTATAGACTGGAGCCTTGTTTAAATGCTTATCACAGAACCCTAATGGCCTAAATCCTTTTTCGCCTCCTTTTTTCCACCTTTGTCAATGAAATTAAAGAGTGGTATGATTTTGGTCATGTCTGTATGTTTCTTCAGCTATCCACACGATATCCATGAAAGTACTGAATGAATTTCGACGGAATTTCATGAAAGGGTGGGCAATGAGGTTAGAAAAAGGCGGTGAAACTGTGGATCCAGGAATTCCTTTGTGATTGAGAGATATTTTTCAGTTTTATTTTTTCAGTTACATTAATGTATATGCTCATTACTGTCTACACGCTATCTCCACTAGTTCCCAATGAATTTCTATGAAATTCTGCAGAGGGATAGACAATTAGATGTGTGAGAACTAATTGAAATTAGGTGCGGATCCATGCACAATATCTCTTACATAGTGTAGTTACATGTCCAAACCACATATGAATTTCCATAATATTTTGTGCAAGGGTGGATTTTGGATGAATCCATGCACAATTACTTCCCTTGACAATGGTTTTGGCAGAGAAAAGTACACTCTGAGTGCTTTCTAGTTTTTTCTTCATATTTTTCTGTAAATGTAAAGATGTTATACCAGTGTGAGGTATGGAAGATTAAGATGGTAAGTGGGTGGAGAAATAATAATCAGTCTTTTGAGCTATGGCTGTTAACAAAGCCCATGGTACTAGTCTTTTCTTTTTCCAGTCCTTTGGTATGCTATACAATCTTTTTTAATCTTATCTGGAAAATAATTACATATCATTTTTGTGTATGCATGTGGTTGTCAGAGATGTAGAGTTTTTTTTCTATTTCTTTTTGTTATGAATGTGTGGATATTGATAAGTGCACATGCCTTTATACTTCAATGTTGACCATTGTGTGTCTCAGCACATGTTCACTGTTCTCGCATGTATGTGTGTGCATAAATAAGCTGATACTCAAGCGGTTAATTTCCTGATATATCCAAGACAGTGTGAGTATATATATATATATATATATATATATATATATATATATCACACACACACACAATCTTACGTGTAACAGGAAATTAACTGCTGTATACATGCAAGTGTGTGTGTATATATATATATACGTACCAATTAAGTGAGCTGGTAGTAATTACTGATCATACATACTCCTATAAATAAGCAATTGTTCCTCTATCAGTTGCATTTGATATAGAAATGATTGCTTATTATCTTTCCTCTTGCCTTCCCTACCCACTCTCTTTTCTGAGTGGTCACTCATTGGCCTGAGCAAATATCTGGATCATTTGGCCCCAGCCCACGTGAAGATCAACCTTATTTGACCGACCCTTAACAGAAGAAGAAGTAACAAAAATCATATACTGGAGCTTTTGTGTGTGTGGGGGATGGTGGTGGAGTGCTTTGATTTTGATTTGCAGCAAGTGGAAAGGGGCTGGGGAAGGGGCTCGGGGGGATCTGTATTCCACAGGTATAGCCGTGTGATTTCATGACATTATTGATTTTTTTCTACGTTATGGAATTCGAGAATTTGGAAACTAGTAGCAAGTCAGCAAAGAAAAAAGTCTGGAAAAAAAATAAATTGCTTTTTATCTCTCTCAAGCAATCAGAAGAAGGCAAATTGAAAATTAATACTTGAAAATGCAAAATAGTGATTTCTGAAGTGGGTGCTACCTCTGGAAGATGGGGGCGTGAAAGTCAGATGGTGAGGATGCTGCTGCTTATTAAATTTGAGCAGGATATGGAAAAATTAGTTTCATCACACCAGGCCCATTCATCATATTAATCCTTATTTTCGTATTAATTAGACAGGTATTCTTAGATACTTTTGTCCAATTATACGGCTTATAAATGCTTAAATTAAGAAGACAAGAACCATAAGTTCAAGGATGTGTCCACCATCCATATGTCCGTATTTGCTATTTCTGATTTCAAAGGGATTTTTTAAAAAATAGTAGCAAGAGGAAGATGGGTATAGTTTGCTCGAAAATCTGGCTATTAAAAAAATTTAAGTACAATTTTAATCAGTAATTTGTTCTGGAATCTTAGTGTATGGTTATTTTATTTGATAAGTGGGCTTTGAATGAGTGTATAGAACATTTTAAACTATAAATTGAAAAGCTTAGCCAATTTTAGCCATTTTCACAGTTATAGTTATCAATGACAAACAATACTTTGCAACACTGAAAAAAAACAAGTGCTTTATATGCAATCTATTGATGACATCACAACTCTTCTGACATAATAGCATCTGGTAAATAAAACTCCAAACCCCCTCTTTCCTCTGTTTAACATAACTGAGACCGACTGACCAATCAACTGAAATTAGAGTTTAATTTTAAATGTATCCTTTTTGACCTACTTCATGGTCAGATATACTGGCTTTTGCAGGGGGTGTTAGTCAGTAAAAATTTGGGAAACACTGAAGCAAGAGAATAATCTTCCTTCTCCTATTTTTCTCTCAAATGAACAAAAAGCAAAAACAGATCTGGTTAGTCACTTAATATAAACTGTCACATTACCAATGTTTTTTGGCAGCATGCCATTTTGGGGTTGATCAATAAAAAAAAAAAAAAAAAAAATTAACACCACTTGTTACCATCCTGTATATTCTTTTCATTGTATAATACTTAATAACATTTCTATTCATAATTGCGAAATGGAATTTCTCTTATCTAATGAATTGTCTCGATTAGCACTATCTTGTGTGGGTGGGTGTTTGGGTGATTACCAACTTTTGATCAATGCAATCCCTTCTTTATGGTATACAACCAGTGAGGGGCCTCAACCTCTTGATAAGATTGGCCCTGTCAAACCCTTTGTTGAATAAAATTAAGTTATCTTAAGTCACTTTAAATAACATTTGTTCTATGATACATACACAAAAGAATTGAAATATCATCCAAATACTCAAATGTACAGTCAAATCAATTTTTTGTACACTCAAGCCCCCTCAGCTTAATGCATGGATGTTGATCCTCCATCTTCAAAATGAATTCTGTTTTTGACAAATAAAAATTTGGCTGTGCAAAAATTGCTAAATTACCACAGAAGTGCTAAACATTTGGACTCTTTTCAGTATCTTTTTGGTGTTTTTTGTCCCTTTTGGGCTTTTTTTTTTAATGTCAGCAGTCGAACTAGCACATTTATTCCTAACACCTGTGGTAATGGTCAATCCCCATTGCAAACAACATTGGAAATGCATTCTCTATGTTGGTATTTTGTCAAGTCCTGATATTGGAATATAGGCTTGAAATAGAAGCAATATTTGTCTTGAACCAAAGAAATAATGAAATCAGATTAAAATTTCATTTTACATCTCAATATATACAGCTAACCAAAAAATTTAACAGTAGCTCAGAACAATATACTTTTGTATATAACATTTATTCACCTTTAAACCTCTAAATATTAAAATTATGCCATGTTTTTTTTGTTTAACTCCTAATTCCATGTTAGATATTTTGATATTAACATCAAGGGAAATAACTACTGATCAAAGGTGATCTAAGCTCTAGGTGATTTTTTAAATGTATTTCTCATGATGATTTTACCAAAATTTATTCCTGGTACAGAAGAGTTTCACTGTCAATTAGGATTGGTATCAAGTGGGTTATGACATTAAGAGTCTATCAAACTAGGTCTAAATGTCTGTTCCAAAGGTGCATATTTGACTTCATGGTGTAGAGCATTCTAAAGAATGGAAGATAGATTATAGGAACTGTGAAGAAAGATCTATATTTTTTTATGTTTTATTTTCAGTAGATTTCTTGAACTACTAATCCAAAAACCTTGAAGCCCAACACTGCCCTACCTTGTGTGCTGATTATATTTGGGGAATTTCAACTTAGTACAATGGCCAATTGTCAAGTCAATGCTGTGCATGTACACATACAGGTTTCTTCAATTGTAGTTAGATATCAGTTATTGATAGCTATGTTTGTTAAAATTACTTTGGTCTTGAAATGTTGAATCTAATGAATATCATCACTTCTTTTAAGATGAAAGGCTTTTTCTCTACATGTTATATTTGAAGCTACTTGACATTCACATGATTGTCTTCATCATAAATCATTTTATCGGCATCAGATTCAAGGACTTCAGATAACATTTCTTCTGTGCTCATGAAGCTTACTTGCCCCCCCTTTCCATTCCTTGACAGCTGGGTTTGCAAAAAAAAAAAAAAGAAGAATTGTAAGGCAAACTTTCTATGATTAGCATTCAATAGTTATCTCCTTTTGAATAATTCCACAGCTAAAAATATAGATAATTGTGTAGCTTATCATATAAGTAGGTATTAAATGGAGAGAAAGTGTGTATGTTCTTTTTAAGGAGGATTGAATAATAATGAAAACATAGTGCCTGGGGATAAGAAAAAAAATCAGAAAATTTCAATTTTATTCTAAAACTATTTTTTTTTCCTTGAACTCTTACTGCCTCTTTGAGTTCTTGTGGAACTGAAATGTTTCTGTTTTAAATGTAGATTTACCTCATCCCCCATGTATATTTTTGTTTTTGTCTTTTAAAGTCAGAAATATCTTCTGAAAAACCAAAAGCCTTTTTGTCTGCTGCATGAATTCCAGTTTTCTTTTCATTTTTGATAGCCTCAGCTGATTTTGTTTTGTGTCTTATGGTCACTCATAGTATGGGAGAGATAGCGTTGATTGTCAAGACCACTTGATATAGATAGTCCAGATGGTCAGCTAACTGTATCTGACAGAATTTTCTTTGAAACTTCACTGTTTACCCTAATGTCATTCTGCCGTGTTTCCTTATAAGCCTTTCTTATGATGACAAAACATCTATACTATGATTCTGCTTGTTACAATTTGATCAATTACTCAAAGACCAACAATCACAAATGGGGATTTTGCTCTACTTCTTAGTAAACTTTATTTCTTATGACCAATAATTATGTAGTATGTTTGTAAGATGTCTCTACTTGAATAGGGTCGAAAAAAAAAACTTATCTAGACAGTAATTATATAAATAGATTAGAGGAAAGTAATGCCTGAAAAATTAAATTCTAGGTCATTGATATTTAATCAACAAGAAATATAGTTGATATCATCAATACAGATACACCACTGATTTTCTGGTAGCGAATAGCCCAACACCTTTTTCAGTCTGGACAGAATTATGAGTGGGCATTAGAATTTCTTGTGACTTGTACACTAATTTACTGAGTGGCCATGTCCATTTGTATTGTGTGAATTTTTAGTATTTTCTGTGACCTCTCACCCCCCCCCCCCCAACAAGAAACTGCCAATGTGGTTCACCATGAGTTGCTATTAATCTAAGTAAAGGAGATGACCGGTTAGGATTTGTAGGTTTTGATATTGATGTCAAAGTAGCATACCTCAGTAAGCGGCTTGTTTGACTGTTTGTAAAAATGAAATGATATTGAGGATACAGATCAGTAGAGTCTTATTTTATCTTTAGGGCTGTGGATTTTGTCATTAATTTGTGTGTTAAATTTGCTGCAATCCTAAGTATATACAAAGCATTCCAACCATTGGTGGTTTAATACTGTTGAGATAAAACTTTAAATGGTTTTGAAAGTGATGTAATCATCTGTTGTGTTTCAAGGCATAAAAGCTGATCCTGCTTCAGTTGAAAGAAGGTTAGACTCTTTGAAAACTAACACACTATGGTCCAGTTTATTTGGCGAGTAGTGAATTACTTCAATTGTTAATGCCTCCAGTCATACAGGTATTTTTTTATAGGAAAGTTGAAATTTTCAAATGGGATTGGCATCTTGGTCTACCTTGTTCAGTACATTGTTGCTTTGTAACTTAAGCTGAATGTGTTTATGGGATGGAAAAGCCAAGTGATTCTAAAAAATGAATTCTCTTTGGAGTTAATTTCAAAGATTAGTAAAAATACTGAGAAAAATTGGATGAAAATAGGACTGATCAGAGGTGTGTTGTCAAATTTGAATTTACTTGATCACATTTGATTATCAAAATTGTTAAAAAATGAATGGTTTTGAGCCATAAGAACCTAAGAAGTGATATTGTACTTTCCATGTGAAACCACTGACTGGTTGGAAAAGTCATGATGTTTTTTATTGTGCTGTAGGAGAAAAAAATTAACTTTGGTTTTGGGTGGGGAAAAAGTCATTGGTAAAGTTTTAGATAAAATAATATTTTTATTTATTGTAGTAGGATATTTTAATAAAGTAAATGTTGATGAGAAAATAACAAACATAATTTAGTCACTCAATAAAAAGCGTCATGTGACTAATGTCTTTTGACAGCATGCTGTGATAGGGGTGATCACTCAAAAAATTACAAAATAGGGTGATCAATGAGTGACTTCCCCCATTTTGTTGGGCAGTGTTCACTAAAAAGTCAGAATTTAAAAAAAACAAGTGTGTATGCTGCTAGACACTAACTAGTTATGAATTTAACAAATATATACATTACAAATTGAACTCCCACTAAAAACCTATTGGGGAGAGGGATTTAAAAGAAAACAAACTCTAAAACATTAATTCTAGTCATAATGAAAAATGAATTTTTAGATTTTTAGCCCTGTAGCTCCATTGGTGCAGTTTGTAGATACATACATTGCCAGCCTGCTGGAACAACTTTGAATCTGAAGAAGCCTATGTTGACGTTTTTGTTTTTAACAAATGCTATGCATTCTCTTGGCCCGTGCTGTCAACATATTAACCTCAAGTTTTATCAACATGTTGAGTTTTTTTCCTCCGGCTTTCAGGGTATATGGTAAATAGATGGACAGCTGGAAGACCTCAGTGTCAAGCCATGATATGATTATGCTCAACATAAGCAGTATACACCATAGCATAGGCTGTGCATCAAGTTTCTATCTATTTTTGCTTAAAAATAGAATTTAAAATAGATACTTTATCGATTATATGTATTTTAAATATGTGACTAGTTATTTATGTGTCTAATATGTTTAGTGTATGTCTATATTTTTGTCTGTATCATCAAGGTAGATAACTTAGATATTTTTATGCAAAGTTACTCCTCTTGTAGATCATTTCATTATTTGTAAGAGAAAGATGATCATGTACAATATTTGAATTTTGTGATTCAGTTAGCTTAATACCTTCTTTCACTTGATTACCTCTCTCCATCATTCTGTCTACTCACACAATATCTACAAAAGAATTCAATCAAATTTTAAGGGAGAGTGGGCGATTGGCTAAGTAAGAAGTGGTTGAATTTGGGAACGGATTCAGGAATTCTTTTCATGAAGAGATATTTTTCTGTTAAAAAAAAAAAAAATATATTCATGTATTAGTTCATGGCTACCTATAAGATATCTGTGGAAGTTATGAATGAATTTAAATTACATTTTGTGGATATGAAAACAATAGGCTACTGCAGAAGTGATTGATTTTGGGGGTGGATCAATTCCCAATTACTTCCCTTAACAATGGCATTAGCAGAGGTAAGTGCTCTCTGAGTGCTTTGTAGTTGCAATTGCAAAATTACTCAATATTGCTGTCATTCTTTTTCATGTCAAGGGTAAACTAATACAAAGGAGACTGTGTTTCAAGATCATAAAATTTTTATAGAAACAATATGTGTAACAAGAGTACCAATCCTTGGAGATTTTTCTGTGACCACCTCTTTTCATTTGTAGTTTTTTCACACTGTATATCTCAAGTTCATTTGGATACTGTCAAATACTTGCTTTACCTGGATGACATAAATTGACTTTTTCTCCTGATGAAATCAGAAGAATGTTACCTGTTATGAAGTATGAAGTTCAACAACTAAGAGATGACTATTGGTGGTCTATTTATTGAATTCAACTCTTTTTTTTTCTTTTTTTTTCCTCCCTTTCAAATATTTCTTCATTTTATTTTATGTGAAAGCAACTGAAAATACACATTCTTTATTTTATTTATGATTGACTCTTAATAAAGAAGGAAGCAGTTATTACCTTAGATTCTTTCAGCAAAAAAATTGGAAATCCAACTTTTTCAAATTTGTGTACTATGGGTTAATGTCTAGCTGTAATTGCTATTAGTATTAAGAAGTATTCAAAAAAAATATTTTACTTCAAGTCATTACATTTGAAACATGAACCTCTCTGTTAATTTAAACTGTCCTATAAAGATTGTTTGAAGTTTTTTTTTTAAAAATTCATGTTTTTCATCGGCTTTTTAATTACATTGTTTTGTCTTTTTGTTACCATTTGGGAACTTTTCCCAGCAGATACCAATGAGCATTTTGTACTTTTACTGAAGTGTTACTCACTGACTGGTGTTTGACTATTTTGGTAGCTACTTTACTACTTATCTTCATCAGAAAGGGTCAAGTATTTCTAAGAGTTTTATGAACATGTTTACCTTCTGTTAATAAAGGCCACTCATCTCTTGTGGAATCAACTATCATCAATGGCCAACAGAGGGACATGGAGATACAAGGCCTTCAAGGCAACCTCCCTTGCCAAAGTGGATAGCAGAGAAAGAAAGGCAGCCTTGCAAGATGAGTGCTTCCCGTGGCAGCCAGATTTTCTGCAAACCCAGTGGAAAGGCCTGCCTCGTCCATATAGGTCTCACTGGCAAACTGAGGGCCTACAACAGATGTAGAAAACCTGCTTGAATCTTTGTTTGTGAAGTCAAACTTTGATGTCATATATGACTTGCTGTGAATGAGATTAAGTACCATTGTAAATTATTTTAGCATTTATTTTCTTTAATAGAAATGTTTACTCACCTTTTGTACTACTGTGGTGTCTTAAAAGTTGATATTGATTGTAATTGAGGGATGTTTTAGTGGATATTTTTATGATCTGACTGCTTGATTAAATCAAGATTTATATTGTTTGATTTTCTTATGCTGTTATAGACTTGAAATTAAATCAACAGTGCCTCTCAAATGGCCTGCCCAACCAACCAGCCAAGTGGGCTACAGATTCTATCTGAGAGTGTCTCCAGGCATTCCGGGTCATATTTTTCTCTTATTCTGGTATTTCTTTTTTCTTTTTTTTCTTCTTTATAGATAATTCTCTTGGTAATTAGTTCTGATACACATTTGTGCTATGTTTGGATATTTTCGTTTGTATTCATGAAGGTATTGTAATCTAAGCTGGACTTATTTTTACACAGGTAGTTTGGTTTTTATCTTTGATGGATAGGAACTTGTGTTTGTGTTGAATAAATTAGATTTGAACTTTTAAGAGTATAAGGAAATGAGTCTACTTTAGTTGTGTCAAAGTACAGGTTTGTATCTTCCTATGAAAGGGTTGAATTGAGAACTGATATTCTGAAGTTGAGTGGTTTATCACTTGGGCATTTCCTGTTGACAAATTATGCTGTATTTGTTTGTGTTTAAATGCTTTATTCTTTTATACTAGTACCCCTCCCCTCATTAAAATGCTGACATTAGGATTCAAAGATGACAACAGCATTCTAACTCGGCATCAATAACTGTTGTATGGGTGTGAGCAATAGGTAGAAGACGTCAAACATCATCTATAGCTGACATGGGCAACGTTATTGATCAAGCAGACCACAGAAGGCATCTTTATTTGGGCTACACATACCCTTGAAAAATCCAGGTCATATTACAGACAGCATGGTTGATTTTCATTTTAGGAAAATATATGAATTGCAATTATCATATTATATCAATAGCAACTTTTTGATATGAAATACAATATTGACTTTCTAAGAAAAATTATGTAGGATTTGAAATAAATGCCTATTTTGGCTGCGGGTCAAAAAAAATGTTGCTGCAGACCAGATCTGGCCCACAGATCTGTGGTTGGCCATATTTAATTTATGATATAAAAAGTAAGTTAGATTTAAACAAATAAAGGTTAGGTATGTTTGATTTTTATTAAATCATACTCCCAAATTATACTACCTAATTAGACAATATATTACAGAGCATATAAAATTTTGGTATTTGAAGCCAACATATTTAGATATTCATTTACATCAATGATTTAACCTTTTGAATTTTTAACCCCTGCACCTTCAGATACTCAGTAGCTGAGCTCCTGAAGTGAAAAAGGAAAATAATCAATTTTTAAAAAATCGTTCATTGGTTAATGAAATGTTCTTGTCCAATTCATTTCATTTGGCGTGAGTCAATTATATTTCTTAGTCATTATGGAACACTCTTTTCCACATCAAATTTATTTCTGCAACTGATGGTATATATTCGCCAAAAAAGCCAATTTTACTTTTAGGAAAAAATTCTAAAGCATTCTTTAAATAAAAAAACAATGAAAACATAAAATGCAAAATTGTCAGTATATATATATATATATATATATATATATATATATATATATATATATATATATTATCATCTACTATTATAAGTCCACTGCTGGGCAAAAGCCTTTCCTAAGTGAGTGTTAATTCCTGCCATGTAAGTACTGGCACATCTATCTCATCCCTCCATTTTGTGTCTAATTTTTTCCTACATCAATATATTAGCCTTTTGCTCTATTTTCATCTCTTCTTGTTAAGTGTTCAGCCCATCTCCATTTTTGTTGCTCAATTATTTGTATAATATCCTCAGCTCTAGTACTCTCTCTGATTCATATATATATATATATATATATATATATATATATATATATATATATATATGATCCAACAGAATGAATTATAAATTGCACTATATTACATAGAAACTTATTTGAAATGATCTCCATTGTTACCTAATTAATGTATCACTTAACGTAGAATGCGTAAATAGAATAAAATGCAGCAGCCCCATTTTCTTTAATTGTTTATTTTATTTATGTTGTTTAGGTAGAGAGATACATTAACTGTGTAATGATGGTAGATCATTTCAAATGAGAGTCAGTGTGATATAATACAATTCATATATATATATATATATATATATATATATATATATATATATATATATATATATTTTATATACAGCTTTTTTTTTTTTATATATATAAAGGAAATATAATCTCCCTGTTGAAAGTTATCTGCTATATTATAGATCTTCTGCACTTGATTTCATAACCGAACATATTGAAAAGTGTTTTGTTTTGATGTCCTCCCTTTGGTGTTTATCTGTCCAACTGTTAAACTATTAACATTCTAATCTTACTTGCTTCTTCAATTGCGCACCATACATTTATTTATCGTATATGCCGCACTATGAGAAGAATGGTTTACGAGGGTAATTGTACAACTACAGCTTACTGCAACTCATCCAAGCTACCATATCAAGCCATAGGAGACAACCCACAGTTATAATACCTGTATATTGAATGCTCTATAATATTTACATTTTTTTTTTGTTATCAATTACATGTCTGTCTAATATACAGATATATTCAGTATCTATTTCTCACTCACATTGAAAAACCTTTGAGACACAGTTTTGTCTTTTCCTTTGTTTTCAATAATGGTTTCTCTCTATATTCTTTTCAAGTGTATGCCTATCGGCTAGATTTGGCCTGCAGCAACATTTTTTGTGGCCCGAGGCTATTCTAGGCATTTATTTAAATCTGATATAATTTTTTCTCAAATTCACAAATCAATATGATTATTGTAATTCATGATTTCCTAAAATAGAAATCAAGTATGTTTTCTGTAATATGAATTATATTTTTCAAGTGAATGTGAGGCCCGAATAAAGATGAAAAATGTCTTATGTGGCCCACTAGATCAAGAAGGTTGCCTATGCCTAGTTCAGAAAAATATACTGAGGATTATCGCTCATTGCAACTCCTGCAAATCCTTATGAGCTCTGGTAGATGACCCTCCCCCTCCTCTAGTCATAATACCAGCATATTGGACGCAGTGTAATATTTACATAGTTTTTTCCTGAATTGAACTCCAATCTATTGGACTAAATGATAATTGAAGCAAGAAAGAGACAAAAGAGGGCAGTTACCACAGACTCAGTTGTGAAGGGATGCAAAATTTCTTTTCCTATAATGGTTGTTGAGTGATAATCATGTCCTCCCCTGAGATATCACCCAGCTGTCAATGGGTGCGATCTTTGCCAACAACCCGCGAGCCCTTCTTATCCCACTGAGTTGAAGGAATAATTATCAAAATCGGATAAAAGTAAGATTTCTATTTGCCTTTGGTAAGAAATCTTGGTGGCAAAATGTGATTGAAAGTGAATGGGTTTCATAAAGATACTTGACTTGTGAAACCATGAGGCTGTGAATGTTGCATCTGATGATATTATTGTAAGACACTGCAGTATTAACTCAATTAGATTAGTATTACAAGTCTGTAGATTAATAGTAGAATCTACTGGTGGGATTAAGCAAGATTAACAGGAAGATGGATTTCTTGGTTTGTATTGTAATATATAGTTAGGTTGAATGCATTATTAGGTTTTTCAAAGATTTTCTTGCAAGTAATGTGTGTGTATATATATATATATATATATATATATATATATTCATCCATCCAAAAATAGAGCAATTTCTAAAACATTTCCCAATGTTGTTATGATTACATCACTTTTTTGAGGGGTAGGGGTAAAAATTCCTTTTTTTTTTCTTTTTTTTTTCACAAAATCAAGTACAACACGATGAGGTAGAAATGATTCTTTTACTAAAAAGAGTCTATACATATATATATATATATATATATATATATATATATGCAGCCTATTTTTGCTCTAAGTATCACTTCCATCATTTAACTTGATGAATTGGTGTCTGTAAGAGTGTTCATTATTAAAGTAAATTACTGTATCTACTCATATATAAGTTTCACTGGTAGATAAGTCACACCTTTTTTGTCTTGATGATATTTTGGTTTCAAAATGAATGCTGTTAGCAAGTTTACTTGTGGTTGTGCAAGTTGCCTCTATTGCAAAAAATGATTGAGAATCAAGGATTTTGTTATCTGAAGCAGCAATTAATTTCACAATGAAACAAGTGTTTACGTGTTTGAATAATATACATGTTTAGCTGGAATAATCGCATTTATTGCCCACACAACCTAGCAAAGTCCAATCTGTGATTTTCAAATTGCCACTCCTGATCAGCTGACAATATATGCAGCATCTAATTTAAATTTCTTTGTTCTCTCAAACATTGGCTTCCATATAACACTGAATTCTGCAAAGTTATTCATGTAGGTTTTAAAACAGTCATATGTGCTGCCTCATTCACTTCACATACTTTCTAACATTGTTTTCTATTATTTTGATTTTGTTCCAGTGGGTTGAGGTACTCATTTTCCCTTCTATATGTGTATATATATATATATATATATATATATATATATATATGTATATATAATGAGCCATGCTTGATTATATGGTGTCACTTCTTTTGTACCTTCCTGGGTGTTGTGATTTTTCTGGTACAATGGTTTAAATGTGTAATAGTATTCTGAAGTGATGTTTTTAGTGGGTGGATGTCAACACTGATTTTCTAATATTAGAAAAACGAACAATGAAAGTTAGATTAGAGGGAGGAAAGGTGCAGTTGTCTGCAGAAGTTTGAGGGTGGAAAAAAATTCTAAGTGTCTGGTACACTTAAGAAGAAGATTAAAAGAAGAATGCAATGAAGAAAAAGGCTGGGTGAGACACAGGAGGGTGTCAGGTGCAGGAAAGGTCAACCCGACTTTTTAAAAAGATTTGAGCAAATTTAATTGCCTTAACTATCAGCAAGTAGAAATTAAAGACAAAAAAATTTGAATGCTCAAAGAGTACCTGTGGCAATCAAAAATCTTCAATTGATGAACCACTGATAATGGGAGTACATGTCTAATTAAAATCTTCATTGCTTTACTGTCATTTACCAACCTACATTTAATAACAGGAAAAGATTTGGAATGGTGTAACAGTTACTGGAGGAGAAATTGGAATTGACAGACCAAATTTAAGTTTTAGCCGAGGCTGTTGGCTTTCACTTTGCTGTAATACCTTTGGGGAAGGCATGAATCCACTCGAGTAAATAAAAGTGTAGTTGGAGCCCTTCAGCTATTTAAGGTAGTTTATCTAGAAGAAGTTTAGGTTATTCTGACAAAAAAAAACAAACTGCAGCTTGGCGGTCAACATTCCTGGTCCCATGCTTTGACGGAGGAGGAGGAGGAGGATTGAGTGTGCAATTATCAACTCTGTCCTTTGAAAACCTACTTGCTGCTCAAACTGTCGCCGCATGATTGTGGCTCTATACTCACCTGTTGATTAAAGGAATAAGCTATAAAACATTTAATAACTGTCAATGAAATTCTGATTCCTTGACATCTGATTTACTTGTCATTTTCCTTGTCTAACTATAAAACTTCTATTTTCTCCCCTTGATATTTCTTTGCTGTAGATATTTAACAAGGTTAACATTGTCCGACACAAGGCCACAATAACAGGGGCATCCAATGAGGATTGTTCTTTCAAGATTTACTTGCAAGCCATTGCTCAGTGATGGGTGCTTCATTTCACCTTCATATATGTCAATTTTTCTCAGTGTTCACATCTTTTGCTGATACCACATTTAGATTGTTGGGGCACTTCATATCAATTTTTGTATATACCAATCAGATTCATAATATCATTGGCAATATTTAAAGAAAAAGAATCTAAGTAAAAATCCACTTTTTTTATCCACACCTCAACACATAAATTGTAAATGATTGATAAGTTAATAGAGAAATTGGAATGTTATGGTGATCGAGGCACCAGAGTGTTCAGAATAAATGTAGATTTTAATTGAAGGAAAATGAATGATTATTGGTGTCAATGAATCAAACTATTGTGAGTTGAAAAGTCAAGACGCTAAAGACTATGTATATCCTCTCCCACCTTGGCCTTGTGCCACTTTTCATGTATCATAACGCAAATTGATGTTGTGCCCAAGCTATCTCAATCTCTGAAGAAGTTGATAGAAGCATAACTTGATATGGTAAAATTGGGTTTAATCACTTCTAATCAAATCACCATAACCCCACAAATGGTCAACCAAGCAGCCAAGTGGGCTATGGATTCTTCTTTCTTTGAATGTCCTTGTCTAACCCCAGGCACTTCTAGTCTCATTTTGGGGGCTGCAACCTTGAAAATTTGCACGAGTACACCACTAGGCATCATTTAAAAACATCTTTTTTTTCTCAAAAAAGTGATTTTATGAGTCTCTACGGCCATCTTTTACCAAGAATGTCCAAATCTCATGCTGGTATTTTTTTAGGTAATTTTAGTTTTGAGATTTTTTTTTTTTTTTTCTTTCTCTTCCAGATGATTAGTTCTGGTACATATGCGGCCGACTGTGATTCATTTTTGCAAAGTATGGATATCATATTAGTAATTGATAATTCTGCCTTCTCTTTTTGCCTTGAGATTCTCTCTGCTTATAGTGGCTGCATTCTGTATTCCATAATATACATTGGGAACTGAATATAAAGGTTAATTGACCTGCACTCATTGGTCATTCAGGCGTGTAGATTATGCCTTTCACTGGCCGAACTTGGTGCACTGAAGTTGGCTTCTTTCATGTATTTCTCTCACACACACTCATTTGTAGAAAGAATTATTGCAATACTACAAGGTAGAATAATAAAGGAGTTGTTAGTCTTTGTTTGGATTTATTAATTATTACCCATTATTTATTGTCTATCTGCTGATTTTTTAATTCTTCTCTTGATAAATGGACTGTGTAGCCTTGAATGAGCAAAAAAGAAAAAAAAATTCCTTTGGTGTGATCTTCTATCAGGTTTGCATATTCGCGCCAACTGCTTCATTTTAATTAAGACTCGGCTTTATTAAGGAAGGTTATTGTTTAACAAGAGTGCAAACCTTCTATATGTGTGTTTCCAGGCATGCAATATCTATATAAGCAATCATGCACTCAAATGTCTTGTCTTTTCTAACGCATATACCTTTATGAATATAAAAGTGGATATAACCTACCTTTTATTCTATCATGTAGTGTGCGTGTGTGTGTTTGTAGACACATATATGCTTCAAAAATATATATACTGATCAATGTATTGAAAGTTGTTTATTATAATCAGAGGTAGTGTTATCAAACAGTTATTGTTTTCAGAATCAGTCCATTTGCAATGAATTAAAAACAAGTATTAACTTCATATAATGTAAAATCATTTGCAATAATGAATTGAACACTTTAATGTTTAATGAATGTAAATTGTTCCAATTTTCATATCCTTTGCCTAATGTTATCAGCTGGTTATTGAAATCTAAAAGACCCTGTCCCAAAGTGATCATAACAAGCAGCTTTCTATTTTATATCAGAGAGACACCAATACAAGTCCCTATATAACAAGCTGCATTCTTTTCCCCAAAGGTCTATAACTGTTTTGTGGGTGTATGCTTTAACTTATCCCTCGAATGAATCCGTCCAAATTTTGTCAAACTCTTCTTTAGCTATCTTGCAGAGAAAGTCAATTAAGATACAATATTTTCTTTTGTTATGTGTGCATACTTATAACTTGATTATATAGCTGCATCTGGAGGTCCTAATGGCTTTGAAGAAATAAATGGAAGTTTATTCATTGTTACCTGACTCACATATGTTTCAGTGTTCCAAATCACTAAAATATACAAATTTGCTATTATTTGTTACTCCACAATGATAGAATGTGATGCATGTTTAGTGTGGGAATATGTAGAGAGGATCTATATATCCACCACGTGACTGAAGATCACATTTTATGGTGAGTCATCCAGAAATGACCCCGCTATGTTTGACTTTTGCCGAATCTGTTAGGGCATATCCCAGAAACTACCCCACTAAGTGCAGAGGGTAGGTGCTGTCTGTGGATTGGATCCCCAGTCACCAAGCTTCCAATATTTTTTTGCTTGTCTTGTCTGAAAGTCAAGGCAATCCTTAGTGATTATCTAACAATATTTTGTCCAGATGTTCTTTCTATCCTATTCAATCAGAAACTGGTCTGTGCAACCAACATGCCAAGTGGGCTACAGATTCTTCTCTCTTTGAATGTCTGTGGGTGGGGTTGTGTCTCTAGGTACTCCTGATCCCATTTGGGGGGCTACAACCTAGAAAATTTGCATGATTACACCACTAGGCACCATC
This sequence comes from Thysanoteuthis rhombus, assembly GCA_963457665.1. Lineage (NCBI taxonomy): Eukaryota > Metazoa > Mollusca > Cephalopoda > Oegopsida > Thysanoteuthidae > Thysanoteuthis > Thysanoteuthis major. Next base: position 46,774,148 of record OY735219.1, on the reverse strand, counting down.
TAAAAATATGTTTTGTTTCTCTAAAAAAGTGCTTTTTGGGGTCTCTATGGTCATTTTGAACCAATAATACCCAAATTTTGTGCTGGTATTTTTCTGATAATTTTAGACTGAATATCTCTTTTCTTAAAGATAATTTTAGGTAAAAGATTAATTTTATTCAGATAATTAGTACTGGTACAAGTACATGGTATGAATATTCAATTTAATGTTGAAAAATGAATCTCTCACATTACTGCATTCAACTATTACCCCAGTTTAGATTCTTATTACTAGTCTTTCTCTCAAGTGAGTGAGTGAGAGAGAGAGACTGACTGACTGGCAATCAATCAATCAATTAATTTGATACTTTAATTTGCTGAGTGATAAGAACCCTATTTTCAAACTTCCTATTGATGGGTGGTGGGTCATTATTCCATCTATTGGTTCTAAGATGCTGTGGCTCTTTATGTAACTTGAATCTTTTTCATCAATAATCCACAATTTATATGATTTTGTTAATTAAATGGGATCAGGAACAATGTGAATATATATGTGTATTAGTTTGTGTGCATGAAACTCTATATAAAGATAACTCATTTTTCAAGAGAAAATGTGAATGTTCTATGAAAAGCCAGCCAAAGAAAAACACAAGATTTCAATTCTTTTTTTTTTTCTTTTTCATTAAAAAAATGAAAATAAGTTGGGGACCCCTCTCCCATGAACAAGATATTATATTTTGCTGCTAATATCACCATAATATTAGTATTGGTTATAATCAAGGGAGGGGATACCAGTGCAGTATAATATTATTATTTTTTTTTTTAATGATATCGTTAGTAAGCAGAACTATTTTTTTGGCGGGTTGCTAACTACCAAAGCTCAATATGGACAGTATGGCTTGGATGATTTGCAGTTTGCTGTAGTCCCCCAAATACTCATATAAAACATTTGTCTTATTGTCCGGCATATACCGTGTATGTTTGCTTAATTCTATCTTTATAAATATATGTATATAAAATTGAAATGCATATTGTTCAATAGGGCAATGATTGTTTTTGTTCTGTTGAAGATTGTGACAATCTTGGAGAAATTGTCTTACTATATGATTAGTGTAATTTGTTCCTTGAATGCCCATTAAATAAGAGTAATTATTGATTTAGTGATAGTTATTTGGCCTTTTACTTCTGAAGGATCAATTTTCATTGTGAAAGCCTTGACATTGAAATAGCTAGACAAGACATTGGTTAGTGGTTGGTGCGAGAAACCTCCAATTTAATACAAATAGGAAAAGAATGCTATGTCTTTGTGCCTAGCTTAAGGGTGACAAATTGGTCCGACCCGAAATAAACTCACTTAATTACTACTCGTCTTGTTGTAAAAGATTTCATTTGATGATGGTCTTTTTTTCCCTCCCAGGTGTGGAAACTTTTAAGGCTAAATCATTGGAACAGAAAGAAGCAGATTTTTTAGAATTTACCTACTGTTTTTATTGTCGCTTGATTTTGTGATCATCAATTAGGATGTTTATTATTGTCAAAGATCTTTTTTTCTTACAAACATTACTTTTTGTCTTGGGTACTTGTCTAATCTGAATTTTTGTTCAAAGACTCTTTCAGACGATTGAACTCTTTGTTTTGGCTGATCCACTTTATGGCCTTTTTACACATTCTGTCTGAATGTAAACGGCTTTGACATTTCTTCTCCCCGACCCCTCCAATAGAAGCAATGCATAGGATTTTGGTGTTTTTGTTTCATTCTTTATTAGGCCTGGATTTCCATACTTTGTGCCTTTTGAGTAACGGAATGTCATTATATCTATTAGTCGGTTTATGTTACGTGAAACTTCCATCTTGTCTTCAAATTGAATTCAAAATACTGAATGTCTCAATAGAAACATTATTTGGGGGGAATTTACTCTTTTACTGGACCATCCTGCTATCTATTTCATGATTGCATCTGATTTTTATGTTGAACAAAGGAATAGCATTTGTTACGGGAAATGATAGAGCATTTTTCAAGATCGAATACATGATAAAACTTTCTTACATGGCTTGCATGTAGATCAGTAGTCTAGAAGGATCCCTTTTATTTAAATGAATTTTTTCCATGACTATCAAAAGGTCTGCCTACCCACTAAGCTACTGGAACCCAAGCTTTCAGAAGGTCTGCCTACCCAATAAGCTACTGGAACCCAAGCTTTCAGAAGGTCTGCCTACCCAATAAGCTACTGGAACCCAAGCTTTCAGAAGGTCTGCCTACCCAATAAGCTACTGGAACCCAAGCTTTCAGAAGGTCTGCCTACCCAATAAGCTAATGGAACCCAAGCTTTCAGAAGGTCTGCCTACCCAATAAGCTAATGGAACCCAAGCTTTCAGAAGGTCTGCCTACCCAATAAGCTACTGGAACCCAAGCTTTCAGAAGGTCTGCCTACCCAATAAGCTAATGGAACCCAAGCTTTCAGAAGGTCTGCCTACCCAAAAAGCTAATGAAACCCAAGCTTTCAGAAGGTCTGCCTACCCAATAAGCTAATGGAACCCAAGCTTTCAGAAGGTCTGCCTACCCAATAAGCTAATGGAACCTAAACTTGGGAATATGTGATAGATTATACGGATAATAATAAGTCATTTATAAATATTAAAGTAAGGTGTCTCAAAGTATATACTAAAAGAGGTGTATTTTATTTTTCATTCATGTTTATTAAGTTTTATATTGCTATTTATGGGCACCCTTCAATATTTTTGGCCTGATGCTCTGGGGTAGTTTGTGTATAGGCTATTCTGATTCTATTTCAGATATATTTGAAAATTTTGAAAGCTTTTCCTTAATTGTTAAGTTTGGAGTGACCATGGAAGCTGTAAGGATCAGATTGAAACATGGTGACCATAATTTCTTATGTTTGGTTGGTATTAATGCATATGTGTTGCATAATACTAGGACATTAGTGTTTCAGTCATTGTTGTCTCTGGACTATTGCGTCCCTTAACATTGGTGTCCAGTATTTTCTGTGTCCCTATCATTTTCATCCTACTTTTCTCACAAGTTGCAACCTGTAACACTGAAACTTTCAAATTAGGACTTACAACTTAAATTTTTTGATCAACAAAATGCATGCTATAATACAAGGGAAACTGCATTAAAACTTGAAAAAAAAAAAGAAGCTTTGTAGATAACATAATAGAAACTTCTTATTTTGATCATTTTTATTACAAATATAGATAAAAACGTACTTAATGATTTTGTAGATATACCTGTGACTATGTTGTATATATGCCAGAACAGTAGGTGCAGAATGTAGACTTGCTGAAAGTGGACTCAACCCATCTTATGAACTTATTCTCATTTAAAGCTGATCTGACCTAATTGTGGCTTGTCAGAGGAAATGGTTTTGCGTAATTGAATTATTTTTAACATTTTATGATTGTAGTGATTTATTTGTAGCAAAGGAACTCTCTTTTTTCCTTGTATAGCTCTTTTATAGATATGCAGATTGAAATGATATTTTTGTTCAAGTCTTTATGGTTGAGCAAAGGTGTATGGATTGAAAAGTATGCATCAATCCTCATACTTATAAATGCATCCTAATCTCTTTCATGTCATTAAACGTTTCTCTAAGGTTTTGTGGACACTTCCTCTGAAAAGTAACTTAAGGTTCAAACAATGCACACACAAAAAGCATTGGTCCCCCATCCACTATTCTGGTACTTGGCAGCAAAACTTGCTACAGGGCTGTGAGTAAATCTTTTGGTGATATATCTTCTTGAAATGAAAACAAATTGATTTCCCTGCATCTTAATGTTAAATTTGTTAGTTGAACCCCTTCAGAAATAAAATTCAGTGTATCAGCCAATTTTAAGTGATTGATTGTTGACTTATCACCTACATTTCAGTCAGCCATCTACAAGAATATTGTCAATATTAAATCTCTCTTTGGTGCAAAATAGGTTGGGTAATCCTGACGTAAAGCATGAAATTTACAACAGTATTCAACCCAAGTCACTTGAGTCATTCATACATCTCTGCTGAGTCACATTCATGCACTCATTCTTGCTCAGTCATATTAGTGCTGCAGTTCCCAATCTAAGTATTACCGAGGGGTCTATGATCTACAGATTCTTCTTTCTTGGCTCACCTATCATTGTTTGTCTCTGGGTACTCACGGTCACATTTTTGGAGCTACAACTTTGAAAGTTTTTATGATCACCCCACTTAGCCCAAATGTCTGTTTGAAAAAAAAATGCTTTTGGCAGTGGGTGGGGGTGGTAGGGTATCTATGGTCATTTTGGACCAAAAATGCCCAAATTATGTGCTGGTATTTTTGTCGATAATTTCAGATAAAGGTCTGCAAATGAAATGAATGAACCAAAAAGTATTTATGCTAATTTTGTTGTGGTAGAATGCGAAAAACTACTTATTTTTCCTGAGATATTTGACCAGCACCATGTTTGTTTTCTGATATGTGAACTCTAATCTTTGATGCTCTTATTCTGAGTGATTGTTTGAGCAACTTTGTGACGGACAGGCTTGAAAAAATATCTTCTATTTATGATGTTATGACTACAATTGAAATCTGAACATTTTTTCAAACTTGAGATCAACATTTGTTGTCGTTGATTCGAACTTTCACATGGAAACCCTTTAATTTGAAATCAGCAGCAGCGGTCAGAGTTGTCAATTTATTTTTTGTATGAAAATGCTTCATTCCAACCAGTAAGTTTTAATATTGTGATCTAATGATGGCTGGAGATTGAACTGACTGAGAGTGATTTTTTTAAATCTAGTTTTCAATTATGTTAAAAACACACAAGGCACAATAAAACTGTTAAAAGAATTAAGAGTATTGAGAAAAGCAAAATATTGCTTGTGGGTAAAAATATATATGCATATATGAATAGTAATTCTAAGGGGCATAGAATGAAATCATCTTGGCTAAAAGTCTGATTATGAATTGTTTGAAGAAATGAGTCGTTTGTACGTTCGGTTCAGCTCAGTTCAATTCTTTGGCTGTGTGTTATTTGTATGTGAAACCCCACCCCCTCATTCTGCCCGAAAAATTTGCTTCAAAAATAATTTTTATTGATTTTTAGACGGAATCATCACAAAAAAAGAAGCCCCCTTCAAACACTATTAGCATGTAATAAAAATATATTCACTAAAAAAAACAAAAAAAAAACTGTCTGTGTATTTTCTCTATTGTACACTCCCTGTGAAGGTGTATGTATTCTCTCTATAATGATGTTTGTATTCTCCCTTTCTCTCTCTCTGGATGTCTTTATATTCTCTTCTTCTTTCGAAAAGTATTTCTGTTGTCTCTCCCCCTCCTTCACTCTATGTGTCTCTGTCTATCTATGTGTGTCTCTATTTACGTCTCTATCTTCCTATCTATTTCTCTATCTCTCCTTCTATCTATATCCAAATATCTCTCTGTGTCTGTCTGTCTGTCTGTCTCTCTTTATATATATATATATATATATATATATATATATATATATATATATATATATATATAATAATTGTGTCATCCACAGACAGCTGTATCATTGTATTACAACTCTTCAGTGTGTGTGTATAGACTCGATATCCCTTTCAGTACTGCTAGGGTCGAAACCTTTGCGCGCGCGCGCGCGCGCGCTCGCTCTCTCTCTCTCTCTCTCTCTCTCTCTCTATCTATCTATAAATATATATATATATATATATATATTTGTGATAGGTTTGTTTCCTGCTGCAGCCCCATTTTCTTTAATTGTTTATTGTATTTACGTTGTATAAATTGAATGATATATTAACCGTGTAACGACAGGAAATCATCTCAGATAAGTTTCTATATAATATAACGCAATTTATAATTCATTCTGTTGGACCAAAATTTCAATTTCTTAAATACATATATATCTCACTGAATATCTTTCTCTCTATTCGTCTATATCTATCTCTTTATCTATGAGTCTGTGGTCTGCTTTTAGTTTGCATAGCTCATATTCCCATCAGATCATTATCTAATCTTTTTATTTTGTCACTTGAAAAGTCTTTCAATCTTCATATAGTTAGGAATTCATAATTGAAGATTTCTTATTTTAACACAATATAACTCAAAGCCTCCATTTTGACTCTGGAAAATATTTATTTTATGTAAAATTTGTGAAAATGACCTAGCTTCTGTACTTTCAGTCTTGTAGACAAAATGGACATGCTTAACTAAAGTGTGTATATCAGATTGAATATTGATGAGCAAACATTTTTTTCTCATTGAACCATATTAGGTTGAATTAGATTTTTAGTTTAGGAATGTTTCTGGAATAAGCCTTTTAACCCTTTGTCTGCATAGGTCTTTCTTCTTATAAAGGGGAAAAATTATGTTATGGTAGTCTTCATTGTAAATTTCAACTTCTATTTGAAGTTCTAGCTTTGTTCTATTTGATTTTTGTTTTTTGTAACCTTTAGGAAAAAGCATAATTTAGATTCATCAAAGGAATAAAAAAGTAGTTTTAAAACGGAGTCATAAAGAAAAGATTGTTTTGATCATGTTTGCCAGAATATCATTTTTCTTGTTGAATATTTTTATTGCCAATTATTCATATTGTTTTGTGTGCACTGATTATCTAAACTATTTTTCCATCTTATATAGAAGAAAGTTTCTTTTTTTCCTAATTAAAATGTTGCAAATAATTGAATGATTTCATCAAAGAGATTTAATTTCTCATACTTGAATCTTTTGAAATTGATAATCTTCTTTGTACTTTTCCCCCTCTCTTTTTTTCATGTCCTTGGTCTGAGAGTACTTGCTCCTTGATGGATGAGGTTTTTATTGATTAATTTCTCTGGGAGAACTATTTTATCTATTATACTATTCCTTTAACCAGCAAATAGACTAAAAAACAAAAAAAAACATTCAGAGTGCACATACCTCTGCCAATACCATATACAAACTAAAAAGTGAATGGAAATCCGTTTATATATAGCTACAGTGAAGTGGGGGTAACTGTTTTTTGATTTTCTATATTTTGGACTATTCTCTTGATGTAAGAAAAAATATTTCTCCTGCATCCATCCCAAAATTCAGTCAATCCTTCTTAAGACCATGGCCCACCCTTCCACAAAAATAGAACTTTTAGAGATATTGTGTAGACAGACAAACTTCAGTTAAAAAAAAAATCTCAAAAAGTCGAATCGATAACCGTATCTCACAAAAATGAATCACTGTACCTTGGACATGTATCAGAACTAATCATCTAAAAAGAGTAGATCTTTTATCTAAAATTATCAGCTCAAGATTTGGGCATTGTTGGTCCAAAATGACCATAGAGACCTCCCAAAAGAACGTTTTTGAAAAAAAAAAAAAAAGAAAAAGGAAAGCATTTTTAGATGGTGCCTAGTGGTGCAATCATGCAACTTCTAAAGATTTAAGGGCTGAAAATGTGACCAGGAGCATCTGGAGAGACACAGTTGAGTCAAGACAGAAGAATCTGTAGCCCACTTGGCTGGCTGGTTGGTTGGGACTAAAGTTATTAGATATAAGTGAAATATTGTCTTCAAAATGTACCTATGCTATGGAGAGTGTTGTGAGTTTTACAGGTCCTTCAACTGACCATTAACCCATTAACTGTGAATGACAAACATTTAAGTTATTACTCATTTCTCTGGCTAACCCAATAAAATTTCTGTTCATAGTGATTGATACCATCTTAGATCCATGTGTGATTCAGGGCTTTTATCTTGTGAGGCATCATTATTACACTTCATCATCTGCTGCAGTTAATGGATGATTATGATTGGAGATTATTTCCTCTCTCCTCTTCATGTTATACCCTTGATCAGTTTTTCTCATATATTCTTTCGGTCGATACTTGAGACGGAACCTTAAAATGGCTGCTTTGCTCTCTTTCATTTGAGCCAAACCTGGGTGCTGAGGAAAAATAAACAATGAGCTGGTTATCTTGACTTTTTTGGTGTCAAAACTCCCTTAACGACACTCTGCAAGGTCCTGCATCCACCTTTAATCCGGGATACAACATATTTTTCAAGTACAAGAGACCAGAATTCTAAAAAAGAAATTCTGCTTTGAAATCTCAATTTATTCTCAATAATCTATGTGCTGCCAATGGAAAGTATAGGTTTTTGTGTATGTGCGAGACCACACCTTTGTCTCAAATTTGCATGTATATTAACAATGGTGTTAAAAAATGGCGGCAGTATTTGAATAATTTTACAGTTGCATTGTACTCAAAAAATATCTAAAACATTGTTGCTCTGTATTTTCTCATGTTCAACTAGATTGAACCCAGATTTCTTTATGCATTTGCAACCAAAAATTAAATGAGTAGACCACTCTCTAATTAGTATTTAATAGTTATCTCCTGTCAAATGTTACAGACAAAAATATAGATATACATTTGATGTATAAGTTTTATGACAATGTCTCCCTTTTTTTTCACCTGCTTTACTCTTACTTATTAGATGTCGAATCTTGGACCATTAAAAATTTGGCTGTGCAAAAAGTGCTAGATTAGCGCAGAAGTGCTTAAACATTTTGACCATATTTAGCATCTTTTTGGTGCTTCTTCGCCATTTTGGTGTTATTTTGGCTATTTTCAAAAATTATTCAACGGTTTTTAGCAGTCGAACTTGAGTGAAAGTATTTTTTGAGTTGGCAACATTGAGTTTCCTTTCATTGCTAACCCCCATGTTGAACTGGTTGTCCATTTCTTTAACTACTCATCAATCAATGTTATGCAAAAATATGCTGCTAGCATTCAGCTTTAAAATCTTATAGGCAGTATGATGTAGTTTCGACTGTATTAAGTGGTTATTTTCAGCACATTTCTCTTTTTCCCTGTATTTCTATACATATATAGCTAAATCTGCATCTCATTGAAAAGTGCATACGTTAAAGTAAGATTGTGAAACTACTGTTTTCATGAAATCCCTAGGGATTGTGAGAAATTGTTGAACATAGTAGAAATTTCACAAAATCCCTAGTTTTATAATCAGTGTAGTAATGGTTAACAAGCTTGTGGTGCTGAACATTGATATGATTAGTTTGATCTTCACTGGGTGCCCCACTACTGTGGCCTTGTGTCAAACTAAGCTAAGCTTGGTAGATATCAAGTATGTTCTGCTTAAGCATTCTGTGCATATACAGCTTGATTTGATTCAAAGCCACGAAAGTGGAGCACCCAGTGAGGATCGAACTCCTTAGTAGTTATGGTCAGTCTTGCGAGCCTGTTAACCATCACTACACTGATAGTGAAACTAGGGATTTAATGAAATCGCTCAAACGTTCAGGAATTCCCCCAAATCCTATACACTAGACTCTGTCAGAGAGTCAAGACAAACCACAGGTTAATATTTTGAGTGTGGTCCATAGTGGAGTAGCTCTGATATCGAAGAATTCATTGATTTTTGGGGGAAAATAGGCTAAGAAGATGACAGTGTGGTTTTGGTGTCCGTTATCTATCAAGTTCCAACTCTGCTGAACCACAACATAGCTACGTCACCGTGTGTAGCCAGTGTTGTCACTGCCATCTAGACTGCTTCTCTTTATGGATGATTTGAGGTATTGAAAGTGGCTGGTGCTGCCTCCTCATATTCTACTAAGTGCGTTACGTTATTGCGTGGAGAAAGGTGGGTGAAGACTTCTCATTGAAAAGTGGATACGTTACTGTGAGATTGTGAAACTAGTAACAAAAACATCGTTGCTCTGCTAATCTCTTGACAGAATTGAAAAAAAAATTTTTCAAATTAAAAAGATATTTATGTGTTTGCGTTTATTTGTTGGTGTATGTTTGTGCTTATGTTTCCAGAGGTATTTATATTCTAGTAAAATTATTTCATCTTCAGGTTTAAGCTGTATCAACCCCCTTCCCACATATTTATAAACTCAAACACACGCACACACACACATCTATATACACACACATATACATATGCACACACACACTCATACATATATATGCTTATACATACATTCACATGTATGCATACACACACACATACATTCATATATATACATATATGTGTGTATGTATGTATATATATATATATATATATATATATATATATATCCACGCACATTCCATTTTAAAATATCTACATTTTGCAATTCCTTTGGGTGTTAGCAATGAGCTCGCGTCAAGTGTTGATTGCTTCATTAAAATTACAGTTATTGACTCTATACACAAATGCATTTGAAATGATGTAATGAAATGTGATTTTATGCGTGTGTGTAAACCTTCATCTAAGATCTGTTTTTGATATATCTGAGCTATCATGCTGAAGAATATTCAAATACATATATATATATATATATATGGTAAATATCTAGCACATGCACTAATGTGCAAACACTTTATATATTATTACTTGAAATATGTGAGATATAGTATTCATACAATATATCTATAGTGTTCATTCAGAAATATTAGAACCCATTTTCAATAGACTACTTCACTCATTCATCATTTAAACATCCTCTCCTTCCGTAATTTCATAGTCAAAGAATATACAGTATGAATTGTGGTTCAGATAGCTTGATTGGTGGGTTAAAATTTTATTGCTGTACGAGTCCTAATTTGTGTGATTACAATTACCAGCTTAGAGAATCGTAAAGAAATCCTTCTCCAAGGTAAAAAAAAACAAAAAAAACATAAAAAATAACTGAATTTGCCACTTATGCACTATTTGACCACATTAGTTGTCACTAAAGAGGATTTAGTATTTACCGATACACATTTTAATACATTGGTATTTCCTCTTTATAGAAGGCTGATTCTACTATCTTCATCCCCGCTACCATCACCAATAAAGCTGCTGCTGCTGCTATCTGCATGCTCTCCTTCTCTCTCCTTCTTCATTGCGTTTCCACTGTGTATATGTCGTATGCAATCTCTGCAGAAACAGTCTCTTTCTGCTTCTGCCCTTCCTCTTCATATACAAGCATTTCAAAAAATTTAGATCACTACAACTTTTATTTGTACTGCTACTTCTATTATTACCAGAATCTCTAATAGAGAGCGACCATGTAAGTACTTATAGCGGTGTGCACAATGTAGCTCCCAGAGGGAAAATAGAAGAACCCTATACGGTGAAAGGTTTTTGTACCCCCTGTCATAAATTCATCTGCCTACCTCTGGCCTCGCTTGGTAGAATAGCCACCCCACTCTGCTGGTCACTACAGCTAGTTTTGTTCATTACGAATGGAGCCTGGCACTAGTGGTCACTTTGTGCCACATGTATACGTGAGTAACATCCTCATAATTCCTTCCTTTTTCTTTTGTTTCTTTTTTGTCAATTCCCATATAACCCTTTCTCTCCTTGTTTCCATCGGTTGCACCCCCCCCTTTTTAATTCAAAGTCTGGGGCAATGTTGTCTCCTTGCTTCACTTCTGTCATTCTTCTTTCTCTTGATCTTCGATTTTGTTATTACCCATCAAAATTCACAGATGCATTTGAATTTCTATGTTATGATCTATTTTACGAAAACCATTATAATAAGATTGATTTTCTGAAATCCCTGAATATTTCAGTCATTTCATGAAACCCAGTTTCATAATCAATGTAGTCAAGGTAAACTTGGTAAGTATCTAGTATATTATGCTTCAGTATTTATAGTGTATATACACAATTGTTTAGTTCAATTCAAGGCCATAGTAGGGTAGGGCACCCAGTGAGGATCAAACTCATCACAGTAGTAATGGTCAGGATCACAGGCTTGTTAGCCATTACTATACTGATTGTGAAAATAGAGATTTCATTAAATTAAATTTGAAAAAATCCTTAGTGTTCACAATCTTACTGTAATGTGCACTCTCACTTATACACACACAAACATATATATATATATATATATATATAAGTGCAGGATGTGATGCATTTGGTACAGATACCTGTCTGTGTTTCTGTAGAATTTGTGCAGTTTCTCTGTTCTCTTACTTTAAGAATTAAAGGCTCATTTCATCAAGGCTGTTGATACTGTTAATAAATGATTATTTTCAATCAATTTCACCTAAAGTTTCATTCAATTGACCTGAACTTGTTTGAGCGAAGGTGTCCATTGTATCAAATAATGGGTAAGAGGTATTTTCATCTGCTAAATTGTTACCTTTAAGTAGATGACTTCATTATTACGGACAGAGAATCAAAAAAAGTCACTGTTGATTATTTAGGTAAACTTGAAAGAATGGGGACGAGTATATTGCTATTGCTATGTGGGTTCATAGGATGTCACACAAACCCATCTCTTTTTGATGGGTGTTCATTATTAAAAAGAGAGGGAAAATTGGTTTGGCAGACTTCTTTCTACCAGCAAAAAACTCAAAACCTTGAAAGTATTCTCTCATAATTAGTCCCTTTTTCCTATTTTTTCTTGACAAATGTTGTTTTATAGCCAGTAAAGAAATAAACAGCTGATATTTGGTAGGTATAATTATAATAAATAAATTCATACTACTACTTCTGTGAAAATAGCAGCAGTGCCACAAACAAAGCCGTCATCATACGATGACCCTTGGGTCAGGCATGGTTTCAGGGCTAAAGAGAATGTGTGTGTGTGTGTGTGTGTGTGTGTGTGTGTATATATATATATATATACATATATGTATATAGTTAGCCTGACGAGGCCCGAAGAGGGCAGAAACATGAGCTAGTTTGTGTAGTGAATCCACAATCTACTATATATATATATATATATATATATATATATATATATATATATATATATAATTTTGACTCAGTGTTATTTCCAAATTGTTCAACTATGAAGATTTCTGTATGATTTTTACTTATGTACTATCAAATCAGCCTAGCCCCACAAATGGCCTACCTACCCAACTGACCAACCAGCTAAGTGGGCTACAACTCATGCTCCCTTTGCTTGTCTATATGCATGTGTCTCTGGCCGGTCCTGGTCACATTTTGGGGGCTATGAAAATTCGCAAGAGTATGCCCCTGGTGAACCATTAAAAAACATCTTTTTTGGTCTCTATAGTCATTTTGGACCAACAATGCCCAAAACTTGTGCTAGTATTTTCTTGAAGATAATTTTAGATAAAAGATCCATTTTTTAAGGTAATCTTAGATAATTAGTTCTGGTACATATGCAGGCTATGGTGACTCATTTATGTGAGGTATGACTATCAGTTTCTTTTTTGGGGTTAGGCATTGGGATTTAACGCTTGGGTTATCTCCAAGAATTCCTTATTCAAAACAAAGGTGATTTGGTTTGCTTCAGATTCTCTTTGAGTCGAGCCTCAAAAGTTTTTGTGTAAAGAATCAAGAAATGATTGGGAAACACTTTGAATAGAACAGTTTGATTTGTGTTAGCTTTGATGTAGTACTCTTATGGTATTGCTGTACTAACAAATGAAACTAAGTATATGCTGAAAAGAGAAAAAAAAACACTTTGAATCGTTATCAGACCTTGAGCAGTGTGGTTTTGAACAGTGCAGACAATTTTTGGAACAAATTAATCGCATTATTCAAGGTACCACTGTAATCATATTCTTAAAATTATTCTGCTTAAAGTTTGTTACAAGACAGTTTTAGCATTGGAGAATTGTTTCTGTTCATTATTTGTTTACATATATAGCAAATGAAAAGATGGAGAGAGTATCTTAAATAAACAAAGTACATGTCATTGATTTTTTGCTCAATTAGTATTGATTTATAATCACTTGATTGCACTCTTTGCACTTATCTGAACTAGTTTATTCATGCCCTCATTTTTATGATGGTAATATTTAAATAATTTTGCAATTGCTTTGTACTTGAAAAAAATATCAAACATTATGTTGGTCTGCATTCTCTTGTTTTGTCCAACCAGAATAAACCAAATTGTTTTACGCATTCAAGTGGTGCCCTTATACTGGCTACAGCTTTAGATATTCCATTATTACTTTCTTGATCAGTTTGCAATCTGTGAAATACACTTAAAAACAACAAGATTCTACCTATAGTGGGAGAGGTGGATTCATGCCGTACCCAAGGTCATCAGTGCGAAGTGAGCTGGATTTTGAAATATGCTCTTGGAGCTGTTATCCACTCACCCACCCTACCTCTCCTTTATACATTTGTAAAAAAATCTATATTAGTAAAGGAAACTATAATTAGCATTTAATCTCGCTTGACAAATGTTTCAGACAAAAATATAGATATACATGTGGTGTATTATCCCAGTGGATGCGATGCTCTTATTTTCATTGTGTTAAAATACAAATTTGTTCTTAGTTTTAATAAAATTCCAAACCATTTGGCGCATCTTTATTGACTACAATGAAATATTCATATCTGACATGAATTTGTCAATCATTACAACTAAATTTAAACAAATACCCTTTTTTGTGTCAGCCATTTCAGTGTTGCATCAACATTATGAAATATCTAATTTCCAAAAGATGAAAAATTAGATAAAATAGTCAATTGTAATAGAAAAGGAAAGGAGTGATTATGGATCAAAATGCCAAATTTTATTCCTTTACCTTATTTATGGGCTCAGATTGTAATATAAGTAAACTATCAATTATCTGACACCCTTGGTTCTTGGACCCCACAGGATTATTCATTTTGCTGCCCCAACAGCCATCACATAATGATAATTTAATAGACACCTCAACCCACTAATTATACATGTTTTATATCTTTGAAGTATCAGAAGACAGAAACCTGAATTCGACCAATCTTAAAGATAAGTTACTGTTAAAAACAGTATATCAATATAAATGAAACAAATACAGATGTATTAAGGATATATTGTCAGTATGAAGCAGTTTCATTTGCCTTATACACTTGTTTAGAGGTAAGGTTTTTGTCATTCATTAGTTTAGAAATTTGTGCACATACTCAGCGGCAATTTTGTGATTTGTGGGCCGCTTTTTTCTTCCTACACCTTCCGCATAGAGATTCCATAATGTTTCTTGGACCTTTGAAGCCATTCTTCATTAATGTTCTAATTTGTGTCCTTATGATACAACTCCACTCAGAACACCACCTGTTGTAACTTCCTGAACTAGTGCGAGCGCCGCAAGAAATTTCGAATGTTTGCTCATAATATAATCAAGATTAAAAGAGGAGCCTGGTCATCAGTTGCCAGAAAATTGGTACTCTACCTGTATAACATTTTTCTTGAAGTAAATCCAGGATAATTTTCTAAACAAGATATCCAATTTTAAGTGTAAAAGAAAATAAATTGGTTTAGCTTCAAGACGATTGAGTAAAATTTATTGAAAAACTTTTAATGTCAGAGAAAATGAGATTTTATCTACAAATATATTTGGCTCTCTATGATATAGTACTGTTTGTTATAGTATGGTTTGCAATATAATATGGGTTGGTCAAATCCCCATGTTATGAAGGAGGAGTATTGTAGTTTGATGCTTGTGAGTGGCTTTTCTATCCTTTCATTCCTTTTATTCCTTGAGTGTCATGAAATCCTTTATCGATCATCCATAATTCCTTCCGTTCTCTGATCTTAGTTGATCAATAGAGTTGTTTCAGTTTTCAGCTTCAGAGTGAATATATCTAAACGTCTCTCCTTTGCTGTCAGCGTGATTCTCTTAGGTCAGCTTATTTGCTTGAGCCAAAATAAAATCAGAACTAGTCTCATCTTTAGAGATACAAGTTGGTTGAGCAGGTAACGGCACTGGCAAGCTAAATTCAAACTCTGGCTGGGACAGTTAGTGTTCACTTTGCATTAAAGGCATGAATCCATCTCTCCCTACAGCTATGTGCAAAGTAAAGTAAGTGATGCTACTTTAGGTGTCTGTCACCTCTAAGTCTAAATAACATATTGCAAATAGGTAAATAGTAAGTAGTAATGATATACATGAAGCCCAACCAACGAACAGCCAGAGTCGTAACCGGCGTAAGTGCACTTCTTACTTTGAATGTTGTTTTGTTCACTATATTTTGGCCAGTGTGCTTTCCAGCCTTCCTCAGGTGTGTGTCGCATCTTCAAATCTTAATGAAATAAGGATATTGATTCAGTTAATTTATCAAATAATGACAATATTTCATCCCATTTAGAAGAAAGCTGGAATTCCTTTAGATTGCATTGTATGCTACACTTGCCCACTCGATTACAGTAATACCCTGCTTAGTGCTACCCAGTTTAGTGCTGATTCAGCATTGGGCTTTTTTCCAAGTATTTTTTGTAATAAATTTTGTATGTTAAATTTATGAAATGAATAATGATAGAAGACGGCATAGTTTAACATGTAGCTATATACATTGATATTTAGTGATATTTTGCCAGCTTTTGAAAGTAGGTACCAGATGAGATACACAGCATTAATCCATTCCAACCTGTTGGGGATCAATTATGATATCATATATTTTAAAATGATTGCTCGCACAATATTATTTATAAACGTATCTAGAACATTAACCAAGGTTTGACTGTTTTTATGTTGATTACAGTCTTTCAAGTTGAAGGATTTTTAGATTATCTTGCTTGTGTTCTACTCAAACTATTTAATGCTAGCTTATATAATAAATAATCTTGTTTCATTAATACTAATAAATCTTTTCAGTATCATTTGTTAATCTGTTCAACTGAATCACTTAATTCGCCTGTAATTTTATTTAATAGTTTGTTCTAGGACAGCTGGATCCCCCCTTGCATAATTGCACCCTATAGGATGAGTGCCCCCCCCATGCACGAACGACAACTGACAATTATTCCTGGACAATTGAAACCTCCCTCCACATTAAGAAAAAAATCAAGCATATATAGAGAACTTGGAGGGGGTGGAAATAATTACTTATATAATTAATCTGACCTGACCTTACCCCTTATCAGTTTCTGGATTATTCTGATCTGCTTAAAATCTGCCTGTTTGCTTATTAGCAATGTCATGTCTTGACCTAAAAAATGTCATGACCTGACCTAGAAAATTTCTACTCATTAAGAGAAACTAGCACAAATATAAACCTAATTATGGACGAAGGAATAAATACTAATAAAACTAATCTGACCTTCATTCATCCATTTCTTGTTGCTCACTGCCAGGTCAGTGAGAGGGTTGCTTACATGGTCTACCCAATTGGTCATCCATCCAGGTACTAACTAGGCTTAATGTTGTATAACTTCTGTGGTCATGTGTAAATTTGTGTATCCAATGCGATTTAGTTATAATTGACCTGACCTTACGCTCTATCAGAGACATTATTCGAAAGGTAGAATGCCAAAATTGTTCAAGCCTTCAAGGACCACCATTTGTTTGGACACATTATAATGTATAGCCCACAATTCACAATTTCAGTCATGGAATTATAATTGTTTTTAATAGAGTGGTTGCAGGGGGAAAATTTCAGACTTTTGGAGGTATCTAGCCTGACAATTTGAAAAATTAGAATGTTTCATGTTCTGAAGTTATCTTTGGTAAACAGACATTTTGAAAAAAGAACCAAAAGTTCAATGAGGTATTCACTATAAAGTTTAAATGCCATTGTGACAGATCACATGACTGTGAGTAGAAGATAATTTTAAGTAAGAAGTATCCTATCCAGGAATACCTTTCTACCAAGTTTTATATAAATATGACTTCAAACAGCTGAGAAACAAGGTTGGGACTGACCTATAGATGGATGGACAGAGCCTCTTATAGAGAGGTAAGGATGCCACTAGAAATTATATATGTATATAAAAATATTTCAGATATTGTCAGTTTTAGTGATATAATTATAGTAATTGTTTTTTAATGGGGGAAATTGTCAGGGGAGCACTTGCCAGAAGGCATTCATCCTGGGGGCAGTTGTCCTATAGGAGCAATATATATACCTCAATATGTAATTGACATTTCCATGTTTCTAAGGGAAATGCAAGTAGTCAAGCAAAATGGCTAATCTAGTAGGATTCACTGTTTCACCGTTATTTTCATGTCTTTTATGAGCGAAGCCAACCTATTTGCTAAATTTGTTTCGCTTCGTATTTGAATTGACTTTACATTGAAATGTTCTTCGGCTGCTGCAGGCATTTCCAATTATAGGAACACATGCGTCTTTGTTTAGTTGAATGCATCTACCTGGAATATATAGGTAAATCCAACTGCTGCAATTTTGTAACTGTGAACTGGGGGAAGGGGGATATTGTAGCTTGTATTATTGAGTTGCTCTTGCTTTTATCCAATTGGCAGAGGTCAATATTTCTTAAACTATTTCAGTGTCATTCACTAGAGTTTTTATCATAAAATCTCATTGACCCAGGACTAGATATCCTTGTTTTTCATCTTATTTTTCTTTATGTATGATTTTAGACAGAATCATTTTGTATCATGAGCAAAAAGCATAAATTTACTCATTTCTCAAGTATTTATTTTATTCAGGTTTTCTAAACATCCTAAAAATATGTAAAGAAAACTAGGAGTAATAAAAATAAAAATCAACACAGAAAATGTATCTGAATTTTTCTACTTTACATGGATTTAGCAAATAAGTCTTAGAACTTGAATTTTTTGAAATAATGTTTTCTTATATATGTTTATCACAAAAGTAAAGAAAGATATAAATATCTGTGTAAATGAAGTCATTCATCATTCATAGTCAACATAATTTTATTCACTCTCCAGCGAATCATTCATCAGTTTAAAAAGCCTTGGATTGAGCCTATCAGTGGGAATCAAAATATTTTTCTGGAATAACATATCATCCTGACACTGACACCAAGCAAACTTCTTAAACAAAAATTGATCAAGAGATTTCTCGAATCCTACGCATTCTATATTTGATTGGATATCCTAGTTTGATATCCATGCATTGGAAACCTGATCTATTTTACTTACGTGATATCTGTTGATACACTATATTTTAGTACACTACTCTAACAACTATTCTCTGATTATCAAAGGTGAATGCTCTATTTTTATCACTTCTTTTATAATCATCAAATTATTTATAATGCTACACTCCAATGATCTTTACGTTATGCTTTTTGTATATTGATGTATGTATTAAATAATGCTTGTTGCCCATTTTATCTACTGACAGAATTTGTCACAACCTTTATCATTGTGAAAATGATCTTTTTACCATTTCTCTTCTCTTCCAACATCAGTTTTTCATGTTTTCACAAGTTTAGCAATGCTGTCAAAAATGACAGCTGTATTTGAAAGATTTTGAAATTGCAATGTACTTGAAATAAAAAAAAATAAAAAAGATTGCTGCCCTGCATTTTTTTATTCATTATAAACCTGGATTTTTTTAGGCATTTGCAAAAAAAATATGAATAAAGGAGACTACTCTATAATAAGCATTCAATTGTTATCTCCAATCATAGATGTTTCAGACAAAAATATAGATGTACACATGGTGTACATTGAGAAATGAAAACACTCCTAATGAGAGATGATTGAAAACATAGGCTACTATGCTCAAAAAATCGAAATACATAAAAAAAATGAAATTATTCCTGTTATTATCAATAGATATGTGTGAAGACTTTGATTCTAGTTTGTTTTTTTTTTTTTTTCTTTTTGAACAGTTTAATATGTCATCTTTTTATTCTTTGAAGAATTGCTTTTTACTCAAGAATTGAAATAAAGGCAACTATATAAATCTTTTTTATATATAATTTACTTTCATTGAATTTGGGATTAGTGGCATATTACTATCAAATTAAATGTACTATTAGAATTAAAAGTTTTACCCTTGCGATCTCTTTTCGTGTTTGTTTCAGAGAAAGAAAGAGAGAAAGAGAACGCTTCTCACAGATTTTAGAGTAAGATCAAAAGAAAATAAAAACTAAACAAAAAGTATAAATGTTAGTATGTCTTTTCGTTTGTGACAGCCTACTGCGAAAACTACTTGTCATAACCCCATGAAATTTTCTGTGGGAACTCCAGGGAGCCTTAAGCAGGTTCTTTGCAAGTTAGTCACCCCCCCCACAATATGTCTCAGGTGGGGAGGTTTAATTTCCCCTTCAAAATTATTCTAAAATGGTCCTATATTTTGTAGTCACTCACTGAATTGACTTTGGCTGATATGTAAACAAATATTTCTGTTCTGTAAAGAAAACTTAATTGAAAAATTGAATGATCTTTAATTTTTGATTTTCAGCTATCAGCTGGAGCTTCTTTTGATGATTCATTGCTGAATGAGTTTGAAAACCAACAAACAAATGTATCGTTAATAAACTAATGTTTTTTTGTTCATGATACAAAATGAATTCTGTATAAAATGATACACAAGAGAGAATGAAAAAAAAAGAAAAAACAAGGAAATTTAGTCATGGTTGAATGGATTTAGTGATAAAGACTTGAGCATGAATGATTCTGAAATAGTTTAGGAAGCCCTGATCTGCAACATACTGAAGGGAATAACTTTTATCATGATGCTATCTGTTTTTATTAAAGAATGTGCTGTTGTCCTTTGGTTGTAGCCTAGTGGCAAGCACTATTGTTACTTGGAAGAAGGGACCAGGCATGAAATGAAGGCTTTACAATAGTTAAGGACATAGATATTTTGGATGTTCATTAATTTGCTTATAATCTAACTGTTGAGGATTTTATATATATATATATATATATATATAGTCTGCAACAAGAGGACAGTGATGAGAGCTATGTATCCTCACCATGCTGAAATCATACTGAACTGCTACCTGTTGGTATGTATTGTGCAAATCACCCCCATCCTCTATTTAAAAGAAAACTGCATTTATTTTAACACACTGTAAGTCAGTCTTGAATGTAGTTATCAGGATATTTTTTTTTTTGGTAACCTAAGGGCCATTTATTTTATTATCATCACTGTTGAAGGTAGTACCTTGAAAATGGAAAATCACTGATTTATTCAGTCTAGATAAATCATCTTCTGTTGGTAATCATGCATTGCAATGAAATAAATAAAATATCTACCTTTATAATTCACGTGTGCATTTACATTTTTTGTCTATAACATTTGTCAAGGGGGATAAATTTTATGTTTTTTTTTTGTTTTGAATTCAAATGCATAAAAAATCCAGGTTCACACTGGTTGAACGTAAGCAAGAAAATGCAGAGCTACATAGTGTTTTTATATTTTTTTAAGCACAATTCAATTGTAAAATTATTCAAATACTGCCGTCCTTTTTGCCCCCATGGGTGATTTAGTCTGAATTACAGTTGTGAGTGGAAATATCGTTGATGGCAGACCACATAGAACTCTAAGATAGTAATTCAAACCAATCTTTCTCCAAATTAAAAATAGCTTTGCAACGATCAACTTCCCAAGTATATAAAAGTTATTCAGTTTTAGAATCAGCTCCTGCTGGCGTGGGCATCCTCTACCACTATTCAAGAAGGAGGGCAAAAGGATATATTCAGAATAAATTCTTGGTGGTTAGCCTGTTACCTATGAATCAATACAGTTGTTTTGTATGGAACGTGAAGTTAGGGTTATATAAAACAATTGTACTACACTATTATTCAACTTTCAGTGACAAGGCCTGTTCAGGTGGGCCAAATCCCCTCTCCTTGTTTTCTAGCAGACACCTATGCCTGTTGGAAGAAGTACATGTATCAATTCATGTTTGTCCACAGAATATCTCCAAAAGTTTTCAAAGAATTTCAATGAAATTTCATCAGTGGGTGAATCATAAAATAAGGGAAAATTGATTAAATTTTGGGCTGTATCCAGGAATTTTTTTTCCTTATTAGACATCAGTCTGAAGTACGGAAAATTGAAATTTATGAAGTTACTTCCACTACATTACGGCTTGTATACAAACTGATTCTCATTTGATTTTTATTTGCTGTATGGTGTTGGCAGAGGTACTTGCTCTCTGCTTTCTAGTTTCTAAAAGGTTTTTTGGTAGTTTCATTCTAGGAGTAAATTCCAATTTTACTGCTTTCTTTACCTTGGTTCTAAAAATCAATTCTTCGATTAAATTCATCAATCTTTTAAGTTTGATTGTCTTGGGGGGGGGAAGAAAACCCAAACCTTTAACACTTGAACATTATCTGACCCAATCTGAAATGGTTCATTTGATGAGAACCTAAGGAAATATACTAAATAATGTATTGCATATGCTGGAGTATAAGACAAAGGGATTAGACGGGTATTTGGACGACTCTCAAGGTTCATTTCTTGAAAAATTATACTGCATCTAATGTGATTAAAACTTGGGATTTTGCTAATATGCTTTCATCTTGTCTTTGTGACAACACCTCACCTTTTGGTGACTGTTTGACTTGAGTTTAAATGACAGCTTCATACTTACATAAGAGTTGATTGATCCAGTGTTGTATCTTAATTGGCTTGTATACTTCATAGCACTTAGCCTCAGTTTGCTTGAGAGAGAGAGAGACGGCATGCGAACAGTCCTTGGCCGACTTTCAAATCACATATTTTTGTTGTCTTTACTTTCTCTGGAATGTAGCGTTTTGTTCAGCTCATTTATCCCTTTTAGAGAATTTCCAGTTCATTTTGTAAGACACCAACTTCAATGATTGAGACATCTGTTTGTGATGTTTGAACAAAAAGAGAGGATCAAAGGCACCTGTTGTTGTTGTTCCATTTAGTTTCTTACCTTCTTCTGATAATTCAAAAACTTCTATTGCTAGTCAGTGTGATATAAGTTTATGTGTTTGTAGATCATAAGGTTTTAAGCTGTATGGACTTTCATAAGGGAAAAGTAATGCCCTTACACTGGCTGCACACTTCAGCTGTCCCTGCTTGATTTCCACGTATACATTACTACTTAGACCATTTGTGAATTAGACATGGAGGCAACAAGCATCTGAAGTGGCATCACTCCCTTATTTCACAATTTTAACCATAGTAGTTGGGGGAAAGTTGGATTCATGCCTCTCTCAAGAGCATTTGTTTGAAATGAACATGAACTATCCTAGCTAGAATTTGAACTTTGTACTATGCCCGCTCGACCACTTTGCACCTTCTATTCTCTCATACACACAAATATATGAAAATGTTTTGGTCTCTCAAAGCATCAGTTCCGAATTACATGCTTTTTGAATGTTGCAAAATGTAGAATAAAGAAAGAAATATTGATGGAGTCTGCTCGACAAGTAATGGTCAATCTAAAACCTAGCAGCTTTAAGATAGGATTATCAAAGGCTATAATTTCTGGGTTATTGTCAACATGAACAAACAGAAGCCCATAATGCTTTTAGTTAATGAGAGCATCTGTTTGTTTTTCTGGAAATAATGAAAGCTTTTAAGAGGATTTTTAAAAACATTTCATATCATTATATGTACTAATTACTCTTCAAAGGGCTCAAAGGAAAATGGACATAGCAAATATTGTTTTTTGACTTACAGCAGCCAGCGCTCTCTGCAAAGATCTATAGACTTGAAGTGGGGTATTAATAATGGATAATTAATAAATTGATTATTAACGCAGGCCCAAGAGACTTTATCATCTTTATAGTTTTATTCATGAGAGATCTTTTTTGTCTGATAGAATTAAAAGAATTAACTCTTCTCCAAGAACAGAAAAATTGTTTTGCTTACTGCATCTGAAATGTTATATACTGAGGAAATCGGGGTACATTATTTTCTACTGCACTATAAATAAGTCCACTTTGTAAGTATTTGTAACAAATTTTCCATTTTTACAAACCTTGATCCAAGCCCCTACCCCACATCTTCAAGACCTACCCTTCTAATTTGTGCAGAAAGAAAACTGTGTGTTGGTGTAAGGTGAGGCTAGTCTTGCAGGAAGACTGAAATGGATATAAATTTTGAAATTTATACTCACTCACTTGAAAGTTACATTTTGATAAAGTTTAGATACATGTGTTGCGAATGTTTAAGAGTTGACATTATTTTGTCTAATCAATTTCTCTTTTACAGTTGGTGTAACCTGATTCAGTAGGGTTCTTCCTATTTTTGTACTTAGCTATTATTTGAGAGCTAAATTTAATGTTCTAAAAATTGAGTTCTTTGCTCAAATTGTTATGTTAAGCTTAGTGTAATATTTACCTTTGTGTTTCGGTTTTCATTGATTATTTGAGGGTCTATCTTCCTGAAAGGGCTACAATTGAAGTTTTTATCAGTCATTTTGGAACTACTTTATTTTTGCATGTAGTTTCAATTGCTTCACTAATTTCAGTGTATTAATTTGTTATATTCTGTTTTGGGCCGTAGCCAGAAATGGATATTAGTTACACAACATATTATTGGGATTAGTCACGTATTTGTGTATGTTTGTAATGGGGACAGAACTTCATTATCCCTGTCTTTGGAGCTTAATTAAGAAAAGCAACAAAGATGAAGAGAGCAAAATGATCTTGGAGGAAGAACATAGTACTGTAATACCCTGTTTAGTGCTACCCCATTTAGTGCTGATTCATTGTGGAGAATTTTTTTTATTTTTAGCAGTTTTTAGAGCTTCTTTTTCAACTGAATTAAACTTTGGACAGAAGAATGAGGTCGAAAATAGATTATGAGGTCTATCCAAAAGCCAGCCAGAACCAATTGCATGGCCTTAATGTCGCTTAGCATCCAATCAGAGGAGACTGCATGCATGAACAGCCTCTTTCCTCTGGGGTTACTGAGATGGTTGCATTCATAGTGACCAAGCAAGTAATTCTTCACATCTTGATCAGGCTGTTCTGGCAAAACCTTGCATCAACCAGGTTTGCCAGCCTTCATACAGTCTAGACTCCCTGTAACCTTTTTGCTTTAAAAAGTGATTTCAGACTGTATTCAAGGCTAAACGTGACCAAGCTGCTGATGGCAATCTCGAAAGAGGACTTTGTAGACTTTTTTGAAAATGGAAAGGTTGCTAGGGTATCTACAGCCTTATCTCATTTTTTATGACTTGGATCGACGATTCCTTTTTTCAAATAGCTGTCAAGAGAATCTTTTATCTGTTTATCATCTTTTATCTGTTTCTCTTTCTTATTTTGCCTAAATAACCACAAACATATGTTTTTCATCTTATAAAGTAGAGTTTTTTTTGAACACGTGGTAAAGATAAGACTCAGTGATGTTTTATTTGAAAATTATTGCTTATCAAACTTCAGAATCTTTCTCTGGCTTAACCTTTCATGATGTTGAAACACAGCAGTTCTCATGAACTGCTACATTTAAGTGACATGAAATAAACAACATTTTTCTCTGCTTCGATTCTTCATTTGATATTATGTTTCTTGATAAGTCGTCTGGGTTTATAATGTTTTATTTTTCTTGCTTGTAACAGATTTTTTGTGATGATTCAGCCCCAAAAGATTCTGGTTGTGGATACCATGAAAAGTATCAAATAAAAATATTCCTTTATTCAATGCTTGCTCAAGTTAATTGACATACGTTTTTTCTCTATTAGTATACCAAATGCAATCTGTTTTTTGGTTCCTGTGATATAAATCCAACTTGGGCTATTTTGGTATACTATCTCATAAGCATTCAATAAAGATTAGTTATTATCACTAATATTAATAATGATGATATGGTATTTTCTAATCGTGAAGTAACTTTTATTTTGGACTTTTTATAATAATATTATAATAACCTTTACAGTTTTCTTAGTACTAAGAGTATAAATCTACTTATATGATATGCTATGTGTATCGATATTGTTAGTAACTTTTGTCAAGGAGGATATCAAATGTTCATTATAGTAGTCTCCCTTATTTTTTTTATTTTTTTTTTGGGAATGCGCAAAAAGTTAGTGCTAATTCTGTTTGAATATAAACAAGAAAATATAAAGCAACATTGTTTTCAAGTACTGCACAATTGCCAAATTATCCAAATATTTTTTTGTAGCCAGGGGTAAATTAGTGCAATTATAAACTCAAATAGTCTTCTCAACCCAAACCCACTATTGTCCCCCAAATCTTAGATGAAACAGGAGAAATCCTTGTGGTAGATGACCCTATATAAAGAAAGCCCTTTTGAGTTTGTGAATATTTCTTTTTTCAACTTTATGTAAGTGCATTTTTCCTTTTGTTGATGTTGCCAGCCCTACCCCCAGTACCTGTTCCACCTATTTTCCAATGATTTCCACTGATATTGATTATTACTGGTATGTTCTGTATATGTTGTGTTGGCATTATAATCTTAGTCCTGCTGGCTCCCCTCCTCCATCCAATCCCCTCTCTCCCTCACCAGTTGCTCTACATCCCGCCTCACTGACTTATTATTGATCATGTGTAAAACTCTTCAGCCCAACATCTTTCGGTTTTTTCTTCCTACTCTTTAGTAATGCTTATTTACAGCATGTGTACCTACCTACTAGGGCCCAGATGTTCAACTTGAAAGGGAGCTCTTTATCATAATCACGGATAATGTTATCAAATTGTCAAAGTAATCGAAACCAGTTGGTTCTAAACATGTTAAAATTATTTGAAAATCATCTCAAATTATTATTAGTTTTCCAATGCCCTGATGGCAGGACACAAATTACTTTATAATTGCCTTGTTCTTTCAAAATATCAAAAAACGTTGTTGCTCTGCATCATTTTGTCATGTTCAGCCAGAATGAATTCTGATTTTCTATGCATATGCACCCTAAAAAATTAAATTAGGGAGAATACTCTATAATTAGCATTTAATAGGTACCCCCCTTGACAAATATTACAAACAAGAAATATAGACATGAAATGTGGTGTTTTGTATAAGTAGGTGTGTACCAACTGAATACCTCACTACTAGGGCTAGACTTTCAACTACAGAGGAAGCTATTTATTATGATCACGGATAATGTTATCAAACGATTGTTATTCAAAATGAATCAAAAATCATTAAAATATTTGTATTAATCGTATTCATTTTTATGATGCAAAGTTATTTATAACAATGAATATAAAAAGTTCCAATTTTCATATCCTTTGCTTAATATTATCTACCGTTTGTTATCAAAAACAACCCATCCCAAAATGATAGCAGTGGCTTCCTCTTTATCTACTATTGGTGGCTACAGTAACTACTAACTGCACTATGTATATTACCATCTCTGCCTATTTAGCAATCACCAACATCTGAAGCATTTTTTTACTCCTACCATTCACTGTCTGCTAGCAGAGTATTTAGGATTTTATAAGTGCATGAATGTACTGACTGGTATGAATATGAGGTGTGAAAAATTTGTTCAAAATTCCTTTATAATTGGATCTTAGATTACTATGTTTATACTATGACTCTTCAAAACTGTTTTTAGATTTGCTATCATTTCGATGACTGTTACTGACTGACAGGTTAACGTACAGAAAACTCTCCCCACTTCTCATTTCTTATTCCACCTCCTATATATGAATGAAAGTACGAGGGAGAGAATTTGCACATCTATGGTCTCACTTTCAGGCTTGTTACTAGAAGACGGTCCTCTTCACTTGACAAATCTTTTATTTTCAGCTTGTACACGTACAAAAAAGTTCTGTCTCTGGGATATTTGAAAGTCAGGGTTAAGTTGTGTGCCCCTTTTGTATAGAGAGCACAATATCGGCTTGAGCTAAGATGACTTTTTATCCTGCTTGTCCATGTACTGAGGGGGAAATGAGGATCATTTTATGTGTGAATGCGTCCAATGTAGGCAGATCTCCATCTCATTCTATCTAATGAAACTCTGGAACAGAACGTGTAACAGAACATTCATCAACCCATTGACTGTTAATGCTAGGAATTTCCGTCATCGTTATGATTAACTCTATAAAATTTCTGTTTTATTGTGAGTGAGGACAACATAGTTCTCCCTGTCAGTCAGGGGCTTTTATCTTGCAGTAGATAACTTGTAGTGGGTAAGGGCCTTTATCTTGCAACAAATAATGATAACTCTTCACTATCTTCCACAGATAATGATGTGAGCACAACTGAGAGGAGCAATCATGATGACAATTTACGCATCATTAAACCCATCCCTTCTGTTGGTTTTAGACTGTCTTCCAAGCTATTTTAATTTTATGACCTTGTTGGGCCTGTTTACCTCATGTTGGGTCTCTTAAAGAGCTCAAGTCTATATTGAAGTGTCACACTTCTGACTACTCTATTTCCCAGCATTGATGGCACATCTTGACTGGCAAAAAAAATAAATTAAGCAAAAGTAGGATATGTCTATGAAAGAAGTTAACTTTAGCCTAACATGGTGTTAATCTGACCTTGCTTGTCAAATTGTAAGCTTCATTTTGGTACTTATCCCATCTTGAAAGCTCATGTGGTTGTGGAGATATGGAATATTAAGTATCAGGAATTTAGGGAAATTTTTTAACCAAAGTTTTGAGAAAAATGATGTTGAAAGTATATGGACAATGACTTATCTAGTGGTGCAGTCTCAGAAAAACTCCTTAAACATGTTCTGGATCATTAAAAATTCATGTATTCAACAGGAATGGTTAGATTAGGTGTTCATGAAACCCTTTTTTATAAAATCTGAAAATTGCCAAAATTGACCTGCACTGGCTATTTCCAGCTCTTGCTCAAAACAAACCCATGTGATTAGATAACTGATTCAATATGTAGGGTCATAAATTTTTAATACTTTTTTTAATCTTTGATGCCAGGAAATACGATATGATGTTAATAGGTTATTTTCTGGATGTGTATCTTGTCTAATGAATGTTTTGAGAATAGTTGTTTCCTTTTCATTTATTAGAAACTGTCCTCCTAGGTTTCTTCAGTTTTCAAGTCATTCTGGCTGGCTGGCTGACTGACTGGATTTGTATGCCTCACTTGTACAGGATGTACCAATGGAACTAGTGGGCTGAAGATTAAAACATTCACTCATTACTACCCCCAAATAAGATTTTGTGGGAGTTCAATTTTCAATGTAAATTTATGCTAAATTAGTCCCTTAGTTTATGCCTGGCAGTGTTCTTGCTTGTTTTATTGATAATTCAGACTTTTTCAGTGGTCACTGCCCAACAAAAGACAAGTAACTGATTCACTGATCATCCCTAATCCCAATTTTTTAATTGATCACCCCCAACACTGCCTGCAGCCAAAAGCTGTTGATCATGTGACAGTTTCTATCAAGCAACTAATCAGCCCTGTTTTTACTTCCTTTCAGTTGAATAGAAACCTTTTCGATTTTGAAAACTAAGCAAAATGTCTTAATGTTTCTCGTTTGATAAATGCATTTTGAAAAAAAGCCTCTACTTTATTCATTCTTCAGTCCTTTTAGATGAAGAGAACCATTGAAACATTTGGTTTACTTTATCTGAAAGAGAATTTCCAAAATGCACATTGTTTCCATTTTTCCGTCTTCCTTTTCCATCAGTCGTCATTTATTCAGTTAATGAACCTAATGGGAAAGAAAGAAAGATTTCCCTACAGTATTTGCAGAACAAACAGTTTCTATAAATAACCCTGACAGGTGAAAATCATGTTCTCTGCTCAAGACATTGATTTAATAGTTTCTTTCTATTCTTTCTAACTATGAAAGACGAATCTGTTCTACACGGTAACTGCATATTTCAGTATGAACTGTTTTGCACACTGATTCTTAATTCTGGGTGCACGTTTAACAAAAGGAAAATTTGTATTGGGGGGGACGATTTTGGGTGAAAAAAAAAGTGTTTGGTCGCTCAGAGTTAGGTTCAAGCTTCACTGATTAATTCCTATGTGCACAATACTATTTCTGATTGTGCAATACTATTAACTACTTAGTAATTTTCCTATAGTTTTCATAGTAACCAATTATCTTAACATATTGTTGTTTCTAAATTTCATGCAAAGAAAATTCTAATATTTTAGTAAATGCCCTGCAGTTTGTATATCATTATTTTTTCAAAGAATTAGCAGCATTATTTTTAACTGGAATATTTTCCCTTTATAATTTGAGGGACTTCAAATCTTTTGAATGGTTGAGTTGGGGCATGGAGAAAAAAAAGGTCAAGAACCACTGGTTTAGCTGTTAGAAACAAAGACTGTATTTGATGAAAATCTCTCGTTTTTTCTCATTTTGTTCTGATACTAACTGGCTTGGATCAAAGAAGTCATCTCCGTTGAATTAATATATATGCTGGTCTCTCTATCCTAGATGAAAGTAAAAAAAAAATGACTTATAGCTAGTGTACATATGTCATCAAAAATGTGACAGTTTTATTTATTTTTCTTATTCTGCTCATTAATGTTGTTTGCTGCCTTGATGTATTGTCCCCTGTCCCAAATGTATACAATCTGATTGATGTCATCAGGCTGGTGAGGCTCTTGTTGGAGTTCAAATTGCAGTAATTCCACTTGATTCTATATATTAATCCCCTTCAGCATTACCGAAATGAAACAAACAGATAGATAAACCAAAAAATGAATAAAGACATTTATTTATGATATGGATTTTGATGAAATTTCAAGCATAAAGAAACGAAAACTCACAAATTTGTTCTATTTAGTTACATAACATAACATGACATGACTTGTTTTCATGGGAAGCTTGTAAATGATTCAAACTGTTTTGAGTATCACTTTGTCTTCTTCTGCTTTTGGTATGAATAGACAAGTTAGAAAACAAAAACTTAGTCATGTATTTTAGCTTAATTAGTGAAGTCACCATTGTGATGCTGTGAATATGTTCTGAAGATTTCCTTTTAATTCAATAAAGTTATACTCTGTAGATCAGAGCAGTCCAGACTTCTGGCATTGGTGACGCACTTTTCAAAAGTAAAATTTTTCTGTGACACATTGCTTGAGTTTTTTTATGCCAATACAAATAGATAATGCCATCTCAGCAGTTTGACTGACTCAGTATTTTATGAAAGATATACTAAATCATACTTCATTTAGCAACACATCTACAGAATATTGGTGTCACAGTTTGGAAAGCTCTGCTGTAGATACTTCCTTATTTAGCTTAAATCAACTAATCATTGCAGGTGGGTTTGTTTTTTTTTTGTCTAAAAAAGTTAAGAAAATTGGTCTCAGCAAAACGCATGAAATGATTCAAATACTCTAATTAAATCAAAAACCAGATCTTTTTCTCACTTGAAATGATTTGACATGCAAGGGAGGATAGTTTATTAGGATTATCTGAATTATTAATAACAAAATATCAATAAGTTTATCTGTTTAATTTTCTTTTTGACGCTTTTCGTGAGCACAGGAGAGTAAGAAACTATGATAAACCTCTACATGCAATTGTAAATCTCTGGTGTATTGATATTTTTCTTTTTTTTTTTTTTTTTTTGCTGGTGTTTATGAATGTTGCAACATTAAACGAATCAAAGTATTTAGTTGTATTGTTGCCATAACTATGTCTCTTCCTCCTTAAGGTTTTTTTTTTTTTGTTGCTCAAATTGATTTTTTCTTATGCCTATTCAGAAAGAAAATGAATTAAAAAAATTGATCTTTTATGAATTTCTCAATCTATTTTTTGTCTGTTGATCTCATGTTTATCATTATTTTTGCAAATCACTTTTTTTGCTTTTGTTTGCAGGCAATTTCTTCTCTGCTTTTATAGATTTATGAGAAACCAGAAATGTTTTTCAATGTCTTCTCTTTTTCTCTCTGTTGATAGGTTGTTGGAGAACCAACTCCAAGAGACAGAAAAGAAATCCAAACATACTGAACAAGACTTAGTTACACAGATCGAGGAACTTACAAAAGAAAATGAACGTCAAAAACAGGTCATCAGTCAGGTAAGATTCTACAATGAATCCTTTCCATCCTCATGATCTTCTTACTTCTTCCATGGTTTTCATCATAGAGCCTCATCTTGATACTCTCACTGAGAGCTAGCCATGAAAGACTGCCTGGTCTCTATTACGATACAGTTGCCTGCCTATGTGGGAAGTGAGCTTGATTTTATAACAGCTTGGTTTTATTAATTTTTTTTTAAGGGGTTTCTCTTTCTTTGCAATTGTAATTTCAGTTTACAATTTCTCAAAGTTTTGCAACTTGAGGTTTTGAACTTTGAATTAGTCTAGCTTGTTAGTTATTTCTATTTGATTATTGAAAATTAAACTTTACGAAGTTTTGGACACTTGAATTACTAAACTTCAACTGTATTGCTAACCATTATTAATTTTTTGATTATTATTTCTTTCATCTTAATTTTAGTTGCTTTTTATTGCAACTACTCAGATCATCAGTCAGTGTCAGTGAGTAAATGGTGTAGATTGCTGACAAGGATGAAAGAAATATTAGTAAGAAAGAGTTGATAATGGTTGACAATGCTTCATTTGATGAAATTCAAGATAACATCCATACCTTGCATAAGTGAATCATCATAATCTGTGCATGTACCAAACTGATTATCTATCAAATTATCTTTAAAAAAAAAGTAGATCTTTTATCTAGAATTATCTTTAGAAAAAATACCAACACAAAATTTGGCAATTTTGGTCCAAAATGACCATACGGACCTTGAAAAAAAACCAAAAAAAACAAACACTTTAAAAAAAAAAAAAAATCGCTCTAGATGATGTCTAGTAGTACACTCATGCAAATTTTCAGTGTTGTAGCTCCCCAAACAGGACCAGGAATGCCTGGACACAGACACACAAGAATCTGTAACCCACTTGGTTGAGAAATATACCTAAATAATTTAGTTCT
Organism: Thysanoteuthis rhombus; assembly: GCA_963457665.1. Lineage (NCBI taxonomy): Eukaryota > Metazoa > Mollusca > Cephalopoda > Oegopsida > Thysanoteuthidae > Thysanoteuthis > Thysanoteuthis major. Next base: position 46,741,760 of record OY735219.1, on the reverse strand, counting down.
CTTAAAAGTATTTAGTTCACTTTATATGAATAAACACAGAATAATTATTCAGCATATAATTTGGATAGATCATATAAGTTTTTGTACTAAATTAGATTTGAAACATGTGCTGATAGTAGAGGCCTTAGAGTGGACATCTAGACTTTGAGCAAGTTTTTTTTTTCTTTTTAGAACCTGTTTTTTTATTTTATTTTATAATTTTATAATTGTCAATAATTCTATGGATAGCTGGGTAGATATTACTCTTAAATTCATCAACCACTTGATACTGCTCCTAATTAGGAGGAAACAAGTTTTTGAATCTATCATGTAAGATAGAAAAAAATAAATGGAAAAAAAATTCACCTAAAGCTGGAAGGGAGTTATCCCCACTGATATCAACATTTGAATTTATTCTATGAATTTAAGAGTTGAAATCAAAAGCTGGCTGCCTTTGGTGCTAGTTTTTCTAGATTTACCTACTCATCAAAATATTCCCTCAGATTCGGTCAGGTTGACATTGATCTTTTGATTCTGATTTCTTCAAAATGCTGCCAGTATCAGAGTTGATGTTATGATGAATTTTTTTTCTTATTTCTTTCTTTTTTTCTTGGTGTAAGTTTAATTGAAACTCTGCCTTGATTGAGTGTTCATCAAGTTTTTCAATTGCTTGTGTTTCGGGATGTGCATTTGATACTGTTTATATCTTCTTTTCTAAAGAAAGTAACATAATAGACAGGAAGTGTGTATGAAGTTTGGAAATGTTTGGAAGGGTTGTTATAAGGATGTCTTCAGGAGCATTAGAGGCGGGGGGTATAGGGAGAGGGGGTTCAGGGGGAGGAGGAAATTGAGGGGAAATTATTGAAGCAATTCTGATGTTGTATTTCTGTTTTCATTAAATATTTTTTCTGCGTTCGTATTGGGATGATATTGAATGAAGAAAAATATCTCCCTGTACAGAGTTCTCATCACCTTTAAAGACTCTGCTTCATTAGGGTGATTAATTTCTTTTCATTGTTTGACTGAAAGAGATATTTGTATATATGCCAGAGAGAGAATTGTGTGTGTGCACATGCATTAATTTATATAGAAAAGGAAAAAGAGCACTTTGTATGACTGTTTGTGAAAATGTGTTCCTGTGTTTGTCAGATTTAGAAGAAAGCAGGACCTAAATTTGTGTGTTTGGGATTTTAATTTCATATAAAAAGGCAATGAAAATTATGTGTATGTTTGTGTGTGTGATTGTGTACCAGATCCCCGCACCATGAGTTCTCCTGTGTGGAAATGTTGCACCCTGGCTGGGATAAAAGGCCACATCTATTCTTGGCATAGTTGAGTGATTTTCTGGTGTGACATATCATGGCCATACTCAAAAAGGAGGTAGAAGCCATCACGCACACACACACACACATACACAGCTATGTGTTCAGTGTATGCAAACAGCTATGTGTGTCTGTCCACATCAGTACTAATACCACTACTGTTACAAACTAAAAATAACAAGTTTCATACAAAATGTATTGGGACTGTGCACATGTGTGTAGGAGAGATGTGTGCGTGTTTTTTATTAGTATATCATAAAATAAAGCTGTGATGGATTGATGTTGTATTTTGTTGAAGATTTCATTGATATGATATAAATATATCACCTTCAGTGGTCATTAGATTTCCAGAACCTGCTCAAAGTGTTGCTGATCACTTTTTGGCTTACTTATGCTTTACATTTTATGTAAGATGAATCATTTTCATATCTTTTCATGTTACATATAAGGTGTGTTTTGTGAGTGAATTTGCTGCTACCATTTCATATTAAAGTCCAGGTGGAGGCCAAGCTACGAGTGCTGATTCTTATAGCCTTCACTTAATGGTATACAAACTTCCGAAAAAATACATAATGCTTCTTGGAGACTTGGCTGTACTAGGAATAAAAAAAACCCAGTCATTTGTATTAGTCCTCACAAGCCATTAGCAGTAATTTTGATCTTCCCTAGTATCTGAACCTTTGCTTAACCTAAGGATTCAGTTGTATGTATGTGGTTTTTCAAGTGGATGAATCTACTGTGGATAGTACACTGGATATAAATATCTTGTATGAGTAAACAATAAAATAGGTGCAGAACCATAATGATCAGCCTTAATGTTAATGTGTAAGATATGGTAAGATTCCTTTAAGATCTTGGAGTATACATTATGATTACTGTTACTGAGTAAGATCATTGCGCATTGGTTGTGCTTTTCAATCAGCTTCTAATATGGCACTGATTTGAGTAAAGGGTAGGTTCAAAAGCTGATATTTGAATTCTGCTGATCATAGAAACTTCTATGACAGAGGGATCAAGGCAGCTGGATGTAAACTTGGCTTTGCTCTGGCAAGATGTGAGTTCGATCTCACTAAAAGCTTACTGTTTATTATCAATTGCTCTGTTTACTTGCTGCCGTAGAATGATGGCCTGATTGAGATGAAGTTGAAAAATCAGTCAAAATTAGTAGAATATTGAGTTACATTACTTCATCCAATAAAAAGAATCCATACATATAGTAATTAGCAATGTGCAGATGTCTTCTGTCATGCTAAGGTCCACAACTGACATAGTCAAATAGAATTTTGTTCATGTTCTGATGAACGAACGAAAATGTTAGATTTTAAAGAATAATAGAATTATAAAAAGTAATAAAAACAAAAAATCAAAAAAAATCTGGTCAACAGAACTCTATTTTCAAACTTACTGCAATGAAAATCTTCAATATTCACATTTTTCAAATCCATGTATTTTTTGTATGCTGTGAGTTTTAACAGCACAGGAAAAATAGTAAATCTTAAAACTGCTCACTTTTGCTGTTTAGTATTTTTAATTTATAATGTTATTTCTCTCACCCTATTGACTATCAAAGTAATTGTTCACAATTCAGTAGTCTCTAATCTCTTGCAAATCAAATGTTTTAAAGTTTTTAGAATAGTGAACATGAATAATGAAGCCAACAATTGGTTTTTGATTTTTTTTTCCATGTAACTCTATTCCTAATGTCGGTCCTACCCAATCAATATTTCTTGTATAAAATTTCATGCATTGAAATAATAATATTGATTTTGTTTGGGCACAACTAATTTAATTGTTTCTCTACACTGACACCATTGCTTCAGGGAACTCAGATGCTGTGTTATTTAATGAACTCGTCTTAATTTGATAATATCAAATAACACTCTCATTTGTATTGCTGTTATTAGCATTATTATCAGTGATATTTCTCATTATCAGTATCATTGCAATAACCATCCATATTAGAATAATTTGGAACATTATTCTTACTGTTATTAACACTAGCATGATACCCGAAAAAATCATGAGTTTTTTTATGCTATCTATAGATAGATTAATATGAGAGAATATTTCTATTTTTGACATCATTTTAAAATACATATATATATTCTTTTAGAGGGCTTGATTTTTTTAAATCTCATTTTCGAAAATGAATTATAAAATTTTCATCTAACTCTTGTTAGTTATGATATATTTTTTTTTAACTTGGTACAGCAATTGCATTGCTGCCTTAGTCAAATGAGTCTTATTGTATTTAATCAGCTTTAAAGAGAGGAAAATGTATGTTTCCACTGTGACTTCGATGTGAACAGATAAATGTACATACAAATCAATTTAGTGATACTGGTAATCATATGTATGGATTATCAGTGTTATTTTAATTAGCATTATCATTTTCTCTAACATTATTATCAGTAACATCATAAGGGCATAAATATCAGCATTATTGAATGTGATGAAAAGCAACTGAAATTAAGATGGAAGAAAGAAGTTATTCAGTAACAATATTAGCATATAAAACAACATAAATGCCAGTTCTTGGGCCAAAGATCATCGAGTTACATTAATGTTTTGCAGCAAATGATCAAGACTCACTCAGCCTGATTTATGTGGGACACAGTTTATCATTTTCTTATATTATCTTTGTTTTACTTTTTGAATTTTTCTTCTTTTACCCATTTTCTCTATTCATTTAATCTTTTGTTTTTCTTCCACAAACATTTTTCATGCATTTTTTTTTCTTGATTTGTCTGTTTAATATTGATTGTTTGTTATTCCATTTCAGCTCAATTCAATTGCCACAGTATGTATTTCAAAGTGCATCTCTCTCCTTTTTGTTATGTGCCATGAATGTATAAAGCATGTTACCTGCACCTTCCATTCAATTCTGTCTCTCCTTTCTAGAAATATTGCAAGGGTGTCTCTAAAAAGTTTGATCTTTAATCCTCCTATCACCCACACAATAATGCCATAAGTAAATTATATTTGATGTTTATTTTTTGAGTACTTTACCCATGCCATGAAAAAATTATAGTAGCATTTAAATAATTTTGCATTTTCATTATATGTGAAAAAAAAAAGAAGAAATCAAAAACATTTTCTTAATATAACCAAAGTGTACTCAGAATTTTTATGCATTTGCAAAGATAAATTAGGGATACTATTCAATAATTAGCATTTGATAGTTATCTCCTTTAACAAATGATATTGACAAAAATAGACATAATGAGGCGTATTATGTAAGTAGATTATGAAACATTTTTTTTTTAATGTCTTGTCAGTGTAAAATTTAAGGAAAAATTGCTATAATTACCTGTATATAATGAAGATGGTCTAAAGATTAAAAAAGTCCTCCTTTTTATTCTTTTTTTATAAGTAATTAGACAAAAGAAAAATAGTTGCAAATTATTCCTCAAATGGAAATCCCATGATATCAAATATTCAATCAAATTAATTGAGCTGCATCAGAAAAATTTCCAATATTATGATTTATTGATTAGCAATTTACAATTAATTGAAAATACCATTGGAATATTGTATTACTAATGGCTTTTTTTTTCTGATTTTATGGTTTCGATGTGATAAGATACGGTGGATTTCACAAGTTTAAGACCTGGGTTTCTCAAATGTTTCTTTTCATTTATGACCCCCATTTTGATGATGACCTCTCAATCACTGTTATAAAAGCAAAAGTGCCTAGACTACATATAATTAGTCCTCAGCTGTAAGGCTGAGGATACTAATAGTTACCACAAAAATTATCAAAAATTGTGATATATTTGTAACCTATATCAAGTTTTATGGTGTTTATTCTGAGTGAAGAAATAAAAAATCAAATTCGTAAATTGCATTCAACCATTTTACAATAAGCACCAGATGGAGAACATTGTAATGCAAAGAAAAATAAAAATGAAAAACCATTACTTTCATAATTTTTCTTTGAAAAAAGATTTCCCAATATTGACCATTGTAGAATAATATAATTGATAAGAGTATGTTTTTGAATTATTGCCATACTGATTACTTATCCACTGCGATAGTAAATGATTAGTCCTATCTGATGATAGGGGAATTGTTAGTTATAGAATGTTTTGTACTTCTCACCTAATATTGGAGTGGATAGGCCTGGTTAATCACTCAATTGAAACTTTCATGTGACTGTCTTTTGACTCCATGCTGTGTTGGGAGTGATCAATTAAAAAATTGTTAGAAAGGGAGATCAATGAATGAGTTACTCCTGTTATGTGATGATCACTGAAAAAGTCTGAATTTGCCCCCCAAAATAAAAATGAGCATAGACATAATATAAGGGACCAATTTAGCATATACTTACAAAATAGATTAACTCTCACCACCTGAAACCCATTTTGAGGGGTGATTTTTAAGAAACAAAAAGAATAATTTTTTTTTATATATATATATATATTAGTAGATGATGAAATGGTCAGCGCTTTAACTCCATTAATGCCACATACATAACCAGCCAGCCAACTTAAAAACTGTAGTTAACCTACGTTGACAGTTTTAATAGATGGTATATAACAATCTTGATAAATGATAATCAGTTGATTTACTCGGCCGTGAGCCAGATTTTGTTTGCCAAGGGCTGTACAGTTATCTCACTCCCAGTCAACTTGTAGAGACTTATTGGAACCATAACATATTGATCGTCAAAGTTCGTTACACTGATTCTGATCAGTTGACAAATTGGTAGTTATTTGAAAATTTCAAGAGCTACAAGTAAAATTACTGTCAGTTAACCAAAACACTTAGGTAATGCTTGGCCAAGTTGGACACCTGAATAGATAATAATCAGAGAACAAGCCTGACTGCTGCAGGATCAAACTCCACTTCTACTTCTGTTCTAATTGAAAATGATTACTGCAACTTTTGTATTGTATATATAATAAATACGTATATTTTTTTTTAGGATGAATGTATTTTATTAGAATAAAGTAAGTGTTTGTGTATCCATTTGTTAGACTTTCCAGTTGGTAAGAGAGTCAGCTATTACTCACCTGGTCATGATTTCAAATCAGGGTCGGGGAATGTTAACTTTATAGATGTATTTATCAAAATAAAATAAGCCCTTATATATTTCTAACATATTTTGGTAGATATTTAAGACTTATCAATTTAGCTCAGTCAGTATGTGACATTACCAATTAGCTGGTCCTGATTTCAAATCATGGTAGGGGAATGTTTATTTTCACTGCCCAAAATTTGGTGAAGATTGTCTTTGTCATTCTTGTTGTTCTTGTTAAAGTAGAAAAATAAAGTCAACTCCCGGTTTAGTCTGGATTTTGATAATATTGTACTCCAAGTTAAAAACCTTGAAAAATTGAGTAAAGATGATCAAGAATACTGTTTTGTCATGAACAAAAGTACCAATATTGTGGAATGATTGTTTGAGAAAGGAAGTTCTCTTCTTGAGTGTTATAATCTCCAAGAATTCAAGATATCAATTCTTTTTTTTTTTTCATTAGAATCTATTTCAAAATGAAATTTAGAAGAAAAAAAAAAGCCATCAACATTTCAGGGTAGCTTATATTTGTGCCCTTGGATAAGGTATACTATTATTGGAATACCTTAATCAGTTTTTTTTTTGTTCATTCTTTATGAAATAATATTACAAAATATTGAAGTATACTTTCTTATCAATAAAGTCATTTTTAGAAGTTGATTGTTATGAACGATTAACTTTTTAAAAAAATAGCTTATTTTTATGTTGCGAACAAACTGAAATGTAAGAGGGTAATGGGACTGACGTTCACCAGCTTGATCGTCATTTTACTCACTCCAGCTTCTTTTTTATGAATGGAATTCTGTGGGCAATTTAGTTGAAGTGCTTCCCCTCTATCTAAATTTAAGGTTATTATTGTATTTAGCTAAATCAGTAAAATTAACCGAGTGGGAATTGGGTCAAGTGAATAGCTAATCATTCCTACAAAGTCATTTTACTTGGAAAATGATAAGTGAAAACATTTTGATCTATCAAACGCTATTCAAAATGATTAATCTGGAATAAGCCTTGAAAAGATCATTCTGATTTTAATATACTATAAAAGATGATTTATCTAATTTTTAACTTAAATTACTCATCAGATACATTACATCAGTCATTCTCAACCTTTTTATGGATACCGCCCCTGTATTAGCTCTTCCCAGGATCAAAGGCTCCCTGTCAAATTGATACAATATGAACAGATAAACAGAAATTCAGTTATTATCATTTCAGTCTATGACTCCCTTCAAATGTGCAAAGGCCCCCCAATGGGAATTGTAGGATTAGGTCAATGCTTGCATGTATATTAAAACAGCTACTAGTCGCTTTTTAAAAACATTTCTGAATGCAAAATGGTGAATAATGCATACATTAATACCCAAATGGTTATTAGTATTCTAAATGGCAACTGGTGCCTTATTGATTTTGGTGTGATAGTCACAAAAGATTCAGCTTAGACTCAACTGAATCAGATTGCTTCAAGTGAAGACACAAAGCAATCATCTTTCTGAATTCATTTTTCTCTGTGCATCACATTATCAGCCTGACAGTTGCATTGATTTTTGACTTTATAATCAGTTTAGAGATTTGTTATTGAAAGAAATGTAGGTAAAATATGAAGGATTTTCTAAAATTTTTATCATAATGAAAATATGTATAAAAAGAGAAAAGAGAAAATTGATGCTCTCCTGGAGATACTGCTTAACAAAAATTATCAAGTGTTTGTTACTTGGGAATCTATTGCAAGATTGAAAATTTAAATTGTTCCTTGCATAAATGAGTTGTGTATCAGGACTAAAACAAAAACAGCACAAGAATAGGGCATCGCTGATCCAAATTGGCTGAAGAGATCCAAAAAGCACTTTTTAAAAAACAAAAAAATGCACTTAGATGATGTCTAGTGGCTTACATTCAAATTTTTATGGTTGTAGCCCTAAAGATGTGACCAGGAGTACCTGAAGACATGTTCACATACACAGTTTGTGGGGCTATAATGAATTGATAGTATTGTATAATTAGGAATTAGTAGATTAGTTTAATTGGGAATAAATCAGTTAAGCTATAGCATGACTCAGTTTTGAGCTGTGGAACTCTTTTTTACTCTTCAGACAGATTCTAAATTGTTCCCCAATATATTTAAATTACCCCTTTGTGGGGTGTGTACCCCTAGTTTCTGAATTATTGTTGTAGGGTAAACAAGGAGAGAAATTGGTCAATATCTGGTTTGATACATCATGGACACCCTTCTGTATTTCTGAAGACTTTCTCCCCTTTGGCTGCATAAGCCAACATATTCAATATTGTTTCTTTTCTGTTGTAAATGATTGCATGGCAGTCACATAAATTGCACATTGCACGATTAGAATTTTTTCAAGAGTTTTTCTTGTCTTTTAGCCAGACTGTTATCTACAAAAAAACAAGGTCTTTTTAAAAAAAACAAAAAAACTCATGTTCATTCCTTTTCAATTCAACCTGCCTCTCTTCATCTACGGATTTATTTTCAATTTCTTTTGTTTTTCAATCAGATTACAGTTATTAATACCTGAATACAAACAGATAAAAATGTTTAGTATGCAAAAATCTCTAGATCTGCAATCACAAGTTTGTGATGCTAACCATTACTGTTGAAATGAGTTCAATCCTCTCTGGGTACCCCTATACTGTGACCTTGTGTCAAACCTAGCTCAACTTAGTAAATATCAAGTATATTCTGCTTTAGTATTTACAGTGTAGTTCGTGAAACTGAGGATTTCATAAAATTACTAATCTTCAGGAATTTCACAAAATTACCAATTTTTACAATATTTCTCTAATGTATGCATGAACTGAAGAAGTTCTGTTGATAATGCAGTTATTTGAAGTGACTGTACAAATATTTACACATATACACAATGTATATTATGTGGCTGCATTTATGAGTTTTACATATATAGATGCAGTATGTGTATGAAATTATGTGTGTCTGTGTCCATACATAGATAAATATTCATATACTAAAATATATAGAAAGCAAAAACTTATGTTGGTTTGTGTAATCTCAATTGTTCAACTAAGACACAAACTTTGACTTGGTGCAACATTTGACCATTCCATCAAGTATGTGTGTGTGTGTGTGTGTGTATATATATATATATATATATACACTTACTAAATTTTACATATAGTAACATGTACCCACCTAACATGTATATGTTACTTAAAAATATACATAGAGCACACACACTCATCTATATCTATTTGGTGTTGCTCTTGCATCAAAGATAGTCTAGAATTAAGCCTTGTCGGTGATGGTTGTTGACATCTATTCTCTGTATTCCGTTATATACACTCACATGTATATTCACTCCTATATGAATTGCCAAGAATGTCTAGTTATGTATACCCTATAAATGATATTGACAGATACAAAATCCCATTATATTCATTTTGAACTTTATTGCTCTACAATAGAAGAATGTATGTCTTAGCCAAAACATTTATGAAAAAAAAAATCATTTCTCTTTCTCATGTACATGTGTGAGCATGCTATAGCCTTGATTTTCTGTGATCCAAAGACCTTGGTTTTCTATAATCTAAAGACCTTTTATGAAGGAACTGACCAATAAGTAAATAGATTGCACAAACTGCTTTTGTTGTCTTTTTTTTTCTTCAAGACTGCTTTATGAATCTTAAATTAGATCTGCATGCCTGGCATGTCTGCCTTTTAGCATTTACTCACAGTATTCTAGAATTAGAACTAGTCTTTATACTAACTTGTAGCACACTTCTAGTTTTAAAAAATCCATGAAAGGTCTAAAGTCTACTATTATTTGCAGCATTCTAATGTTCCAAAGAGAAAATATTTTAAAAAAGATATAGAGTATACGCTAAAAATTATCCTTTCCGGTGTCACAAAAATTATGCTTGATTTGGCCCCAAATTAATGCTAGTTCTATTTGAGGGATGAAACTCAGTATGCCGAAAATTATGAGTTAAATTGAAAACTCTTGCTCATTAGTTGGGCAAGTTGCTTCTCTAAGAGCTGGCGTTATTTTGTGACACTCCATATATATATACATATATATATATATATATATGAGGAAATTATCTAAATGCTCCCCAATTTTAGATAGATTTATTTTTATTGTCATTTTATTTTCCCTTGAGGGCTTGAGCTCTTTCCTAGTCCTGTTTGTCCATCCAAAAAGAAAACTTATTCATTTGACAACTCCTGCCACCCCTGCTCTTTTTTGCTCTTGTAAGCCCCTGCACACCTGTTGAATCCCACCCTTTTAGTCTTTTGATTGCTGGCTTTCAGCTCTCACATTGCCCTATGTTATCTCCCTCCTATGTTTAACTTATTAGCTCAATAAAGGCAGAGCCACAAGGTGAGAGCTTCTCAAGCTACCAGACCTTCTCCTGCAACTGTTGTGAAAAGGCCTCTTCTCTTGCATAAGCGTTGGTGGCCACCCAAGGATCTGCAGCCGACATGGAAAATCCTCTTGAATTTTTTTTCGTGAAGCCAAGGCATGATAAGGATCAATTTCCTGCCCTTGAAATTGCAAAATGAAATGGCCTAATCACTATATTCAAAACTAACCTAGTAGTTTCAAATATTTTAGGATTGACCACTGCTGTAAAGGCAATATTCTAGTTTGATTGCTTTTCTTTAAGCTCATCTTTTACGCATGATAGTGTATTGGCATTGAGTAACAGCAAGCATCTTCTGCAAGGGTTGAAAAAAAACTCCTTCGTCTTTCGGTTTGTTAACTCAGTGAACTGGTTAGTATGAGAAAAAAGAAAAAATGAACCAGGACAAATGTATTTCTTTTTTCCAGCAGCAGCAGCAGCTGTGTGATTTTTTTATTTTTCCTTTATCCTTATGTGTTCTGTTGGATTTTGTCCAACCTCTGCTGAGTTGGATTATGTTCTGCAACTATAGAATTGCAGTTGCAGTAGGGTGGGGGTCTTTCTGAAGTTTGATTTTGAACTAATGGTAATGTTTTGCTTATGATTTCATTATTTTTTATGTTTGATTTTTTAAAAATGTTGTTTTTTCTCAAAAATAATAAAGGGAATCAATGTTCAGATGGTATCATGTTGCAAAAGTCCCTTTGACATCTGATGATGCTAACTTAGTATCACAGAATCCATTTATAAAGCCTCTAATTTCATTTGTATTAGCATTTTTCTCTCTTTTCTTCACTGTTCATTATATCTCTATTTACATTGAATCTACACAAAATGAAATTATGCTGTAAACCTGCTATGATATGGCTCAATAGAACTTGGCATCGTTTATAACCTGGACCCAAATATGAAAAAACGTTAGTTTTGGCTCTCAAAATTATAGTTAAATACAGAAATAGAAAGACTCCTACTGAATCAGGTTACTCCAACTGTAAAAAGGAAATGAATTAGACAAAAGCATTTCAGTAATCAATAAACAAAACACATTACCCTGTTCTCTTTCATCAGTCTCTAAAAAGATTACTAACATGTTGTCAAACTCCTACTCTAGACACTTGTTCTGTTTTCTTGCTGAAGTAGCCTCACCCACACGGTTTTCTCTTCATTTCTGCACAAATTACTTGGGTCAGTCTTGAAGAAATTGAGTAGCAGGAACTTGGATCAAGGTTTGTAAAAATGGAAAATTTGTACAAACGCTGACTCACTTATTCAGCAGTAGATCTTATGGATCCCAATTAGCTTGTTGTAATGGGTCTACAGTGTTCTTTAGTAAATCTATCACTTTTAGTATCATTCCTAATGATGTAAAAAATAAATTTCAACATAGTTTGAAATATCATTACTACTTAGCTACTTGTGACATCTGAGCTGCTCTTGAATAAGAATGTTAATTCATCAAAATAAGGGAGAAGGGGTAGAAAGGCACTTCTTAAAATGCTTCATTGATTCATGACTATACCTAATATCTCAATTGTCTGGATGTTAGAAAACCTTTTATCGAGACATTTTGCAATATCATAACATGTGAACATAGACCCCAGACCTGCATTGAGTCTTATGTGTTGTTTGTGTTGTATACATCACTGGTTTTTGCCTGCTGTGTTTTTTTCACCGCCACCCTTTGTTGTTGTTGTCTTCTCCGCAGGTCGTCACTGAACGCTTTAATGAACTTAATAAGGTGACTTGGTCAATCATTGACTACTCCTTCTTACATTTATTCCAATTTCTTTTACAAATACAAGATTCATAACAATTATCATTTTCCTCTTTATACCATACCATGAAAAGGCCATTGTTATTTTTATCTCCTAATGTCATAAACTGCATGACACCTCTCCTAATTCACAGTCGAACTATTCTGTGATGTGAATTGAAAAAATAGAGGAATTTTTTCTGTGAATTTAATTTGGAAAAAAAAAAAAAAAAAAAAAAATCCCAAGGTGGAAGGGGTGGTAAATTTGACTAGTTATTATTCCTCTTGATATTAACATTCACATTTTGGATGGATTTGAGTTATTATCTATTTCTAGCACATGTACCTGGATTAATTAATCTGAAAAATTATCTAAAATTATCTTAAGAAAAATTCTATCTGAAATTATCTAAAAAAAATCACCAGTGCAAGATTTGGGCATTGTTAGTCCTAAAATGATCATAGTGACTCAGAAACCTTTTTTTTGTTGGGGATGGAGATTAGATAGTACCTAGTGGTGTATTCATGCAAATTTTGAAGGTTGTAGCCCCAAAATTGTGACCAGGAATGTCAAGAGGCACAGACATTCAAAGAGAGAATAATCTGTATGCAACTTGTCTGGTTGTTCGGCCATTAGTGGTTCTACAGTGAATCGGTAATTCATCATTGTTATTTCTATAAACATTATCTTGATTTCTGAATCTTTTAGTTTAATGACAATGCAAAAGAATGCATCCTTGTGTCTATCTCATAGAAAGCAATAAAGATAATTCTTGGATGTAATCAGTCTTCCTGAAAGTGTAAGAAATTTTATCAATTAGAGATGGCAGTAGTAGAAAAAAGGGGGAACATGTGTTTTTAACTAATAATTTTTACTATTAGGTGAAGTATTGTAACCAATTGTATTGATTTTGATACTATTCAGCTTAATCTTAATATTTGGTTGTTTTTTTATCACAACTTAAATTGCTGTGGTGTAAAGTGACAGCCTGAGAAGGGTTGTTATAAAAACAACAAAAAATTAAAATGAAGATAAAGAGTAGTCAAAATCAATACTATAAGTTTTTAACAATATAGGAAGAATAGCAGTAGGCTTGCGAATATTTTAATGGGTTGGTCAGTTATTTTGATTTGCTTTTATTATGCATGAGTGGAGGGGGTTAAAGCAGATCACATGACCGACAGGCTTATCAAATTTTATTCACTGGTCTACTGCTGTAATTTGTCACTTTCTTGCTATCACTTTGTATTCCAATGCAGAAATTTTTAGCTTGTCATATATACTCATGTTTTACTTAATGAGACCAATTTTTCAACCTATAAGAAGGGGGTGGTGAATACACCCAAAGTCTGCAGGCCTAGACTTGGCCCCCAATTTTTATTGTCTCAAACGCACACCTTGTGTAATCCTTGATCTCTTGATTATAGGTTAAAAACTGGTCTCTAAATGGTTGCATATCAAAATATACATATTAGCTTTCTTGTGCTGCATCCTCAGTTTAACATGATCATTGTTTGCCCTCTTCCAAAAGTGAGGATGATACCTAGAGAAACTCCTGAAAGGCCTTTTTGAAGTATGGAATCAAGAGAAAAATAACCTGTTTCTTTCTCTAATATTGTTATTGCTCCTGCTACAGTTCCAGCATCTTTTTTATCTTTGCATGCTTTCTTATGTGAATGCCTTTACAGAATTTTTTTTTTCTTTTTTTTTTATAAACATTTCACTACCCTCTTTGTTATCCAACGCTTGGTGACAAGATGGTTCCACCACTGATTGCGACTGATTGTCTACCAATAAATTTATTCTTATTTAGGAAAATTTGACTTTGGATGCAATGTTCCACCCTAGCCAGTTGGGGAGGCAAAGGCAGTGTCTGGGGGCATTTGCACTATATTGTAGAGGCGGGCATAATTATGAATTAACAGTCATCAACAGGCCAGAGGAAATTTTTTGCACCTTCACACCTGTACCCCAGGTAGACATCCTTCTCAAGACACCCTGTCTTTAGCAGCAAAGTATTTTAATTGAAGTTGTTCCATTTTGTTCGTATACATGGCTTTTCCAATAAGCTTTTCAGGTCTCAAGTTCCAAAGACATGGAATAGATCTTTTATTTCTCATGGCAAGAACTGAAGAGTCTATGAGGGGTGGGGATTTTTTTACTCTGACTATTCCGTAAAGGGCTTGTCCGGTGATTACTGAAATATGTATCCAGTAATTGGAGTAGAACAATATTTAACACTTTTAAGACTCCTATGACATACACATTCCAAGGTTTTCAAGGCTGCTGGGATATGCACTTTCCTTACATCTCTCCTAACAGTCTACTGGGGAGTATGTGTCCTGAATAACAACAGTTTGATGGGACAAATGTATCCCATCATGATTTTGGTTCCCAAAAATATGGAATGTTTCTTGATTTGGTAAAATGTTTTTTCTAATCGTTAAATAAAGATTTAACACATTTTAGATTTTTTATACCAGCTATGGGTAAATATTAGGGCAGACTAGGCTCTCTTGCTATAGTTGCCAGCAAGTCTAGATGGACAACTCTGATTTCAAAATTAGGCTGAGTGGGGAATGGGCACTTGACGCATGCACATGTGGTGCTCGAATCATCCTGCACTGGGTTATGGGATTTCAAAAGAAAATACTGAGTTTACAGGAATAATACCCAGCCCTCAAATCAGGGTATCTGGATTGAAATACTTCCCCGACATGGTGGTGATCATCTCTCTTCTACTTTAAACTTTATTTTGGGTATTGGCTTCCTAAACACTCATTTGTTCTGAGAGATCTCTCTTTGGTGACCATGTATATCCTGTAGATGGTGCTGGGGATGCTGTAAACCTCTTGTCTTTATCTCTCTTGTTCTTTTTTAGTTATACAATCAAGATATGCAAGTTTGGCCATGTGACCAATGTTCGGATGTATAATGTGTCCATACATTTAAACTAGAATGTCAGTCAACTAAGTAACTTGGTTGAAGTTCTTTCTTTCTTTCTTTCTAGCTGTAAAACAGGCATTTTTTACTTACCCATGGGAGATTTGTATGGTGACATTATCAATCCATTGTCATTTGAAGTATTGTGATTATTCCAAGAAGTATCGGGACAAGTAATACACTGTTAGCCACCCTTTCTTTCAGTTGATGCACATTGTCATAACTCTGTAGAGGTGGTTATCACAGAGTTTCAGCTGTGCCCTGAAGCAGTTGTATAGTTTACATTGATTTCTTATCATGTGGCCTAACCAATATAATTTTGGTATGACTTGGTCCACTTTTATTAAAATGTATGGAAATTATTTCCTTGCTGGTTTGGATACTGGCACAGATATAGAATCACTGAACTAAGTTCAAGTTTTGAATGAGACTGCTTGCATTCAATTTCTATGAATGCCCAGGACAATTGTAGACCTTACCCATGTAAGGCAGTCATTTTGAGAAATGACTCTGACAAAAAAAACAAAAAAGAAAAATTACAGCTTGTAGGGGGCCGGGTAGAAACTCCACTCACAGCTAACTTACTACTGGAACTGCAAAGCAGCCCTATGTTCCCCAAGGAGTTTACAAGTAAGACAAAACAATAGTCACTATTTTAAAGATTTAATAGCAGGAATAACATCTGGCTGTAAAATTAGGAGTCTTTCTAAAAGTTAATGATGATCATGGCAAATGTTTTGTAAACAAAAAGTAATGCCTCAACAAAAAGATGATTCAGTAGACTTACGTTATTTTGGCAGCCTTGTGGGAATCAAGAGTGCCATATAACGAATTTGCCATTATGAACGGCTGGATTTTATACAAGATGTATTAATAATGAGGAATCAGAAAGTTCCAATAAAAATGAATCCCTATTACCCTCCCACAGTTTAATGCCCAATCTTACTGTAGACAACATTATTTTGAGGGTTTGTTAATTTTAGTTTTTTGAAATAAAACCCTAAGATCTCATGCTGTTGTTGCAAACTAATCTTCAACGTTAGGCCTGCAAGAATATGAAAACAAACATGCCATTTGAACATATGTGTCTTTGAATAGTGCTATTAGAACAATAGTTTATTGTATTTATGGATTATTTTTAAAACTGATTGCCTAACTGTGGAGGTGAAAAAATATTTTTGTCTTATCAATGAGTTAGTAAGAAGTTACACAAGGACAGTTTCATTACTTGGAACCATTGTTTATTTTTTAACAAAGACTGATCCATGTAGATGTCAACCCGTCCAAACAGACTATGGCCAGATATAATTTTGTTGAGCTTTGAAATCAGTCTGCTGTTAATCTTCCTAAATGCAAAACAAATCATTCCTTTCTCTTTTGCTTTCTTTATTTGCAAAAAACGACACCAGAAAGTATTGATTTGCAACAGTCACTTTTTTTTTTTCATTTCCTATTTTATAAATATGTAGATAGAAAAATCCAAAGTGCCTTTATTACATACATATACACACACACACACACGTACATATTTTTTCAAACAAGGGCATCTAGGGTATAGTTTTTGACTATTAAAAATGCATAAAGCCTGCACAATGTTTTTTTCCTCCACTTGTATGATAGTTATCAATAATACATACACATTTATCATAAGTGGTAAGTATTGTTGGCTGCTAACCAGGAACCTTAACTCAAAGATCTCCCTTCTTTTCCCCTTAGCTCCCTGTTATGATTTTTAAAGCATGTGATTGCACCCCCAACTCTGCCCAAACATTATGGAGCATATATAGATACTAATGATGACTAATAACTTGGATGTATCTTTTACTCTTATTCTTTCCCTTGATTATGATAGTCCCTTCGTTTCTTGTCTTCAGGGTTCATAAGGAAAGAAAATTAATGATTTAACTTGTTCATTTTATATTTACCAGTATGAAAGAAAACAATACTCGGTATTACATGACCATTATTATCATCAAATTTTGTCTACAGGTTTGCGAGAAGTTATTTCTTTTGTTTCATATTCATGAAAAATGTGCTTAGAATATTTTTTATTCATTTGATTTGTAAATAACATTTCCTCAATAAATTATAAATAAATCACGAGGATACAAAAATATATTGATTGTTTGGTTTCCTTATGAGAGACAAAAAGACAGTCTTGTTTGCTGTATATAAATCAATATAAAAGCTGATGAGTTGGTATATACTAAGACCGTTATTGTAAATTTAATCAAATCCTTAGAGATCTAATGTGTAATTGTGGCTAGGAAAAAATAAGACAATTTAGCTAAATTCAGAAAATATTGGTGCCACAACACTTATGATAGTGAGGTCTGGCAAATCTTGGGGATGGTCTATGTCCAATGATGGTCAGTAAAAGAATGATTATGATTAAGGGCTTTTGAGTTGTGAACTATTGAGTCTTAAAGTAAGAGAATGTGAAGAAACTGCTCAAATATCTACTCATGTTTCTATGGAGTTCAAGTGGTTTCTTCACATGAAGTTGTAATAGTGTAAATAGATGTTTACATTGTATCAATTTGGTTTGAGGTTCTATCAAAAAGTGAAGATTCCATTGTTTCAAATAGTGGGTTGGAGATATTATTATCAGCAAAATTGTTCCCTGTAAGTGGAAGAGTCTTTTTTACGGATAGAAAAACCATTAGAAAATGTCACACAGTTCTTTTTATTTACTTATATATTCAAACATACATTATCAAAAATAACTGACAAACTCTATTTAATTTCTTAATCCATTTTTCTTGTTTGTGTACAAACCTTTTATTAACAGCATTGTAATTTTTAAAAAATGTTCCAAAGTTAGATTTCAAATTTCTATGTCTTTCTACCATCATCGGTCATTATCAGAAAAGTGTAATTAATGTTGTTCAAAGTGTAATATATAATATATATATATATATATATATATATATATATATAATCGATTGCGAGACTGGCCTAATTATGAGATGACGAAATTCTCTCTCTCATATAGATTTGTATAAATATGCATGTATTAAAAAAGCGAAACACTTTTCATTTATTTCAAGCATTAACTGCATTTTTTTTTGCACTCTAACAAATCATTTGTATTTCATTTTGATGGTTAAATTTTCTGGACTTAACGAATTTTATACATTTTATATCAGATCTCAACAAAAGCATTGCTGCATTTATGATTTCATTATCTATGTAAATGTTGTAGGAGTAGCTTTGCAGCCATCCTTCATGTACGAACCCAGAATCTGTAACAGCGGTGAATCTGTGTAAACGACAATGCCGGACCATTTACTGCTGCTTGCGGGGTTTGTTGAATGCAGCAGATATTGAAAAAGGAGCCATAAAATTTGGCACCGTACCCAGCCTCATCTGTTTACATGACACGATTATTTTGCTTCTCTTGGCAACGTTCCCACACAGCCATTTTAGGAGAATCTTGATCTTTATTGACTCACTTATGAAATAAAGAAAGGGCTTTTGTGGAATAGTGTTTAGTGAATAAACGGCAACCTGGAAGTGGGAGTGGCCTAGTGGTTGATGGCATGGAGAACAGGGTTGATGAGACCAGTTCAAACCCTGGCTGAGACATCTGGCTTTCACTTTGCACTAATGTCCATCTCTTCCACCCATCCAATACGTCTTTAAGTGTAAAAGAATATAGGATAGAGAAGAGACATACTAGTAAATGAAGATAACAAACATCTTCTTCCAAAAAAACAGACTTTAAAGGCTAATAAAATACATAGCATAGTGCCAGTGATAGAATAGAGGTGGTTCTTTTGAAATGGGGTTTGATGAGTGAATGTGAAGGGAGCCTAATAATGATCCCTGACATTTCTGTGCAAAAACAATTTAACCAAAGGACCAACAAAAACAAACTAAGGGGTTTAAACAATTTTAGATACAAAAATGAAAATTATTGACTTAAAGTATTTTCTGAAATTGATGTATATTTATATAATTTGCAGGTACTCTAGTTTATCAACTTGATTTCTGTAGTTGTTAAGTAACTTCATTTTCATCAAAAGACTTCACAAGCAATGGAGTTTATTGTGATTGATAGCAAAATCCATTGATAATAATAAGATATGATTTCAATCTTCCTTTGATAAAATAAACGGTTAATTTATTTAGTCTAGAATCAGTGAATGGTCGCAGCAAAAAATGTAAGCTAAAATGTGTGCAACTTAGAAGAACAATACCATCCTAAAGTTATCAAATATGATTGATACAATGCCAAAATGACTAAAATGCAATGAAATACAAATATATATATATATATATATATATATATATATATATATATATATATATATATATATATAAAAAACATGCATGTGCACTAAAGTGTCTTGCGCAGAGTTGTCAGGTCATGGCTTGGTAACATAATGAATATCTGTTATCGAAGGTCAAATTCTGAAGCTTAAATGAAAATCATGGGTTGATAAATATCTGTACACCTGTAACGACAGGTGAATTGCCGCATCCTTTGCTATTGAAGAATTCATCAGGAAATAATGGTTCCTTGGCAAAAGAACAATTCATAGGTTTATCATTGATATACAAGTTCCTTGGGGAGAAGGGGATAAAAAGCAGAATTGTAAAGAGTAGTAAGTAGACTGTCCTGTTTTCAATATCATTCAGTATATGGTTCTCATTTCTTGAGTGATAATGGTATGATCATCAATGAAACTTTTATTTCAAATCTGTTAGAAATGATCTTTCCTCTTGACAGTGTGGGAAGTATAAAATTGGCAAATCAGGTTTCCCCTGCTATCTAAAAGTAGTATGTTCCTATGAAACCTTTCATAAGCTGAAATGGCATAAAGCAAAGAAGCAATCACCATTAATTTATTTGGAAAAAGTTTTTGAGCATTACCAAACCTCAGAAGTAATCCTCTATATCTGCGAGTTAAGACTAAGAGTAATTCTCTTACAAGCTCTCTTAGATATTTCTGATTTTTTAGCGTGTAGCTTGCTAAAGAATACACAAAATAAATCGAGATGAAGCACTGTTGCTTACAGACACAGTTCAGAACTAGGGTGGCTTGATACTGAATGTAATTCCCAGGTGAGAAGCTTGGCAGTGATACTCTCTTGCTTGAGTAACATGCTGCTCTTATAAAGGCTTGCTGAAGAACAAATGCTGAATGCTATTTTTGCTTTTCACCTTTTTTTTATAAAAATCCTTTTAGAATTTCTTTTGGTTTGCAAAAACAGGTTCTAATTTAGGGTCTTTTGTGCAAGGGAAGTGATGTAAATGGAACTCTCAAAAAGAGGTGGATAAATATCCATCTGAATAATTTAAAATTGCTGTAATTAGAAGATGCAAGGTGAAAGAAGTGGAGAAAAAAGATTTGTTTTTTAAGATAAATCTTTAAAAGCTTTTTCTGACTGACACTCATCAGAGGATGCTCCATTAGAAATTTGCAGCTTAGGCACACTAAAAAACAGATTGGAGATTCCCATGGATAATTTCACTTATAAAAGATTCTAAACAAACTTAATCTTTTCATCAATATGGATAAGCATTCTTTCATTTTATCTACTTTATTCATTTATTTTTCTAAGAAAGAGGAAAAATCAATCGGGTTTATCTCTTCTAATCTTCACTACTTCTAATCTTTTCTTCACTTTGCCAAAAACTTATTAAATATTTATTTCTTTGCTATTCTTCCTGAAATTACAGAAGAAAATTTTCTCTTTTATTCTATTCTAATTTTGCAAGTTATTTTACTTAGAGAGATTTAGGGAATAAAATGGCCCTAACAATCAAATTCCAAACACATTATCTATCTGTATAATGTATGGTGTGACTTTTTGTTTGTTTCTTTTTTTCTCTGTCCATCAGAATAAAAGTAAGATAAAATTTATATTTTGATGATATGGATCTTGAACATAAATAATTTATTATTCAGCTTGATATGAATGAAATGTGAAGTTTCTGTCCAAATGAAATCCTTTGAGCCTCGTTGTCTTCAACAGGAATGCAAGGCACAATGCCAAAATGAAATTTTTTTTAGGGATATGTGGGACAAGATTGACCACTCAACAGTTCACTGCTAAATTTCTCTTGAAGATCCAAGTACTCCCCCTTAACTCCTTGGTTGTCCACACACTCACACACACACAGAAATTGGCCTAAATACTTGCATCAATGCCAGGACTCAGGCCAAAGCCTAATCCATAAACTGCAACAGGTGATGAAGAGTGATAAATATGCATTGAAAGATAAAAGCTCTGGCTCACTGGTAGAACCGTGGTGACATCAATCACAATGAAACGGAACTTTTATTGTGTCAGCTATAAAACTGAAATTTCTGCCATTCGCAGTAAATGGTTTAATCAACCTCATCTGGGTCACCTGGGGGGAAGTGTGTCTGATTATTGGAAGACCCCAAACTGACCCTTGGATACAACTCTGATGATGTGTCCAAAGACATCATAAGATAGTGTATATGAAAAAGATTGGTCTTGATGTAATGTTCACTTCATTCCTGCATTCATATTGTAGATACAAATACATGAATACTATTTGTAGACAATTAAACTTTTTCCTCTGTGTCATTTCTATAAAAAGATCAACCAATAAAACTGTGTAAAAATTCAAGTGTTTTAATACAGAGCTTAATTGCAATTGGAAGGACATCTGAATTTCAAATGAGCTACAAATACAAAACTCTATATTCCATTACAGTTTTATAACTGTTTTATATTTCATGTCGTGGAGTTTTAAAAAAAATTGTTATGGGATTTCAATGGGTCTCATTAGTTTTCAATAGTGTATACTAATATGTAACTTTTTGTAATTAAACATTAGCAAGGAATTTAATCATTGTCAGGTTTTGTCTGAGATTTTGAGATATATTGTTTAAATTTCATGTCCTTTTAGCTAGCCTTATCTTTTTTGCCCCTCTCCCCATACCACCACCATGTTTTGGTCTATCCATTCTTTGGCCTTCCTTGGCAAATGTGTGTCTGCAGCATTTTGTTTTAAGGCTGGTTCTGCTTATAATCCAGTCTGTGAGATTATCTTACTAGGCTTTTACTTTTGTTGATTCATTCAATTCTACTGAAGGCTTCATTTTTGGCACTAACCATGGCCTTTCTCACCAAATAGAATTACATAAGTTGGTAAAGAGCCTCAAACAGACTGACAATAGGACTCTGAACTCAACAAAATTTACTTGAAGAAGAAAAGAGAATGGTTTAGCTCAGTGATTCCTCAGGTGGGAATTGTATGTCAGTAAAGCTGATTTTACAGTTTTAAATAGTTTTATATCAATTAATCAAGTACTTTCAGATATTTTTGTACAATTATATTTTTGATTGAATAAAAAATCATGAGAATTCAAGTTTTAATATATGATTTTTTACATCAAGTAGGATGGGGGATGCTGTAAAAGTAGTAGTCTCTGTCTGTCTGTCTGTTTCTATATATATATATATATATATATATATATATATATATATATATATATATATATATATATATCTTTTATCTATCTCTCTCTATATATGTATAAAATCTCAAAATAAGCAAAATGAATAACTGTCTAATTCAATCCATTCTGAAGCCCTTAATGAGTTTGAGATGTTAAAAAAATTCAGTTTTTGCTATTACTGTTCAACCTCTTGGAAGGGTGCTATTTTTGTTTCTAACTCATTTTGTAAGGCAGACACATTTCCTCAGCCAGTTCAGAGTGATTGAAAGTTTGTTTAAAAAAAAATATTGCTATGCAATTTTGAGGTTAAATATGTGGAGGGAAGGGAAGAGGTGAACTGTTTTTGATGAAATTTCAAATTTCTAAGCAAACCGAAAAAATGATATAGAGTGTAAGATTTTGATATCCATAATATAAGGAAAAAAAATCAACATCTGCACTTGGGTCAGTCTTCATTTGAAGATACTCCCTCTAATCTAAGTACAGGTATGTAATATATATGCTTCCTTTTAGCAGCCATTTAATTAGAACAAAAATAGATGGAGGGATTTCTTACTTGTACTTTCACACAGTCACTTCCACCTTTTTTTGTACCCAATGGTTTTATTTAATTTCCTGAGTAAAATCTTTTTTTTCTTTATTTATTTAGCTGCATTTTTGTTAAGAAACTTGATATTGATGTTTTATATAAAAATTATTAATTCTTTGTTCATCTTTTATTAGTTGCATTTTTGTTTTAAATTTCATATTGATGTCTTATATACGAATTGTGGATTTTTGCTTTGTTTTAATATTGACAACAATTCTAATATTACTTTTGTCAGTACTCATCATTTTTGTTTTATTAAAATTCATCCGTGCAATCTCTAACTCTTTTTGTATTTTCATTTCTAGAACCTCTCCTCCAAAACTGGGGATGAAATCAGTGTTACTATGGGACAAGACATCATCCGTATCACAACAGAAAACCTGGTACGTTTTTGTGTTTTACATTTTTAGATTTTATCACACCATCACTGATTTTGTGCTGGCCAACAACTTTTATGACTAAAATGTAATTTCATCTTCACTGTATCCTAAAGGAATAATCTTTCTAGATTAACCTATTAAGATGCTCAATTCCTGAATTAATATGTCCCAGTTGACTTCTGAAAGAGATCTACAGGACATATACAGTTCTCCCATTATTACAGCACCTTCAGGTATTTAAGAGTATTATTAACGGATGGATTTCATAAAAGTATATTGATTATGAGAAAGCAAATGTATAGATAAAAATGACTTTTCATCACACTTTTACTATATAATTCCAAATATGTGTAAATAAAATGAATGAACCAAAAAGTAATTAGGTTAACAAAAATATAAAAATGATTGTACCATGCTATTCAAATGAGTGTGTCATTAAATAGTGCCGAGAGTTTATACATATCCCATAGAAACCTTGGGATATATATGTCCCAGGAATTTTGAAAGGGTCAAGGGAAAACAATCTTGCTACTCTGACCTCCTGTTATTATCAGGATATGTTTCAGGTAGGAAAAATGAATTAACAGTAAATTTGCTATAAAAAGATTTTTATTCATGCCTCAGTGAATATGAAGATACTTGTCTTTTGTGATTGGTACTCGGACATATTTATTGTGAAAGGTTTCCTTTGACATTATTTGAATCAAAAGGTGCTTTGTCATTTTGCCAAGACACCATCTGGAAAAAGTTTCTAAACTGGGCAGGAGGGAGAGTAAGATAATTATCAATAATAGATTTAGTGTGTAATTCTATACCCTTTTAAATCTTTGAGGTACATTTCTTCTTTCACTTTGAACTACTTTACTGTCTGTTGATTAGCCTGGATACTAAACAAAATGGTGGGACAGAATGTAAACCCTTTGTGCTCTTAGATATATAGAGATAAAAAGGATGATATTAAAAATGACCTATCACAAAAATACTTTTAAAGTGGGATGAAATTTAACCCACAGTGAAGGAGTCTGAAAAGAACTCATCTGATTACTCTATTGTGTATGGGTGTTTACATGTCTGTGTTATATGCAGATGCACATGTGTGCAATATATTTGTGTTTTTATGTAATAATAGATAAGCCTGTGACTCATTAGGTCATTAATCAGTGTGAGTGTGAATACTGACCTTTTGATATAATGTTTCAGTTGAAAATCATCAGGACATTTTTAAAATATTCTTCAAGTGCATATCAGGGGTACTTTAATTCGATTCTTCTGGCTACCAGACACCATTTTGGCTACTTTGAGATCACGTACAGATAAACAAGATCAGACTTTTAGTATTATATAGATCTGGTGGGGTTTAAATCTACTCCAGGAATTCTTTAGAACTGAAACTAAGAATATTAGATGCATTAAAGTTCATCAGTTTGAGTTATTAACTTCAAACCTTTTATCTGCTTCATATCAAGTTTTGAAATGATGTATAGGGATAGTTTTTATTTTTTATAAGTGGCTCTCAGAAATATAAAGCGAAAATCAAATAGATGTAAAATTTTTCAAAAGTTTCTCTTCGTGAAAGATATCACATGGGGTCAGATGAAGTCTATAAGACAGATCTTTCTACCATACTTTTTTTTTTTTTTTAATGCATGACTCAGTGGTTCTAACTTTTTAAATAAAGTTCTAATGAATTGTATAAATGTTGGCATTTCAACATTTTAAAACAAAAACATTGAAAAATCACCAGTTGCTTATGTTTTTTTTCTTTAAAGTTTTTATCTTAAGTATGAAATTATTGTGTGTTTATAAATTTTCATACATTTCTTTGCCAAGATATGAAAAAGTGTTGATGCTATATATATATATATATATATATATATATATATATATATATATATATACATACACACACACATACGTGTGTGTGTAGTACTTTTGGAGAAGTGCCTTGTGACCTCATCAGATAATTCAATATATTGGATCATTTTCCTTTTCTCTCTTTTGAGCATCTCAAACCCTTTTTCTCTTATACATTTGCATGCCCTAAGCTCTTTTCTCAGCTCTTTTCCCTATTTACCTTGTGTTTCTTCTTCATTTAGAGGCAAAAAACAAAAAGGATAATACATTGAAGGTTTTTTAAATGATCCCCTGCTATGTGGCATTAGCTTCTGTTTGAATATAACTTTTTTTTTCTTTTTCTTTTTTTGACAAGATTTTACTGGATATGAGCCAGTTTTGTTAACACTTTGACTTCAATAGATAATAATGCCTCTTGATTTTTGTTGTTTTTTTCCTTTTAAAAAAAGTGTCTAATGATCATATTGGGACTATGATAAAGTGGGTATCACTTCTGAAAGTTTCAATACACAATATCATTTATAGAGTTCTATTTTTCCCACGTATGTATGTCCAAACCGGCCTCTCTCTCTCTCCTTCTCTTCAAGACATGGCCAGTTTCTTCAACTTTCATTCATCCATTTGTATTTTTGCTCTCAACAAGTAACGATAGCTTATTCCACAATTTTCTGTAATGCTACTTTTGAATGATACCTTGTGATAGGGTGGACTACGTAAATTCTTTTCCTAATAGTAAATTTTGAGATGTAACGCAGATTTTCATTTGACAACAACAATTCTGTTGGATTATCTTACATCCACACAATAAACACACTCACACACATCTATTTATTGGTTGCTGACTAAAGCTGAAGAGACTAGTCTATTGTGCTATTTCCTGATAGCTTGGGAGAGGAGAGATGGATTCATGCTCCCCCCCCCCCAAAAGCATTTGTGCAAAGTGAATGCAAACTGTTTGCAGATTCCATTTCCAGTAAGAACTGCTAGGCCACCTGCACTCTCATGGAAGCTGAAATGCACTTGTTAAAACATGAAAAAGTTCATTCTTTGTTTGGAACTGTTGAAATTTTCATTCTCGCAAATACTTTAAAGAAATGATCCAAATTTGTGTTTTTAAAGCACATTTTTTCTTTACAAGATTTATATATATATATACACACACACATACACACACACACACACACACACACAGAGGCACCCACTTCAGCTTTTACAAAAATAATTATTTATTGGCCTCCCAATAAGGCTCGAATGTTACACAAAGTTGAGCTTGATATGGAGGCCCACACACATACATGTGCACAAGAGCTAAAATTGCCAATCCTTGTCAGGAAGACATCGGGTCTAGCCTGACCCTCCCTTTTCAGTGGCAATGGGGATGTGATGCCCAAGGGCGATGGATCCTCCAGTATTGGGCATTATATACAGATTTTACAAGAATATAAACATATTGAATAGTATGGGTTATGAGAGATTTTGTAGTTACTCTGAAACCTCTTGTTACCTTTGACTTGATCATAGTTTATAGTAAACTAAATGATTTTTAAAGGAGCTCTGTGAGTGTGTGAGTGTGTTCACTCTTGTGTCTACCACCCCTCAGCCTTGCTGAATCTTGTGCTAGTAGCAGTAGGCAAAGCAGCAGCATTTGTAGCACCAACAGCTGCAGTAATAAACACTATTGTTGTATTGATAGTGTGCAAGCCCAGTGCTTATTCCACTACTGTCACCCGCAGAAGATGGGAATGGCCTCGGGGCAAATCTATTCGGTGTTAAGGCTGGCAAACCTTTCTGCTTGATTTTCCGAGCGGCGTAAGTTCTATCCTATCAATCCTCTACTCTCTTTATTGTTTTCCATGGATTTTCTTTCGAATGATTTAGGGAGTAGGTTTGATAGAATCAAATTGCTACATCATTTAGGCCTTTCTTTTGTCTTTTTCTATATTCCAGTGAATTATCTTATTAATATTTCACTCATGTTGATGAAAAGTAATGGCAATATTGAAATTGTTTTACTATAGCATTTTACTTGAACTAGAAAATGCAGACACACATGAGCCTTTTGATATTTTAAAAAATCTTCAACCAGCCTGAACCTGGATATTTTAATGCATTTGTATAAAGAAATAAGGGAGACTACAGTGTGATTTGCATTCAATATTTATCTCCCTTGACAAATGTTACAGACAAAAAATATGCATACACATGATGTATTATATAAAATTTCTTCTCGGAGTGATAATTTCAAGAACATTTTTGGTTGGTTTTCATTTGTTTCCTGTGTTGTTCCTTGTTCATGTAAAAACGTGAATGGTATGTGAAGTTGCGTTGGTGTGTGTGTGTTTGCATGAAGTTGTATTGATATATGACAGGTCTTCTATGAAAGTGTTTCTGTACATACGCATACATCCTTCATTTTCATAAAATGCCTCTGTCTTCATTGGGGATTAATTTGGTTTGAGATTTGGATTATGGATAGAAATTTGTCCT
Source organism: Thysanoteuthis rhombus (assembly GCA_963457665.1). NCBI lineage: Eukaryota > Metazoa > Mollusca > Cephalopoda > Oegopsida > Thysanoteuthidae > Thysanoteuthis > Thysanoteuthis major. The sequence goes on along the minus strand of OY735219.1, from coordinate 46,713,616 downwards.
GGAGTACCCTCAGACTCAATCTGTAACTAGCACAACAGAGATAATATAGATATGATTCAGTTAGCGCAAAGTTAATCTTGAGTTCAAGTCTTACCCTATGATATTAATAATATATGATTTAACACTTTGTTGTCATAATCTAAAGTGCTTACTTTTTCTGATTCCCTACTCCTCGGTACTTTTTTGTGTGTGTACGTACATATATATATATATATATATATATATATATATATATATATATATATATATACGTGTGTGTGTGTGCGTGCGTGCATATATTTATGATTGAATATATTTCATATAGAGGTTATATATATTTTCAATGTGTACAGATCTCTACAATGTGTCTATGCACATGAACATAGTCCTCCCAAACATTATTACTTTGTTGTTAGTTCAATCCTAATTGGATGCTCCACTGTTGTGGACTTGTGCTAAACTAAGCTTATCTTAGTAAATAGATGCTTTTTTTTTTTTTTTTTTTTTTTTTACAAATTCTTTTTTTATTAAACTTTCCTCTCTTTTTCTCTCTGTTATATATTTTAATGTTAGGGTTTTTTAACTTTTCTGCCTCTTTGCACTAGATTAGTAATTCCCAAAGTGGGAGCTACCACCCTTGTGAAAGTGCTAGAAGACTCTAAGGGGTGGTAGTGGGGGAAAGAGGCTACGATGTTGATTTTCTGTAAAAGCTCCGTTTTTATAGATTTTTCTGTATCGTGTACACTTTTTGATTTTTCAAAAACATGTCTGCTGGAAATTTTTGTTTTTATAGATTCTTAATATTTTTATTAATAAATAATAAAATGATATCCATGGGTTTGATCTAATAAATGATTTATTTATCCTGCAACTTCCAATTGTTACATTGACAAATTCTGATTTAGTACTCATGATAATAGTATAGACAAACTGGGTTTTGACAAATTGAACAGTCACCAGCAGTTTCTTCAACTCATAAAACAAAAGAAAGTATGTGAACTAAAAAGAAAAAAACAAAACATGTCAATGTTAACTTTCCATTGGAATTATAGTAATATCATACCTTCCCTCCTTCCTTCTATTTCCTATTTCAGAAAAATTAGAGCAAAATACGTCAGTAAATGAGAAAGTTTGTTGTGGTTCAAAGCATTTATATATACATACTGAAATGCTGGACTGAATACAATCCCAATTGATTTATCAAATTCTGATTGTTTTTATTATTATTGGCAGAGAAATACAAGAAAGTTCTTATCAAGGACATTTTTACTGGTCTTGTTTCTTTCTATGAGAATAAATATGTTGTTTTTGTCACCAGTTCAAACTGATGAAATGAATCTAGCTGGTTTGTTTTATACTCACTTTATAAGAGAGTTGTAAAGTTATCCCCAGCTATCTCGTTGGGATGATGAAGTGAGAAATGGCTCAATGGTTAGGATATCAGATAATGGAATGAGAGAAATGGTTTGATGCTTTTATTTTCTTCATCAATGCTAGCATGCTATTGAAAAGGCATAAACCCAAATTCCCCCTAGAAATAATTTGGATCTTGTCACTGGCAAATGATTAAAATTGAATTAGTGAAGAAGACTGCTATCCAAAAATAAGGTGTTTTATGAAAGGTTTTGTGAGCCAAAATAGTGTAAAGCGATTACCATTAATTTATATAGGAAAAATTGTTGAGCATTCCCCGTATAACTTTAATTTTGGAAATGTACATGATTTTAAGGCAGGCTTGTGGGATGTCTTCTGTGCCTACAGAGAATTGTATAATAAACTCATCTCCCAGGGATACAGATATTCATGCCTACCACTGCTTGTTGTTGTTGTTGTTTTTTTGAACCTGTTTCAGTTTTCTGTATTTTCATCTTTCTACTAGGAACTTCGTGAAACTGTCAGTAAGCAAACCGAACAAATCAGAAAACTCAAAAAGACGCTCAAAGTTTATGCTCGCAAACTCAAAGATGGCGAAGGTCTGTATTATTTTTTTTGTAACTCATAATTCTTTTCTCTTTCATGGTAGATGTTTATGTTTGCTTAGCAAACCACGTAACTGAATCACCCAGTTTTTGTCTTTGGTCAAATAATGCAGAATATACAAGTTCTCTTTCGATCACAAAAGTGTAGCAGCATCAAGTCAGATCAGTTCTTAGATGGGTGAGCACTCGGGAATACTAAATACTGTAAGCATGTTCTTCCAGCACATACATCTATTAGCTACTACATTAAAACAGAACTCTGCCCTTGTGGAGAGGTGATTAAATAGCTACTTATTTTTGTTTCATCCACCTTAGCATTATGCTTATTGAAGATTATGCCAAATAGTGGATTTCACTGTTTAGTCAGACCACAAGGTGAAGTTAAAAGAAAGTGAAAAGCTAGATGAGTATTTTGATCTTGCCAGAGAATTTCAAAAATTATTGAACCTGAAGGAGATGGTAGTATTAATCATGATCAGAGATCTTGGTGGGACCCCGAAGAGCCTAGCAAAGTAGTTGCAGATTTTTAATGGGAGTGAGATCAAGACTGGTCAGTTTAAAACAGTCCATTTTAAAACTTTTCAACCCTTTTTGTAATACTTCTGGTTTTTATTGTATTGAAGGAGTCATGGAATCAAAGGATTACCAAGAAGTTGTAGAGCAACATGTCTTACCTACTTTAAGAAATCTTGAGTTGCTTTAAAGATTATGGCTGCTACAACTCGATTAAAATCTAAAGCACACAATACATTGAAATATAATATGATTTCATTCATAATTGAAAGTATAATTATTATTTACTACATTAATATTGTCTGATTGGATAGTTTGATGGTTAACATGTCTGCCTCACATAGAAAGTCTATGGTTAGATTCGCTGTATGTACAAAGAGAGTGGAAAACTCATTAGGACATATTTCTCTAAACTTTGTGATTAGGGTGGAGGTATCCCTTTGGTGGACTTGCATCCTAATAAGGGGGTGGTCTCGGAAACTTGTAAGAATAAAGTCCTTGTCTTGACCAGACTTGAAACTTGTAAGGATCACTAAACTGACACATGCAACAGAAACCAGGACTTTGTGGCTGGCCTCCACATTTCATTTTGATTTGTCTCTTGATGGGTCGCTTTCCTTTGCATTAGTTTTTGTAACTAACCTTTTGTGCGCACATTAATTTCCTTTGTTCACTAGTTGCAAAATGTATGAGCACATGCACTACTTTGATGGGGCCCATGGTTGTACAACTTCCATGTTTGCTAATGGCTGTCATAATTTATCTGTAAGTGACTCCTTATTTGGAACCACTCATGATTAACGCTGACAACCAAGTGATTAGAGCTCTTCAAAAGAATAAAAGAACCAGATTGAATTGAAGAATTCAATTGACTTGATAAGTTTTCAAAAAAGTATCCATTTTGTTCATTATTTGTTCATTGTTTCTTTGAACACTTTATGCTTAAATTGTCTATATTCTTTTTATTCAAACAAGTTGAAAAAAGAAAAACTAACACTGATACTCAAACCCATTTATGCCTGAAGTCAGATTTTGGTACATTTAGAAATATGGTGTGAATGAAAAGTATATCAGCATGGTAATGCAAATTTATTTGTGAGAAAAAAAACCTGAACAAATGTTTCTAATCTTGAGTGTTCATATCTAATTTGATCTGCTTTCTTTCATAAGTATATTTTCTACAGCACTTTTTTTAGGTAGGGCTAAATATAGGCCTATAGCCATACATGAGTTGACAAGTTGTTTTTTCTCTTCAAGTCTTTTTTTTTTCTCTAAAATATTCATTTCTTTGTGCATATTGACTTTCACTGTTAACATTGTATTTTTCTCCCTTATCATCAACCTGACAACACTCACTGAAAAAAAATATATATATATATATATTATATATACATATACCAGGTCCTTTCCGAAGATTCCAGAGTCTTGTATCGGCTACATCTTTAAGCCCTACCTCGGGTAAGCCACTTGCTGTCTGCACGTGCCCGTTGATTCGTAGCAGCATTTGCCGCTGCATCTTTCAGCATGAAACTCTGAAAACTGATTCCATGTCCGTTGTACCATCAACTGCATCAAACAAGCATTTTCCACTCCTGTTTACTGTACCCTTCACATCATCTCCATTCATGTCGGTTTTCCGAACTATCATTGCTATGCTCCTCCCATTACTCTTAAAACCTTGTGCTTTAATGTATCCAATTTTGTAAAGTTTTTCTCTTTTGTGCTTTTGATTGGTTGTTAGATCAATTTTTCCCTTTCTCTGCATGTTCCTTGTAGTTGAATGAAAGCCAGTTATTGTCAACCTTCTTCACTTAATGATTTTTCAGCATATTTCTCAAAAAAACCAAAGAAATACATAAACCAACACTATAATACCTTGGTTATGCAGCACTTTAATTATTTATCTAATAAAAATGCCTCTGTAGACATCTCCTTAAACAATTTATATTAGAAATACTTATTCAACATTAGAATACACTTCCATTCATGTTATAGAAATGTATGAAACCATGAAAAAATTTTGCAATCTCATCAGTACAGAGGAACATTCAACTGACACATTTTATTTATTTTCTCGAATGCCTTTATATTTAAGCTGATAACTCCCAAAATTTCCCAAACTGTTTATTTTCTATTCCATGATATCTAAATTATACTTGAAATGATTCATACTTTTACAATCTTTTACATAAAATGGTGAATTCTTTGTGAGGAAAAATCCATTTGTTTTTACAACAGACATAGCTAGTAAATTTCCTGTCCTATCTGACTTATTAAAGATCAGAATTCCATAATTCACGACAAAATAGTGTCATCGTAACATAGGCTAAATATCATGTCCTGAACACCTTTTTCTGCCTTGCTGCTGTGCTCCCGATCAGGGCCGTTCCCCTTATTTTCAAATATATAATGTTGTTGAGCCTCAACAAGATTGAATAGATTGGTGTTGTGTATCTCATCTGGGTTCACTAGGTATCAATGTAAATTGCTACATAATTAATTGTGTATATATGATTATCCATACATAGTCGGCACATTAACCAAAGAGTACAATATACAGTTATTTTGGAGATTGTTCTTGATCCTTTGTTTTTTGTTTATCATCCATTTTGGAAATTAACTTCACTGAATTTATCAAGAAAATATTTGGAAAAAACTATTGAAGTGAATCTGTGCTAAAACGGTATTACTGTAGTGAATCAACTGCCATGTAACAGATGTAAGTCACTTCTGTAGGACTATACCTATTATACTTTTCAAGTATTATTTTTTGCAAAATTTTACTTCATATTTTTAAATTTTTCTGTATTTTGTAATGATATTATTATTAATTATTAATAGGTTAGTTGATTATAATAATTGATAAGTCAATTTTGAAAGGATTAACATTGAAAGATAATTTTAATTGAATTGAAAGTTAAGAGGATAAATATTGATGCCATGGACAATTTGGGAATATATTAACTGAATGATATTTTATTGGAGTTTGAAATTAAAGGGACAACTACATACAAAAGCAAAGAACATTACATAATAATTTAAGAAAAACATTATGTAACCACCTATTTATATTTTTATGGTGACTAGTATTTTATCTAATAATCCTGGAGTCTTTCTATTGAAATGAGGTTGTCAGTTATATGTAAGTAAAGTGGTTACCATTTGAAACAAGTATGTATCTGGTGAGAATAAGAACCTTCAAATTAGGGGAGTGGCTGAATATTGGAGTTGTAGCTTATTCTCAACAAATTTTAATTCAAGGCAGAATATTGAATTTAAAAATTTATTCTGGGCCAAATTAGGCTTGGAAAAAAATGTCCCTTTTAAATACAGTAACTTTCAAATTCAGAAGGAAAATTATGAAGAAACAGTTCAAAGTAACATTTTGATATTAGCATTATGATGATGTCAATAGAAAGGAAAACTGAAAAAACAAATCTAAATCTTCGATCTCTTAATGGGTCAATGGAGGATTTATTAATTAACCCATTAAATGCAGAAGGTGGCAAGTGTACATGAACCGACATTGCCATGCAAGACTGATTTACACCAACAAATCCATCTACAAACACTAAAAATAATTTTAATTTTTGTAATAAATTGTTTTAATTCTATAGTTTGCTTTCAAACACATTCAAATAAGTTATTGAATGAATAAATTGTAGTTAATACATAGAATACAAAAAAAATTTAATTTTTGTCATAAATCGTTTCAATTTAATAATTTACAGAAACAAATTATAGAATTCTATAATTTGTTTCTCCGAACTGTAAATTATCAAATTGAACTACGGAAGTAAATTGATTTTCAAAAACAATTCAATTCAAAAAATGTTTTGAATTTTTGTATCTTAATAAAAATCACTGTATTATTTTACCTGGAAAACCAAAATATAGTTTGAACTTCACCAATCCAGGTTCCACTAGTCTGGGAGCTTTGATGGTTCAGGGTGGTAATTTGAATCTGGCAGTCATGTAGGGATGAACAAAACATTTTGGTGGGAAATCAAAACTCAAGAAAAAGAAAAAAAAACTTGTATAAAAGTTAATTTTATTGTCAAAATCTTTGTGTCATTAGTAAAGAAAAAGATTGGATAAAATTCTGATATCAAAATTATCTGAGTACACAGTATAGAACAGGAAGTGTATTTGGAAAGTGCAATTATGAAAGGTTATTTACCTAAAAACAAAAAAATAATGAATAATTTAGCATGATAATGGAAGCCTATTTATAACTATTACGAATTGAAATTCCTATACTTTCTATTCTAAAAAAACATTCAGTATGTTTTTATTTTCATTGGCATCAAAAAATTTGAATATGTTACAATATAAGTAAAGTGAGTAGTGCCCTTATGCCGGCTATGGCCTCAGCTGTTTCTGCTTGGGCCATTTATGAAATAGACAAGCACCTGAAGTGGTGTCACTCACTTTACCCTGTGCTGTTTAACCCATTGCTAGGGTGAGAGGTGGGTTAATGCCTTTCCCAAGAGCTTCAGTGTGAGGTGACCACAAATGGTCTCGGAGTTCAAACTTGGTTTGCCAAGTCCATACATTGTGCCCATTTGGCCACCACGTGTTTTGAAAAAATCTTTCAAACTGGTTGTTGTTAAAGCAGAACAAAAGAATTTTAGACTTAATCCTGATTGATTCTAACAAAGGAATTAGCATTTTATCTCAATTCTTTCAAGTGTTCCTAATCCATGAGAATCTGACTCCATACCTGATAATCCTCATCGTTGCATATGTTTCCTCACAAAATTCCTTTTGTGTCCTGCATGTGCAATAATATCTCAGTTATTCTATCATATTTATTTATTTATTTGCCAGTTTTATTTTCACATAAGTGCACACCATCACATGCAGAGCTTTTTGCTGTTTTTTTCTCAATTACACCATCTGCACACACACACACACACGCACATTTATTGATCAGAAGGAATTCACACAACACCAAAAACTCACCTGTTACTTTGAGCACAAAAGTCTGGGAAATGAATGCCACTTGCACAGGAGAGTAGAGTAAATTTTATGCCAAAGTTGCCAAATCTACTGTCAATAGAGATTTCCTCTGCTCTATGAAAGAGCATTTCAATGAAACTTTTCATGAGCCAAAATGGTGTTAAGCAGTGGTTCTTAACGTTTTTACCACAATTACCTCCTTTTACTGGTTGAGCTTGCCTCCAGCCCCCCTCCCTCCCCATATTCAACTAAATGAATAGTTTGAAGTGGGTACTGCAAATATGTGGGGAAATTTTTTTTGCTCATCACAATATGATGCAAACATCTACGAGTAGAGCTCTTTGAATAATTAGAGAAATTCTAACTTTTTTCCTGCAGGCTCATGCCCCCTCTTAGAATACTCCCTAACTATTGGCAAAAAGTGAAGAAACAATAACAACCATTGATTTATATGAGAAAAACTTGAGTGTTTCTTGACATAACGATAACCTTACATTAGATTGACAGTGCTGCAATGATTGGAGAAAAGTATGTCTTTAATTCTGAAAGGGTTTACGGAAGGTTTGCTTCAAGTGCCTACAAAGAACTTCATAATAAGATACATTCACGAGGCTAAGCTGTCAAGTATACTGTTGTATTTGAAGCTTTCTGCAGCAGACAACAAATTCCAACCTTTGACATCAAGGCAAACAGATATTTTGGAGATTTGGGAATGCTCAAAAATATTTCTCCATATAAATTAAGGTAATAATACACTTTGCACTATTTCAGATTGTGGGGGAAATGTAGCAAACTCTGAAAAAGTAGGGGATACCTATATACTTTCTCTTAGTGATATTATGATTGTTTTGTTTTTAAGCTTCCAACATAATTTCGTTGCTCTGATGGGGATGTTTTTTTGTTCTTTGTTTAGCATTTATATTCTAGTGCATATTTCAATTTACTGTAAATAAACTCAGACACTTATCATTAATAATAAAGAAAGGAAAACTAAAGATGTACTTTCACTTATATAGACAAGGAATTGTTCTTTATATTTTATAAGAATTATGTCTGCCCACACCTTGAATAATATGTATTAGCTTGGTCACCGTACTTGGAGAAAGAGAAAAATTACTTAGAAAAAGTCCAGAGACAAGCAACTAAATTAGTTACAGAATTGAAAAGTATGATTTGTGAGGATCAGTCAAAAGAGTTAGAAAAAAGTAATGATTGTGGTGACTCCATAAGAATGTTTAAGACTATGTGTGGTGTTGAATAAGTAAATCCTAATGCATTTTTTACCAAAAGGAGAAGAAGGGACTGAGAGGCCTTGCATATAAGGTAGTAATGAATAGTTGATTGAATATCAGATAATTCTTTTTTAGCAATAGAAGGGTAAGGTTATAGGATAGCACTATATATTTTGGTAACTTATTAATAAATATAAATGAGTTATAAAAAAAGACTTATGATGTTTATAACATCACTGCTAACTCTAATGTTTAATATTGTAGATATTGTATAAATATGATTATTTGAATTGTGCTATCATATAAAAATTGTTAAATTTTCTTTGCACTAAGATAAAGGTTTCAATTTAACCTATAGACCCATTTCTGCTATGTTTCATTAAAACCCATTGTACTGTTCTTATTTGTTCTGTCAGTTGGAATAAAGAACTTCTTAAGCTGTTCAATGACAATAAATAAGGCCCTATGCTAATCTCTTCAAGTATACCCGGAGAAATTATTTTGCTCTGGAGAGCCTTGTCTTTTTTCTTTTGCACAGCCATGGTATTTTGAATTCTAAGAGTTGAAGTAATAGTCAAGCAGAGAAAAATGGCAAGGTAAAAAAGGGGAAAATTATTTTCAAGGAACACTATTTCAGGAAGTTATTGCACAGATGATGTTTTGGTTTTTGATCAGAATTATGAGCTTACAAATATTGAAACCCAGATATATTATTTCTTACTGTATTATTAAAATACTAGCATAGTACCCATAAAAAATGATGGGATTATTTACATATGGAACAACACTTCTGCCTTGGATCATAATATCTGTGCATTCTGCATTGAATGAATCGTCACTTCTTAGCTTTCTGTCTTGGAACAAAGTGTTGCTCCCCAACTCTGTACCTAGGATCATAGTGTCATAGATGTGCACTTTAGATCAAAGCATTACTCCCCAGCATTTTTGCTTACGATAAAAGTAGTGTCTATGCTTTTTATCCCCAGCCTTATACAGCTTCAAATGTGACAGAATGTGGACCAAAGATTTCTGTTATTTTTACGCAAATTTTCAATGTTTAATCTTGATTCAATATATTTTTGATTTTGTATTTTGGAATCTTTTGTCCAAATTCTATCAATTTTATAGCTGTATGAGGATTTTGATATGAACTTATTGAAAAGTATCTGATATTTTTGCACACACTGTAAATATATCTGAGTTTGTTTCTCCCTAAAGTTTGAAGAAAATTTTTCTTCTTACAGCCGTGGCACCCCTTTCTCATCTCTTGCTGTTCTTGGTTTGATGTGTGTAGCTCTGTAGTTTTCAATCACAATTTACCTCCTTTTTATTGATTTCTGCATCCTTTGATGTTTTCATTCGCATGATTGATTTCTTTTTCAATTTATTATACTTGTTGGTTTCCATTTCTACTTTATTTTTTAATTTTAGAATTATTAACTTGTCCTTTAACTTGTTGAATTGATTAATTTAAATTTTGGATTATTGAAAGTGGGGGAAAAAAAAGGAAATTATTGAATGAGGGGAAGTAAAAAAATTATTTTTGAAATTTTAACTTCAAAATTTTATTTTAAATTTGTTTCCCCATGGAAAATATTTTTTAAAAATGGAGTGTTTTTTGTTTTCTTTCAAATGAATTTTGTTGAAAGTTGGAAAAAATTAATGCTTAAAAAGTGTATAAACTTTTACTTGACCACTCACATATTTTCATTTCTTCTTGGTGGCTGTTCCATTGTTCTGTCTTGTGTTTGTTATTCATTACTTTGTTTATAAAACTTAGCTTATAAGACTCAAGAAGTGATATGAAAACTAAAGACTGGTGAAACCTTTTCCATTGAATTGTTCATTGAATCATTTGTGGCTTTTTAAAGCATTTCCCATGTTAAGGATTATCGATGACATATTTATGAAACAACAAACATCTCAGGGCACAGGGCCTGCCTAATAAACTGCAGAGCAAAACATTTTTTTGAGGGGTCTCAGATTCTCAGTCAAGGTTTGTTGAAACTTAGAGATATAACGTCAATGATAAACTTTATTTATATCTCTGTGTAGTAGGAGAGGAAGCAATCAAATTGTCCACTTTGAAATTTCATAGAAATTAATTTTTACCCTGATCTATAATTAACATATTATTTACTTCAAGTACAGTAAAAACAGGTTTCAAAATATAAACAGTGTAAATAAGCACTACTTACTTTTCAAGAATTCAGAAGAAAATTAAAATCATGTCTGTTTTCTGTAAACCCTGCAATGTGTTGTGAGACAAGACTAGAGTAAATTGCCTGAGTCTGGGGTCTGATTAGGTACAGGACCCAATTGGAGGCAATTGGTCTAATTGGTTTAAAGCCAGCCATATTCACCCAACCATAGTTTGTATCCAACCTTTAAATCAGTTCGGATTCTATAGTTCAAATGGAGGGTATATTTTGCTGTGGCAGTTGTGTACAATGGTTTCATTCTGAACAAAATGTTTTTTTTTTAATAACAATTCATACTTTCCGGCTGTTCATGCACCTTAGTTCTGTAATGCATACTTATCAAACATGAAAGAGTGTGTTTATCTATCTATCCTCAAACTGTCTTGTTGTTCTTATACCCAGTGACAGTTGTAATTAACTTATGAGCAGTCTACCAGAGTTTAAATTCATTGGTTGCGGGTGGCTGTCTTGTCTTTCATAGCAGCGAAAAGTCTGTTCCTGTCAAAATCAGATTAGATAATGGAGGACAAGCCCATCCTGCAGTCAATAATAATTTTCCAAAGTGCAGCAGAGTTAACAGAACAGTGATCTTCTTACTCTACTCTACTGACAGGAGCTTGAGTCTCCAGAATGGATAAAAAGACTCTTAAGAATGGTAATAATGGCAAACTGTTGGAGTGCTACAACATTTGTTCAACAAAAACTGAAAATAGATATTGGTCTAAGAAAGCACAGCTATGTGCATGCTTATAATATGTGTATGTATACTTATGCGTATACAGTGTGTTTACTACAAGTTTTGTATATCTTTATTTTTAGTGTCTTATTGAACCTTTCCCCCAGTTTTTGTTGGTTATTATTGCATTTTAGAATACAGTCTGTATTTCTTTGACTTATTATGATGAATTAGTCTCAGATTGATGCTGGTAGAACACAACAATTATTTCAAGACTCCTGGGAGATATATATATATATATATATATATATATATATATATATATGATCTTGAGGTTTCCAAGACTGCATTGTAGATCTCTTTTAGAAGTCTACTTGTATTTCAATTTGAGCATTAATCACTGTAACAAATTAGTCTTGAAAGGGTTAAGGTACAGTGCATTTGATTTAGTTTGGTAATTTTCTTTCTGAATTCAAAAGATACAGCCATATTTTTTTAAGCTGAATTTAGCCCAAAATAGATTTGTATATTTTTAAATTGAATATTCTGCCTTGAATTAAAATTTGATGAGAGTAAATTCAGGGCTAAAACTCACACAGTACCCCTCCCCAACCAATAATATATATAATATATATATTTTTTGTAGGTTCTTATTCTTATCAAATACATACTTGTCTTAAGTAAAAACCATATTACTTGCATATAACTGAAAACCTTATTTCAACAGAAAGACTCCAGGGTTATTAGATAGAATACTAGTCAGTGTAAAAATGTAAATAGATGGTTACATAATGTTTTTCTAGGGATAACTATTATTTAATGTTCTCAGCTTTTGAATGTAGTTGTCCTTTTATTTTCAAACTTCAATAAAATATCATTTAGTTAATATATTCCCAAATTGTCTGTATTGAAGATTAACAATGAATCTGAGTATAATTCCCTCTTAATGCTGTAGCATCAATGTTTATCCTTTTAACTTCAATTGAATTTAAAAAATTATCTTTGAATATTTGAACTTTAATACCAGTTCAATTAAAGGTATTATCTATAATTTTGAGAAGTGTCTTTAATATTCAGAGTTTCTTGGACAATAAAACTCTTTTTTAGAGAAGGCCATAGAATTGATCAATAAATATAAGAAGCCTGTCTATAACTTTGAGAATCCATTAATATTCAAATTTTTATCTTTGATGTTGTCAATACAACCTTTCAGCTCATGCTTTCTTTAACCTTTTCTAGAAAAGAAGCAAACCTTTTTTTCTCCACATGAAGAAACTGGGCAAATCTTTTTCCCCCCTCAAAGAAGCCCCGCCCCCAGCATTTTGTAGAGAATATTCTTTTTCTTCATTTTTTGATTTTAATTTTATGAGAAAAAGGATTATCAAGAAAACTTGATTGAATCTCAAAAATTGATTAAAGATTTTTATTCTGCTTTGTTAATCCAAAAATGAATGAAAAATCTTGTCTGCACAGATATAAGGATGAACAAGTTGTCTGCATATAGATTCCACTTAGTATAATGCTTGAAAAATCAATTTCTCATTCTGAGAATTAAACTTTTGTGGAAACCTTGAAAATCCATACTTTCTGGTTGCAGGCTTAATTTCCTTCAATCAAAAAAGTTTTTATAATGGTATTGGCTTCAACTGCCATTGTGACTAGTGATTTTTTCATCATTACCAATATATAATTTTGGTATTGAAAAACAATACCAAAATTATATATTGGTAATGAAGAAAATTACACTTTTGAAATAGCTTAAAGAGAAAGAAATAATTGTGGCTTATTTATTTTTACAAAGACTGTAAATGTTTGTACCTTTGTTATTGTTAGAAGATATAAAATGAATTGTTACAAGGTTTCCATCTTTAACACTAACAGATGCAGTTTGATATTTGGATTGTTTTTTTAAAAATCTTTATGGTAGGGAATTTATCTTGTAGGCAGTCAACTACAATGTGTGTGTATATAAGCTTAGTATCCATAAATGAATAACAGGATCATTTATCATATTTCATTATTCTGTAATTATACATTTTTACTTGATTGCTCATGTAAGTAAAATATACTGTATATCTTTTCTTCTGCCTCTTGCATGATGATCAGAGAATTATTGTTGTAATACTTGCATTCTTTTTATTTAAAAAAATTTTTTTTTTAAGTCTTGGAGTACATGTTTATATGTGTCCTCATTTTTTGTGCATGTCCAGCCAGAGAATCAAAGACTCTGGCTTAACCCATTCACTGCGAAAGGTTGCATGGGTAATAGTTATCCATTGCAAGGTAAAAACCCTTGTCCATTGTGAGATTAAAGCTGACTCGCAGATAAAACGGTGCTGCCATAAATCACAATAGAATGAAAAATTTATCGAATTAGCCATAGAAAATGTCTATCCATCACAGTTAATAAACCATTAATATTGAGGGTCACCTGTACCCGTTAACAAATGCTGGAAGGGGGGGTGAGGGGAAATACTGTTAAATATTTTTTATTTACTAAATGATGGACTTTCTTTTATTCCCATTAACGATTTTGAGCAATAGTGTCTATCTAAGCATTCATATCTTTGGAATCATTCTTTTATGAGTTTTTATAATAACTAGTTATTACTTGTGAAAAAATTCAGATATATTTGATTATATTATAATATTGATATATCTTGATTATATTCAGATATATTTGATTGTATAAAATATATATTATATTTATTGTATGAGATGATTTTTTCAAACAAAATATTGTTTGCTGTAATGCATTAGATAAAAATGTCTACCCATGATTCTGTGGAGATTGAGTGATTTCTTCTCATACTGATGTTAAGACTTAATAGTTCACTACTTGTTGGGCTCAGGTAATTACAGGTGTCCCTCTCTTTGATAAATGTGGGATGGGTTTTGGTGCTATTCATTGGCGGATGATAGATTAAAGACTGCAAACATTGTCTATTGTATAAAAACTGGGATTTGAACAATCAAATTTATTCTTTAACATCTTTTTTCATCAAATAATACCACCAAAATAGCTACAATATATCATTAAGTGTATCAAATTTCAGTATTCAAAAACAAAATATCTACATCAATGGTTTAACCCTTTGAACCTTCACCCCTTGCACCCCCTGCACCCCCAGATACCACTTACTTTAGCCCTTGTGTGGAAAAGCTATAGTTGATTTTTAAAAAAGTTTTGTTTGTTGGATATTGAAATATTTTTGTCTAATTCATTTGATTTTTACAGTTGGTTTGTCGATATGAGTCAAATAGGTATCTTAATGGGGTCTTGGGTGGGAATTATGTCACCTCTGTTCTCAAATGGGCTTCAGCCCCAAATATCAGGCTTACAGGTTGAAAAGGAAATTTTGTTTTTATTCACATTTTTTCTGAGTGAGATAATATAGGTAAAATGTTAAGAGCCATGAGACCCAAACACCCACATATCATGAATGACATTAAAACGAGTGACACCACATAAAGTTTGCCATAAATTTATGTCAACATTGCTTGCCATCTGAAGATTGAAACTTCTAGATTATATATTTTAACAAAAAGTATTTATTTGTAAAAAAAAAAAATTAAATAAACCAGACACTAATTTATTACACGAGGAAAAAAAATTGATCTTGAAAAAATGACTTTGATTTGATGAATTTGTATATATTTATTTTTTTAAATGATAAATTCTTTGAGAAAATTTTCCAAATTGTTCCATGTCTTGAAATCAATTTATTTTTCTACATTCTGTATTATTTTATAATTTGTTATGAACAATTTGGTAATAAAGAAAATCTGAATTAATTTTTGTACTTTCATTTTTCAAAATGATTCAATAAATAAAATAAACTTTCTCCAAAAATTATCTTTTTACTTGAAAGAAATTTTTGCACTATGTAGGGCAGGTTGTTCCAATTGTAAATTGTTTCACACCCTCACTTGCTGCATGGCACACAAATAAAAAGAAATGAGAGAATTAATGGAAGAAAAACAGAAGCAAATATATAAATTATATAGTTATTGCTTTGTCTAAATCAAATTGCTTTTCTTTATGTGCTATTTTTAACATAGAGTGAGCAAGGGTGTGAAACTTTATCCCTTTCCTACTCTGTGCCAAAATTTTTTCTTTGAAAATCTTCTAACATAAATGTTGATTTGATATTTATTAGATTTAACTCAATAGCAATTTTGAAGATATATAAAATCCATACTTTTATAATTATTAGCAATGCACAGATGTCTTCTGTCACGCTAAAGGATACAACTGACATAGTGAAATAGAATCTCATTCATGCAACTAATGTAAAAATTCGTGTTTAATGACGTAATAAAAATGCTGGATTTAGAGAATGATGTAAAAAAAATAAAGTAATGAAAACAAAAACAAAAAAATTAAAAATCTGTTGTAGTCAACAGAAGGCTATTCTCCTTGCTCACTGCAATGCCAATCTCTATTATCCATGTATATAAAATGCAATGTGTATAGAAGGCTATTCTCCAAGCTCACTGCAATGCAAATCTTTATTATCCACGTATGAAAAATGCCAGGTGTGTATCCATATTTCATATACGCTGTCATCTTTGATGGCTCCAGTACACCAGTAAATAATAGTCCTGGTAAAAAATCATTTGATCATTTACTTATGGATGTAACCAAAGTATCTGTGTGCTCCGCCTAGGATCAAAGTGTGGTTCCCTGGCCCTGTGCCCAGGATCAGAGAGTAGTATCTGTGCACTCTGCCAAGGATCAAAGTGTTGCTCTCTGGCACTTCCCTTAGGACCAGCACAGTATCTGTGCACTTATTGAAAAATGCTACACCTAATGAATATCTATCCATCCATCTGTCTGTCTGTCTGTCTGTCTCTCTCTCTCTCTATACATATATATATATATATATATATATATATATATATATATTGCATTGTATTATATATAAAGTTTTATTTGAAGTGATCTCTTGTCATTAAATAGTCAATGTATTAATTGGCCTAGACAATGTAAATAGAATAAACAACTAAAGAAAGTAAAGCTGCTGCAGGAATCAAACAATCATTCTGTCTGGTTATATATCCATTTCTTAGTACAGATGTAGATAAACATTGCACTACCAACTATATGTAGGTTGAAAAAACACGCCTCCTATTTATCAGGTTAGGTGTGTATTTGAAAATGCTGGTATAAATTCTAAGATTTTGTGTATTTTTGGACATTTTTACCTGAATAATTCCTTGTATAACATTTAATTGCAATACTTAATTCTAAGTATTGTATTAACCCTTTCAAGACCAAACTATTAAGATGCTCAATGCTTGAATCAAAATGTCCCAGTAAGAGATCTATGTGACGTATGTATATGTACCCCGAGTCAAAGAAACCTCAGGATATATATGTCCCCAGAGTCTTAAAAGGGTTAAGCCACCTGAATTATAAGCTTGACTTATGAGTAAATTGGACTCAGCTTTCTTGTCAATGAATGAATCTAATGTGCAATTTGGACCCTAAAATTGATTCCAGTCAAAAGCACAAAAGTTCCAGAATACACAGTGATTAGAATTTAATCAGAATGAGCATGAAATATTGAATTCAAACATCTTTAACTACATAAAAGAATATTGGGAAGAAATAGTATCATAAAATTTCAAAAATGAATTGAATTACGACTTGAATCAATTTTGGGGTCCAGATTCTTCATTTGAACCCCCAAAATTAAAATGTAATTCAAAACAAATGCTGGACAGTGACACAGGCAAACTATGAAATCAACCTGCTTTGTACATCTGGGATTTTCTGGTTCCTCTTGATTTGCTTGAGATAATTCTGTTTTGAGATGAACCTGATTTAAGCTGATCAAGATAATCTCCTTAAGGGTGGGATTCAACCTTGATTTATGGGTCATGCTTGTACCTTACCTTGAATTTGACCTAGAAATCTCATTTGAGTTTTTCAATTACCATACTTGCCAGCATGTAAGATTTAAACATTTAAATTTAAAACCAGCCTGTTTGCTGCATGGTCAAACTTCACTCTTACTTCTATTCCAACTGAAGATGATTACTGCAATTTTTTGGTATATAAGATATGTGGGTTTAGCTCTGTTGGTAAGAGCCCCGCCTTCGAATCATATGGTCGTGATTTCAAGTGGGGAAAATGTTAATTTTATGTATAGGTTTAGTTAAATGTGACATGATTGACAAACAGGGAAGTGTTTACTCCTTTAGATTTGGTGAGGATTGTTCATGTTATGAGGTAAAAACATAGTCAACTCCAATTTGGACTTGAGTTACTCAAAATAAAAACATGCAAATATTGAACTGCATCAAATGTGCTGGTATTATGACTAGGGCATCGTTTACTGCTGGGATTCTCAATCTTTTTTTCTGTGGCTCCTTTTAATAAAAAAGTTTTTGTGAACCCTCACTCATTGTTATAGATGCAAAAGATACTAAGACTATATATTTGTCTTCAGTCATAATCTAACAGTAACTAAACATCAAAAAAACTGCAATCTATTAGCTTTATAGTGTTTATTATGGAAAAAAAATTACCTTTTAAAAATAAATAGTAATAATAATATTAATGCAACCCTTGGAGGGGTCCGAGCCCCTATTTTGAAAAGCATGAAATGGACAGCTGTGTGGTTTGGATGAGTTGTAGTGAGTGATAGTCCCCATAGTACCCTTGTAAATCATGTGTCTTGTAGGCCTAGAAAATGTGTTAATTCAAACTTTCGGTGAATGGAAATCTCTTCAGTTTATTGATATTCAAATTCTGGTGATTTTGATCTGTATCTCTTGTGATCAATATCCTCATTCTGTGGTATCATTTGGAAATAATTAGAATAAAGGTTCATGCCTTTGTCCAATCTGTAGATTTGTAATTGGCAAGAAAAAGCAGAATTTCTTTGTAATGTACTTGCTGACAATTGGATCTACATCATTTTTTTTGTTTTTTTTGAAAGTCCTGAGGATTCAGGGGATATTCATCTAGGGTTACAGAACATCTATTGCCAACAATTCATTGAAAATTCATCCTAACAGTTCAACTATGACTTAATTTGAGAATATCAATACCAGCTACAAATTAATTGTGTAAAAAAAAAAAAAAAAAAATCTTTTATGTGATGTCCGAGATGACCTTGAGACTTATTTACAAATTATTTGGTTCTCTTAACCTTTTCTTTCGATTAACAGTATTTGTCAATATTCATAACATGAGTGTTTACAATCCCATAATGCCTCCCTGTTATCTAGAAACCAAGAAAGGAAAAGGCAGATTAGTTCATAATGGCATCAAAGACAAAATAATAAGACACTACTGTTAATATTAGATCTGTTTTAATTTCAGTTTGGTTTCCTAATTTTCCTAACTTCATTTTGCGGCTATGAATTTTCGGATTCCATTCATCTAGTCTGAATGCAAGTAAAAATATCCAAATTAGTTAGCATTAAATGACTGAACAAGAAAGACATGTAGGCTAAGCAATCTGTGAATACCTTGTTCTTGGGGAAAATATCCAATGGGACAAATGTATCTCATCATGATTTCAGTTCTCCTAAATATGGAAAATTTTTGATTGGATAAAAGAATTTTCTTCAAGCCTCAAATAAAAATTAACACAGTTTGGCTTTTTTCATGCCTTTTTAGAAATTTAATCCTTGAGCACCTGAGTAAGTAATTCATGTAAGAGTTGAAAGATTGTTGAGCCAAAAGTTTTCAGGTGATGGGGTGGGACTAGCATAAATTGTTTGACATTTGATCTTTAGAATTGAACCTGAACAGCTGAGACAATGTTCCCACCATGGCACACCCATTTTCTCTTGTGGTGGGTACATTCCAATAACCTTGTATTTAAGATGGAACTATTGATCTTGATACCTATAACCTGATACTTTCTCATTTTAACAAGACTTGAAAATGCTACACACTCTTTTCCTTTGATCTTGCAATAAACAGGATTGGTTTTCTCAATATTTGATAGACTCAACCCATTAACTGTGAATGATAGAAATTGAAGTTCTACTTCTAACTCAATAAAATTTCTGTTTTATTGTGATTGATAGCAACTCTGTTCTATCTGTGAATCAGGGCTTTTATCTTGCAATGGTTAAAAAGCAATGAACAATTTGCAAAGAATAACATTTACAGGATTATCTTGTAACGGATAACTATAACTCTTCGACCCCTACTGCAGTTAATAAGTATTCAAATCACTGTATTCTGAACCATCAATTGTCAAGATATTCCCCTGCAATTTGCCTAAAATATGTTAATCTGTAGAAATAAAACTGAACTTGAAAAATACATTGATTAGATTTTATCAATAATCTGAACAAATAAAGTTGGTTAAGTACTTTATTGTAAATAATTGTGATTGTTCTATAGATTGAAGCACAGCTTAATTTTATTTACAAACAGTTGTAAACCAGACTCACTATCACAGCCAATAATTGAACAACCCTAGCATTAAAATTTGAAAGACATTTAAAAAAAAAAAAAATTCTATTGAAGAATTTCTATGGTTGGAATGAATTCTATTTCTATTCCACTGGAAAACTTCTAAAGTAGAAAAAAAAATATCCTAGATTTTTGAGAATCTAGACGAAAGGTCTGAAAAGTTTTTTTCCAAAAATCAAAACAATTTTTTAGAAGGGGTCTAGTGGAGTACTGATGCCAATTTTCAAGTCTGCAGAGAAGACTGTATGACCAGGAGCACAGGAACACACACACACACACACACATAAAAAGTGTTAGAAGCCTTTGCCATCTTTGGTTGTTGATTTCCATTCTGTATTCTTAAGGTTTCCATGTAGCAGAGGCATATTTAGAGATTTGAGCAGCTGGGGGATTGGCTTGAGAGGCCCCCTTCTGCATCTATTGAGATTTGTCAATAGAAATGCATTTGGTGTACTACTAATTTATAAAGCTGTTTGGGGGGGGGGGTAAATAGCCCAACATTCCTATTCAGCCACACTTCTGCTAAGTAGAGACCCTTGTGATCTTGTGATAAAAGTTTTTACCCCATTAACTACAACGTTGGATTGCACAACATAGTGCCAGAAAACAATCACGCTCTCTGTTCAGTACTGAAAAGCAGAAACTGAGTCTAGCCTATTGTTGCAGCTAATTATATTGCCTTAAATAAAACCTTTGAATGGACTTGTGCATCTGAGGTGACATTCCACAAAATGCATGTGTGCACTGTATGGTGGTGATTATGTTAAACACTGTCATTGTGTCTTGTTATGGCTCAACCTTTTTAAATACTAACATTATGCAAAGGATCAAAGTGTATGGACATTCTGTCTACGATGAAATATAGATGGATTTTGTCTAAGCAAATTTTGTATTTTACTCTCTCTTTCCACCCCCTCTCTCACTATATATATATATATATATATATATATATATATATATATATATAAGAGAATCTTTTTAAAAATTTACTCGAACTTCATCTCATATGAGCTCTGCTTGTATACTTAAAATGTTATTATAATTGAAACTCACCTGATCCTTGTATTTAAGCATTATTTCAAGTTGTACTCTTACTTCTGTTCTCTCTCTCTCCCATAAATGGCACATGGTAAAATATAAGAAGCAACACAAAGATATCATTTATTACTTGTAAAAACTGCTCTAATCAATGAATGACCCGATGACGGTTCCCCCCTCCACCTCTGCAATTTTTTAAAGGTTATTTTAAAAAATATTAGATTATTTTTTGATTCTTCAGGGTTCCTCAGATCTTGCACTCCTGAAGTTCCAGCCCCCCCCCCCCCATTTGCTGGGTCTGCAGGCTCCATGCACTGCCTTTGAATAACTCTAGCCCTAAATTCTTTAATCAATCATTGCAATTCTCTGCATAAAAGTTTTTCTTTTAATCATATTGTCATTGTTTCCTGTTGGTTCTTGTATTTTCCCCCCACCACTAGGTCAGGAAAAAGTAACCTTTCATTAACTAGAAGTCAATGTAGTAAATTTCTGGCTTATTTGCATGAATCCTACAAAAATCTTGCAACCTCAACAGTAAACATAATTGCATTAACTTTAGAATTACATGTTTCAAGTTATTTAGAAAAATATTCATGATAATACTATCACTTCTGTAAGATTTTTATATGAAAAGAACTTGCCTAAAATGTTGTTTCTGATCTAAAAGTTTGTGACATTTCAATTTGCAATTTCATATCTTCAACTGGTGAAAAAACATGAATGCCTCCTTTGCTGACATAACAACCATTTTTTTCTTATTGCTTTAAAAAAATAAAAATAAATGAAAGGGAGGAGCTGAGACAATATTCCCACCATGGCACACCCAGTCTGTGTTGAGGAGGTTCCAATGACCTTATCTTCAAGAAGGAACTATTGACCTTAATACCTACAACCTGATACTTTCTCATTTTAACAAGTCTTGAAAATGCTACACACTCTTTTCCTTTGATCTTGCAATAAATAGGATTGATTTCCTCAACGTTTGATAGATTTTTTTACTTATCAAAATCACATCCTCCGTAGATGATGTATCTAAAATAAAAAATTCTTTATAGCTGATTTAAAGAAAAAAATCAATTGAATTTAACCCCACAAGAACTCTTCAGGAGTGCATCCTATGTTGGAGAACCTAGATGATATTTATAAAATCAATTGTGGAAGGTGACAAGCTTGATAGATGTCCATTGCAAGATAAAAGCCCTGACTCATAGATGGAATTATGTTGCCATTTATCAAAATAAAACAGAACTTTCTTAAGTCAGCCATAGAACTGCAATGATGGAAATTTTTGTCGTCTACCAAATAAGCCATTATTTTAGTTATACTGTTGGCCTGTTGTAAAGTGGCTCGATATAATGTAGAATTGCTTATAAAGCAATTTGAGCATGGATCCCTATTTCCAAAGTGTTAAATTTGGCTTTTAAAATATTTGCTTAACGAAAAAATAGAAATACCCCTAATGAATCAGGTTACACTAACTGTAGAAAGGAAATGAATTTGACAAAAACATTTGCCCTTTAATCTGTCATTTAAAAGATTACTTAAATATTGTCAAATTCCTACTCTAGACATTCATGTGTATTTTAGTTTTGTAGAAATTCAACCTTCTGGTGACATGCAACAATTTAAAATTTTTTTATGTTTATTTCTGTCTTCTATCAGACTAACCTTACCCCACCTTCATGGTTTTCTTTTTATGTTTTTATTTTGTATGAATTACAAAGGATGGTCTTGAATAAGTTGAGAAAGGGTCTGTACTTGAATTGAGGTTTGTAAACATGGAAAATTCGTTACAACATGGACTTATAATGCAGTAGAAAATTATGGACCCTTTATTTCCACATTATAACACGTCTACAGTGTATTAATATTCTCTTGAATAATGGTTTTCTGTTATTTCTTCTTTGTCTTCTCTTTACACCTTGAAATCATGATCATAACCAACTTGAAACCTTATCAGCTGGTATTGTTCCTCTTATTTTCTTCTTTTAGAAGACATCAAAATATAGAAGTGTCTGCCTTGTTTCCCGCTTCTGTTGCCTAAAGTTGCTTTTTAAAAAAAGGACGCTATTCATTGTTTTGTTTTTCTGCTCTCTTTTTTTCAGCTGCTGAAATTGCTGCAGAGCTGGATCGTGACGAACAGGAAAGCTCAGGAGTTATGGCTGCTGTCAAGCACCAAGAGAGGGAGTATCTTGGGATGCTCGAGTACAACAAGGTGGATGAGAGTGCGCTCATTAAGAACCTCGTACATGGTGAGTGAGACTTGATGAAGCCAAGTGGCTTATTTAGATTTATTTGTTGAAGTTCATCCACTCATTCAAGCCAGGTTTTTACCAAATGTTACAAAGCAAGGACATAATGAAGGCTTTTAAGTTCTTTCATTTTCTATAAAAGCCTGGAAAGTCATAAACCATTTTAAATGTTTTAAGATATGGATTTCATTTATGACAAAATTATGCAAATATAATGGTCATGTGATTTCCGTATGTATTCAAAATGGCTGCAAAATTTGAAGTGCACTTATGTGCACTCCCAGGCTGAATTCAACCAGACAAAAAATTATTAAAATTAGGTGGTCAAATGACTAATGCTATTTACTAAGGTCAACTTAGTATTGCTCAAGGCTACAGTTCCTTGGCACTTGGTGAGTATCAAACTCACTAAATTAGCAATTTTGTTTGTAAGACTAGTTTGCTTACAGTTATTTGACCCAAATTAGGAAGTATTAAAGATAGATATTAAACCATAGTCTGTACTCTTTAAAAATAAAAAGATCACATCCTCATCATCCAACCTAGAGTTTTGGCAATAAAACATCATCTTGCCCAAATCAGTCTAAGGCATAGATGTTAAATCTCTGTCTTCAGGGAGGATTCTGTCTTTCACAAATATGTTAGTTCCTGAGACTGTAAAAATGCAATCATTTTTTTGACTATTTGAGCATCTTTTTGTCAGTCCCCCCCCCCCTGCTTATTTAGACAATCAAAGAACAGAACTCTTTGGCAGAAATGAGGTTATTATGACAGCTAGACTAACCAATAAATGAAAAATTCACCTAGCGCTCTTAGGAGGTAAATTTGATCAATAGTTATTCCTCTTGATATTGACATTTGAATTTTCTTTTCTGAACTTGAGTTAAATGTCTTCCCTGATGAACCAGTTGAGGGTAGAGGGATGATGTCAAAGTGATCTGGATAAATTAACTCTGCAGTTTCTGATTTATTGCAGTAACAAGCTTTATTTTTCATATTCTGTTTTTCAACTCTGTTGCTTCAATTCTTTCTGCAGATCTCCAACCATATGTGGCCGAATCCATGTTACCTGGCCTCCCAGCTTATATTATATTCATGTGCATTCGTCATACTGACCACATTAATGATGATGAGAAGGTGTGTGCACTCCTCACAGGAGTGGTCAATGGAATCAAAAGAGTCGTCAAGGTGAGAAGAAAAATGCTCTTTATTTAAAAAAAACTATTTAAAAAACTGTAATTGTCCAATCGATACTCAAGATACATTCCTAAAGAAAATGCTGAGCAAAACAGGATCATTTTAACATGGTAAAATGGTATGTGAAGAACACCTCTCTTTAGTGCTGTCCTTCCAGTCGGGGTCATTCTCATTATTTTGTAATCTATGATGTTGATGTTGAGCCTCAACAAAATGGAATGGATTAGTGCTGCATATCTCATCAGGTAGCTACTTTGTGAACTAATGAAATATTACATGTTGATGTATTACACTACGTAATACATTATTGTATTGTAAGTGTAGATTCTCAGAGACTCTCCATAATGCTGTCTTTTATGATTATTTATTTTGGAAATTTAACATTTCGAAAGATATCTGAAAATGCATGAAAGAAGGTTATACTAAGTGGAGCATTATTATAATAATTATTCTTTAAATGGTTGCATGTGTTGTGTTTCTCAAAAGAGGAAAAGAAAGCCATTGGCCTCCTTTGAAGTTTTTCTTTATTTCAATGGGAGATAGCCACTAAATGTCATTCTATGAAGTTTTTCATCACTCTCTACATTTCAACTCTTTGTTACAAAGCTGTGATCAACTAGTCTTATGTTGGTGTCTCTTGATGTAGTATCTGTGCATGTTTGACTAAGGAAGGATAGGCATATAATACCTAAGCTCTCTTTTCTGCTTTAAGCCTGTATTCTTTGTTTCTGATGTCATTTCATGAGTACACCACTCATTTTTAGTGCAAATAAATAGAGAATAGTGTTTCAAGGTTGAAGAATAAAAAATGAAATGTAAGTATTCACTAAGCTTCATTTAGTCTGGCACAAAGGTTCAATATTTGGTCATCCAGTGATGAACAAACTCCATGGAAATAGACATCATTTTACAGCAAGTTGCCTGAGTAATTGAATAAAATACAATGTACAAATTCCTGAATGATAATACAAATTTGCTAACTTGTTTAATTGAGTAATATTTTTCAAATTAACCTTTTACCTGGTACTAAAGATTAAGTTCTTCATGAGGCTATATTTCAAATCTAGCATGGATTTGACATAATTAAGAGATTTTGTATCACTGAGAATCTTTGTCTATTTTGCTAAATGGTACGTAACGATGCTAAAATAACAATAAGAGAAATAACAGTAACATGCTTTATCATGTGACCCAAAATGATGGAATTTGAGTTAAATTAGGATGTTAGTTCTGACATTCATGTCCTATCAATACAAAATAATATCGATATCTGCTTTTTAGGAACTAGAACATGCAGAATTAAGCTTAAAATACTTGCAGAGAAATGATCAGGCCCGATTTCATATAATCACCCCACTGAGGAACATCACAAGGTAAAAGGTTAAGTGAAAATGTCGACACCTTAATTTTATGTTTTTATTCTTTTTTGTTTCAAAATTTTGAAAGTTCAAATGGAACCAGAGCATGTTTCATGCTGTGAAATACAATGATCAAATTTGATGAGATTCAAAGAAATAAAACTGAAAGATGAAAGCTATCAAGTGTGGTGGGGGGTAGTAGGGAAGATTAGATGATTCTGCAAAGTTGTGAAGTTTTTTGTCTCTGCCTTGTATTTTTGTCAAGTTTCATTTATGTCTTTCTTCTCTGTCACAAAATATAGAATGATTCTTTTAAAACTTTCCTTTCTTTCAGAAATCGAACAATGACATCGAGAGAATGACTTTGTGGTTGGCAAATTCTTGCCGTTTGTTGCACAATCTTAAACAGTATAGCGGAGAAAAGGTATATAATATCTCTTTGTTTTTTTTTCTTGTTGTTGGGTGTAACATGTTCGTTGATTACTTTATTTTAATTTAATTAATGACATGTGGGCAGGGGAAATGGGTTTATGCCTTTCCCAATGGCATTAGTACCAAGTGAACGTTAACTGTCTCAGCCGGTATTTGAACTCAACTCACTGATTCCATTCTCTGTGCTGTTAACCACTCCTCCATCTCACACCTTCTGATCAATTTAATCAATCGACCCATATTAATTATGTAAAATTGATTCAAATTGTGGTAGATAATGACATTTTTTGATCAAATTTATTATACATATAATAGCTTTATTTTGTCAGTAGTGCTTACATTAATTCCTGACCATTAACAATCCCCTTCTTCATTGCATGACACACAAATTAAGTTCAGAAATTTGCTAAATTAGGTGCATAATCAATGATTTTTCCAATTGTATTTCTAAGCAGAAATATTTAGTTTGCTAGTACAGAAAATGACTAAAACTAAATGAAGATTGGTAGAATAGCATTAGTGATAAATCAAAACCTGTCTTCTACTCACCAGGTGGAAATGCAGTTGGCATAAAAGATACAATTGTGATTATTGTTTCATCCCTTACCCTTCTCTGTCAGTATTTACTATGTCACTATATATGTGTAATTATCTGAGTGAATTTCCACTGGAAAACATCTAAAATAAACCAAAAGAAATGTTTAGATTCTGAAGGATCTAGATATTGCTGATAAACCTGTCAGAATAAGGCCCCCAAAAGATCAAGAAAGGTTTTTCCCAAAAGTCAAAAAAGCATTTTTAGAAGGGATCTGTTGGGAGTGCTGGTGCCAATTTTCAAGTCTGTAGACAACATAGTATTGTCAGAAATGCCAGAACAAGCAAACACATAAAGACACTCTCATGAAAAAAAGATAGAATCCTTCACCATCTTTTATGGCTACAATTATTCAATGATAGCTTTGACATATTTGTTTGATAAATCTTAGCCGTGATATCATGGGTTACATAAATAGCTGGTATTAATTGCAGTTGATGGAAGTTCAAGTTTAATGATTTATATAATTGTTAAAGAGATTTAAATTTATAGGATGATAATTATTTTATTGAAAACATGATCATTTTGAAAGAATTTCTTCAAAATTGCAGGAGACATAACTCTTATTTCAAAATATCTTGAATTTATTTTGCATGGATTTTTGGATGAAAACATCTAATTGTGCAAATGAAGGAGTCCAACTTGTTTATTATGATTTGTTATACTGAGTTTTTGCTTCTTGTTTTTTTAATCATGGTTGTAAGTGAATCCAGCAGGATTAATTGATCTTCTCTCTGTTTTCAGCGATATCAAACATCAAATACTCCTAAACAAAATGAACACTGCTTACGCAATTTTGACTTGTCAGAGTATCGACCAGTATTCAACGACTTGTGTGTCTACAATTATCGTCAGTTGATCAAAGTTATGAAAGACAACATTGAGAAACTCATTGGTAAGTGTTTCCTACATTCTTTTTCTCTTGCTTGTTGCACTTCATGGTTATCAGATTTAGACGAAAGGGGAGATAATCTGAGCTGTATCTCAGATTCACCCAACACAGGTATTGGAATAGCATTGAATTTGGAAATTGAGTGAGTCTGGAGGCAAAGGTTCAGTACCAGCCTCTCTCAGATTGACTCAAATTCTCTCTTGATGTTCTTGTTAATTGAATAAATAAAAATGCCTGATTTTTTTACTTAATTGTTTGTTGTTTGTCTTGTTTACAGTTCCGGCTATTCTGGAACACGAAGCCATTGCTGGTTTGAATAAAGATGACCGCAGAGGACGTGTACCAACCAATGAAACAGAACCTGATGCTTTAGACAACCTACAGAAGATTGTAAGTCACATGTCACACTCACATGGCTTACTTTATATTGCTCCTTATGTATCACTTATAGTTTTATTTGAAAGTGTTTTCCTATCTATTTGTAATATAGGATACTTTTAAAGCTGTCTTTGATAGTTTCATAGAAAGTGGATTCCAGCAGAACAGAAACACAAATTATGGTCTTTAGAAGCGGTTGTTCCTTATAAATAAATCTGCATAAAAAGGAAAAACAAAATTCTATATGTTTCATTCTGTTCTTGAACAATTGGTCCTACTCAGTGGTTATTCCTTGTAACCAATGTTCCATTTAACTGAAATTTGCTGGATTATAAATAAAAATTTCCATTTTTATGAAGTAACTTCATGTATCTTATTATGTCTGATCATTCTTTTCCTTGACTTTTATTACAGTTGATATCACTGAAAAGTTTGCTGTATTTATTATTAAAAATTATTTATTTAATATCTATAAAATGTATTTTTTTTATATGATTAGTTTGTTTTTTAAGTTTCTCTTCCTTATTTTGTACGTTTATAATGCATCATATTTTCTTATCACCTAATGTATGATATTTTTCTTGGTTTCCCTTTAGATGAGTCAGTATCTCCGTGTGTTGAGGAATCATGCAGTTGATCCAGAGGTCATTACACTCATGGTCAAACAGGTAGGTAACTGTTCATACAAAATCCCAACCAGTCTAAAAAGAGAAAAAATCCTAACGTTGTTAAAATCATTTGAGGAAAAAAAAAAAGGTGAAAATCGTTGGAAAATTAGTGATTTAGTTTTCCGGCAGATGTCAGTAGTATTTATTTCTTATAGATTAACTCCCTTGTATTTGTACTTGTGTGTTTTTGAGAGTGATCTCCCTTGAAGGTATTGGATTCGTTTTGACCAAATATTTGGTGTGATTTTCTAAGAAGTGAAAAAATGTTTATAGTAATATCCTGCTTAGTGCTCATTCTCTATAGCGCTCTTTTCTAAATATATTTTCCTAATAAATCAAGTAATTTCTGGAACTGATAATGATAAAATTCAGTATCATCAATGTAGATGAATTAGTTGTTAAAAAAGAATGAAAATGTTGTATATCATCTTAGATATTTGGCTCTAATTCAAGATTTGTTTTCTTTTGTTTTCAGTTATTCTATGATATGAATGTGAAAGCCCTGAATAATTTGCTGCTCCGAAGAGACATGTGCAATTGGCACAAAGGAACGCAAATACGGTAAGTAAAACCTTCTGGGAATAACATCAACCAAAAAATTATTTCTTGTACCCTTTCTATCAGGGTTTCCTTATTTGGGGGTTTTCATCGAATTCAGTCATTCATTCTTGTCTCTTGCAAATGGATGGAGGGTTTGGAAAGAACGGGATCGGATTACTTCGGCTTACATTATAGAGCGTTGTGTAGAGATTGGTGTCCTTCCTGGAGGATTAAAGGGATCACCGCATGATCTCCAGTTACTCAAAGCATCCGGAGTCTCTATGTGGTCGCCCGTCCTGACCAGACTTGATTTTGTTTAAATTTGGTGATCATAAGAGAACTGGTGTATCCAACATGATTTAGCTATAACATCAAAGTCAGACCAGAGTATTCAAGAAACTTCTATTGTAAAAAATTACTCCATGTTAACTATTTTCCCATAAACTCTCTTTGTTTATATGAGGAAAGTATCCAGTCATTCAATGATAATGAAAAAAAAGCAGCCTACTTTCGGCAGTGGCATCTTAGTCCCCTTCAAAATATTTCCCTTGGCACCTGAAGCACTAACCCAGCATCCCTTCCACTTTTGAAAACAGTCAGCAAAATTTTCTGTCATGATCACTATCAACTGCCTCACTCCGTTCTCCTCAATCTCGTCCATAGCTTGAAACCTCCTACATTTCAACGATAGAAGGCCAGAGAGCCAATTCTTGATAGATTTATGTGAACAATGTTTTGCCTCCAGAAAACCCTTGTAGTAGAATGGGCAGGCTAGTTCATTGTAAATGCAATGGTGACACAGTACATGAGCTCTACCTATGGCATCTCATTCTCCCCTGAGTAACCCCATGGGAGAGTGTTCATGCATGGACAATAAGATTCTCTCTGATTGGTTGTTAAGCTATATCAAGCCATGCAACCGTTCTTGAGATATTCAAAATGGCTGGATACTTTCCAGATAAACCAATTATGTTTAGGTTAGCTACAGTTATTGTTATGAGGTTTGAAGAGCATTTTTGCCATCTTTTTACAATCTATCAACTTCAGAGTCTAAAGATATTTCCCTGAAAAATCTCCAACATCTCAATGAAAGTTTGTTGTAATTTTCTGTTCTTTATTTGTTGTTGTTTTCTTCTATTTTTCCTCCATCTTTCGTGCCAGGTACAACATTTCACATTTGGAGCAATGGTTGCGAGAGTTTCACTTGCAAGATGCAGGAGCATTCAGTACCATGGAACCTCTCATCCAAGCCTCCCAATTGTTACAGGCTCGCAAGACGGATGCCGATGTGGACAGCGTTTGTCAGATGTGCCCAAAACTGAAGACTGCACAGGTTTGTACTTATGCTCTCTTAGACTAGAAATCTCAAAAATTTACAGTATGTGGTGCTATATAAGATGGACATTTGATTTTTGATATTACGCTGTGTACATTGTGCTGGTATTATGACTAGGGGGACTAGTCTAGTCTAGTAAAGCTAGATGTGTTCAATTATGGGGCTTTGCAAGTCCTCCAAATATCCTTGCCAACCATTTACTTATGTTCCAACATATATGGAAATTTTCATTTGCTTTCCAAGAAAAAAATTCTCTCTCCTTAACTGAATACAAAGTCAGTTTTGCAAAATGGTGTATGAAAATAATGACTTAGTATTGAAATCTTAATTTTTTTCTTTTACATTTCTTTGTGGTTCAGAATATTTATGAAGTTGTAATGTTATTTGGATTTCTTATATTGTCAGTTATTTATATTTTCTTACATCTTATTTCTGTTGCTTTCTATTGCAACTCCAAGTTGTCATGGCATTCTTCAAGTCTTGCCAGAGATGCATTCCTCATTTCCAATCCACAAAAGTTTATGAATGATTTGAGAATATCAATCAAAAAGAACAACAGAAATAAGATGAAAGAAATACTTGTTGAAAATTAAGAAGTCTTAATAAAGTGTTCATGCCTTTTATAAAGGATTGTTATGTCATAAAACACAATGCAAATGAAAGTAAATTTACTCATGGTTGAAATAAATGATTCATTTATCATATTTTGTCTAATCATTGATAATTTATGTAAAAGGAAATGTATCATTCCTCAGTGTAGGTTAACAAGTGAGAGAAGGGAACTTGCTAACTACAGGTCTGGGTCAGGTGTTTATTCATCTGGGACTTGGCTTCAACCAAATTAAAGGTCAAGATCTCTCAGGGGATCACAGAAATATTTGAAAATCTTCTTCCAAAGAATTGTTATTTTATTAATTTTATTTTTTTTCCTAACTATCTCTAAAAAGAAAAAAAAAAGTACTCCTTCTTATACCAATTGTAAATTAGTTCAATACCAGCAACTAATCTTTAGTCTTAGTACCAATCGCTTTTGTTTCAATGAGTTATGGGTCACAAAAGATTTTAATTTGCCCAAAGGGATTCCAAGTGAAAAATGTTTGAGAAGACTTAGACCATTGTCTGTTGTAAATGACTTTTGATCTGCGACTCACCTTTGCCCTGACTGACATTGGAAATTGTCAATCGAAATGTTCCAAATTCGATGCTTCTAACTGAAATGTCACAAATGAAGATGTTCATTTTATTGCCATGTCTTTATTCCTCACTGATTTTCGTTGTCTTCTTCTTCAGATTATCAAAATCTTGAACCAATATACTCCTGTGCGCGGCTACGAGGATGACACTGTGGCCATCTCGTTCATCCGTAAAGTTCAAGAGAAACTATCGCAGACTCGAGAAGCAGATATGGGCACCAATTTGTTGATGGACACTCAGTATGCCTTCCCTGTTACCTTCCCTTTCAACCCTTCCAACATTGCCCTGGAACGGATCACCGTGCCTGACAAACTACATCT
Source organism: Thysanoteuthis rhombus (assembly GCA_963457665.1). Lineage (NCBI taxonomy): Eukaryota > Metazoa > Mollusca > Cephalopoda > Oegopsida > Thysanoteuthidae > Thysanoteuthis > Thysanoteuthis major. The sequence continues at coordinate 46,681,428 of OY735219.1, read as the reverse complement.
GGGATTCATAAAACGGGTGTGATCTCACAGGGAAAACACAAAAAACTAATAAGAATAACAAAAAAAATAAAATAAATAAAAACCAACAGATAAAATTTAAAAAAAGACTTCTAAAAAAAAAAAAACAAGTAAAAAAAAAAATTGAAGACTGACAATGAAAAGTTAAAAAAAACAAAGTTGGAAGTGAAGCTTCTCCCTTCAAAGGCTTGAACCCGAAAGACTGGCCAGAAGCCATGAAAATAAGGAACAGTTGTTATCTCTTAGAAATGGGGAAATATCTGATTACAGCACAGCCATCATACCAGCCCCCAAGTGCTGCTGTTCTCTTGTCTCTTTCAGGTATTCATCGGAAATATATATGATCGTTGATTTCCCTGAGATGGACAACAGGTAAACGGAATAGTGTTGTTGGATGATTTTTGTAAGGTGAGGGCAGGGGGGTGTGGTGTTGATTTGTTTGTAATATACTGTAGTTTTTGAATGTTTTTATAATTTATAATAATGGTTTAGAAGTTGATGATGATGATGATGATGTGTGTGTGTGCGAGCGAGAGATGAAGTAGAAATAGAAAAAATCTTTAGAGACCAAAAATCCTGCTTGTTATATTTTCTTCTGTTTCGATGGGTGAGATTTTTTGGTGTTGGTTGAATTGTTACGGTCGTTACATTGGACTGGAGAAAAGTTGTTTTTTTTTTTATTGTTAAAAATGGGGTTTAGGGAAGGGAAGAGCTGGGTTTTGTTTTTTTTTGCCTTTAAAAAAAAATGGTTCAGATATTCTCCTAGAGAATAAACAGTTAATAGACTGCACTTACCTGAGGTCGATATATTCTCTTAGAACAATGAATCTAAAAGTGTGTGCTGTGGCTCCCTGCAAGGTGAAAGAGAATAAGAAAAAGGGAAAAGTTTGGGAACCGCTGTCTTGAAGATTAAACAATTATTGATTAGACTGTACATACCTGATGACCTCAACCCTCACCACCACCACCACCACCACCACTCTTAGTTTAGACTGCATAATATTCACAATATGTTCAACTTTCTGATATGAATTATAAAAAAATGAAAGTAGTTGATGGTCTTACTGGTATTGAATTGCACAGATTCTCATTAACCCACTAACTACAAGGGTTGGTGAAGAGTAATAGTTATTCATTGAAAGGTAAAAGTGCTGACTTACAGATAGAACTGAGTTGCAATTGATCTCAATGAAATAGACATTTTTGTGTTGGACCTGCAATGACAGAATTTGCCATAATTCGCAGTCAATGGGTTAAGAATCTGTGATTCTCTGCATAGTGTGACTGATTTTCAGCTTGGCAATTAATGAGTTATATTTAAATCTGATTGTTCTTGGCTTTCCAAACTAAAATTAGGAATAAAATGGAAAATCTGAAATCTTTGGTAGAACCTTCCAGTTGTAAGTCATTTATTGTGTAGAAAGCTTTCAAATCCACTCTATATTCTAAAGGCATCCAATGTTGTATGTTCTATTTTGTCTCCTTTCAATAGGTTCTCCACTGTCCATCTTTGCTTCATAGAATGTGCTAACTGTTGCACAAAGAACATTTCTGTTCATCTGTGCTAGAAGTCTAATGAGTTCATGGAGAAATCATTGTAGATCTCAAGACTGGTAAATTAATGTTTCTGTCTTCCTCTACATCAGGGGTTCTCATACTATTTCTTTCAGCGTACTCGTTCGTCCTGTATTGTAGTGTTGGCGTACCCCTTGTGGAAAATATAGCGTAATCAGACAATAGACATTTAGTATTTTTTTAGTGGTTTAATTTGATTTCTGTTAAATGAAATGGATGAGCTTGACTTTTTCCAACTATTAACTCAATTCTAGGCACAGTTTTACACTGACTCACTTGCATATCATTCTCAGTTGACAGTTTTGGATGGAATTAGTTTTAAACTAATGAGAAAAAGAAAATTGAAAAAGAAAGAATATCAAAATGGAAGGAAATCGAAAGAGCGTGGATATCTGTGCAGAAACCAGAAATGTTTAATTTTACGGAATGATCATCTTGATTCACGCAGTTTTGCCAACTTTCTGACAGTTTAAAAGACGCACGAGATACGTTTAGTTGGTTGTGATTACTTAAGAATTGCAATGTTTTGACATAGCTTGCATACCACTGTGATTTCTCTTGCGTACCCCTAGAGGCATGCCTACCCCGGTTGGAGAATCCTTGTTCTACATCTTTTCTTCTGTGCAATATGTGTATTTTTTCGCTCTTCATTTCCACGTCCTCTTTCAAATCTGCGTCTAGGAATGTTTATTTTCTTTTTGTTTGGCCTGAGGTACACCTAGACAGAGGGCAAAGGTAATTCTTAACCAATTCTACCAGAAGATGGGTTGAAAGAGCAAATTTCCAAAGTCAGTTGGAGATATCCACTCTAAGAGGGGATAACACGACTGTCACTGTGCCTTTCAATAGTCCTGACTTATGTTGGAAGATTCCTTTTATAGCAGTGGATTTCATCTCTGAACTGAAATTAGTTTGAGACAGTTCTCCTCTAGAACAGTTCATCGGGTTAAATAAATAATTTTCTTTTTGGTACCTTTTTCTTTTAAATGATTTGTGACCAGTCATCGTTGCAAATGGTTTTCTAGAACTGATTCACTTATGTAATAATTATAATCTTTTTTGAGCCAATGCAGTAAATTGAAAATCTTCTTTGCTTATAATAGTAAGCGAAAGTCTTGCAATAATTCTTCTGTGTCTCGAGAGTCATTTGAATTTATATTACAAACTTTTGTATTCTGAACCTCTGTCTACTAACTCCAGTCCATCTGTGCAAATGTTGATATTTCCAATATTGAGAAGAAAGGAAGATGAGATCTCTGACTATCCCTTCCATTGGTAGTTGGAATTTGGTTTCCTATGGATACTTACAAATATTCAATTATTTTAACTATTTATGAAGAGATCTCGGAATTTTTTTTCTATTTATAATAATTCTAACAAAACATTTTATGGTAATGGTAAAAATGGAGAATATCTAATACCCCTATCCCTGACTTTAGAGTCTTGTTTAGTTTTTTTGCTTTTGTAATGATTAACAAAGTGATTTTATTTGTGTGTTTGTGGTATAGTAGATAGAGTTTTAGATAAGTAGAGAATTAGTTACTTTATTATTTGTACAAAAAGTGGGCTAACTTCTGTGTGCGTCTGTGTGTGAGAGAGATATTTGTTACTGCGTCCCAACTACAGTAAATGAATGGTAGAAGCAACAACAGGATTACTTGATTTATCCAGCAGGGGAGATCATCTAAGCATTATCTCTGATTTACCCAACACAGGCATTGGAATAGGATTGGATTTGAAAAACTATAATTGAGCCTCTGCCTCTAGATTTGCTTGAGTTCCAAATTCAATGCTACTCAAATGCGCGTGTTGAGTGAGTGTCCGTCATAATGCATAGATTATCTCCTATTTTGGGCCAAATCTGCCAACCCTGAGCAACAATGACAAGAAGCTGAGATATGAAAGAAGGGGAGAAAAAAAATCGAAGGAAGAAAATAAAAAATTATAATTCAGTCTAACAAACTTTGCCATTTTTTTTTTTGTTTCCCCCCGTGATGGTATTTATTGAAACAAATTAGTAAATATTTGATATGTAAATTCTGGCTATTTAAAATCCTTGTTAGATGATCTGGTGTATAATATCTTGCATATATGCTCAGTCTGTCCAACTATATATATATATATATATATATATATATATATATATATATATATATATATATATATATATATATATAAAATATAGTTATTTATGTGTTTTATCATCTCTTTAAAAAAAAAACGAACATACATTTAAAAAACTATTTAGCCTGACGAATAATTGAAATGTCATATCACAAAAACTTAAATGCTGGTCATAGAAAAAAAAAAAAAAAAAGAATCTTGGCTGAAGAAGAGTTTTCTTTGTGAATAGCCTTGTCATTGGACATATCAAGTAGATGCTACATGTTGAATTGTGGTTATTGTTTTTTTGTTTCAATTTCTTTAATTTTTAACTTTGTTTGAAATATTTTGCTGGATGTGGGGATGAAGATTCATTCATGTAGAAGAGAGGAGTAGAAGTAAAATCTTTCTTTTTTTTTACAATGCAAATCTGTGTATTCAATTGGAGACAAACAAATACAGAAAAGTTGGGTTTTTTTCTTAGGATTAGTCAATCTAAATTATCTTAAAGTGATTTTAATGTATAATTCAAGATTTTTTTTTGTTGTAAATTTTTCAAGATTTAAATGAAAAAAAATTTTCCCATTATATATGTATATATTATGAGACTTCCTACGATGTTGAATGTAATTGTATCAAGCTGATAGCTTTAGTTTCAATAAGTTAGTAGTGCCCTTACGCTGGCTACGGTTTCAGCCATCTCTGCTGGGGCTTTCATATCACATTACAACTCGCTCGGAACTTGTTTGTGATATGTGAATTAGACTTAAAGGCGACAAGCACCTAGAGTGGTGTGACTTACTTTACTGTGCTAGTTACAGTCAACCATTTTTAGATATATTGCTCCTGTCTTCTCGACCCAAAATTAAGAAAAATGAATAGAAAGTGTCCCCATTCGTTTAGATTCATTTCTTTTCACAAGGCCAAAAGCAGAGAGTCTACAGTTTGGAAGGAAAAACTGAAATTTCAAATATAATTATGATGAAGGAGAGAAGAAAGAAAAAGCCAAAAAAAAAAAAATGGAACCTCAAATAAAATTCATCAAAACAATTTCATGTATTTTTTGTTATTTTTTCTGTTCTTCCGTTAAATATCAAAACAATGTGAATAATTTTTTGTAAATGGTAATAAAAATATTGAACAATAAAAACCTCTAAAAAATGTCTTTGTCACATTTATC
>OY735219.1:46661552-46671552 GCA_963457665.1 Thysanoteuthis rhombus | reverse complement strand
CATTGTTCTGTGATAATCTTTAATGCCTGCCTATTCATCCAACTCTGTATTACATGCTTGTAAATGTCCTATGCGTCGAATCGTTGGTAAAAATAGCAAAAAAAAAAAAAAAAAAAAAAGAGAAAAAAAAAAAAGAAAAAGTCTCCCCTAAATGCCGAAATCTAAATATCTAAAAGTTAAACTGAAAAAAAAAAAAAAAAAAAAAAAAAAAGAAAAATCTCTAAATGTGCACCAATTCTGTATATTCCAAAGAACCCTAAATCCCCTCCCCCGAAATTAACCATAAATCTACAAGGAAAAAAAAAGAAAGAACCCTCCCCCAAATGCCGAAATCTAAATATCTAAAAGCTAAACTGACCCTATACTCCCCCCCCCCCACTACCTCGACCTAACTTTGACTTGCCATAAAAAACAAACGAATGTAGGGTTGGATATATGAAGGCTGTATCTATTGTCAGTAGTAAATTCTTGCTGGGAGACGGGCACGAATTATTTAGCAAGGTACGATGGAAAAATTGAAACTTTTTCAACTGCTAAAATGAAGTCCCCAGACTAACTAAAATTGCCGCAAGTTTAGATGAGTACATAATTTTCTTGATTTATTGTTCATTTCCTCATTGTTCTGTGATAATCTTTAATGCCTGCCTATTCATCCAACTCTGTATTACATGCTTGTAAATGTCCTATGCGTCGAATCGTTGGTAAAAATAGCAAAAAAAAAAAAAAAAAAAAAGAGAGAAAAAAAAAAAGAAAAAGTCTCCCCTAAATGCCGAAATCTAAATATCTAAAAGTTAAACTGAAAAAAAAAAAAAAAAAAAAAAAAGAAAAATCTCTAAATGTGCACCAATTCTGTATATTCCAAAGAACCCTAAATCCCCTCCCCCGAAATTAACCATAAATCTACAAGGAAAAAAAAAGAAAGAACCCTCCCCCAAATGCCGAAATCTAAATATCTAAAAGCTAAACTGACCCTATACTCCCCCCCCCCCACTACCTCGACCTAACTTTGACTTGCCATAAAAAACAAACGAATGTAGGGTTGGATATATGAAGGCTGTATCTATTGTCAGTAGTAAATTCTTGCTGGGAGACGGGCACGAATTATTTAGCAAGGTACGATGGAAAAATTGAAACTTTTTCAACTGCTAAAATGAAGTCCCCAGACTAACTAAAATTGCCGCAAGTTTAGATGAGTACATAATTTTCTTGATTTATTGTTCATTTCCTCATTGTTCTGTGATAATCTTTAATGCCTGCCTATTCATCCAACTCTGTATTACATGCTTGTAAATGTCCTATGCGTCGAATCGTTGGTAAAAATAGCAAAAAAAAAAAAAAAAAAAAAGAGAGAAAAAAAAAAAGAAAAAGTCTCCCCTAAATGCCGAAATCTAAATATCTAAAAGTTAAACTGAAAAAAAAAAAAAAAAAAAAAAAAGAAAAATCTCTAAATGTGCACCAATTCTGTATATTCCAAAGAACCCTAAATCCCCTCCCCCGAAATTAACCATAAATCTACAAGGAAAAAAAAAGAAAGAACCCTCCCCCAAATGCCGAAATCTAAATATCTAAAAGCTAAACTGACCCTATACTCCCCCCCCCCCACTACCTCGACCTAACTTTGACTTGCCATAAAAAACAAACGAATGTAGGGTTGGATATATGAAGGCTGTATCTATTGTCAGTAGTAAATTCTTGCTGGGAGACGGGCACGAATTATTTAGCAAGGTACGATGGAAAAATTGAAACTTTTTCAACTGCTAAAATGAAGTCCCCAGACTAACTAAAATTGCCGCAAGTTTAGATGAGTACATAATTTTCTTGATTTATTGTTCATTTCCTCATTGTTCTGTGATAATCTTTAATGCCTGCCTATTCATCCAACTCTGTATTACATGCTTGTAAATGTCCTATGCGTCGAATCGTTGGTAAAAATAGCAAAAAAAAAAAAAAAAAAAAAGAGAGAAAAAAAAAAAGAAAAAGTCTCCCCTAAATGCCGAAATCTAAATATCTAAAAGTTAAACTGAAAAAAAAAAAAAAAAAAAAAAAAGAAAAATCTCTAAATGTGCACCAATTCTGTATATTCCAAAGAACCCTAAATCCCCTCCCCCGAAATTAACCATAAATCTACAAGGAAAAAAAAAGAAAGAACCCTCCCCCAAATGCCGAAATCTAAATATCTAAAAGCTAAACTGACCCTATACTCCCCCCCCCCCACTACCTCGACCTAACTTTGACTTGCCATAAAAAACAAACGAATGTAGGGTTGGATATATGAAGGCTGTATCTATTGTCAGTAGTAAATTCTTGCTGGGAGACGGGCACGAATTATTTAGCAAGGTACGATGGAAAAATTGAAACTTTTTCAACTGCTAAAATGAAGTCCCCAGACTAAAGATGCTGTTGCAACCTTTTTTATTAATTTAACCTCTGTGGACTTTATCTAAGTTAAAAACTTATTATATAAGGGAGAGGTATCCTCCAAGCTGTCCCCACCGGAATTTGCATCCAACTCACTTCGAAAATTGATCCGATCTTTTTTTTTTTTTTTTTTTTTTTTTTTTCAATCGAACCGTGGTGCTCCGAACATCCACTTTCGTTTCACAAGAACAGTTTGGATGTGTATCAAGAGCCGGTGGAGCTCTTTTGCCACTGACCCGCAGTGGACAATCCACCAGACCCCCTGCCAACACGTCCTGGGCCAGCGTGGCAGGGCATGGCCCATTACTCCCCATGATTTGCACACCAAATATTATATCGGCCGTTCCTGCTGGGACCTCGGTACCAAAAGGCCCAGCCATATCACTTGCTTTGGGTGGGGGTGATATGCTCCAAGGGCGACTACCCAAAAACTACACCAAGAGTACGTCAGTTCCTGCTGGGTCATCGGCCCCAAAAGACTCAGCCACATCACTTACTTTGGGTAGGGGTGATGTGCTCCGAAAGCGACTACCCAAATCCTTCACCAAGGGACCATCTGTCCCTACTGAGTCACCGCAGAAACAACGACCATTTCAACAGAACTCTAAGACTATCAACAAGAAGACAAATTTATACATAGGCACATACAACGTCAGAACACTGTCAACTGACATGCACCTAACTGATCTAGAAAGTGAAATCAGAAATGTCAAATGGGACATCATAGGCATTAGTGAGGTAAGAAGACCCGGAGAAGAACTAATCGAACTGAGAAGCAAGCATCTTCTTTACAGCTACGGTAAAGAGAAAGTAAAACAAAGTGGAGTTGGCTTTCTCATCAATAAGAACCTGAAAGACAATGTAACTGGCTTCAAAGCCGTCTCTGACCGGGTAGCTAGCGTCACCATACAACTTTCAAAGCGATACAAACTCAATATAATCCAAGTCTACGCTCCCACTTCACAATCAACCCAACAAGAAATAGACAACTTCTATGATGACTTGAACTCCCTACTCCAAGGCACCAGAAAACACTTCAATGTTATCATGGGAGACTTCAACGCACAAGTAGGACAAGGAAATGAACATTGCGTCGGCAAATTTGGATACAAAATACGCAACGAGAGAGGAGAAGATCTTGTAAACTTTGCGACGGCTAATGGATTCAAAATCATGAACACCTTCTTCAAGAAGGGACCCAGTAGGAAATGGACTTGGAGGAGCCCCAATCACGAAACAAGAAACGAAATAGATTACATCCTAACGGACAAAAACGATATCGTCAAGGACATCCAAGTCCTAAATCAAGTCAATGTAGGCAGCGACCACAGAATGGTACGATGTAAAGTACAAATAAACACCAATAAAGAACGCAGGAAAATGTTCCATACAAAACCGCAGCCTCTAAACATACCAAAAGAGCACGTTCAATCTTTCAAGCTCGAATTGAAGAACAGATTCAGAATTCTTACTGAACAAGACAGCACCAACATCAACGAACTAAGCAGCAAAATGACAACGTCAATAATTGAAGTAGCCTCTACATTCAAGCCAATGGGCAAACAACCCATTAGCAAAATCTCGGATGAGACTAAAAATCTCATGGAAAAACGCAGAAACCTCAAGCCACCGACAACAACGAGGGAGAAAATTGAAGAGGCTGAACTAAACAAATTAATCAAGAAGAAACGAAGAGAAGACAGAAGGAGATACACAACGGCAGTCATTGAATCAACTCTTGAAAAAGGTCGGGGCTTCAAAGCTATAAACAAACTCCTCAACTCGGGACGAAGGCAAATAACTAGCATACTCGAGGAAAATGGAAACCTAACAACAGACAGAGACAGGATTGTCGAACGCGCCAAAGAATTCTACCAAAAACTTTATTCGTCCAAACAAGGACTGCAAAACAATGAGCAAGATACGCAGGACACGGGCAAACAACTAGAGGACTTCCCAAAAGTAACCCCGTGGGAGGTGAAGGAAGCCATTAAACAGACAAAGAAAGGAACTGCCCCTGGACCAGACAACATCACCATCGACCTACTCCGAAAAGCAGGTAAAACCATCAATAGGAAACTGGCCGTCCTCTTCAACCTGTGTCTAAAACACAGTAAAGTCCCAGACGATTGGAATACTGCTATAATAATGCTATTATATAAAAAAGGAAACCCGAAAGACCTCAACAACTATAGGCCTATAAGCCTACTCAACTGTGTATATAAACTTTTCACAAAGATCATCACCAACCGAATCACAAAAACACTCGATGAAAACCAGCCACGTGAACAGGCTGGCTTTAGAAGAAGCTACTCGACCATGGACCACCTGCACTCGATAAATCAACTGAAAGAAAAAGCAGCAGAATATAGACTACCACTTGCCGTAGCATTTATCGACTTCAAAAAGGCGTTCGACTCAGTAGAAATCCCTAAGGTCATGGAGGCCATCAGTCGGCAAGGTGTAGATCCAGTATATGTTGAAGTGTTGAAACATATATACAATCACGGCAGCTCATTTATCAGGCTACATAAAGACTCGGACCCCTTCCAGCTCCAGAAAGGAGTAAGACAAGGTGATACCAGCTCACCTAAACTCTTCACAGCCTGCCTCGAGATGATCTTCAGAAGGCTAGACTGGGAGAGTAAAGGAATTAAAATAGACGGCGAGTATCTGAGCAACCTCAGATTCGCAGACGACATAGCCCTTTTTGCAGAGAACCTACACGACCTCCAACTAATGATAGATGAACTAAATGAGGAGAGCAAGAAAGTCGGCCTGCACATGAACTTCAGCAAGACGAAGATCATGTGCAACAACCACATTGGAGATAAGAACACTAAGATCGAAATCGAGGACACAGAACTCGAGAAAGTAGACCACTACATCTACCTAGGGCAACGAATCTCCATGAGACCCTCTAAAGAAGAAGAAATCAAGCGAAGAATCACACTAGGATGGCAAGCCTTTGGCAGAGCTAGCTCAACCTTCAAAAATAATAAGATCCCATTAATCCTAAAGAGAAGGGTGTATAACCAATGCATCCTCCCAATAGTCACTTATGGAGCTGAAACATGGAACTTAACCAAGAAACAGACCCGTAAGCTGAGAACCATGCAACGTGCACATGAAAGAATAATGCTGGGCCTCACATGGAGAGACCACAAAACAGCACAACACATCCGGGAAAAGACAAGAGTTAGAGACATCATAGAAGCCATAAAAAATCTCAAATGGCGGTGGGCTGGCCATGTTGCAAGAATGGCTGACAATCGATGGACATCACGACTCACAACATGGATTCCCCGAGACCATATGCGCAACCGAGGCCGGCAAAATATTAGATGGAGAGATGAACTAGACAGGTTCAGGAAGTACTGGCTCCGTGACGCCCATGATAGAGAAGTGTGGCAAATCCTGGGGAAGGTCTATGTCCAACGACGGACGCTAAAAGACTGATGATGATGATGATGATGATGCTATGGGATTTCTGAGGATGAATGTAACAAGGGAGGTAATCCTAAATTTTAGCTTGAAAAAATACCTTCCTTGAAGAAATTCAAGATACTCAAAGAAGCATCAACCAATTGTGTATGTATAGAGGCTTCCTCTAGTTTATCATGATCATGGATAATGTTATCAGAATCAGTCAGACCGTAATCCTTTGTTTATCGTTATCAGTTATTTACTTGGAAGACCCTGTCCAGAAGTGACCACAATGAGCGGTAGATATGATTTTTTTAAAAGTTTCTGATGTCACACATGATTGTTAACTGAATTGTGATCTGAAATTTCCACTGAATGATGTTCGATTTATGTTATCAATATTCACTACTGAATTGAGAGCCTTGACAAGGAAAGAGATTACGTGGATAAATAAAAACAGACTCCTGTGATTATGACACCCTTGTTTAAATATCAATTGCCATTATAATGAATTTGCTGGTACGATGGGTTGGTTATAATAACAAGTGTATTTGTAACGAGGAGACAAAAAGTAGAGACAAAAATGGCTCTTGTTCACCTTTTCCAGATGAATGCTTTCAATATGAATAACAGATCTGCAAATAGAATGGACCCAAAAGTATTTATGCTAACCAGATACAGAGTGTTTTGTAGTCATTTGTTCAAACGATCAATTAATTCTTAGAAAATAGCAAGTTTGATGCAAAGATAAAGGAATAAAAAATATATATAAACAAGAACTATAAGTTCAATGATGTGTTCACTATCCACAGTAGTTGTAGCAGGAGGAAGAATAGCAAGTAGTCTTTCTTTGAGTCTGATGATTTTAATACTTTTGCAGTTTGGGAATATTCCATAATATTTTCAATAAGAATCATAAATGGCCACTTTTGGCGTAATTTTAGCCATTTTTGGCTTTTTAAAAGATAGGATGTATGAGTTTGACATTTTTGTATCATGACATTATTGCAGTTGGTTTCTCAATGACATCACATCTTTAATGACATTGCACTTCTTCTTTCCTTCCTATTTCTGTTGTTTAACGTAACCAGGACAGGTCAACTAACCAAAAAGCCTCCTATTAATATGTGTAGACACATCTGAAAATAAAAAGTAATCCCTTACAATAATGCCACCTGAATTAATTTTTCATATTAACTAATATTAATTTTTTTAATAGGTCACTGAAATCTTCACGTGCTGTTGCTGCAAACTAATCTCCAACAATGATCTTGCGAGAATATAAAAAAGAACGTGATGTTAGGATGTATGTGAATAGTGCTGTTTGATCAAGAGTTTTCTGTCAGTGTTGAAAAGCTTTTATTTTACAGATCATCTGATTGTAGACTCATTGATGCACGTATGTATATATAGCAACAAGTTTATCTAAGAAGGAAGTTGATACAAAAGTCCAGAGTGCAAGTAGCATGTGAACAAAGAGCAAATGTCTAACTTTATTTGAAAAAGTTTGTGTGGGTGTGCGTGTGTGCCCTGCAATTACCTAACAATTGTAATATAACATTCACCAGATTTATAAGTCAGCACCAAAAAGCTGTGCAGTATCAAAATTTGATGTTTTTTTCTTTCTTTCTTGATCAGAGGTTCTTTAGAAATCTAATGAAGATAAAAGAAAGATCTTTAGGAAAACTGTCTAAATTGGCTGTGAAGAGAAATAGCCAGAATACCTTGAATCCATTGTTTTGTACGACAGATAGAGTGTTATTTCACAAAACAGGTCAAGAGGCTTCTTCATATACCATACCTGCATCTTTGGAATAAGCACTGTCCTGGTAAATATTGATTTGAAAAGTTGATTATATTCTGTTATGTTCTGTTCATGGACGTGCGAATGCTTAATGGAATAGGGAGGGGATTCAGAGAGCCAAATTAAAACTCTAGCTAAGACACTTTGTTGTCACTTCACACTAATGTCCTTGGGATAGGCATGGATTCTTCTCTTCTCCTTCCAGCTGGGGGTAAATAGCAGGGAAGACTGCTCTCTATCTATGGTTAGGAGACAGACTATTCTGATTCTAAACCTTTAATGGCCACAATGCATTGTGGAATGTAAAAAGCCTAGTATGATCACTCAAGTCCATGTCCGGTCATTTTGTTGAATGCTGTATTGCCGCCACACAATCAGATGACAGCAGTTTGGTCGTGTGGATTCTTCTTTGACAACTTTTTTGCTGAAGTGATGCTTTTTTGCCAATTTGACTTTTTTTATATACCCTTTAGACATTAATAAATGAAAAAAAAGAAAAATTTCTGAAAAATAATTTTATTTCGCATCCTAAACAGGGAACAGGATGGAAGCACACATTTTATATCATTGAATGAAATTCTGCAAACAATCAGAGTAATAATCCAGCAGAAATAAAAATATAATTAAAACTGACAAAAATTAGTTCTTGACTTTTTTATTTGGCTTTGGTAGAAAAAGAAAAGCCCAGTCATTTTTTATTCATTACCAAGACGGAGAATCCCCTGGTCATTAAGTGCATCTTTCTCCAGTTATGGTAAATCATAAAACATGATGTCTTTACTGAAAAAGAAGTTTGAGGGTACAAGAGGAGTATTCTTTAATCTGACCCTCAATTTTATCCATTTTTGGTGAATGTTGATCTTGGTACAAAAAAAATAGAAGTTGTCTTCAGAACTATGAATGAATGAAATTTTATGATTTAATTTTCAATTTTTGACCTAAATTTTTTAGCAAGTTTCAGCGCTGAATCCGTTTTACACAATAGATATTCCTTTCTTCCAGATTTCTGATGGTCAGAAATTATGAATTCCTGACTGACAAAATAGAGCAATTATACCATTCTACAGTGAGGATGTGACTCAATTGTAAGCGACTTCCTCAGATAAATTGTTTGTTTAATTCGTTTCAGCATACAAGAATGTAAGTAATGAGAAGGAAGGAAAGAAAAGAAAGAGTCGGGTCTGGTTAGTCACTCAATTGAAACTGTCACGTCTTTTGGCTGCCTGCCATGTTTGGGGTGATTAATTAGATTTTCGGCTACTTTGGTGCAGCCTGTATACAAGATACATACATAGCCAGCCAACCAGCAAGTTGGAACAACTTGAAAACTGGAGAAACCAATGTTGACAGTTGTGGTTGACGGTTTCTAATGGAAGAGAAAAAAAGAAAGACAGATGAAAGCAAGAATTAAGAGAGAGAGAGAGGAAAGAAGAAAGAGGGGAAAGTAATAAGTTCATTTCTGTTGAAAATTTCCATTGTTAATTTTATTCTAGCATTTGGCAGAAAGATACAAGAAATATCAGATGATTAGAAATTAATATTACTTTTGCTTACCTGAAAAAGGATATCCTCGAAATAAATACCAGTTTTTTGATGATGACCAAAACCAAGCCAGGATCTGAAATATTTTTGGGAATTCCAAAAACGGCAAAGGAATAAAAACAAAGGAAACAATTTAACTTTAAAAATTGAATCATGAAAGTCTCTTCTTGTTTCTGATATTTATCAAGTAGGAATAAAACCTACAATATCCATTCATGATAATCCATTCACAGTAGAAAGTGGAAAATGTAATCATTATCGATTGCAAGGTAGAACTGAGTTTCAATCAATCACCCACCGCCCCCATGGAAATTTTATTGTTAGCCATAGTACAATAATGACGGGAATTCCCGCCATTCGCAGTTTAATAGAATTTGAAATAATTCTAACGTTTCAGTCAGTTCATTTATCTAACTGATAATTGTTACTAAATTTTTTAAAATTAAAATTGCACTTTGGAATCCACTTTTTATTTCATTGATTAAATTTTGGGGTGATCAATCTATCTACGTATTGAGATTCGAATAGAATCAAAGGGAGATAACTGGGTGAGATTTGATTATAGTCAATTATATTGTAAGGGAGGTAACTCTAAAAATTCAATCCTGCAAAATATCTGAGGTTTCAGTTGAGAATATCAAAAATCAACCCCAGGAAACGAAGTCAGAAAAATCGAAATAAATTTAATCCATTTTTTCCTCATTTTAGTTTCTTATCCACTAAAACTATTTCACAATACGCCTTTGATATTAATACCAAATTTATTCTTTCAATTGATCTGCTGGTTTTTGAGAATCGTGTAAAGAAATC
>OY735219.1:46536552-46656552 GCA_963457665.1 Thysanoteuthis rhombus | reverse complement strand
TCGTACTTAATGAGTTAATGTTCAAAATTATGTCCTTTCCCATGGCTCGCAATCGATCACTGATGTAGGTGGTAAATACGAAACTGACACAACCACGGGGCAGGATATATATATATATATATATATATATATATATATATATATATATATATATATATATATATATATATATATATATATATATATATATATATTGCACATTTCCTCGCTATCTGGAAGTACAGTGTTCCAATGAAAAATTTCGTGAAATGAAATCTAAATTGGAGAAGCACTTAAACAATTCTGCAATGACTTTAACTTTGAAAAAGAACAAGTATTCAATCGTATTTCTAGCCTCTACTTCAATTACAGCAGACAAGGAAATTGACCTTCGATGTCGAGGCATGCAGACATAAAAGATGGTTATTTTTTTGTTTGGGGATACTCAAAAATGTTCCCACATGAATAAGTGTTATTCATTTTTCGCTTTACACCATTTCGGATAGCGGGGGTGGGGGAGGTAACTTACACTAATGTCAGTCTTCCTCAAAAGCGAAATGGTGTAAAGTGGGGATACCTGTTATATTATTCATATAGCTACTAATATGATACGCGAATTGTACGTTTATATTTTTGTATGTAATACTCACAGAGAAATCATTTTTATGCAAGTATTACTCCTCTTGAAGAGCGTTTCAATATTTCATAATTTGTAAGCTGAATGTACATTGTAGATGATTGTACAAAATCATATTTGAATTCTGCGGCAATTTCTCAAATTAGCTTCACAGCGTTTTTTAAGAATATTTCAAGCTCTCACTTAATCGCAACTACAAAATTACTTCAATACAGTAGACTATTTTGATCATGCAATGACAGGTTCTACTAAGGAAAACGATAACGGCAAACTTTTATTATACAAATTAGCTTCAGGTTGTTTTTTGACCGTAAAACCCATAAAAGCAGACCTATTGAGTCGACATTTTGATTTGCTGTAGCTTAGACATATATAGTATTCTAAAAATGTACAGCATTTCTGTCCAAGACACAACATATTAAAAGTCCAGCTTTCTAGATTTGTTTAAGGGTTTTAGAACACAACAAAAACAAACTGCAGTTCAATTCTTATCCAAAAAAGTTAGCGGTTAGCGTTTATTCTTCCATTAATTTTTTAGCGGTTTATCAGCTCAACATTTACGGGTTGCTGTTATAACAAGTGGGTTGAAAGAGTAAACTAGTACATATATATAAATTGGTGTATCCCTTTAAATCAAATTGTTCGTCTGCTCCTACGGATGAAATTTGTTTTGTCGTTGAAATTTCTTTCATTCTCCCTCTGCCTCTCACAAAGGTAAAAAAAAACATTTCCACGTATCATTCCTTTCCGTCTCATCACATATGTTCAAACATTCCGTACTCCCACGCAATTCCTCCTTCATGAATCGTGTGAAACTGGAAATAGGCCCAAGACAGATGGGGAAATGCAAGCCCCATTTCAAAGTGTTCATTTAGGATTTCTGTAATCAGTGCAGAATACCTATGATTTATGTGTGGCTCAATGTACAAGGAGTGTGTACGATGTACGTAATATATCAGAATCAACGAACTAGAAAGATAATGTATACAAGGCAGTAAAGCACGGTACTCTAATAAAAAACAGTTTTAGCCTCTTCAGGGATGGGGGTAGAATCTCTCAAAATCGTAGGCTTGTGCCTACTGACCCCCTCTGTTCTGGCGTAATACTTTATTTTTTAAAAACAGAAGCCCATTCTTATTCATCTACCTCAGTTATTCTCAACGACGATGGAAATGAAAATGATAATTAAAATAATTTTTCCGCATTAATAATCTGCAATTCACCAAGTGGAAATAGCCCAACCAGCCAGCCATAGTCTTCTCTCTTTGATCATCTGTGTATATGGGTATCTCTGGGCGCCCCCGGCCACAAATTGGCAAATTTGCATGCGTACACCACTGAGCACCATCTACACACATGTTTTTTTGTTTTTTCAAGAAGTATTTTTTTTTCTCTCTTTGGTCGTTTTGGACCAACAATTCCCAAATCTTGTGCTGGTGTTTTCTCTGATAAAAGATCTATTCTTATAAATAATTTTGCATAATTAAACCTGATACACGCAAGGGCTACGATGATTCGTTTATGCGGTAGACATCGTGTTATGCAAGCACTTTCTGAAGCTGAAATTATCTGCTGTAAAAATTCTGAGTGGGGGCACCGTGGGAGGATCGAACTCACTACAACAGTAGTGCTATCGTATCTGGGGTTATGAGGTCCTCTATTACCCCCCCCCCCCGAAAAATGTCCAGATGCCGTAGACTCGCAGTACTTGTACCTAGCCAAACTCCACAATACTGTAGTATTATTTACTCAAATATCATCACCCTTCTTCATATTTCTTCTTCTTCTTTTGTGCCCTTATGATGGCTACGGCATCATCTGTCACTGCCTGGGTTTTCCATATCACTTTTCTCTTGCTTTGGCGTGCGATTGGTGGAACTTGGAGGCGACAAGCACCCGAAGCGGTGTAACTCACTTCTCCATTCTCACTTATATCAACTGGCATTCCAAAATGATCACTCATCTAAGTAATGATCAGGTTCGACTTGGCTTAATCTCGGTGATCGTATGAGAATCGGTGTATCCAACGTAATTTGACCGTAAGCCTAGAAAGAAAAAAAAAAAAAACAAAGAAAAAAACAAAAAAACAAAAAACAAAACAAGCATCCCAGTTACATTAAACAAAGAAAATAGATAGGAAAGAAGAGGTGTGACGTCATTAAAGGCGTGAAATAATCAAGAAGTCAACTGTTATGATGTCATTATAGAATGTACGAGTTCGGCATTACAAAAAAGCCATTTACGGTTTCTATTGAAAAAAATCCCCCTGAATATTTCCAACTCACAAATCTTTCATATATGAAAAACATTTGACTCAAAGAAAGATAACTTGATCTTCCTCCTCCTCCTCCTCCTCCTGCTACAACCACCACGAATGATGGACGTATCGTTGAACTTACGGTTCTCGTTTTTTCTTCTGAACTGTTGCTACATATCACAATAAAATCAAATACTTAAACAAATTTCTTTTTGTTAAAGTTCCCTGCTGAAATGAGAGGGGGGCGTAGGTCTTGTATGCCATCAAATTCGGTCGCTTTGTTCTCTAACACTCATCAGCGAGGCCCGCTCTCAATCTGTTCTCATCAAGAGAGTTCGCTCCTGTTGTCAGGGCCAGAATTTCAAATACTGATTTTCAAAGCATGTAACTCTCATCACCATAATCGGTCTCGGGGGGTTGGTCCTACAAATCCTCCCATGCCATCAGTAGACGTAATTTAAAGAAAAAGTCTTTGCAATATGTTCATTTTTTCGTCTCAAATTTTCCAAATATAGGGATAGAAAGGTGGTGTTGCCCCAATACTCCAAGCAGGGTGGGGTCTTGGATCCCAGCTTTTTTACCAGGGCCGACGCCCCAGCTGGATATATCGTTCCCACACGAACTTCACATATCATTAGTCTCCATATCTCGGTCACACCTTCGAAGTTATTTATATGTGAAATAAACTTAGAGGTGACAAGCACCTGAAGTGGTGTCACTCATTTAACCCTGAGATCTTTTACTCATAGTCAGAGGTTGAAGTGTTGGATTCATGTTTTTTCGATGGGCCTTACTTCAAAATCGGGGTTTGAACTCAGCCCACCAATCCATTTTCCAAGCTTGGTCACTGCTACTTCTGAGTAATTTGCTAACAATGACAAATGGTGGGACGCCCCGAGAGAATCAAACTATCCATACTAGCGAATGAGCTTGCAAGACAAGCATGCATCCATTGCACTACGGCAGGCGTCCTCTCTATCAGTCTACATCTGGGGTTTCCAAACTATGGCCCCTAGGCCACATAAATAACAAAACTAATTATTTCCGTCTGTTTTATTTCCCATACAACACGGTCTGACAGTTGACATATACAATTAGGTAATTGATTATTCTGTCTGTATATTTGCTAATGTTTGATAGGTTTAAACTCTCGTTGTAACGGCACTCTTTTCTTCTATCGGCCTGCACGCTTTAACGGCACGTTCGTGTTTCGATTCTCGCAAGGCTTTACTTTCTCGCAAGCTAATAGAAAATTGAATAATGTATGGAATATATGATGTCGTCACATTGAAGTTTGTAGATCTCTGGTCAACACGTTTGTTTAGTTTTTTTGGTTAAAGAATAAGGTTTGCTTCGAGATTTCGTTTGTCAGGTTGTCGCAAGACGGAAAGTTTATCCTCTCTACCAGTGGATTCGAAACTTTAAAAACTAGAAGACCCTTTCTATAAAAGAAATATTCTGGCGGACCTCAATTTTTTAGCATTCATTTTTGGACTGTAAACAATGAACTACAATGATAAACATCTCTTACATTTAGAAATCAGATTCAAAATGGATTCTGTTTATCTGAGTGTGCTTCCGGTCTGTGTACAATAATTATGCTTTCCAAATGCTGTGCGATGGATGATGTCGTTTCTTTCAGGTTTAAAGGGAACGCTACTGTAGACTCCCTTGAATTATTTTTTCGACCCCAATTTCGAAACCATTGTTCTACACCTTGTTTACTGGCAATGTGTATTCCTTTATGGTTATGATCTTTGCTGATCTAACTGCCCATCTATCTCTCCATCTTTGTTCCTGTGTACGCAAAGTGTTCGCATCTACATCTCCATCTTTAATAAGTATATAAGGTGTTCGTATCTTCATCTTTGTTCGTACAAATGTCCGATATACGTATCTATCTCTCCACCCTTGTTCGTTTGTATGTAAAGGTTGGTCTGACTACTGAGTCAGTTGTGCATTTGCCTTTTGTTCGGTATTAGAGTCCTGGTAAAGGTCTGGATATTGAACACAGATTAACAAGGCAGGCCATACCACCCTCATCCCCATCATGTAATTTACAAGTATGCATTTGTCTACTTGTAAAATCTGAGATAGCTCCACTAGATCTTTTGGTTTGAAATTCATCTTGTCCGTCCGTCTTGGTGTTAGCTATCTATTGGATCGGGGCAGCGCCAGGTGATTTCCAGCTGGTGGGGTTAAAAACCATGTTTAGGGAAACCTGGGAACAAATAAATTTAAGGGAAAAATGCACACAAAAAACTAAAGGGAAAAAGAAAAGGAAAAGAAAAAAAAAGGGTCTAATGCGGAAGTCCGCCATTCCGGGAAATGGGATCTCATCTAGCTGCAAAGGGTGGGGGAAGAAGTCGAGAAACGAATTGGCAGGGTCTAATGGACAAGGGTAGGGCTGGAGATACTTTCTGAAGTGGTGTATGAGAGGGGACCGACCGTAGAAAACCATAGATTATATTCTCTTTCAAACGCAACAATTAAATGACAACTCGTTCTAACGGCACGTTTGTTTTTATATTTCCACAACACTGTTGTCTGTGATACATTTGCAGCCACTGCATGGGAAGATTTCAATGCAATACTGTAAAAATTAAAGTCCGTAAAGCCTTGAAATAAAGCCTTGAAATAAAGCCTTGAAATAAAGACTGAAATCTGGAAGAAAATTCAAAAGAAAAGCTCTATTAATTAATGAAAGGATTGAAATAATTGAAAAGACAGACCAAAGTGGAAGCAAAATCACATTCATTTCTGATTAATAATTAGTATAATTACCTTTCGATTCATTCACTTGAAAACCTGTAAATGTGGGGCATTTGACTGTGAAAGGGTAACCCCCCCTCCAAAAAAACAAGCTGCCGGCTCAAACTTCATTGCAACTTCATATCTGACTGGAGATGATTAAAACAACAAATATATATTTTCGTTGGATAAATGTATTTATTCATTAGAATGAAATAATCCTTTGCGTATCTGGAAGAATAATTTTATAGATTTATAAGATTTGTCAAATTAACCCAGACACCAATAAGTTGATCGTGATTCCGAATTACGGTATTGGAATATCAATTTGAACTCCCCTAAATTTGGTGAGGGTTGTTCTCGTTGTTCTTGTTGAGGAAGAAAAACAAAATCAACTCCAGATTTAACCTGGAGTTGACAAAAGTCGTTTCTGTTTGTACCTTTCCGATTCTCATAATCAGTACTCTTTGCACAAAATCTATCCGTTATAACGGTACACTTAAACCTCAAAGGATGCCGTAATAACAGGAACCCAGTGTACTAACGGCAAGGATTCCCATTTTGAGAATATGCCACGAGAAAGATCTCGTATAAAACCCACCCGTTTTAACGGCACTCTTGAATCACCCCTAGTGTGCCGTAATAACGGGTGTCTAATGTACTAAGAGCGAGTGTGTTCTCATTCTGAGAATCCGCCAAGAGAAAGACGATCTGGGCAGATGTTCTTAGACTTGGAACCCTACCAACCATTTTACCAAACAGACAAATAGGAGAAGAATTGACATCTTTCTCAGATAAGAAAAGATATCACTTACCGGTCTGTATAATATATATATATATACATATATATATATAGATAGATATGTAGGTATAAATATCACTTACCCGGTTTGTGGCAAAGACGTTGGTGGCTTGACCCTGGTGATCACAGAGCGTTAAAACAGAAAGTTTATTACCAAGTGTCTGGCTACTATATTTGCCAATAGGCTCGAACCCATGCCAGCCACATTTCCAACTTGGTATGAGGTGGGAGCCGGGTGGAAAACGGCGGAGTATTTGGGGGTACGGCGTATACCTACTTCTCATTTGACTTTTTTTTGTCTGTATTTTCAGTGTCTACGAATGGAGACATTACCGTATACATAGTACCCTGAACCAAGCTAGTTCCCAAAACCCATTTCCATCACTGAGTGGGAATGATAGATTTACCATCAGAAAAAGTGAAGATGGCTTTATCAGGCGGACCGTTAATAGTTTGGGAGGGAACATAGGTCCATGTGCACCGGGTGGATTTTTTCGCCGCCTGTTTTTTCTATATCCTTGAGGTGTTTATTTTAAGATTCCGCCAGGTAACAGGCTGAAATAATGTCCCATTGGGGTTGGTTTTTCTTGCCTGCTGATATAATGATAGAAGACTTGTTCAGTGGTCAGATGAAAGGGTTCTACACCGTTCCGGAGAGAGAGGGGGGCACACGAAAGAGTGAGAGAGAGGGGGGGAAGTACGAGAGTGTGTGTGTATGAGAAAGAGGGGGAGAGAGTGAATCAGAAAGGCATACGATAGATAGTGAAAGAAAGGCATACGAGAGAGATGCAAAGAGAGAGCGTGAGAACGACAAGTGCATCCCAGATAGATAGATAGAGAGAGAGAGAGAGGGGGGGAGCAAAGGTATGAGAGAGGCATACGAGAGACAGAGGAACAAACTCACAAGAGAGGGAGAGACAAACGATCAGACAAAAAGAGAGAAAGAGGGGAAAGAGAGAGGGGCA
This sequence comes from Thysanoteuthis rhombus, assembly GCA_963457665.1. Lineage (NCBI taxonomy): Eukaryota > Metazoa > Mollusca > Cephalopoda > Oegopsida > Thysanoteuthidae > Thysanoteuthis > Thysanoteuthis major. Next base: position 46,649,161 of record OY735219.1, on the reverse strand, counting down.
TTCAAAGCCCTTGTCTTTTCCATTGAGATTGAGATTTGTGTTCCTATTGAACCAGACATTGTCAAATTCCAATCTGAATCCAAGTCTGGAGTTGACTTGGTTTTTCTACAGTAACAACAAGAACAAGAACATTTCTCACTTGATTTTGCAGGTTTGGCAGGTGGCAACTTTCCCCTGATTGTATTTTCAATTACTCATTAAAGGGGGTATTTTTCATTGGAATTGGTTCAATGTTTGTCTAATTTGCTTAACAGTCTGAATTAACATTAATAGTACAAGCCGATAAATAGACGTCTTTATCATCTTTAATGAAAATCGATAGAAGATAAACATGAATGTCATTTAATCAAAGCAGGAAATTGCAAGTTGTCCATTCTGTATGCGCGCGTGTAGGTAGAGCTGGTTCGACGTATCAAGTTCTGGCATCGTAGCAGAGGTGGGGCCCCAAATCAAATTCAGGAGAATCTGTATGTTAATAATAAATCTGTAAAAATAAAGCCCACCAAAAACCAAGAAAGTTTCTTTAAAAAACAACAACAAAAAAAATCCTACTTTTACCAAGGGCCTAGTGCAGTACTGATGTCACTTTTCAAGTCTGTGGGCAAAACAGTATGGCCAGGAGCGCTGGAACACTCAAACGCACGCACATATGAGAAAGGATGAAACCCTTTGACGCCTATGGTTGCTACAGATGTTCAATAAACAAAATAGCCAAATAAATAGAAGTAAATGGAACAAATAAATAGAAGATAAAAACCCTGAATCAAGCGTAGAGAGGAGCAGTTGGCAGATTCTAAACAGTGAATCTAATAATGCATTTAAGTTCATAAAAGAGTAAAATGATTGTTTCCTCTTTTAATAATCATAAGTATTTGCAGGGTGGGTATCCTCTTGCTCATAACACAATTTCTCATATCTTGGAATCGAAATGGAGAAAACTTTTCTATACAATGTTGATTTTTCAATTTTATCGAAGCTACCACCGTAAACCCAGCTTTGCAGAGATAATCACTACAAATGGAATTAGCTTTAGCGTTTAGCAGAGGATATTCATAATTCAATAATCTCCAAAACTCTGTTAATTTTATGTTGATAATTTTTAAAAATGTATTGTAGCAAGACAGCTCGATAAGATTTCCTTATAAGGCCTACGAACTCTCATACCTTACACTAACTGGGGATTCATGTTCAACAATGGACCTTAAAAAACTGATAGGAAATAAACTCACTAGAAAGGAGATTATGTTGAAAAGGCGTTTTTATTATCATTAGGTACCTATTTGTGTAACACACACAGACACACACGCACACACACACACACACACACTCACACACACACCGGATATTGTTATTTTGCGAGACAGGCCAATTTGGCAAAACACCCATTGAAAGAAGTAAAGATAACACAAGGAAATATTATCTGCGTCTGTTGTTTCTCTTGTCTTCCTTCCTTCTTTTTTTCCTTCTTCCCTTCTTTTTCTTCCTTCCTTCTTTTTTTCCTTCTTTCCTTCTTCTTTCCTTCCTCCCTTCCCCTTTTTTCAGACGATTTATTGCTTGTCGCCCACATCCAGGCCAGTCAAGGATTCGGGATAGGCACGAGGCCATTGGCTTGCGTTATTGAGCGTAGTGTAGAGATCGGTCTTCTCCTAGAAGGATTATCGAGGGGCGGGCTCTCTGCATGAACCCCATCAACTGGTATACCCAGTTGGATACCCTTCTAAATACTGATCAGGCTTGATGTTGCTTAACTTCAGTGATAGTCCAAGAACCTCTGCGTGAATGAATGAGTGAATGAAAGAAGGATGGAATGAATGAAGGAGTAGATGAATGAGTAAATGAGTGTGGGATTAATGCAAACCAATCTCCATTGCCGAAAGAGTTTTCAATGGGCAGCGTTAGAACTGGACATAGTCTCATTAGAAGGTCATCAAGTCCGAAGATTTTTGATTTCTCATAAATAAGGTGGACAGCATGGTACGTGAGCGTTATTATCGTGAGGATAGCGATTGCTCTATTGGGAAACAACAAGTCAGTGGGACAATGTGGTTGGTTGGGGCTATGTTCGACTGGGAAAAAAATGGGTCCCAACATTCATGTGAGGCTTACTTTGTCACGTACAACCTACCTCATCATCATTTCAAGACCAGGTGCACTCCTTCATGCAATTGTCTCCAACGATATTAGTGACATTTTTCAGCAGGACAATGTCCTACACAAATTGTACGACGATGGTTTCAGGAACATGAAGAAGAAATCACTGCATTTTCCTCATCACTAAAATCCCAAGATCCCAATCCCATTAAGCACTTATGGGTTATATTAAACTGACAGGTTTACAATAAAGAACTTGGATTGCAATAAATAAAAGACATGGCGTTATTATCCCAGCGTCAGAACCCTGAGGTATTGCACAGTCCATGCCTGATTGAGTGAGATGTTTCACAGGTTTTACGGGCATATTCTACTCCACGGTCTGAAATCTCCTTTCCAAAAGCAAAAAGCCAGAAATCACAGGGGAGCCAAATATAAATTCTTGGGTGGGGCTTACTGAACTGAGTGACGCAATGTTCAGCCGAAAACAAAACAAAACTATAAAACGTGAGGTTTGGTTCCCATCAAATAATGCGACACTCACGCAGTACACAAGCTCACTAAATGGTGTCTCATCCCTGATTGAGTGACATCAAGGCCACGTAATTGGCTCTCGAGATTTTCAGCCAAACTCTTTTCACTTGATTAATATTGTGCGATGTTTTGTTCCGAGGTAGTGAGTCTTATTATCTAATTGTTTGTGAATAAAATCTACCGAAAATGGTCATTATTCTTTCAAACTTTGTGACCAGGATGATTATATTTTGAAAATTACTTATTTCCAATTGCATAACAGGTAAATTTGCATATTCTAATCACATTTGAAAAAAACTCACGTTTCTTTATGAAAAGAACAATATATGAATCTGAATTGATATCTACTTTCTCTAATGTTAAACAAAATTTATCACAAAAGATTGTATTGTAATTTACTTCCACAAAGCAGACCCAAACATATATCTATCGTGTTTTTTTTTATATGTTCCTTGGTATTAACATTCAAAGCCGAGTATATCTTGGGGCAGCGCTCGCCTTTCTCACCCGAGTACATTTCTATGTTCACTTTCGAAAGTGATTTCTTCACCAAAGTCTTGACCAGATCCATTCTTTCAGACACAAGATTGCCCTGGAAGCCCTGAAGAACTTCGACAAAGTTTTACCTAACTGTTTTATCGCCCCTAGTGAGTTTCTTGGGGAATTTCTTGCACTCATGGACTTTCTTTGATGACAATGCGATTTTGGCTTTGACCTTTGTCCCAGACAGTACTCCGTAGCAGCACCTAAGGTATGCGAGGCCATTCGGTGATCAAGACAAATACTGGGAACCTCATTTCATCTACAGCAGTACCAAAACCTTGCTAGAGGCATTAAAGCATGGTGATTATAGCTAAGAGGTAATCAGGGACTTCAAAATGGTGTCATTCCTGATGGGTTTACAGGATGGTTTTACCAGGTTTCCCTGCTATTTTAGCTTCTGGGACAACAAAGACATGTATCCGCCTGAATTCTACGAGGGGATTGACGGTGTCATGAGGGAGACACTGGTTGAACCCTGGAGGGTGTTGTCACCACCACTGTATATCAATTCAGGCCTTGGAAAACAATTCTTTGCAGCTCTAGATAAGTTGTTTGCAGTCTTCACTTACCTTCATACCTCTGAGTCACAATAGGTAAATCTGAAAACATCAATGGTCTAATCACAAATGAATAATAGCAATTTTCAATTCTTTTTTGACATAATCAATCAGAAAATAATGGACACAGACACGTACGCACAGGACACGGTTTCACACGAACAGGACACAGAAACATAGAGAAAAGTAGCGAGTGATTATCGACAGAATGAAGAGCAAGACGTGTTTATTTATGTGTGTATTCACAAAAGACAAGACTTGGCGGGAAAATGGCAGAAAGGTAGGAATGAAATGCGTGGGAGGAAAAACAGGAAGAAATTGACTCAAAAGGTAGATGTATAACAAAAGTAAGAAAAAGATAGAAAAAAACTAATGCGTCGTTGCAGTGCATGTTATAAAAATGACTGTTTATGTGGGAGGCAAAATGGCTGGCAGGGTGCCTGATGAGTCTCTCTTCCCCTTCCATCCTCTATTTTACTCTCTCTCTCTCTCTCTTTCTCTGTCCCTTTTAAAACAAACCCTTTCTCTCTCTACTTCCTCTCTCCCTTCTTCTGTTTCTTTCATAACATACCCTTTCTCCCTGTACTTATTTTCCCTCAGTCTCTGTTCCTTTCAAAACATATCCTTTCCCTCTTTATTCATCACCCTCTTTCTCCGTTCCTTTTGAAACCTACCCTTTCTCTTTCTACTTCCTCCCTCTCTTCGAAAGAGAGTATTCAGAACGTGTAGGCTGGCTCTCCTCATTTTCAAAGTTGGTGTAACACAATCTCACCCTTCATTTGTCCTTGTGTCAGACTAAGCTAAACTACTGATGCACGAGACCTGCCCAGAAAGTATCCAGCCATTTAGTATTAAAGAAAAAAAAAGCCATTGGGTAATAGCGCCTAGGTCTGCTTCAAAGTTCCCCAGGGATTTCACACATCTCAGTGTACCTTTAACTTTTAGAGGAGTCTACTAAGTCGTCCTCTTTCAGGGTCGCAACCAGCTGCCTTGTCACGTTCTCATTAATTTCATCTCAGTCTGATAGATCTAGGTGACATGATGATTTTGCAAAAAACTCTACGAGACATGAAGAACGTTCCGGTAAATCATTGTGAATGTTACGGTTAAAAAATATACACGCTTACTCAAAGCTGTCTCATCGATAAGTAACGTCACGACAGAGTGTTTTCACGCATGAGCAGCGAAGTCCCCTTTGTTTGGTTGTTGGGTTACATGAAAGCTGTGCAATCGAAATGCCTGTAAATAAAATTATAAATAAAAGAGAAAGATTGTAGGGTAGGGGGTGATAGAAATTGTTGATAACCGACGGGATTTATTCCCCTTCAGACATCCAAGTAATGGCAGTTTTGCACGGCAACTAGTAACAATTCGATAGACAATCTTGCACCAAATAATCTCGGCTATCAAGCGAGGAATGAAAAAAAAGGAAGAAAAAAAAAGTGACACCAAAAATGCCATCCCCGTTCGGCAAAGTTAGGGTTAAGTAATTTGGGACCACTCTCATTTGGAGTATGAAATGCGAAAATATTATTATTATTATTATTACTATTATTATTATTATTATTATTATTATTATTATTATCATTATTATTATTATTATTATTAGTAGTAGTAGTAGTAGTAGTAGTAGTTACCAAATGGTTACTGCTGGAGGTTGAGTGACAGAAAGTCTCCTCGTCTCCTCAAGTCTCCAGCCCTCCTCTCCACATTGTCATAGACCGCAGCAATACTATGGTTTACAGTTTCACACCAGTTACCTGGTGGGCATTGCTGAAAACTTAGTGACAGTAAATCTCCTCAGGTCTTCAGCCCACATCTCTTCTCTTCCTCGCCTATCACGCCAGTGCTGTGGTTCACATCTCCGTTTCCATTTTCCTTCTGTTAGGCTACTGCTAACATTTAGTGTCGCAGACCTTATATTTCTAGCACTTTCCTCAGTATCCGTGCGGTTCCTAGCAGTGCTGTCGTCTGTGCTGTCGTCTGTACAGTCTCCATCCTTCCTTTTATCCTGAGCTCCTCCAGTCTTGCCCTCAGTGTCTTTGGGACAGTTCCTAGTGTGCCTATTATTACTGGTACTATCCTGACTTTCTTATTATTATTATTACTATTGGTAAGGAACATATGATTCAGGACCCCAGTCATTGGAGTAATGAAAACAAAGCAAGTAATACTAGCCCAGTAGTAGCCACTAGCACGCCTTATTAGGGACCACAGTAGTTGACTTGTATCTTTTATTTTTTCAAATTTGATTCCTATTTCAAGTATCAAATCCACTTATGCAGAAAGTTTTATTTTGTTTCTTCTTGAATTTTATGACGAAAGATCAAACAGAAAAACAATGCATTTCGGATTATACAGTTATTTTGTTCATGGTGAAAAATAATCAAACTGATATTGTTTAAAAACTATTACTATACTGAGCTAGGGAAAAAGAACTAAAAAGGTAATAAAATTGAGAGACTTAGAATGGAAATTGATGAGAAAAAGTTTTACAATTTTATTGGATGTGGTACTTCTTGAATTGATGCGTGTGAATATGAAGAAAAAAAAATCTTTCAGTGGTAACAAAGGGGAAAAAAAGAATAAAATAAAAGCTGTCACGATCGTATTCAATTATCATGAAGTTGTTGACTATATAGAAGCATATGACGAAAGATAACCCCAGCCAAACGCACGAAGTGTAAGAATATTTTGGTTCATCGCTCAAAACGTTGGGGAAACGAGAATCTACGTCCAGCATCTTATGTTTGCTCCAAAAAAAGTTCGGGGGCGAAAATTCTCAGCATGATCCGTCTTGGGGTAAATTCGCGCAACAGAAATGTTTCTTGTATCTACCAGACTGTTTTTGAGGAATGGGTTCTGTTTACACCTATCTGATAGAAAAGGAAGTGCATACGCTAATTCTTACGTAGTTCTTGGAGAATGGATTCAGTATAACCGAATTCAAAGTCAGGCTGATAACTTGTGATCTGAAAAGAAAAACATATTACAAAAACGCCAGTTCAAAGATGATCCATTAAATTAATCACAAGTTGATGGTTTCTTGGTTTCACAAACGAAAGCCTAAGAAAGTGGTCCACTTTTTATAGAAGCTCACCGATGAGGCCAATTCAGGACTAGTATATCCTGCTAATGTGGCCTCAGGAGAAAGTTCGAGAAGTAGGGTAAGGGTGGATTTTCAGAGAAATTTTGGTTTTACGGCACTGTGTTTTTTCTTCAACTAGCACTGGGATGTTTTCTGAATAGATAATGGTGTATGGGATGAACATTGTACTTTATTTTACAACTCTTGTGAACCTTTGAAATCCTTGAAAATAAATCATGAGTTCAAAATAAGACGATTAAACCAAGTATATATTTTACAATAGAATAAACTTGAAAGTGAACTAACGATTAATCACACACACACACACACACACACACACACACAAATATATATATATGTGTGTCTGCCACACTCTTAGTAACAGTATACTAACAGCAGCTTGTGTGGTTCATTGGTTGTAGCCAATGCCCAGTGTTTACCTACATGGAGTGTATCATGTATTCACCAAAATAAACAAAAAAATAGATAACAGACGGGCCAAGGTATACGAAGCCTACGGCTGACTGTACAAATGTGCCTGGAAAAATATAAGCCATGAGAAAAAACAGTCGTAAAAATCTACGAAGTTGTTGTCCTCACTACCTTCCTATTCAATATTGTTATTTATCACACAAATAAGTAATACCCTTGCGCTGGCTATGGCATCAGTCGTCCCTACCCAGGCTTCTCATGTGGAAAAGTTTCTCTGTCTCGTCGAGACTTCGAGGTTTGTGATATTAACCAAGAGACGACAAAAATCCGAACTGGCGTAGCTCACTTCCTCTTGATCACGCCGTTCAACTATGGGAAGAGAAGAGATGGATCCATGCCTTTTCCCAAGGGCTTAAGAAGTGAACGAAGATCTCAGTCGGACTTTGAACTCGTCTCACCGATTCCATTTTCCTCGCTGCTAACCGCTTGGCCACGCTATCGTTATTTGGTTCTGACACATGGCTACAATTATGAAGCACCCGATGATGACTGAACTCACTGCTAACTCCACAACAGAACCTTGATCATTTTTTGAACTTAGCTTGGTTTTTCGCACAAGACCCCTGGTGTGTATTACCCAGTGAGAATCGAACTCAGTGTTCAGTTTGCTAACTGTTCTACCAAGTGGAGGCACCCTTGACCATTTTCCAAAATGGTGCCATGTTATGAGTTATCCATCAATCACTAATAAGTAACTACAACTAAATTACTGCGAAGAATAACCAGGCAAGTGAAGAGAGAATTGAACCCATTTACTTTAGCAGGTGGGAAAAGTAATTCTTATCCATTGCAAGATGAAAAAACGTTTCCATTGAAAGATAAGCCATTGCAAGATATCCATTGCAAAATAAAATCCCTGACTCACTGATAGAACAGAGATGCAATCAATCACAATTCCATAGAAATTTAATTGAGTTAGCCATAGAACTGATATGGGATCAATAGAGAAAGCATTGAAAATTTAATTGAATTAAACATAAAGCTGAGATTGCATTAATCAAAACACAATAAAAATTTAATTGAGTTAGACATAGAACTAATATTCTATCAATCACAATAAAATGGAAATTTTTCAAGTTAACCATAGAATTTACATGCCATCAATGAAGATGCAATGGAAATTCAATTGATTCAGTCATAGAACAAAGATATCATCAATCACAATACAATGGAAATTTAATTGAGTTAGCCATAGAAATGATATGCAATCAATCACAATATAATGGAAATTTTTTTGAGTGAGTCATACAACTGAGATTCCATCAATTTCAATGATATTTCTTCAATCACATTACAATGGAAATTTAATCGAGTTAGCCATAGAACATATAAGCCATCAGTCTAAATACAATGGAAATTTAATTGACTTAGCCATAGAACTTCAATGACAGAACTTTCTGGCATTTGCAGTTGATAGGTTCCAAGTCCAACCAAACTAAATCCGGGATGAAAAATGACTTGAACTAAGAGAAACTGTGAGCGAGTTGCGATTTGAGTAAAAATAGCAGACATGAAATAAGGTTGCTTTTTTGAGTCTGGGAGTGCTAAAAATTCTGCGTATGAAATAATGGTAATTGTGTCTTTGTTTTACACCATTCCAGATTATGAAAAGATTTAAAGAAACAGTACTTTTCGATAGCGAGACAAATATATGAATATTTGATAAGTTTTATTCAGCATCGTACCCGGTGGCCATTGAATTCACAGCAAAAGAAATGAGCAACAAGGCTAAGTTTCTGACAATCAATCTACATCGGGCCCCTAAAGTTGCACGCATAATATAAACACAAATTAAAAAATGGAAGTTCAGCGAGGCCAAGCTATTAATGGAATAGAATAAGGGCTCATCTAGTCGGGTTGAAACTCTGGCTGCGATAGTTCGTGTTTGTTCAGCGCTAATACCCTTGGAAAATGCATTAATCAATCTATGGGTATAATAGAGTAGTCTGAAGTGAATGACGCTACTTCAAGTGATTTTCGCCTTTAAGTCTATTTTATATATCGAGTCGAGTAAGTAATAATGTAATGAAGACGTAGCCAGCGTAAGGGCCCTACTTTCATTATCACAATGAATATCCACACATGAAAATAAATCCTCTAATTTTAAAACAAGATCCATAAGTTCAACGATGCGTCCACCATCTGTGGTAGGATGAGTAGGAAGGAGAAGAAAGTAATCTTTCTGTGAGTCAATTGATTCTCATACTTATAAAATATTGCGATTTGGAAATATTCTGTATGTATTCTTTTCAATAAAAATGGTAAATCACCATTTTACCTTTTTAAAAAACAAAACAAAAACGGGGACTTTGGACATCATTAGTTGATTGGGAAAAATTGATCGGAGGATATTCTTTTGATGATTTCATACCTTTTAATGATGTCACGCCTTTTAGCGACATCACTATTTCTGCTATTTAACATAACTGGAACCGACCGACTGACTAACCGGAAAGCGTCTGATAGAGATGTATGGACACATCTGAAAATAAAAACAAATTACAAACACTTAATTCTATTCCTGGCCACTGACAATGACTTTTTCTGATTTTCAGCATTTTGGTGTTTGTTGAGAAGAAAAAAGAAAATGCAACACTTTAGGCTCCTATATTTTACTCACGTCATCTTTTGATGAAGACTAATGAAAAGTTTCTGTAACTGAATAAAAAAAAAAATAAAGTAAGATATAAACTAAAAAAAACAATAAATGTGTGCCTTCCAAAGTTTAGTAATTAGAAAGGACGTCTATTGTTGAATGATGCTTAGTGAGCTCGTCTCGCTAATCAGGACGCTAGTGTCATCCTTATTATAATGGAGTATAAGTATATAAAACCAAAATACTGGAAGATAACTCGTGACTTAGTTTAAACTAGCCAGATTATAATTATCGTTTGAATTTCATAGAAGAAGCATTGTTGATTATCATAATCAATTTTGTGACAAGTACTTCTTTCATATTATTTCTGTTGTTTTTCTATTGAAACTCTCGGATTGTTATTCTACTATCTTTAGTGAGCAGTACAGATAATAATACTGAAGTCTTATGATGAAGAATGTCCTTGAATAAAACAGAAAACGTAAACAAGGATGTAGTTGTATATAAATGAATGGCATAGATAATAGTTCAAAAACAGTTGTAGTAATTGAATGTTATCTTATTGTAGTCCGTCGAGACGACAACGACCTTCAACTTCACCTCTTGACTCGTGGTGGATTGTTATTTTTGTTTTTGTGTTGATGGCTGCTACAGTGACCTTGGCGTCCAAATTCTGAAAAACATCGACTTGCACACAAGGGCTCACAGGATTGCATCATCAGATTGGAACGGTGTTATGCACTTGTGTCTTTTGCAACGGTGTTCTCTTCACAGGCGTGGGTGCCTTGGTTTCAAAGGTTGCAACGCCTTGCCTGCAAATTTGACACCACGCAGGCACGGTCAGAAACTAGGCGTTCTACATTGTTTAGGGTGAGATTTGCACTATTTGAGGTCGTAAGTAAACAAACGCAAATCAAGTAAACTTAAAAAGCCAAGGGGCGTAGCTGGAGATATGGAGACCGGGAAGCTTATTCCTCGAGGCTCCCCAACTCTAACATTTAGTGCAGTGGTCCCCAACCTCAAAGGCTGTCCCACTAAATTAAGGACCAGCTAAACACGTATCTGAATTAAAGGCAGGAGCAAATTGAAGAACGTAAACAATGGAAAAATCACATAAATATGCAGATCACTTTAAATTGCCAATTGACTATAGTAAAAGGTAATTTATTGATATTATTACATTATTATTATTACTATAACTGTTGTTGGATTATTATTAATGCATTTATGTTTGTACAAATATATTCATGTTATTGCACGTATAACACAAGTAGGAATGCAGTTGAAATCCTATTCATAAAGCATTTGCCTTCCTCCCCTCCTTCATTGGGGACCCCGGGGGATTTTAAATCGACCTAGCCCCTCTGCCAGCAACGCCCCCCTCCATTTGCCTCACTAAACTAATTTTAGTGAATATCTGAAACAAAAGAAGCGAAAAATGAATGAAAACTTAGTCAACTTCAACAAACAACAATAAAATCAAATCTTAAGCTTCAACAAAATTTATTTGTCCTGATTGGTAGACCATTATTACATTCCGGAGAGTTCAACCCTCACCGGGCGCTCCACGCTTGTGGTCTTGAGTAAGACTAAGCTTAGCTTTGTAAATAGCTTGGCTATAAAACTTAAGAAATATTTTTCTTGTCTTTCTTTCATTTTATTCCGTTGCCTTTTATTGCAACTTTCGGACCATTCTACATTTATTCTATGACTATCAGTTAAGGTACAAGCAATAAATGGTTACAGAATAGATGAAAAAACGACTTGAGAGTTGAGACAAAAGTAAACAGAATGAGATGAAAGAAACACAAGTCAAATATTAATATCAATGGCCATGTCTTATCTTAAATTGCAGACAACACAGGACTATTGCTATTACTGGGTGTAAACAAGCAACAGAAATGAGATGAAAGAAAAACTAGTCAAACATTAGAGAAAGATATTCGAACAACCTTAAATTATTACTCATATTAATACTGCTTCAAATAAATAAAACTTCTATTACGACTCACGACTAATAGCATTAATAATAAAAAGACTATCACATCCCCTTATGTGCTGTCCGAAGTTCAATGATTAAAAAAGGTTGCCTATTGTAGAGTGATGCTTAGTGATCTATGCATTTGTGTGTATGTACTTTTATACAACATACCGTATTCAAGATGTCTTCTATCTAAACACATTCTTGTCTTGTGTCTTAATTAATTTATCGTCCATGTTAATCCATTCACAACTCATCCATACACTGTCCATCAACAATGCACAACGTCTATTACTATTCTAGGTGTGAAAAAGCAACAGATACATGATGGACAAAAACTAGTAAAAAATAATGTTAATGACAGTGCTTCATCCAAGAAATTCGGATAACCAGAGGCACAAGACCAGTAATTCTGAATATGGGCTGCACGCCCACACAACGGAGTAATTTGAATATAGTGGGGTCAATTTGGATCATGGGTTTAAAGAGCAAAAAGCATTTTGTGGCACAACTTTCAATTCATAATTGCACAGTACTATCGATTCCCAATTTTACTATTGATCCTAAAGTAATTCTATTCTTAAGGCATAATAGCGAATGGATAATTGCATTTTTGTTGTTGTTGAATTTCACGCAATAACTGATCTAAAGTTCATTCATCGATATGTTTACAACAAATGTGTTTCTTTATAAATTTTTGTCCTTGACGTAAAACTCGACATTTTTGTAAGTCTTTGAATTTAACATCACCATACCCTTTGAACACCAAATTTGTTTTATTATAGTAAGGGGAGGGCTTCAGTTTTTTAAAACTGTGGAGGCATGGAGCCGAAAAGGTTTAGTTAGACGGACACCACCTTCAAGAATGCATTTATTACGATAGAAATTCAGTTAGTTAACTTGACCGAATAATTTGTCATTGTCTCACAAATGCCGATAGTTTGGTAGTTACAGTAGACCTCCGCTATTATGACCACGTCTGGGATTTACGAGTGCCGTTACAACGAATGTGCCGTTCGATATGTTCGATTGTTTGTTGAATGTATCAGTAAATTTATTAAGAAATGCTGAAATTCAATAGAAAAATAAAGGAATAGTATATAAAACAAACAAAAGGAGCAACCAAATCAGGCGGCGTTATCTGATGGGTTTATTAATTTTTGTTTTTAGAATAATGCACAGAAATCTTCGTATGATGTTGCTGCAAACTAATCCCTGACAATAGTTTTGCGAGAATCTACTTAAATTACGAACAGTGAGATTTTTCCTATTTCTCTGTCCGTGACAATGTATTCTTCCACTTGGAGGCGACGATTTTGCTAATAAAAATATATCCTACCCATCATTTGAAACTATTTGTGAGAGTTTGATGATGAAAATAAGTAAAGGGATGTGGAAAACTGCTCGAACTCGTGGCCTCCAGCACACACACACACACACACACACACACACACACACACACACATATATATATATATATATATATATATATATATATATATATATATATATATATATATATTACCATAATTAAATAATTGTGTCAATAAATATATATATACTCGTAAACATGAATGCATAAGTCAGTATATTCATATTTATGTATATATAACCCTTGGGCACTCATTTATTGACCTTTTGCATTATTTATTATTCTTTTTATGTTATATGTCCATCCCATCTCCATTTTTGTTACTCAATTTCTTCTATAATGTATATGATTCTATTTATTATAATAGAGTTTATTAACAGACAAATAAATAAAAGGAGGCTTTTGGTCATGTTGCCATTATATGATTATACACACATACACACACACACACATATATATGTAATCTATTTTGAAAAAACTATACATATGCATATATATATAGTTTTTTTTTCTAAAAAATATAATTCAAAAGAAATTTTAAAATCTCCGAGATTTTTTCACGGGGAATTTATTCATATAAAAGCCAATTAGTATATTCAATTATATAATCGGTTGTATGGTTGGTCGTCTATGTTATAACCTAAAGCTTATAATGGATTGGTCCATGTGAAATAGAATAAAATTACTTATAAAACAAAGGGTTGTAAAAATATGAAATCATCTGTTGTGACATAATGAAATTTACGTCATGGAAACTTCATGTCTGATCACAACTTAACTTGAGATTTGAAAATTAAAATTCGGATACATGAATTATTAAATATACATCACCAAAAATAGCTCTGGGTTATTTAGTACCGATCCATACATAATTAACACCGTCATTTTTTAGCCGGTGTATGCTAATAGTTAGGACGCGCGAGTAACAGAATCGTGTCGTTAGAACGAGTGAGTGCCGTTACAACAAGAGTTCACTGTAGATAGTAAACATGAATGCGTAAGTCGGTCGACTTTTTTCGCAAGCAACCGAGCTGCTTTGGTACACGGGCACTGTAATCGTGGGGGCGTTGGTTTGTTTGGTTAGTCTCTTCCTGTCTCGGCCTATCTACAGTTGCCAGAACCGTCGCTTTCAATGCAAATTTTCTTGATAGATGACCGTGTGGGACCTGACAGAAATGAAAACATCTGTTCAGCCATTACTTCTTCATAGCCTTGTGTGTGTGTGTTTGATGATGAATATACGTATATACATCTTTGCAAAGATATGTGTGTGCGCACACGCACGCCTGTGTGGTTGTGTGTGTGCCCACTCGTGTGTGTGCCAACGTGTGTGTATATGCCTGCGTGTGTGTGTACGTCTGCGCGTGTGTATAATTGCTGTTAGTTGGAGAGTATATTTTTGGGATATTCATAATTCTCTCTGTTCCTCTTCAAATAATTACTACCGTCCCATCTGAAACCTATAAATGTAAATTAAGATATTTAATTGTATGCTTGTAAGTATCTCTGTTATGTACGTTTCTTATTATCCTTGAAGTTATAATGGATTGATCCAAGTGAAATACATTAACAAAGTTCATAAAACAATTAAAGGGTCGTAATAAAATGGGTCTGTTGTAACATAAGAATACGTTATAGAAACACTAGACGTTAGGAACTTAAACAGAAGAAAAAAAAGATTGTGTAAGTGAAAGAAAGAAATGTTTTATGTTAGGTTGAGACTTGAAAAAAAAATTGAAGCTAAGATAGTCGAATTATTAAAAATAAATTACCTAATAGAATAACTTTGGTCTCCTTAGTGGCGAATAATAAACAAATAACCTCGTCACTTTTTAGGGGTATTTTATTGATGATGGAGAACTTTTTATCCCCCTCCTCCTCCTCGTCAGCATCATCATCTGCAGCAACAGCCATCATTAGCCAGCCGCTGGATAAAGGCCTTTCCCAGCTCTTTCCATGTCAACCATGACTGTGCAAAACATTGTCATTCCGGCAAACCTTTCCATCAATCCATCTTTTGCATAGACTTCTCCTACTGCGTTTACTATCCCTTGGGCAATCTATTGACCTTCTGCACCACATCCTTTCTTCTTGCAATGTGTCCAGCCCATCTACATTTTTGTCGCTTTATCATAAACAGATAGATGAGTCTGACACAAAACCACTACATATACATAATAAGCCTGATTGTACAAGTTTTTCATTACGTACATGTCTATATTATCTACCTGTCTCTTCCCATCTATTTCGGTCCGTCCAAATCTCTCTCTCTCCCTCTCTCTCTCTCTCTCTATCTATCTATCTTGGTTCGTTCAAATCTACCTATCTATCTATACTAAAGTATAGCAATGGAAGTGTAATATTGAGTAGGCGTTATTCCAACAACGCTCGAGAACTTTCCTATAACTAAAGGAACCATGAATGGAGCGATGTATCAACCAATGATAAAGGTTCATTTCATTCTCTGCGGCACAACATCTCAAGATGGAGATGGTTGAATCTTCCAACAACACAAATGATCCGACCGATTTGACAGGAGCAACTAAAGACAAGTCTGTACGGAACAATACTGAGGTTTTCTAGTAGCATAGCCTGTCACCTGATATGAAATTTATTGAAAAAAGGTCTGGTAAGTCACTCAATAGAAACCGTCATTTAGCCAACATCTTTTGGTAGCATACCGT
Source organism: Thysanoteuthis rhombus (assembly GCA_963457665.1). Taxonomy (NCBI): domain Eukaryota; kingdom Metazoa; phylum Mollusca; class Cephalopoda; order Oegopsida; family Thysanoteuthidae; genus Thysanoteuthis; species Thysanoteuthis major. Next base: position 46,633,223 of record OY735219.1, on the reverse strand, counting down.
GTTGGGGATGATTAATAACAAAATTGGAAAAGGAGTGATCAAGGAAGAGATAACTTTTTTCGGTGATCACTAAAAAAAGGCTGAATTTCCAGAAAACTAGCGTGAATGCTACCGGGCACAAACTAAGGGTTTAATTCAACAAAATGGATGGAAATTAGAAAAACAAAAAAACAAAACGTAAATGAGAAACCAGTCAGATATCCAGCCAGCCATATCCACTCAAAAACTGAAGAAACATATGCTGACAATGTTGAGAGTTCTGGCTGAGAGTTTTTAATGAAGTTTATGTAGATATATAGACATAAACAGAGATAGATAGGTAGATATATGGATAACGTTTGAAGGAGCAGGCTCATCAGAAAGAGTGTAAAAATCTGGAAAAGTCGTTCGTGAAGGAGAGTGGATCTTTTTCTTCGAGACTCCTGCTAAGAATCAAGTTTTATGAGAATCTTTTATGATCAGCTCAAAAAAATCGAATTCAATGAGAACATTTGTGATTACTCTTTACAAGCAGAGCTCTAACACCTAGTTTTTACCGTTTCCTCCGAACTACTACTCTGAAGAAGACGGGAGAAGCTGGGGCAAATATTTTTTTTTTCATGATCGAATTCTCTGAACGTTTGATTTGAACTGGGCGTCTTGCTATTGTCAAGAAAGGAAAAATGAAATGAGCCATCATTGAAATCAACTACCTCAACTCGAAAACGGGCAAATGCAAAAACATCCTGGAATATTCCACGACTAGGAAAATGTAAATCCAGCACAACCTGACCCAAGAACCCACTTACAAACACAATATCAATTTTACAAATATTCTACAACGGTGAAAATCTTTCTACCGAACTCCAAGGATAACTTCATCACCATCTGAGACCATCATCCTACTAACACGGGCCCCCACTGGTAGGGTGGTGCAGCTGACAGGACATTCGCAATACCCCCAGTCATGGATCCGGCCTTCTTAACGGGGGAGACTGAAAGTTGAAAGTATTGAGGGTAGGGATCAAGAGTTCATTATGAACAGTGACAGCTTAGGATAAGTCACAGCTTAAGCACTCGCTATTCCTTTATCTGACAATGGATATCTAGATATATGTTTTGTCTCTCCCAGGAATATATCCTACTGTTTCCTCCACCCCTATTCCAAGCCCAGAAAAATGGTAGCGGGCGCCCATACTCACTAACGAACAAGAAGGCTTCCTCAATCTTGGGTCTAACTGCCGCCAAAACGTCTAATTCGTCCTAAAAAAAAAGGAAAAAAGACCGAAATAGAAATACGCTACAATTCTACAGTTACAATTTACAATCGGAAAAACACATTACAACCTACGTGACCTACTCAAAGTAGAAGGTATCAAAAACAGATTCCACATTGAAAAACAAAATCTTAACCAGCAAATTAAAAACAGCTGCTAAAGAACTCCGCCCCAATAAAGACATTATAATCAGAAAAGGCGACAAATTCAACATCTACGTCATCTTGAACCATCAAGACTACAATTTTAAACTACAAAGCATCCTTGAGGATCGTACCAAGGTTCAAAAACTAAGAAAAATACAACTCACCATCGCCAACAGCGCTGAAATTGGATCCATATAACTGAAACAAATCTGAAAATCAGACCATGGATGCGCTAGTTCATATCTTTGTGAAAAATCTAGCAAGTGCAGCTTTGTCAACTTTATTTTCACGTTTACATATATATAAAAGAAAACATCTCAAGTAAAAAAACATCTTAAAACACTTAGGACATCTAGATTCTCCAGATATGTATCGGAAATCAAGAATAATTATATGATTAAGTGAATGTGATTTCACATTCAACAGCTAATTTATTAAAATATTACTTGATTTATTATTATAAACTTGATAAAAACATCTCTTATTTGCTTGAACGTCATCTAAATGCTAACATCATCTGACACCTGGACAAAAACATTTAGATTTACGTGAAAAACATCTAAAAATGATGACGCTGAACAAGGCGCATAACTCCCATTTCGAGTACAGCATTAACTCAACATTTCACTTCTTCCAAATTCTGTTCCTTGCAAAACCCGATAATTGAGTCATGGCTTTTACTAGAATCTAACATTCTATTTACGAACATCCATGGAGAAGACACTAAAGACACCATCTTGCAATGTCTATACAAAACTCATCACTACCACATCGAAAAATATTCCCACAATCCTTTGCAAACCCCAGCAAAAAGTTCCACAGCAGCCACATTTATTCACAGACTGGTGGCATCACTTTAGGGTCACCTTTCAGTTCCAAATTTGCAAATTATTACATGTTCTACTTCGAAGATATAGTTTTCTAAAACTTGAAACCACAATATACGTCAGATATATCGGTGATATTTTTTAATTTAGCTAAGAACCTCGGCAAAATGAAAAAAAAAAATTTGAAAAAAAATCTCTCCTCCATTTTACCTACGAAATATAAAAAAACAGAACCCCCTTCCCAGGCGTCATAGGCGACTCTAATAACCATATTTCCACCACCTCTCTTTTTAAAAAGGCCTAATTGCTAAAATCTTTACCATCTCAGCTGCACTTAACAACTACAGTGAATGTCTGCTCAGATAAGAGAAAGTTGTAATTAAAATTTTGATCAATAGGGCCGAACTAATCTCTTTCCATTCAATATATATATATGAACTCAGTAATATTGAAAAAACACCCATACGCGATCGATTATCAAATCACGTCATTCACAAACAAATAAAACTGACTTCAAAGGAATTTAACAATGACATAAAAGCAATCAGATAAACTATAAAAATAATGAAAATACTCCAAAGTTATTTTACTGTAACTAAATGCACCCAAACCATAAACAAGATGAATCAGTCATCACGAGTATTAAACGCAAGCACACATCTCCAATTCAATGCGATAAATGTATAAGACCAATCATCTATTACAAAAAATTAAAAGCATCTGATCTCCTCATTACCGATTACCCTCTCCACACCCAAACCTTCATTAAAATTAACTAATGTTATTTACAAATCCTTTTGTTCTTTGGGCGACTGTCTCTCTCATTCTACGAAAACTTCCGGTTCGTATGTCGGTCAAATTACCCAAGAGTGGCGCTAAATAAGCAAACCGTTTGGATTCTTTCAGGCTGCCGTTTTCTTTAAAAAAATTTCATAACCAAAAAAACGACAAAAAATATAGCTAAATCTTCATTCATCAATAACTGGTCTAACAATGACCGATCGGGTATGGCATAAGCAGTTTCCACGACTTTGAGAGCGAGATAGATAGATAGATAGATTGAGAGAGAGAGAGAGAGATAGAGAGAGTGAGAGAGAGGAGGGGTTGCATATATGCATATACCCATACATGCACGTACAACTCCCATACACAGACAAGTATCAAAATCATCAGCTTATTTTGCGTCACTCTGTACTACCCGTTCCTAGAGACTAACTTGTAACTTGTCAAACTAAAGCCCCATACACATCCACATTAATGAACGCAGCTTGTAAGGTCATGACATTTCCAATAGCAAACGTCTAATACTAATAAATAACATAATTATACAACATAACGTCAACTCAGAAAAAAAACTTCTGGATTCTTGAAAACAAAAACCGATTCAAGTAAGATCTTCTTTATTCTAGGCGTTGGGATTCTAAATGTATTTAACAATTGATGGATACATGAGCCGAGCCCAGATGCCTGGTTGCATGTGACTAAACGACGTCACCAGAGCGGATTTTAGTTTATTGCGCGATATATTTGCCCGGTAACCTCAAAACAGCTTCGAAAAAGGAGTGGATAAGTAGAGGAAGGACAAGTCTCTTCCAACATTAAACTGAGAAAGGAGTCATGGTGAACATTCACACACTGATCTCGTGCCTATCCCTGATTTGAAAAATCATGACTGGACAAATAACGGAAGGAATCTATCTCTCTGCCAACTACCAGAAAAAAAACTGTTCAGCATTGGTTCAATAAGTTAAGAATATGGATATCAGTAACCAGTTTGAGTTGGCAGAAGAGGAATAAAAAAAACTATTCTATACAGACAAAACGACTTTGAATGGAAGTAAATCGAAACGAAAAATCATTACAATTGACTATGGAAAAGGTGTAAGATATGATCGCCGAAACATGGATTCTTGAATGTCTTATTTTGTCCAAGAACACAGGGCAATGACTGAGAGCCACCTCCATGAGGAACTGGGAAGTGGACATGATGACTGTTGGAAAACGGCAGGAATATCAAAAGAGAGGTTTTTCAAGAAGACCCCTTGTTTCCATTGCTATTTGCCATATCTTTGATGCCACTGAAAAAATACAAAGGAGAATTCCACTTCACGGATGCTACATAAAATAATAAACCACCTAATGTACTCAAATAATGATCTCAGATTATTGGCCAAGAAGAAAAGAAAACAAAATAGAAGCATGGATTAAAACAAGAATTTTAACGATATTACAGAAATGGAAAGCAAACTATTAGTAGCGTACAAAGGAACACTTATCGCATTAGAAGGAAATGAACTTCTAGAAAATAAACTGATAAGCAGAGCGAAATGAAAAATCATGAATCAATAACACTGGCCTGCGTTTGAATTTTTTTTTTCTGTCGGGAGATTTTCTGCTGATATATGAATATATATATATATATATATATATATATATATATATATATATATATATATATATATATATATAATTTGGTCATGCTGAAGTAAAAGAAAATGACTACTGTTTTGCTTAATTAGGTGTTTTTACTAAGCTTCCATTTTAATCAAACCTTTTATGGTTAAATTTCTCAATTTTCGAAGGGTAAAGAAGTTATTAAGCCAAAGAAAGTTTTGAATATGAGTAAACATTGTAAAACTATTTTAATAATCATTAAAAATAAATAGGAATGTACATCAATGTGGAAGAAAAGTTCTTTTCAATGATTCGGGGTTGTTTTTCATCAGGTAGGTCATGTTTTGAATGTCTGCAGTAATTGGCCATCATATTTATGTACCATCGACCCTGATATTTTTCTTCCATAGTCTGAATGTCTTCATAAACCTTTTCCTGTCTTCCTCATTGTCGTCTCCATAATTCTCAGGGAAATCGTCAAGATGTGATCGAAGGAAATGCATTTTATCAACAAACATGCTCCAAATTCTATTATTTTTTCAACAATGCTCTCGTATTCATTGTATGAACTCAGTTCCTCGAGACTCGCCTCCAACATTTAGTGATACTTATGATGGTGATGATGATGTTAGCGTGTTATATTAGAAGAAATGCAGTGGGTGAACTTCTATAAATGAAGCTTTTAGTTCCTTCCTTCTATTAGGGACTCAGGCGATTTGAAATCACCCCCTTGCTACCCCCTGTCCTATCATTTTAATTTGCATAAAAAATCTTTCTATAATTTACCGCGACTAAATTTTCTATGAGCAAATTTTCCCAACACCCGAGTGAATGCAATCAGCTGATTAAAAGCGAAAGCAAAAATGGACATGATAGAATAGAGACAGTGATACATTAGGATGACACAAACGACTTGGGTTTGACCTCGCAAACAATTCAGAGGTTTCCGTAGGAAATTAGATATACTAGCATTCTTAGGGAAATTATGGATCACTCTTATATCTTATGAATCACCCTTATAAAAGGCAGAAGCCTTTTACCTTGTAAAAGAAGCTCAGATGGTGGTAAAATCAAATCATTTTGATTAAGATGCTACAAGTATGATTTGAACCATAAATTCATGACTTGAAAAAACAAAACACGGACATTAAATAAGGGATCAACTTGTCCAACACTTTCACTGTTAATTGAACCCTCCGATAAAAACCTATTTAGGGGGTGGTCAAAAAACAAAATAACGTTTTCCTAACTCATTGAGGAATGTGTGTGTATGTGTGTGTATGTGTGTACGTGTGTGTGCGTGTGTAAAATTTTAAGTTTCTACTATGAGCAGTTAGGGTTGAGCGTAGTCTGGATGTATAGACATACGTTTCAGAACACATGAATAGCCTAAATCCAGCAACAGTGATAAAACGCCATCTAAGCAAGAAGACCGTATCTTATTCTTGGGAACAAGGTAAAGGTATTGTACCAGATCATAGATGTGACTGCAGCTGCAGACAATAGTATTCAAAGAAACCGAAAAAAAAATAATACTCGAACTTCGGCTGGAAAATGAAAAAAAACAACAACAATGCAACATGGTAGATACGGTTATTTTAATAGAACCCCCCCCCCTTAAAAAAGAGGTGAAATTAGAGGAGGTGGATATTCGAAAAAGGTTTGAGATTGTCGAGGTAGTGCTCAGAAATACGAAAATATTAAGGAGGGTATTTGACGAGACTTGTTGTCACTCGATCCACAGTGACAGCCACAAGGCACCTGGTATGAACATGTAAAGGCATGAAATCATCATCATCATCATAATCAAGAGATTGCTGGAGTATTGAAGAGACTTGCTGTCCTTTAATCTCCAACCAAAATAGACAGTTACTACTGATATGTATACTCAATGAATGAAATTAAACGTACAAAACTAAACAGTTGAAATCAAGTAAAAAAGATGAATTCATAGGCAGTATCTATAATAAGGTGCTTGGGACCCATCCTGAGCTGAACAAGAGATTACTTTAAATCAATGGACACGCAGACCAGGGAATTAATTCAATCAATTAAAAAAACGGTAAATATTTGATCAGAATATGTCTCAGCAATAGTCCAATCACCAGCGATCCTCAAATAATGGTAGTTTGTCATCTCCACATTTTTTTTACGTTTAGTGGTCACAAATTCAGTAAAAACACTAGTTGTGGCTTCTCTATCATTGGAACTTTTATTACGAATACGGAATTCAAAATTCTTGAAAAGATGATAATCTGTAGGAAGTATGTCAGGTAAATATGGAGGATGCTGCAAAAATTCACCCCCAAATTCAGACACAGCCTGCCAAGAGGCGTGTGGTCTTGTATTGTCACGAGGTAATTCTTTCAGTAAATGTGGTATCCATTTTTCTAACTTTTAAACTTTTCATATGAACTTGGGATAACGGGATATGATCGCACTTGAAATCCTAAACTTCAAAGATAAGTCTTCATAATAAAAGAATCGGTTTGGACCTCCTTCATAATTCATTATGGATATCCATATTTCAAGCCCTGAATGTATTGACCCAACGCTGGATGGTTTGCTCTGTAGTGATATTCACTCCAATGCTTGAGCAGTATTTCTTCCTAATTGAAAATGAATCGAAGGCTAAACACCAATGATGTTAAGGGCTCAATCCAATTGCAACCAATTATATATCTATATCTATATCTATATCTATATCTATATATATATATATATATATATATATATATATATATATATATATATATGTATATATATATATATATATATATATATATATATATATATATATATATATATATATTGAAATGGCAAAAAATCATTCGCAAATCTTTTACTTTAAGTATTCTATGATGTAAAAACGACATTTCATGTTTGATAACCAAATCAATAAGAGAGAAACTGATTGAACTGACAAAATAAGCACGAAATAACAAGAAAGGAAAAAAGAAATTACAAATTTGAAAGGAGAAAAAGATATTGCAGACGAGAAGTCATGGATATGATTAAAGAAATGCATTTGGATGTTAATGCAAAGATTGAGAAAATAGGAGAAATAGCAAATGTTATCTCTGTGGAGAAAGAAAAGGAGCTGTGAACCAAATGATAAATGGATTTAATAAGCAGCCCCGAAGGGAATAGATAAGAACAGACATAAGAGAGTAGGAACGGTGATACAATGGAAATTGTGCAAATGACCTTGATTCTATTAAGCTATTGGTATGGGCTCAGACCAACAGCTGTCCCGAAGAGGAAAAAGAAAAATTCTCCTGGACGGATCAAGGAAATCTGGTTGTTGCAAATAAGGAAAGATACAAGTCTTTTAGATTGCAGATGTGGCTTTGCCAGCAGACTACAGAGTAAATCTCAAAGAAACTTGTCTATAGTTTTGAGATGGGTCATTAACATTCAAAGGGTCCTCGAACAATTGAAAGCCTTCTTTGTGTTGTTAACACAGCGTTTCGGTTGATCCATTCTACAGCCTTTTTCAAGTGTATTATCTGAGTGTGATGTTGGTAAACAGAAAATCTATTTGAATCTCAAAGACCTGCTGTGGACTGCCTACGTTTTGATTGATAAAACATCTAACTCTAAGAACTTATCAAGTAAAATCAACAATAATTCAACATTTTGATGGCCACCATTTGTAAGGGTGAAAAAAGTATGGAGTGCGACCTGGCTCAATTTGCAGTGAAGAGGCTCTAAAGGGGTCAATAAAGGAAGTAGATAGGGAAGTCAGCGTCAAGCAGATTTAAAGAAAAGACATTTTTCAACGTTTTCTACGACTGTCTGAATTTGAACTCATTTGTTCTCTCTCAAATCTTGGTCTGGCTCTCTTTTCGCATTGTGTTCCCGTCTTTGTTTTAGAAGCTGTTCTTATGACTTCAACAAACTGCTCAATTCGCAGTAGAGTCTTTAAACTTTTGTGTCATGTGTAAATGCGTGGTTGTACTACATACTGAAGTCACTCGAGCGTGCACAGAACTTTTGCTGTTGATAAACTTACTGGCTACAACTTTTAAAATTCATCAATGTGCACAATGTTGAAGTATACAATGATCCGCTGTGTGCGTGTGTGTGATGAAAGATGATGTGTAGTTATTAGTAGATTGGAGTCATGCTGAAGTCTAAAAGATAGATGACAAAGCTCAAAATTCTATTTTTTTATAGCTTAGGAGAGAAAGAGAGGCCCCAGAAACGAATATTCTTGGATTCCACTTCCCTCATTTCTATTGGTTGAAATATATCTCTTGGTTTGTACTGATTGGTCGTTCGCTCGGATAGTGTAATGGTTAGTCCGCCTGCCTCACGTGCAGAAAGTCCTGGGTTCGATTCGTGGTACGATTGGAGAGAGTGAAAATGGAATATTTTTCAATATGGCAAATTTCCCAGTGAAATTAGCAAATAAAATATGGACACTTGCAAGGATCACAAAGCTGACACATGCAATAGAAACCAGGATTTCATCACCGGCTGTCAATCTCCAATTGGAGTGGTCTCTCAAGAACCCCCTTTTAACTGATTTTATCGTTGGCGTCAACTATCTTGCTGAACTTTAACGGCCTTGAAAAACCTGAATGATGTGATGTTTCGTTAAGAATCCCTGCATGACGTATGAAGAAATACTGGCACAGTCATCGCAAAAGCAATAGTCATACAGAAAACATTCTCAGTCACTTGCATCTCGCTACCGACTGAATAACCCCATAGGAGTGTGTTTTTTCCACACATACACAGTGTTCACACTGATTCGTTGCTAAGTTAAATCAAGACCGCACGAGTGATTCGCAATTTGTTTAAAATGGTCGGATTCTTTCATAACAGACTTCGTACGTATTGTGTCTTTCACTTGACTCCTAATTTCTACCCACTCAGCGCTCTTGAGAAAAAGCCTGATATATTTGATATTAATGATAACGAAAGCTATACACAGCCAGGCATCCCCATGAGACCTTGCTGCTGAGATTCGAAGCCCACACTGAGATAATATTCAACTGAAACCTCGTTGTCCAACTCTTCTAGACCACATCACAATGCAGGCAATGGTCTAACAGCACCACAGAAATCGGCAAAGCACATATTCTACAGGGGAGTGTATGCCTTGGATAGAATGGCTGTACCGAGTCCATCAATCTTAAGCCACCCCTCTGCACAGCTTCATTAAAACCATGCACGACTTTCTCAACATGTCAGTCGATATGCGGGGGAGGTAAGAAAAGTACTTCTGCCGCCCACACGAACACGAAGACAGACACACAGACACACAGACATACACATGGGTCGAAGAATATTCGAGGCACCGTGACACAGGTGGAGACATCTAGTAAATATAGAACGTACGGACACACGGATACAAACACTTGTGTGCAGTGAAAGATAAACCGTCGTGGATGCAGTGGTTGGGAAGACGATTGGACATAACAACAATACAATGACAGTTACGAAATAATTCTCAGTCCCAGACACACTATCAGTTTGGTTTTTCGAAGTACACAAGCGGACTAATTTCTGAGAGTCTGGTCTGGAAAATACATGCAAAACATCCATATATCCACTCATGTGTCAGAATTCGAACCAACCGTTTTGTTACTTTTAATTCTCGGTTATTTTGCACAGAGATTGAAACCATTCTTATTCACTAATTTACTCCTACTAGTACCCTCATCTTGGTTATTTTAGTCATAACATCTCAGTCGCCATACCTGTCGGCTTTCTTCAGATATCTGTTGTTCTCAGTAACCTTCTGGGAATTTTTTTTCTGAACTTTTTATTCAAACCAATCAACATCTGAAACTGAAGGTCTTTTTCTCGATCTAGATACGTGTTCAAATGCAACTGGTTTTCTGATATTTTGAGTTGCTATAGATAAAGATTTCTTATGGATTCTCTCAATCTATGTTGCAGTTAAGTCCTTCACATTCCGGCCAGTATTTATTCGTCCTGCTTCAGCAAAAGTTCTGTCCAATCAAAGGCTTTTGTTGCTTTGGCAACTGTTCTGCATTGTCGGATGTTGCAATGCATGCAGTTTTAGAATTAGGTTCTTATGTTAAAGCTCCGATTCGAAAATTGAATATTACTTAAACCTGCAAATACAAAATCCAATACAATCGAGGTAGCAGATGCAAACGCGAAACCAATTTCCCCTTTTGATAGAACTTGAAGAGCGCCATAAAGCAGTCGACAAATAAGCGTCTCAAGAATCAAGCATCAGATCTGGAAAGAAAGGGTGATTAATGTTTCCTTTGGAACAGAATCATTGTAACTGGTAAAATTTTTTTGAATTCACTGAAAATTATAGGAATTAATGAAATCTGCATATATGGTAAGATGCCACTTATATGTCAAATAAAGAAAGTAATATCATACAAAAAATCATCTAGAAAACATCCATGAAACTCGGTAGAAATATATATATATATATATATATATATATATATATATATATATATATATATATATATATATATATATATAAAATGAAAACAAAAATAAAAATGGGTCGTTATATGAAAAACGACACCGGTTGCTTGCATCATTCTACAATGAAAAGCAACTAAGATACACACATACGCACATGCATACACATACACATTTCCGACTCCCTACTTGTCTGTCCGTCCGTCTGTGTTTGTGTGTGTGTCTCTCTCTCTCTCTATATATATATTTTGTTGAGTCAGTATAATTTGTACGCCGTTGACATCCAACTATGATATTTGTGACTGGATGTTATATCCCCATCGTTAGGTTTTATGTCTTTGAAGTTTTTATACATTTCTTAAGGAGTCAGAAGAATGGAACTTGAATCTGAGGTATCAATTCTTTCCTTTTCGGGTGTTCACATGTACATTTTAGTTTGTTCCACATGATGTGTCATATTTTTCATCTTTGAGAAAAATGCTTAAAATGAAAAGATTTATGAACATGATTGTATTTTTTTACAGATCTAATGTAAATAAGTTTTCAATTTTCAAGTACTTTTACAAATTAGCTCAAGTTCTTGATAGCGTCAACTGATTGGTTCAATAGGTCTATGTCTGGAAATATGAATGTCATTAATAAACCTCGAGGGAGGTCGAAACCTGCTCCTAATGATGGAGAATTATTGACAGTCGTAGCCAACGACACATGAATAATGGTTCGTGCACTTCCTGGAGATTTTAGGACTTAAATCACTATCATATCACGTCATCAAACCAATAGGGTGGGTTAAAAAGCCGGAAAATAGATCCCACATGGACTGAATAAAATGCTCCAAGCTTCACAGCTGACTGGGTCTAAGTTTAGAAAATTGGGATATGAATTCTTGCAGTATTTTCCATATATTTTCATGATTTTCCGTCTTTTTTCTACAGGTTTTCAGCTTTTAAAGCATTTTGAACTTCTCATCCGTAATAAAAAGTTAAATGACTGGGGAGGTATAAATCGGACTTCTCTTGAATTTCTGACCAATTTGTAAATTTTGTTGTATCAGTATATCTGCGTATGTATGTATGTATGTATGTATGTATGTATGTATGTATGTATGTATGTATGTATGTATGTATGTGTTTTGTACGTTACTTCCATTGTCAGAATCCACCATCAAAATCTCTGGCTGTCATGATGTAATCGAACGTGATGTGAGTCACGTCCGATGACGTGATCGCTGTGGGTGCATGGATGGGTACCAGTGTATACATTTGTAGAGATGGTGAGTCTTCGGAATGAATAAAAGAATTGGTGGGTTGTCTTCTAGCGTTGGAATCTTGTCTCCAGTTTTTTCTATGAAAATAGTAAAGCTGGCTGTAGATTAAGGGTTAACTCAATGGAGAATGAAATGAACTGTTAAAAAAAAAAGAACAGAAAGAAAGGAAGAAGCAAAGAATGGATTTAAAGAGATGTCAAGATAAAAGAAAAGAAGAGAATGTGATTGAAAAATAAGAAAGAAAGAAATCAGTGAGAAGAAAATGAAAAAAAAGATAAAAACAGAAATGAGAAAGCGAATAAAGAAAGAAAAATGATGTAATAACAAGAATGAAAGAAAGAGAAAAAAATAATATTATAACAAGAAGAAAAAAACCCTATGGATAGGTCTGGTTAATCACTTACTAGAAACGGTCAGGCAACCAAAGTCTTTTGTCAGCATGCTATATTGGGGTAATAAATTTAAAAATATTAGGAAAAGGAGGATCAATGAATGAGTTGCCTCTCTAACTTTTTGTTGAGCAGTGATCACGGAAAAATCCGAGTTTTCAGAAAACAAGCAGACACAAACTAAAGGGTCAATTAGCATAAACTTACACTGCAAATGCACCCCTCATTAGGAACCGATTTAGGGGAGTAATTAAAAACAACCAAACGTTTTTTTTTCCTTGATATCATAAAGATCAAATTTTGAAAAACACAGCCTTATCGCACTGTTTGTGTGGCCTCTAGGTATATAGATATAGCCAGCCAGTCAGCCAGCCAGCCAGAGTCAACTTGAAACTGAAGAAACATATTTTAATAAAAAGAAAGAAAGAAAGAAAGGAAAGAAAAGAAAGAAAAGAGAAAGAAAGAAAAAGAGAAGAAGGGTGAAAGATGTCAAAAATCGAGATAAAAAGATTTGAAAAGATATAAATAATGTGAAATGAAAAAGAAAAGAAGGAAAGGAAGGGGAGAGGAGAAAAGAAGGAAAGGGTGAAAAGATGGAATAAGAAAGGAAGAGAAAGAAAAGAAAGAGACGGGGATGTGCTGCAAAGAGAAGGAAAGGACAGAAAAGAAGAAAGCAGTGACAAAAGGAAAATAAGAAAAAAAAAAGACTGTTCAAAACCCACGATGTTGTATAAACAATTTTTGACATTATTTGTCAACATTCGTTTCTGTGATGAAATATTTGTTTCCAATTGATTTTTCAAGTTAATCCTTGTTAAAACGTCCGAAACAGAATTAATGGAAAATCTCGTCCAAAATGCAATGTAATTCATTGGTAAAGGAGTTATAAATGTGAATGAAGTGTATAGTAATGTTATGAACACTGTTTAGTATGCTTTATTTTCTACATTCTATTTTTCTCTTCTCAAGAATTGATTCTTAAAAAGGAGTATTATGACGTAGTGTGGTGTAAAAAAAGAAATAATTTGCTTTTGTTTCTCTCTCCTCCCCCCCCTTATTAAGATAACAGCTCTCTTTCTTCGTTACGAACGCTGTCTATCTCTCTTTAAACACACTCTCTCTCCCCCCACTCTTGTTACTTAATACCTTAGGTACGCCGTTAACAAATTCAAATCTGGTCTTAACGTGAAATTTTCCCTGTGCTTAGAACTGTCGATTTCCATCACTGTTAAAAAAGCAACAAAAATTGACGATCGAAAAACTTCAAGAAAGAAGGAAAGAAGCCAAAAAGGAGAAAAGAAGGAAAGAAAAAAGAAAATACGGAAAGGAAGAGGAGAGAAGTCAAGACAGAAGAAAAGAAGAAGAGAAAAAACAAAGAAAAGCTAGGAAAAAGATAAAAGAGGTTAGTAAAGAAAGAAAAAGAGGGAAAAATTAAAAAGAAGCGTATTGGGGGTATTGGGAAAAAGGGGGAAGTAAGAAACGATAAAAAGGTTTTAGAAATGTGCAGAAAAAACTAATGAAAAGGAACTTTTCAAAAAAAAGAAACATTGTATGTACATGTTGATCTCAAGTAACGCTGGAATCCTGTAATTTTGTCTGAAAATCTGTAATTCAGCAAAAAAACCTCGAGTAAATGTCGATATGGATTTTACAAGAATAAGTTAGGGTTGCATGTAAGTGTACAGACGTCCAATCCGAGTGAAGATATTTGAAAAAAAGAACCAAACAAATCCACATTCCAGTTTGGGTAAAGTCCCATCCTGTTATTGGAAGTCAGTCATAAAAGTAGAGATTCTAAATAAAAATTAAAAGATGCTAACCATAAGAGAAATCGTCAAAAAAAAAAAAAAGTACGGAAAATCTTAAATGAGTTCATTTTTCCCACAAAAATACGTGATTCAGCTTGTATATACACCGTATGTGTACGCAAATAGGGACGTAGATACAGTTGTCAAAGTAATTGATAAGCGGTAGCCCATTGGTTTTTAACCATTATCGCTCCGTATCCCAACTCGATTGCTGGAAAAATTACTGTATGAAATTTAGTAACAACGCAATTAACTCATTGCTTTTATACTTCATAGAGTACATGAGTTCAGCTTTAGTTACTGTGGAATCTATAGTAAAATAAGTGATTAATTGCATTTTGTATTCAGTAATTAATTGTGTTGTGTAATTAGAAACTAATCAGTTAAACCTTAAGACGACTTAGTTTTGAGCCACAAAACACTTTTAGCTGTTCACACCCAAATTCCTAATTGCTCCCTAATATAATCAAATTGCCCCCTTGTGGGGCGTACACTGCACGTTCGGGGTAACTACCGAGGTTATTAATCATACTCCTGGCAAGTATACTTCAGACTCTCAAAAATAGTTACCATTATTGTAATCGTTATTAACTCTCAAATTCTAACTAAAAATATGGTTGAGAAAATATATGAACTTTTACACGAGTATATACTGCATTCATAAACAAACTCTTGAGATCGATGCAGAAGAGGGGGAGGGATTGGAATCGGCTGGAGAAGAAGAAGAGAGAGGGAGAGAGAGAGAGAGAGAGAGAGAGAGAGTTTTGTAGTCAGTTCCGCATAGAGTGTGCAGTAATGACGAGGCACTGCATTGATACCTGAACAGGTGGAGTGTGTTGGTATCGGAAAGCAGAAACGATGTCATCGCTAAAAATAAAGAAACCTGTAAGCCAAGAACATTTTCGAAATGCGCATATTGTAAGTAACCATCTACAATGATAATGAGCAGTGTTTGTTTTTTTTATGTTTCTCTGTGCGTAACAATGGACTCTCCCACTTAAAGATAAGAATTTTCCCGATAAAAATATTTTCTACGCCTCCCTAAAATAACGGACTCTTCCACAATTCCATTGACTTTTAATGATAAAACCTCTGATGACATTTATCAGACATAAACATTTCATGGGTATATGTTGATCTATTCCCAATCTAGATATGTTATATATAGATAAAAGATCAATAACCCATTATTCGTATTTATTTTCACCAGATTTCTTGAGAACTGCTGACCCAGACAACTTCGACCCCTTCCCCAATTCTTTTCCACTCCAATCAACTGCTGAGTGTTCAGGGAAATGTGTCCTGATGAAGTGTCTTCCATACTCTTTGCTCACACCGGGAATCAAACCCGGAACCTTGCTGTGTGTGAGGTATATGTGCTAACCATTACACTAACTAGGCGGGGATAAACACTTGGGACGCTTCACGAATTAGAATTCGAGAGAGAGATTCTTCAATTATAGTTAGATAATCTATTTCTAAAAACGTCATGTATAATGATTATGTTTTGTTCGACTGGAACTGTATCTTTTTGGCAATGAAAAGCAACTAAGATTAAGATGAAATAAAATACTAGTAAAAAATTAATAATGATTGATAATGCTTCATCTAACAAAAATTCAGGATATTATTACTAATCATGCACAACTTCGACTCCTCATTATTGTGGTAGTATTGCACATTGCATTATCAGTAAGCAAGCCATAACATTCAATAAAAATCAGATTTTTTTTCACAACACAGTCAACTGATTTGCATAGATTTAATTCATAGCACTTACAATAATTTTCGAAGGGAATATTTTTAAAAATCATATCTATATATTCAAGTATTTTAGGATATTTACTGTTAATTCAGGCCTTTTTATAGTCTCTGCACTTGAAATGTTGGGGGTATCAGTTTTCTAAGCAGGAACGACGGAAGCTGTAACCAGTATAAGAGCTCTTTTTATATTTCGATGTGTGTAAAAGATGCACCTTGGTCCATAAATTTCCAGTACGAAATATCAGCTCAATCTGACAATCTATACGGCAACTTTGTTGGGAGAAACTGCGAATGGCACAGACCCTATTGTCAAACGGGTTCTGTAAGTTGATTTTCGCTTCGTTTCGATAACTAGTTTGTTTTCACTTCGCAGAAATGTTCTCAAACAAAGCATGAATTCACCCCTTCCAATAAGTCAGATCAAGGGTTACTGTTGGGTAAGTACCATGTAAATTAGTACAACTTGTTGCATGCAACTTGAAGAGGAGGTGAAAACCCCATGAGAAGACTCAGCATAATTCTCGTCGCATCGGTGTTCCTTTGGCAGGCTCAGCAAATCGTTTGGAAGTTCGTATTGCAAACCTCTATCGAGCCTATAGAGTTCAATCCTCATTGGTACCAATCATCGTGTCCCAGTGTTCAGTAGGGTGTGATTTAATTCATCGTCAACTCATGCCAAAGACTTTAAATATGGTACTCAATTATCTATCCACTAAGCTTTCAGCACTCAGCACAAGGACTGGGATTGAAGAACGTCTCCCCAAGGTGAAGTATGTACGGCGAAAACGTTGGATAAGCCAGTTTTCGTAAGATCACCGGAGTTAAAGGATGTGAAGCCTGGTCAGTACCTGGATGGGTGAACATTGGGGAGTACCAGGCACCGTACGCAGAACAGAGCGTCAACAGGCCTGTCAAGACGGAAGAGGGTCTTTGTATCAACAGCCAGTGTGTACCCAACCTTGTGACACCCTCAATTAACTGCACCCATCCTCCCCAGCTACCCTGTCTGACTCTCCCTCCCTTTCCTATCCCACGTCAACATTTAGCAATCACAAATCGATCTTCATTAATATTTTTGATCGATGATCAAGGTTTTAACACGATTCACACGAAACCTATTGCTTGGATGCTTAACACTGTGCCAGAAAATAATAGAAATGATTTACAAAAAAGCAAAGCAAACTTGTCCGAAACTATTTGCGCATTACAAACAGCGTATGACTCACTGGTTAATTTCCACTTTACCGGTAAGTTGGCTGGCCGTCAGCAAGACAAACACACGCAATCTAATGTATAAATGGCACCTTTTATCTGTCTGTCTGTCTCCCTGGAAACATCTGTGATTCGCATTTGACTTGGAACCCTGACCCTTCACTATTTCCCCATCACATCACTCAATACAACTGGCTGCTTGGAGGTGAACCGAAGACTTCTCTCTCTTTTTGCTATTATCCTATCGAATACGGGTAGGCACGACTCATGCCTTTCCCTAGTCCGATAACTGCTTACAAACTCGTTTTCCTTTCAGCAGTGAGGCATCAGGAAACATTTAAAAAGTATTTGGTATGACGTGGCCATGGATTGATCCTCAATTGCTTACAACATCTGGTAATCCAAGACGGTCACCCATATAGATAATGACTAGGCTTGACGATGCTTAACTTCAGTGATCTCACGAGAACATAATTTCTACGTAATGAGGATGAGTGTAAGTGTTCACAGATCATCGGCAAAACACTAAGACTCTGGTAGCTCCGTCGGTAAAGTAATTTCCGTCCATAGGCCAAGCTTATCGAGATGAAAGGGTTACGATTCTCACCAAAACTCATTCTTTATTTCAGTACGCGATGTTTACTCACCACTGTAGACCATTCCACTTCATGGTAACAATTTTGCCAATAAAAAAACTCCTACCTACTATTTGAGACAATGAAGTGTTATACTGAAACGAATTCAGTAGTTTTTTTTCTTAAAAAATAAAAATTCGAATACATACGTGAATTTTATTCACATGAATTGACTTATACTATCAAAATGTTGCACTACTCTCAAAGGAAAATAAGCTGATAGACTGGATTTTTCAGATGTAGAGTTCAAGCTGTTGCTAAGACATTGAAAGAAATCCGGAGATCTGGAGATAAGGAGAATGGAAGGCATGAACAGCTCTCGACATTCGATGAGCATTTCCTTTAGAGATATGAAGAAATCTAGGGAAAGACTTGGCTCGGCTTTGTCAAATTCAGTTTGCCCTTAAATAGAATCATAGAAGGGTAGTAGCCAAGAGAGAAAATAGAGAGAAGCTAAAATATGCAAGGTGAATCCCAAAATCCTTATTTCTTATGAATTGGGGAGTCACAACCATGGACAGAATCTGGAAGTCTGGAAGGGCATAGAAAAAAAAGATGCCAACTTCGGAGGTGCCCAAGCAAAACATGAGTGACACGCCTAAGGGGACATCAGGATGTATAAAGAAGGTGGTGACCAGCCAACTTAGGAAGGATGAGGGCCCTCCCAAGTATCAACACTTAGCCATAGAAGATGACGTTTGTGTGATCCCTATATCGAAAGATTTGGAACCCAAAGAAAAAAGATGTGCAAATGCTCACAGAGTGGGGATACATGGACAAATTTTTCTTGGGTGATGAGTCTAAATTTGGAATTCTAGGATTTAATCATGAGTTCTAAACAAGATGTAGAGTTGTAGAGAAGTAGTGAGACATAGCAACGGATTCTGTGACGGTGTGGAGATGCATTTCAGACAATGGTTTCATCATCATCAGGTCGTAAACTGCCTTTTTTTTACCACAAGAGACACAGAG
This sequence comes from Thysanoteuthis rhombus, assembly GCA_963457665.1. Taxonomy (NCBI): domain Eukaryota; kingdom Metazoa; phylum Mollusca; class Cephalopoda; order Oegopsida; family Thysanoteuthidae; genus Thysanoteuthis; species Thysanoteuthis major. The sequence continues at coordinate 46,614,127 of OY735219.1, read as the reverse complement.
GCTCCTTCCTTAAAGATCTCTCCTCAGCTTATGTCATTCCGTGTCAGCAATCAGGAGCAGAGTTACACGAAAAACAGCTAAAATGGCCAAAAAACTTGCAGATCGCGTGGTCAAGAGCAGATGGAGAGTTTTTGGTGCACCACCACCATCTCCACGTTGGTGTAAAGTCTAGTGGTGCTGGTGGAGCCAGATGTACGATGGTTCTCTTTTGCCTTTTAGTCGGCTAGAAATCAAGTCCAGCCAAGAAACACTTTTGTTCATTCAGTTTTAGACTGCACACATGCACACCTACATGTTTTTGCATTGTCAAAATTTAATACAAAGTCTGGAGTTGACTTTGTTTCCCTACCGTAAAAAAACAAGAACAATTTTCACCAAAACGAAGGATGTAAACCAATATGTCAAACCCACATTCCCCTGATGTGATTTGAACTGACTACCAACTGATTACCAATAGGCTGTCTTACTGAGTTCAGTTGAAAAGTTTTAGATATTAACGAATCATACAGATGCACACGGGCTTATTCCATTCTAATAATTAAAAGCATTTTTGCGAAATGGATAAATAGATAAATAAATAATTCTATTTTTCTATTAATTATATATGGAAAAGTACCAGTTATCATTCTCAGTCGGAATAGAAGTTGGTGGGGAGTTTGACCCTGCTGCAGTTATGCTTGCGTTAGATTATTTTGAAACTTTTATTTTAAATGATCCCCCGTTATTACAAGGTTTTTTCACGGTTTATATCTGCTCCATTTGTTTCTTTCCTCAATGGTAAGAGTGTTGCCACGTTGGAGCGGCTACTCGTTGGAAGAAACAAATAGAGCGTAGAATATATAGTCCATGGGTAAACAAGATGCGAATTTGGAGTTGAAACAGTTATTTGTGGCTTCGCATAATCGGTGGCAGTTCATTTCAATGGTAAGAGCAACATCACACATCGGTCTTAGGTTCAATTCACAGCAGCACCATTTTCTTCAATTGTCTCTTCTATTTACGTTGTCTAGGCCAAATGATACATTCACCGTGTGATAATGGGATATCATTTCGAATAAGATTTTCAATATAATATAACGCAATTCATTATATATATATATATATATATATATATATATATATATATATATATATTGGAAGCTGTGATGCATTTGATACAAATATCGTCTCGTATTTTTGAGTGTTCAAATAGTTTCTTCACTTTTCTCTTACTTGATAGTTCACTAATGCGAACAGTGCAAATAAATGTGTACATCTTATTAATTTTCCCTGAGGTTTTATCAAAAAAGGATTTTACTCGTTCAAGTGGGGGAGTAAAATGGGTAGGAGAAATTATCTATCAGCGAAATTGTTACCTTTGAGTGAAATAGTCCCTTGTTAGGAACAGGGAAAAGGGAAAATCTCACTGTTTATCATATAGGCAGATCTGTTGATCTATAAGCCAATTATCGTCTACATACTTGCCAAATAGTAGAAAAAATAATTGCTGACAAATACAACATAATAATTAAATGTAATACCAAAAGTTGACAGCTTTGAGGCTGACTTCTTTTGTTGATAAGGGTTGCATCCATCCTAGTGAAAGAAACCCCTTCTTTCTTGACAATCAGTTTAGTTAAGCGAAATCGCTTTGTTAATATCTAGTTGGCCACCTTTTGCCTTTTTTGTAACCAGGTTGCTGCACTGATTCTCGCTGAAGTTGAGCAACGTCGAGCCTGGTCACTGGTCAATACCTAGATGGGTGATCGTCTTTGAATACTAGTTGTTGTAACAAGTTTGGGGAGACATCCCTTGCAGCCTTGCTAATCACCATACGTATTGAGTCCTTCTTCTTTTTGAAAGTATTTAGTCGAGAGGGGAGGAGTAGAATTGGCCACTATACTCCCTCCATACTAAGCGTCCATGCGTAGCAGCTCAAATCCTGAAGCTGCTACAACCGTCTGTCTCGCCGAAAACAGCCATACATTCTACGCCATTATCTATCGGGCACTGTAGCCCGTTCTACCTTCATTCATTCATTTTAATCAATTAACCTATGCATAAAACATTATCCAACAACGCCATCTTGTTTGCAGATTGAATTATGTAATCGATTACGTGGTGTGAATAGATTTCAGCTTTGCGACCAGATACTCTTTTAACGTATGACCAAATTACATACTCAACTACGTAAGTAGGTACGATGTGTATATTTCGGTCTTCAACGGTAAGCTCACACATATGTCCCTTTCATCCTTTCTTTCTTTATTTCCTTTTTTCTTTCTTTCTTTCTTGCCTTTCATTAAAAGTATATTCTAAGAAAAATCTTCTGCCATGATTCCTTACCTTTTCTCCTCGCGTTTTCTTTCTTTCTTTGTGCTTTACATGCTTCCTTTCTATCTTTTCAATGTTTTGTGTGATGCCTTCTTTCTTCATTCCTATCTTTCCTATTTTCCTTCCTTTATTTTTTTATTCACTTCCTTCTATCTCTCGAAGGATTTTTTTGTTTCTTTAATGCCTTTTACCCTGAATAATTTATTTTTTCGTTCTTTAAAAAAAAGATCCTCTTTTCCTTTCTCTCTTTCTTTCATTCTTTCTTTCGCCTCTTTTGTTCATTCTTTCTGTCCCTCCTTTTCCTTCCTTAGATGAACATGCATGTATATCCCAGGGTTTATTGTTTATTTACTGACTGTAGATCTGCATAAATACGTGCCCACAATGCAAGGTGTGACTCATGACACTGTAAAAGAAAGATAGAAAAAGACTTCATGGTTCCAACATTCCATATTAGTAGACTGATTGTTCGGGACCGAGTGGCTCATCTAAAGATATCTTTTAATCTTAAATAAGTTACAGCCAAATTGCAGTGGACACACCCGTTCTTGTACGAACACTGAAGATAAGCATCGTCGAGCCTGGCCAGTATCTAGATGGGTAACCGTCTCGGAATGCCGTAAGCCACTGGGGATCATAAAGGTCCTACGGTTGAGATCCCATCAGTCTTTCTAAGTGAGAGACTGATCTCTACATGACGCAAACCAAAGGCCCCACTTCCACAACCCCCACTGAAGCTTTTGACTCGCTTGTTTGCAAGCGACAAGAAATAAATCTTCAGTAGATTTCTCTCAGTATGTAAAACCAACAACACAAACATGAGCGTTTGTTTTTGTCTGGTCGGCGGGCGTCTGTTGTGTCCGATGCCAGATCCTGTTTGCATTGTATTTGTGACTATAGATGTGTGAATGAAGGCCTACATGAGTGTGTGTATGCGTAATATTATGTTCGTCGCAGGAGACCATGTGCCTTGTTTTGTCTATGGATGTGTTTATGAGTGCATACACATGAATGTGTTACCTTATGTACACTGCACTCGTTGTTTGTATTGTTCTCGTGTGTCTATGGACGTGTAAATGAGTGCTTAAATATGTGTGTATGTGTGTTACCTTTAGTTGCTGGAGAATGTGTGTTTTGTATACGCGTGTGGATGTGTGAATGAGTGCGTACAAATATGAGTGTGTTACTTTGGGTCCATTGCAGAAGTTTGTGTGTTCAAATATGTCTAAGGGTGGATGAATGAGTGAGTACATGCAAGTGAAGAAACATGTACTTATCTGCATCATATAGGAGTAACTTAGCACGACAAAGGCCAAATGGAGTAGGTAGTGTGAAATGGAGATAGGAATACTGTGTTGCGCCAATCCTCAGATTGGGGATGGTCAGTCTGTCTGAAAGATCAGCTTTCTAAATCTTGGCTTTTTGTGTCAGTGCCTGAACACCGGTCCTTGGCACCAGTCAGAAATATGCAACCACCTCAGCCACAAGGCAGACCACACGTTCAAAATCCAATCAAAGTACCACATGACCTACTAGATCGTCGGGATATCAGGTCGTGTCATTCATGGTATTTTTCAGAGCAATGAAGGTACTTCGTGATGCATATATCCTCTCTGAGTAATATGCGACAGGTTACCTGGTACCAGCAGCATAGATTAATCTCTGACACTTTCCACAGGTAACATGTTACAAGCGTCTTGATATGTTTGTATGCAGTAATCGATACACGTGTGAATAATTGACTGTTTTAACGTGATAGGAGTACACACGTAGGTGCATCCATAAGTCTATATCTTAGTGGTGATAAATTAAGGGCATCTATTTCCTTCAAAAAATATTTCTTTTTCTACATAATCTCCTTCCTTATCAATGCACTTAAGCCAATGATTCCCAATTAATCACATAAGTCAAATATTATACTGTAAAAATTCCAGATCAGCTGATAACTGTCCCAAACTACATACTTATGGATTCATCCTTGCAGATACACATATAAACGTTTATATCTTATATTTTTGTTCACATACACACACACACACACACAAACACACACACACAATTAGATATCATTGCAATATATGTGAATTTTTCTTGTGAGAATCATCACTTGTTTACCATGTAACAGTTTCGGGGATATCAAAACAAAACAGTTATTTTAACATGGCCAACAGTAATGTTCATACCTCCTCCTGCAAGGTTTTTATATTATTTTTAGGGATGTGACGAACATGTAGTTCGTTATTTCATATAGGGCATCATCATAATGTATTGTAGATGGATGTTATCATGCTAAATTGGTCCCTTATTTTATGTCCGGCAGCAATCACACTTTTTAGTGATGCAACAGAAGGTGAGAGAATTAATTCATTCACTGATCACTCCCTTTCCCGATTTTCAAATTGAACAAACTGCACATGACATGCAGCCAAAAAACTTTGGTCATGTGACAGTTTCTACTGAGTGACTAACCAGACCTGTTTTCATTTTTATCTCTCCGTCCATCTGTCTACCACAGTTTGTAACGTCTGCCTATCAGTCAATCACTCCATTAATCAACCTGACTCCATTTACGTCTCTGTAGTTATTTTTGTGAATGACATCGTGTTCGTTTAATATTAATACATATTACATAGAATATCATGTGACCACACGTCATCTTCGTGCTTTTTGTTCGTCAACCTTCGTTGATATCCGTGAAACGAGTGGTCAATCAGGTTTTCCCCAGCTTCAAACAACACGAATAAAAAGGTCAGGTTTTTACGTACATGTAAGAAAAGGTAACACGAGTTTATTAGCACCCAGGACCCCAAGTAAATGTTAAACATCTGAATCATTTATAAACAGAAGACATATAATACTCTCATATTGTCGAATCAACTCAAAAATGTGAGCCAATTATATATATATATATATATATATATATATATATATATATATATATATATATATATATATATATATATATATATACGAACACACACACGCAAGCACATACACACACACACACACACACACATATGTATATATATATATATACAAACAAACACACAAATATATCATATATATAGTTCTTAGATTAAGAAATAATTCATCGTTCCAGAAATAATTATTCTAAAATTCTTTCTCATACAATGTAACCAAATCCCATCAATAATATTGAGCTCGATAAATTGATCAAGAGAATGAGATGGATAGATGGATAGAATACGAGTGATAGATTAAACTCAATTGAAACAAACACGTGCACGCACCCAAACCCACATATTCAGACATCAATCCACACACACATATATTAGTGTTAGGGTGCTACTATAGCGTGCAGTGTATCATAACATGCAGCCTACTGGGACATTCCTATTATAGTATGCAGTTTAGCTGGGATATACATATATGCAAGAACAGAATATTCAATGAGTTGTCTGCTGTAAAGTTCAAGTGCAATTATTACCAGATTACAAAACCCTGTGTTGAACGATTTCAGATAAGAAGCATCTTATCAGGGAACATCTTTTTATCAAGTTTCAAGTACATCTTATAGAGATTCAAGGACACCTCTAAAAGCAAACTCATCAATCTCTTCTTAGTTATGTGGCATTTTCCGTTCAGGACGTGGGGTAATAATGGTTCTCCACAGGTTCCTTTTCCTTGTCGCTTTTGATGATTCTTTCTCACCTTACTGGACAATGGATCAGTTCCGAAAGAGCTGACCCCTCTTCAAGCCGTTGTCTAATATCTCCCAACTCGGCAATGCCGTGATACTGAAGTCTCTGCAATGGTAAATCTTTCCAAATAAACTCGTTATAACTCCCCCAACCTTTCACAAACACAGGATGACATCTTTAATCTTGGATCTAACTACCACCTACGTACAAAATCAACCAAAAACAAAAACAGAATTCAGATGATGCGTCTACGTACCCCTGAAATAGAAACGGCAGATAAGGAGGGACCCCAGGAAAGTAAACAGCGGGTGAAGGATGATCTCATGGAAGGAAATCGCAGATAACTGGAAGATAACCCGAGGATAAGGGGGGAGGAGCAAGAATGAAAACTATACATTATTTAAATCATATCTAAAAATCATTTTAATCTATAATCTCATGCTTGCGAAGGCTGATGACGAAATTCTTTCGTGCAATTCTCCATTTTTCTTCTATTACATCGCTATTATAATGTATCATATCAGCTAAGTGGGGACCGACAAAGAGAGTTACAAAGATGGGTGAATGCTACTGAAAACTGAAATAGAAATACTCCATCGTACAATTCTACAATTATAATCAGAAAAACACTGACAGTGTTTACCAACATACGTGACAAACTCAAAGCAGAAGGTATCAAAAAGAGATTCCACTTTGAAAAACAAAATCTTCTCTTAATCAACAAATTAGAAACAGCTGCCAAAGAACTCCGCCCCAGTAAAGACATTATAATCAGAAAAGGCTACGAATCCAACATCTACGCCATCTTGAATCATCAAGACTACAATTCTAAACTACAAACCATCCTCGACGACAGTACAAGATTCCGAAAACTAAGAAATAACTCCACTGATCTAAAACACATGCACACACACAAGAACACACACACGCACACGGATGTGAGAAAAGAAAACAGGTCAACAAAATAATCACCGCCAACAACGCTGAAATTGAACCCATACAAAAGAAGAAAAATCGTCCAAGTCTAATCTTCCGGATCTTTGTACGGTAACCTATCAGTTCCCAATTCCCAAACCATATACCAACTATCAATATCACTTAACCACGTCATAGTGTCATATTTACCGAACAAATATAGCATTAACACTACACATGAATTCCTGTAAGTTGTGCACTCCATGAAACCCAATAATGCTATCACTGTAAGTATTTTTACAAATCTTCCTGTAGAAGAGATTATATACATTATCTGAATAATATTTACTCTCACTCGATCCTCGTTCCCAAATACATAAACAAAAAGAGTTATCTGAAAATTAAAAAAAACAACAAAAAAACTTGCTTCACAGCTTAAATGAAAGTGGCATTATTGTGGGATTGCTGTCTGAATACTCATATACAGGTGACTATTGACCTACCAGAGCCATCAAATGTTATATGTGTGTGTGTTTGATTATACAGTTTGTGCCCTCTGGTGCTCCTGGCCATACTGTTTTGTCTACACATTTGAAAATTGGCACCAGATCCCCTCAAAAAAAATTTTTCTTATAACTATGTTTGGAAAAAAATATTTTTTCAACCTTTTGGGGCCTTATTTCAATGGGTTTATAAAAAACCTCTCATGAATCTATATGTTTCTAAATATTAAAAAAAAACTCTATTTAAGGTGTTTTCCAGTGGAAGATAAATGTTATATAAATATAATTCATTCAAACCATATTTATTCTTCAATGAAGTTCAAAATTTAACGCTACGGATGTTCATACATTACATTTTAAATGTCTCTCTCCAGATTTTTGTTCAATCTCTGTGAAATGGATATCGATCGATGGCTTAATACATGAGAATTTTTCCAACACTTATTATTATTATGACGATGACACTAACGTTAGAAGTGAGGTGCGAAATTGCTGCCTGGCATGGTTTGGGGCTTGATTCCTTTTTGGGGGGGGGGCTACATCAAGAGCAAAGTTTATCTAGTAAAATCAAAAAACTTTTATGAATTCCAAGCAAGAATCAGAGGTTGTTGTGCAGACACCTCTTCCAAATGTGTGTCTTATTAATGAATGGGTCGAGAGAATGAGATAGAAGGATACACTAATAGATAGGATAAAACTGAAATGGGTACGAACGGATTATGATAGATAAGAAATGCAGAGATAGATATGGACAAACTGTGAGAGGGGGGAATATTTAGACGTGTGAAAAAAACTAATCTTTACAGATTTATAGATATGAAAATACCAGATTTGGCAAATACATGAAGAGTATGGAAAAGAGAGATAAAATCAAGCTGTTCTCAGCGTTAGTACACAAAGAATTGTTCCCGACGAACAGTGAATCAACATAAGATTAAATGATCAAATATGTCTCAGAGTGACTGTATTTTATTAAAGTACTTCTGATCTTTATTTCATCAAAGAACTCTTGAATTATGTTAAAGGACAGTATGGGAGGAGCATTTGTTTGTTTTTGTTTTTTTTTCATTTTTCGAGTTAAATACCTGCAAATTATTTTAAAATGAGTTGATATATACACAGAGTACTGAGCTGAAAATTTCAAGTTGACCAATCTCTAAATTGAAAAAAATAAATTAAACAACTTGTTAGCATATATATTTGAGCAATGTTCAGGAATTTCACTTATCTGGATTTCATTTAGTTCCAATAGCTTTTCTGGTCTTTTCTCCATACCTTTTAAAGTTGAAGACGAGTTCAGTACATAATTACCTCCTAATTGCAAGAATAGACTATGTCCCAAAATGTAATGAAAATCTCTCAAAAGGTAGGCACACTAAAGACATTTCACATTCACACAGTTTCAAAAACAATTTGAGAAAAGAAAAAAGAATTTTGAAATGTAAAATTGAAATGCTCTTTTAGATGCCCTTGTAAACTGCACGGAATAAATTGTTTTATTTAAAGGAATTGAAGTGATACACAGTGACACATACCATTGAAAAATATGACCTTACATCTCTCTAAATAGTAAGCTCAGTGATTGCAGTTCAGACAAGAAATGATCTTAATTTTGCCTCATATAGCACAATTAGAACATTCTCCACAGTTATGACTCTATAATGGTACGGTAGGTCTGGATATTACTTTTATCTTAAAATTATGACCCTTAGCTTGCACACTATACAGCAATACTCAAGCAGGCAAGTCGTTTACATAATAAGATGACAGAAGTAAAGAAAGGAAGTAGTAGCCAACCTGTTGTGCATTGGTATATGTAAAAAAAATCAAAATGATTCACTGTGTCCCGTGATTCACCGAGTAGTATGATTCACTGTGTGCCTGTTTCTTCTAGGTATGTGGTACCAGACTCGATAAAAAGCAAGTATGGTATTAAATGGGAATGAAATAAATATGAATAAACGGCAAAATGGATATTATACAAGTATAAGAGCAAAAAAAATAAACAAATGAAAAAGATAGAAAAGTAATTAAAAAACAAAGAAAAGGATGGAGCATCCATTTGTTTTAATACGAGGATGAATCAATAATTAACCACACTTTTGTATATATTTCCCTTCAAGATGGCCATCCTGGGTTTTTGCGCATGCATGTTGAATTATGGTGTGTCTGTTGTCACTACAGTGAAAATCTATTGTTGAAAAGTCAGTTGCCTTTCTAGTGCCATGAAGTAAACATGGCCTCTCAGCTCTCAGTTTGCACGGAGGAAGACCAACGAGTAGTGATCCGTCTTTCATAGACAGAAAGTGTACCAAGGGTGGAAAGCCATTAATTTCAGCACTATATGGGAACGGTGTTTTGCCACAGCGGAGTATTGGACTGCAAATTCTAAACAAACGACAACGTCAATTGTCAAAAGGCGTTTTCTTTTGCATGACAATGCACACCCACATCCTACTGCCTACACAGTTCAGGAACTGATATTCGAGCTATTGAAGCATCCTCCTTATTACGTTGAACTTGCTTTCTCAACTTACCGTCTGTTGGGATCTTCTCAGATCCGCTTAAATATGGCGTCGATTTTCCACGGACCAAGACATGAAAGATGCAGCGCATACGTGAGAAAGAGACCAACCAAAAGCAAGTTTTTCTGAGAGTATATCCAATCTCGTGGAATGCTGGACCAAGTGCATTATAAAGCAAGGGGGCTATATTGAGAACGAAAGTATTTGTAAGTTCTGTACTGTTCTAATATATTATTATACGCAAAGTGCAGATAATTATTGACTCCCTTTCGTATATTGACAGTAACCTAAATATGTGATCTATCTATTAACGTATATATCACCATCTTCAACATCATCAGTCATTATGTCCACCGCTGGAAGAAGGCCTTTCCCATCCCTTTTCATGTCGACTGTGACTATGATAACCGCTGCCATGTCTTACCAGCAAACCTTTCTATCACCTCTCTCTATCTTAAATTTTCTATTTGTCCAGTCCTTCTTATATGTTAGGTGGGTGCAAAAATAATTGCAGTTTTTACCATCAATCTTGAAGCATTATGTAACCGCTCACGGTCCATTTATTCTGGGAGTATAGAATTGTGGATTTCTTCCAACGCATTTTCAGTTGCTGTTAGGTAGTTCCCCTGCAGGAAGTGGTTAACATGCTTGAAAAAGTGGTAGTCGGTCGGAGAAAGGTCTGGTGAGTAAGATGGATGAGGTAGAGTTTCATGGTCAAGTATGTTAGAATTTCTGAAGGGTCATTCGCGTGACATGAGGCTGGACTTTGTCCTGAAGAAGAATTGGTCTTTCTCAATTGATCAATATTCGGCGTGAACGTTTCTGGTGAATTTTGTCGATTTCTTGCCAATATTTCTCTGTCGTGAAGGTTTCGCCAGAATTCAAGAAGGTGCACAGGATGATTCCATTAGCTAACCGGCAAACAGTGACCATAATTTTCTTTTAATGCAAGTTTAGTCAGAGAAATGTTTTGATGCTTAAACTCTGTTGATTGCTGTTGATTGCTGTAAAGAATTAATTTTCGTCACATGTCACAATATGATCCAGAAATGGATCTTTTTTTGTTGCTCTGAAGAAACACAGAGACGACTTCATAACAACATTTTTTTATTCTCGTTCAGCTCTTGCAGTACCCATTTGTCGTGTTTTTTGGGGGCAACTGTTGAATGGTCAATGTTTAATTCCTCTGCAACCTTTCAAGTTGTTTTGCGTGTGTCTGCCTCAATAGGATGCCGTCAATCAAGGGAGGGCGTCCACGACCCTTCTCATTTTTAAGGCACTTTTCTCCGTTTCAAAATTTTTGAAACAAAAGCTGAGCTGTATGTTTCTTGAAGGTCTCTGGGCCACATACTTGGTTGATATTGCGAGCGGTTTCATAAGATTTCATTTTAAACTCATACAACAAAAACATTAAAAATTTTCTTTTCCTCCATCTTTGATTTAACAGCCCCAAATGAGCCGGAATAAATACAGAAAATGAAACGTTCAGCTTGAGTAAATGGAGTGCATTCACTCTTTGAAATGGTATATTCCATGAACATAATTAAGTAATAGTTTTGTCAAAAAAAGAATCAACAGAAAAATTTGCAAATATAGTTAGGTAAAATTTTCATCTTAGAATGCTAAAAATGAAGGTATTTTTAGTCGACTTTTATATATAGCCCTAAAATATCCACGATCATATGTCATGCAAACAACTTTTAACCTGATAAGTTCAACCTCTTGTGTTCTAACGACTTTATTATACGATTTTATGTTCTCGGTGCATATTTATCATGCAGTTCGTCAGTTTTCTTACCATTGCCCTGTTTCAGGAAGGTAGCTATTGGGAAACACAGCTAGAAGGAGAGACTGCGGAAGCGGGCTAAGACAACAACAAAAAAAAACAGCAATTTTTTTGCACCAACTATATATATATATATATATATATATATATATATACATATATATATATAAGAAAGCTATTTGGAAACATAACCAGGAGAGGCTTTGCGAAAGGGTGAAGATAAGAAAGGGTGAGATTGAAAGAGAGAACCTGGTATAGGAATGTAGTCGTGTGTTTCACACGCGCCTATACTGACGCGCCTGCGTATTTAGACGTGTGTCTTTGTGGGTGGATGTTATCGGGAAACTATATAAATCAATTAAGCAAATTAGATCAGAGATAATAGCGACCCACCCTTTCTTTTTGAGTCACTGGAAATAGACCCATCAATAATTTATGAGTCAAGATGAATGAGCCAACCTTCCCCATACACACACACACTAACGCACATACATACACTCATACTTGTCCATATACACACATATGCTCACACATGCACACAGTCACGAACATAAGCATACACTCGCGCTAATAGCCACACACTCACACGTACACTCTCACACATAAAAACACCCACACACAAAATAGATGGGAAGTTCACTTCTCTCTCGTTTCATTTTTGATAATTTTTTTATGAATGACTATTTGCTGCTGCTAGGGAAACCTCCACTTGAACACGCAACAGTTTCTTTCCAGTGACACGCACATTGATGGAGCTTTGTCTTATCCTTGTTCAAAATTCTTTTTCAACGATGACGTCACCCAGCTAGAAAGCACTCGGATATAATTACCAAGTGATTGTATTGTATCGTCTGAAATGACTTAACATGACTCACTTTTTAGATAAAATACTATTTGCCCCCAATATATTCAAATTGCCCCCTTATGAAGCATTGCCCCTTGTTTAGAATCATTGGTTTGAACAAATCAAGTTCTCTATGCTATATGAGTGTCCTGCAATTGGTCGGTGTTCGCCAAATAGGTGCCGTTCGATCCCTGGATATTTCCATTTGCTGTTGATCAATCACAGTTTGAGGACCACAGAATTAATATTTTCGTCGTCACTGAGATGAAATATGAAATACTCACCCAAAGTATTCACACGAATTAATAGTTCGTAGCTTTCACCATTTCTATCTACTAGTTTTACTGCTTTTTTTCTAAATGAACTAGAGAGCATTCAGAGAGTTTACCTCAACCAACGCCATTGTGACCGGAAACAATGAAAATCAATTCAAGCTACTATGCAGAAATTTAAACCGTAAGAAATTACAGGATCCGCCCTAAAATTTGATTAATTCTTCCTCTGTCCATGGCCCTCCATTCCTCAATAAGTCTTGGAATTCATTAAGAACTTTTGGAAACAATATGTGAACACACACAAATGAATACATAAATATATGAAGAAAAAAATGAATGCGTCACGAGGGAGATAACTTTATAAGTAAAAATATTGAATTATCTACCCATTTTAAAATTCCATTTAACCTGATACGCCTCTACCACAGAATGATTCAGATATCTTTGAAATTCATTGAAAACTTCTGAAAACAAAATCTGGGATCTAACTAAGACTTAATTCGTAGCCAATAACCTATCGTTCCTTGATATTTCATTGGAATTCATCGAGAACTTTGGGAGATATTGTCTGGACAAACAGACAGATAGACATGAGTGAATACATAGACAGTTGGTCAGAAGTGATGTCCAACCTTGGAGAATTGATGATCAATTAAATCTTTATTCGAACATATAATTAAAGGTTTGGGTGCATGTTGTATAAATGTATTTAGAGTAAGAAAAACAAACGTGTTTTAATCGTACTATGTGTCATGATACGATGAAACATGCCGAGTTGCGTGGATATCATTTATGAACAAGCTGTCATATGAAATATACACTCATTTTTCCAAGCCTATAATAGCTAAAAGTGAGTGAATCACTATAAGATGGGCGCTGGCTTTGCTATCAGGTTTTGATGAAAATACTCACAAGGAATGAGTTGTCCATTGTGACAAAGAAAATGGTTGAATATGGTTAATCTTCCTCGAATAAAGTTCCTGGGCTGGATTCGAATGATCATACTATCTGTAGAATTATTGCGAAACATCGTAAGAAAGATGCCAAGCAGAATGTAAAGTAGCCGAGCAAGGAGGGTTAACAAACGTGCCTACGGGTAGAAATCAATCTCAATATGGTAACGTTTCTCAAAAGGAGATGGGCAATGGTAATTATCTTCCCATTTCATTTTGAACAACAAGGCAACGGCGACAGAAAAGTCATTTAGTAGTTCTTCTAAACAAAGAAACACCTATTGTTTTTACCAAGGAAATTGAGAATTGGACTGTGGAAGATTAGAGCCATTTTCCGTCGTCTGACGTGTCAAAATTCGATTCGGTTACATCCAATGATATCCTTTATCCTTATAATATTCCATCTATTGTGAGAAATAATGATAATTTAAATTGAACAAATTTACATGAACATATAATGTCTCCAAAACAACCATCTAGTTTGGTGAAATAGGGGGTTTTAAAACCTGCTATTGTGACATTATTGTGTGTATAATTTCGTACAAAATACAGTTTTTCTTTACATTGAAATCACTTAGAATACATTTGTTGTGATTTTCAAGTGTTTGAATATTCCTTTTTTTCAGACCTATCGTAGACCTCCTTAGTAATCATATCAATGAAGCAGTGTGAGATCGCTTTGAGATCAGAAGAAACATTGATGGTCGTCACGTAGAATAAAATGATCAAACTTGAATCCGTATTCTTTCATACATCATATCAAAATGCATAGTATTTCAGTATATATATATATATTTATTATATATATATATATATATATATATATATATATATATATATATATATATATATATACAAAAATGCGAAAAAATGAAAAAAAGGACATCGTAAAAGAAATCAAATGATTGAACTTTAGAGTTGAAATTAACATCGATGTAAAAATTCTACATTTTTTTAGATGTTACTAAATCTAAATAACAACACCTCATAGATCACATAGAAAAGAAAATTCTGTAATTGAATATATTAACACGAGTTCTAACCACCCAAACCAAATAATTAAATGGATCCCCAAATCAATAGGAACTAGACTAATATGTAATTCTTCAAATGAAACAATATTAAACGATGTTAGAAATAAATATACTAAAGCCTTGAATGACAGCAGTTTTGCCGAAACGAGCTTTAAGTATGACGAAAAAGTAAACTCCAATAGGGTAGAACATAGCAACAACAAGAAAAAGTAGAGGTAGGTAAGAAAATCATCTGGTACACACTGTCATTCAACCTACAAGTAAAACCAAATTTAGGAAAATATTCCTCCAATTATTAGAGAAAAAACTTTCCCCAAGCAACTCACTGGGTAGAATATTCAACAAAACAAATTGAAAATTAGCTATAGTTGTGCTAATAATTTTGATAAATCCATAACAAAATATAACAATGAAGTAATTAAGAATAATGCAAATAAGCATAAATAAAACAGATTGCAAACGTACACACAGGGACAGACGCCCTTTGTAAAACAAATGTTTCAAATCAAATATTGTACACCAAGCTGAAATATCAACCCAAGAGAAACCCTTAGAAGTGAAATATTATGAGGAATATCTAAAATACCCTTCAAACTAAGATTAACCAAACATATATCATCATTTACAAATGAAAAATACAAAACAGTACATCACTGTCAACATATTATTGGAGACTAACCGATAGCATCCCAAAACCTACGGTAAAATCGAAAATATTAAAGCAAACAGAAAAATGCTAGAATATTGAAACCCTATGTTACCTATAACTAAATGAGGAATTTTAAATCCTCAATCTTACCAATAGAAGGAAAAAAAACAAAAAAAAAATTATTAAGTAAAAAAATGAAGAAATGTTACAATGCCAGCACTGCTCAAAATTTCTATTAAAAAACATAATTTGACAACTCACAAAATGCTGGTAAAGTCATCACTAGGAAACTAGTAATTCTTTTCAACTTATGTCTCAAACAAGGTAAAGTCACAGAAGATTGGAACATTGCAATCATAATGCTGTTATTTACAAAAAGGAAATCTGAAAGACCTCAACAACTTCAGGCCAATAAATGTACTCAACTGCATTTACAAACTTTCTACTAAAGTGATCACTGACCGAGTGATCTAAACACTAGATGAAAACCAATTACGGGAACAAGTTAGCTTCAGAAATATGAAATGCCTCTCGTAAACTTTAAAAAGGCCTTCGACCCAGTGGAAATCCTCAAAAGTTATCGATGCTATCGTACAATAAGGCGTAGATGCCGTGTGTGTCAGAATATTTCAATATTTCTACCGACTGCACTTCCTTCATCAGGTTACATGAAACTTTGGGCCTTTTCAATTTGAAAAAAGAGTGTGACAGGGTGATACAAGCTCACCTAAACTTTTCACAGACTGCCTTTAGATGATCTTCCAAAAACTTAACTTGGAAAAATAAAAGAATCAGGATAAACGAGGAATACCTAAGTTATCTCTGATTAGCTGATTGAAATCGACCTTCTATTTTAAACCTTCAAATAATGCTAAACGAACTAAATGAAGAAAGTAAGAAAGTTGGTCTCAACACGAAGTTCAGCAAAAAAAATGTCATGTACAACACACATGTTGAGGATAAGCACGCAATAATCAAAATCAAAAAGGTAGAGCTGAAGAAAGTAGACCACTACATTTACCCTGGACATCAAATCTCCGTGAAACCAAGCGAAATTTCACTCTAGGTTGGCAAGCTTTCGGTAGAACAAGAACAAAAAATCATAGTAGTACCCCAAAAGAAGTGTCTGCAACCAATGAATACTCCGGATAGTCACCTGTGGAGCTGAACCATAGAACCTAACCAAAAGATTGACCCTAAAACTGAGACGTGCATAGGAGAGAATCATGCTGTACCTCACATGTTGAGATAACAAGACTACAGTATATCCAAGGAAAGATAAGAGGCAGAGGAGTCATGGAATCCATTAGAAAACTCAAATGGCAATGGGCTGGTCATATTGCTAGAATGTCAGACAATCCCTGAAGATCATCACGTGGATTCCTAGAAATTATATGCAAAACTATAGTCGACAGAAAATAAGACTGTGATGATTTAGACAAACTCAGAAAATACTGACTTCACGACGCCTACGATAGAATGGTATGACGAATCTTGGGGAAGGTGTATGGCTACCGTATTCTGGACTCGTTAAACCAAAGGTAGCCACACACACACACACACACACACACATATATATATATATATATATATATATATATATATATATATATATATATATATATACACATATATATACCTTTTTCCATTTCCTTTTATTTGAGTATTTTTCACGAACTCGACTACAAATTGTTCCCTGGTCCCAGTTCACTCTTTCCATTATTCAACCTTTTTTATGAAGCCGGTTGTAATTGCAAGCTTTATCTTAATTCTTTCATTGTAAACTCGGTTATTTATTTCCTTATCCTTTGAAACTCTCTCATTCATTATCTAACCTGTTCATTGATTTTATTTCATTCATTCATTCATTTCTCACGCAGTCGCATTACTTCCATTCATCGATCGATATTTCGATTCCACGAGAATAAGGAACGTAGTCGTAGTTTTGTGAATGGTCTCATCCTTCCGTTTCTTTATTCTTTGCTTTGGTTTCTTTTTACTACTTCTCAACATGTCTTCCGTAGTACGTTTATATATGAAGTAATCATTTCCCGTGGAAAATGTAGGTAGATGATACATTTATCAGCAAAACTATTACCATTAAAAGGATAAGTAGATGATTTTTGAAAATCCTATTCAAGGTTGCGTAAATCTAATAACCTAAGTGTGATATGTTCGGTCTGAATCGTCGTAAATTTTTGAAATAATGTTTCTGTCGTGATTGTATTTGGATAATTTATTCTTGATTTAATTTTAATAAAAGAATATTCCAGGTCACAGATTATTTCATTGTTTGTAAAATACGACGATTGTATTCTTTGTGCTTGATTCAGTCCATCGTTGAAGATAGACTGAATTAAGCACGAAGTTAATAATAAGTAGAGCCATTGAACCAGACTAAAGTTCAATTTTGTAAACATATCAAACCAAAGAGATAAAAAAAAACTCATCTTGTCTTTCAATTAACGAGAACAATACCGTATGATTTGAAATTATTATGAGCCAGACAGAATAAGGAGCCAAAGAAATATCAAGAAAAAAACAATTAATTATTTTGTTTTTCAGCCAATGTAAGAACGATGTTCTATGATTTTATGATTAATGATGTCTCCTGTTTTTATTTGAATCTTTGACAAGCTGTAATTAAGTAATTGACAAACCCTGGTTCACATTTTGCTAATTTGCCTTCTTTTTTTAAAGTATTTATCTGTTCTAAATGTCAAAATAAAAACAAAAAATTTTGAAAACTATCCACTTGAGGATATATTGGTTTTGTTGGTATAATTCACCGTATGTATTTCAAATTCATTGCTTGTTAACGAAAATAAGATCTCAGTGACAAAAGGCTTAGGGGGAGGACAAGAATACTTATAGACAGTGCATGCGTATGTATACGTTACTATGATATCTACTCTTGTTCTGTAGACGACAAAACTACCCAAACTTGTATAAAAATCATTTTTATTCTTACACACGTTTGTGCCGTTTGTAAAGAGAGTTATTGGAGAAAATTTTAATGTAAAAATGTCTTTCCAATATTAACATCAATAATTTGAAGGATTGAATGGAAATGACCTCGAACGACCTCCGAGGTCAATTCACAGTCTATTTGGGAAACTGACCTCTTCAATATCTATATGCAGAATATTAAGTCGATAGGCCTTGTAGGTTTAGCAGAGAAGAGGCACGGATAAACAAACGATTATTATTAGTTATATGGATTCTAAAAACAAAATTGAACTCTTATCAAAGTAAACGCTGTGAATGTGATAATCAATAATTTCGACTCGCTTAGTTTTAGTTTTGCATAAAAAACAATGACTATGTAGCCGTTTTAGTCTTCCGTACTTAAACATTTTGTACAGTGCTCTAAATGCGTTTTTAACTAACGATTATCTATTGATTATACAATACAAAAGTTGCAATAGTCATCTTCAGTAGGAATAGAAGTTTGAGTTAGACCCTTTTGTATAGTATGTGTATGTGTGTGTGTGTGTGTGAGAGAGAGAGAGAGAGAGAGAGAGGGAGAGAGAAAAATTGAGTTATAAACAAGAAATGGCTAGTATACATACTTATGTACAGATATGTAAATTTAAACACGCAAATACACATGTATATATACGTGTGTGTGTACGTTTATGTATTTGTATGTTTGTGTGTGTGTGTGTGTGTGTGCATATGTGTTCGGGCTATTTCTTTTCAGATCTACCTCTTCCTTTTCTCATCCAACACATTACCTGTCTCGTGCTTTAATTAAATTTATTTGCCCCAATTAATTACTGAATACAAAATTAGTATCAGAAATAAATTTGATCGTTTTTTTCACACACTACTGTTTCTTTCTTCCTTTCTTACTTCATCGATTCATCTTAGAAGATAAATTGCAAACAACATTTACAGTTTTTTTTTATATCGATCTTCTCCGAAGACAAATCCCCCACTTTCGATTTATTTCTCACTCTACCTTACACTTTTCCCTCTCTTCCACTCTTTCTTTCACTACTCTTTTCTCTCTTTCTTTCACACTTTCTTTCAGTCTTCTTTTCTTTCACTCTTTCAATTATTGTCTCTCTCTTCCGTCCTCGCTCTCCCCCCCCTCTCTCTCTCCACATCCCACACTTTATATTACCTCTCTTGTTCATGCTTGCCTTCTTACGCTCAAATCATGCCAGGCATTGTAAGTATGTGCTGCCCACACGGAAGCGTTTGGGCCCCGACATCAAAACCGACCTTGTGTCACATTCATGGGGTGGTAGTTAAATCTATCTATCCATCTATCTATCTATCTGGCGATTTGCAAACAATTCTGATTATCATCTTTTTTTATTAGTTTTGACTTTCATCTCGATTCTTAGTTGCTTTTTATCACAATAAAAATATTGTATTCATTATATTCTGATTATTTTATGTCATACAAAATATAATAATTCAGGTTTGTTCGAGGAATTATAAACGATCAGGTCTATAGCCAGGTTAATGATAATTGTTAAAAGATACACTAACTTACATTTCGAAAAACATTTTGTACATCTTCTGCCCTTTGTTTATTCCTGATACCATTGGGGAAACACTTGAAACAGAATATATCAGCTTACCTACGTACCTATCTCTTCAAGTCTCTTCCCATCTATCAATCAATCAATCAATCTATCTATCTATCTATCTATCTATCTATCAGTTCATATCTATCTATCTATCTATCTATCAATCGATCTATTTATCAATTAAAAATAGTCAAACACAAACACAAAGTCAACACAAACATGGGTTTCTTAAATTTTGAGGTTGGCTGGCTGGCTAGCTGACTGTATGCATCACGCATACAGACCGCACCAACGGAGCTACAAAATTAAGAATTCAATGATTTACTCTTGGTTTTGTCAGGAAAAAAAGTTTTTCCTTCCCACCCCACGGGTTTTTGCTATGGGGTTCAATTTGAGATATGATCTAATGAATAGGCCCCTTGGTTTGTGCTTGGTAGTGTATTTTTATTTTTTGAAAATTCAGACTTTTGGACGATGGCATAAATTCACTGACCACCCTTTCTCTTCTAATTTCTTTTTATTGATAGCTACTACACTGCATGCTGCCAAAAACGTTGGTGACGTGACGGTTTCTACTGATTAACCAGATCTATCTATCTATCTATCTATCTATCTATCTATCTATCTATCTATCTAAAGCTGAACATAGTGTGACATAAAACCAAAGACACAAAAGATATTGAATCTGTATTCTTTCTGCCTCTTTCTCTTTCGGACAAGCACGCACAGACAATTTAGTTGTTCTGCTTATGTATTACATGAATAAGCATGGAACAGAAATGTTTCACTATGAATTCTAGAATGCAAAAGACTCAGAGTGAAAATCCGACACAGTATATTTCTTGTCTAAAATTTCTAAGATGGGGCGTGTAAATCATTGTATGTTATCAACCTGGACTATGTGAAAAATGAGTAAGATAAACAAAGAAGAAAGTCCGACTAAACTACATACAATGAACAGTGGACTTCTTTCTTTCTTTCTTTCTTTCTTTCTTTCTTTCTTTCTTTCTTTCTTTCTATCTATTTATCTTATTCCTTCCAAATCAACCTATCTATTAGGAATCGTAAATTAAAACTGTCAATAAAACTGTCAAATTAGGTTTCTTCAGTTTTCAAGTCAGTTCAGATGGCTATGTATAACGCGTACAGGTTGTGCAAATGGAACTACGGGACCGAAAATCTATCTAAGCCTCTTTATACTTATCTCAAGACATCATAAACAGAACCCAACTCAATTCATTTCTTTAAAAATCATTATATATATATATATATATATATATATATATATATATATATATATATATATATATATATATATATATATATATATATATATATATATATATATATATATATATATATATATATACGTACTAAGGGAGACTTGTTGAGAAGTAGTAAAAAGAAACCAAAGCAAAGAATAAAGAAACGGAAGGATGAAACCATTCACAAAACCACGACTACGTTCCTCATTTTTGTGAGATCGAAATATCGATCGATGAATGGGAGTAATGCGACTGCGTGAGAAATGAATGAATGAATGAAATAAAATCGATGAACAGGTTAGATAATGAATGGGAAAGCTTCCAAAGATAAGGAAATAAATAACCGAGTTTACAATGAATGAATTAAGATAGAATCCGCGATTACAATTGGCTTTATAAAAGCTATCTTTACAATCAACGAGCGAATAAGTGTGAACAGACTGAGAAAGATGGATAGAAAGATATATACATCTATACGGATAGATAAATAAATACATATGCAGGAGCGGTACCTGATTTATAAGGGGGGCCAGTGGGGTTATTGCCTCAGTCCCCTCCACGATAATAACTAAACAAATAGATTTTTCAATAAATGATAAATTGATTATTACCACTTAAATACATTTAGTAAATGTAGTCTATAATAATGGGAGTATGGATTATGAAAATAATTCATTATACTAAAAAATCTCCTTTTTTGTGGCTGGCATATATTTAGATGGATACATGTACTGACTTCAGATATGTAACTCATTTAACCAATCTATATATATATAACACGTCAGTTCTAATGCAACAAACAGACTTAGATGAGTAAATCTTGCAGTGTATGAGGCCCCACGTCTACATCCGGCCCCGTGCAGGGGTCCAACTGTTAACGTGTTCTTTCAGTTTTTTAGTTTGTCTAGCTTACTGTCTTTGTATGAATCTATGAAATATACAGGCTGTACCGATAGAGCTAGAGGGCTGATAATTTTGATATTTAGTCCTTAATATGTGTAGAAAAAATTGTTGAAATTTACCCCCCCCCCACATAATAGTTTTTTTTTTTCTTGGGGGCGGTCAATCTATGCTAAATTTGCCCCTCAGTTTGTGTCAGGTACCGTTTACGATCGTTTATTTTTGAAAGGTCAAACTTTTTTTCAGTGATGTATGCCCAACAAAAGGTGAGATAAGTATCATTCATTGTTCATCCCTTTTTTCCCATTTGTAATTGATCATCCCTAACTCAGCATGCTGCCAAAATACATTCTTCACCTGACAGTTTCTATTGAGTTACTCACCAGACTTGTTTTTCTCTCCATCTTTTCCTTTTGTTCATTCATTTCAATGGATTACAGGCTTCCCCCCCCCCCCGTTTCCCAAAACTAGAGAGTTCCAATAAAAACCCCTCTGAAGCTCGAGTGGCGTAAAGAAATGACGGTCAACTTTTTTTTAGTGTCTTCAGGTATCAAAAATGGCGATGATGGTATATTAGGGTGAGTCGTTGGAGTTTCAGGCTGTGGAAGGTACGCTAGACAAAATGACAGGGGCAGAGGATGGACGTTGTCTCTTTAATGGCTAGCTGCAAAACAAGTGCTGAACGCTGTTTTCGCTTTACGCATTTTTTTCGTAAAAGTGAAAAGTGACGCAATGTGGGGTGATAGTATTCTACTTAATTTTTCTGCTTTTCCTTCTTCTTTTGTTTTTGTTGTATTCAATTTTATTTCTTCATGTGCATAAGCTCCAGTGTCATGGCTTCTCTTTAGAAGGCTCTGTCCGTCCGTCGCTGGGTCTCTTCCCACATTGTTTCTCAGCTATTTTTAGTTAAAAAAGGTGTCCTTTGATAAGATGTTTCGTTCTGATGAAAGATATACCACTCAGGGTCACGTGATCTGGTAATAATGGTGTTTCAACTTTATGTTTTAGAATCGATTTTCTCAGCTGTTTTCTGTCAGATTTACTTGATACTTGGTGGAAACGTCTTTTACCTCGTGTTTTACGCTTTTTACCTAAAGAAACCTTATTAATCTTTTTTTCTTTCCTTCGCTTGTTTGCTTGTTTCTATTCCTTTCTATAGACTTTATATGTTCCATATTACTCTCATTTTTTGTCCTTTCTTCTTTTCTTTGTCCTTTGTAGTAATCTATTTACCTTTTCTCTTTTTCTCCTTCTTTGTTCTCGGCTTCCATCAATTTTCTTTTTCTTATACATAAGACATTTATAAATAACTTTCTTTCTTCCTTTACATCTTTCTTTCCTTCTCTCATTATTTCCTTCCTTCCTTTCTTTCTTTCTTTCTTTCTTTCTTTCTTTCTTTCTTTCTTTCTTTCTTTTGCTCTCATCCCTTATCCTTATCACTACTTAGCTTCTCCCACCCACATACCCACCCTCACTTTTTCTTTCGAAGCCTCTTTCTCTCTCCCTCTTTCATTCTCAACTTCTTGACTCTCTTCCTCTTAATCAACCCCTTTCTCCATTCCTCTTCTTTCCTTCTCTCTCTTTCTCAACCTCTTTACCCCCTCTCTCTCTCTCAATCCTTCTTTTCCTCGCTCTCTCAATTTATCCCTCTCTCTAAATCATAATGTTCAAATTACACTCACTGCGACAAATTCCCCCTCAACATATAAGAGAAATAATGGATGTATAAAACCTACACGATGGATGCAAGTTGCACGCGCGCAACTGTACGAGAGAACGGTAATGTGAGGGGAGTCCTCCATTTTTTATGAATGAATCATCGTATTTCATTGATAACTACTGCGGCAAGGCTAACCGTTACTCATCACCAGAATTACTACACGGCGTAATAGACGTTTTTTCCTGTACTCTACAGCGAAATCTCTTTGTTAAGCTCGTGTACATTCTTTCGGGCGTTTTGTAAATGTAATTGGTTTTTCGCGAATTCATCTATTTCAGTTGGCATCTCTCTGTCACTTGTTATTGCCACTCTGTCAGTCTGTTTGTCTCTCTTTCTTTCTTTCTCTCTCTCTTTCTCTCTCTCTCTATATATATGCATATGTATACGTGTGTATATATGTATATATATATATATATGTGTGTGTGTGTGTGTGTGCATGTGTGTGTACGTGTGTGTGTGTATTATATGTCTGTATTATGCTTTTCACATCTATCTATCTATCTACGTCTCTTCGTATATATATACATACATATGTATATATATATATATACACACATATATATATACACACATATATATATATACACACATATATATATATACATACATATATATATATACACATATATATATACACACACATATATATATATATACACATATATATATATATACATGCATATATATATATATATACACACACACACATACATATATATATATGTGTGTGTGTGTGTGTGTCGGTATCAAGCTTTTCACTTTTATCAATCTATCAATTATCTATCTATCTATCTGATTCTGTTGTATCCACCAATCTACAAGGCTGTGTGTCTATCTATCTGGCAGTCTCATTCTGATCATATCTATCAATATAATCCAATTTCTTCCCATTTATCTTTCGAAGTCTGAATGAATGAATCAATCCAACCCATCTATTCAGTTATATATCAGTAAGTGAATCCATTTATTTGTCCATATCTGATTATATACATCGATCTATTTCAATTCATTCAATTTATGTTTGAGTCTTAAATATGAAGACGAAACGGGAAGTCCAGATTCAGTTGCAAATGGTCCATTGACAGAATTAAGGGAAGAGAATCATCACCAAATCGTTCGAGAAAGGGTAAGAATAAACTCATCATCAACATCATCATCCGTTATGAGTCCATTGCTGGACAAAGCCTTTCCAATCTCCTTCCATGATTGGATCAATCTCTGCTATGTCTCACTGACAAACTTTAGTCCATCCATATTGTGTCTGGTAGACGTATGTCACACGGGCACCAATAACTTGGCCCTTAAAGAGTTTTGGTGATACTATATCCCCTTATCTTACTCCTATAAACTTTATCTTGTTGATATCTTTATAAAGTCTAATTATTGCGATGTAATTTTTGTATATATCTCTTATATGTAATTATCTTTTGTACCTTGTTCTTGAATCGAGTTGGAGACATTCATATGTTCTATTGAATCATTGGGAGCAAACAGAAAAAGCGAAGAGTGCCGCAAGAATTCACTGAAAATAAGAAAAATCGTCCTTTTAGAATTTACCTGATGCTGTCGTTAACCCATTTATTGATATTTCACTCATTGCAGTTTTATCTGTTACTTCTGTAAAATCATTTCGAAACAATATTTCATACATCTGAGCTTCATTTGATTTCAGATCTTTTGGGAACAATATTTTGCATATCTGTTTGAGCTTGTAATGTTTTATGGGACAAGTATTTAGCTTAGGTTGATTTTGAATCATTTACAGACAGGGTTTTAAATAATTGTTTAAGCTGGCGATGTTCCATAGAACAATTACTTAGTTCGTGGTGATTTTCAATCATTAAAGGACAACGATTTGTATATCCATTTGAGCTTGTGATATTGTATAGAATGAGTACTTAGTTTGAGGATTTCAAATCATTTGGGGACAATATCAGTATATTTG
This sequence comes from Thysanoteuthis rhombus, assembly GCA_963457665.1. NCBI lineage: Eukaryota > Metazoa > Mollusca > Cephalopoda > Oegopsida > Thysanoteuthidae > Thysanoteuthis > Thysanoteuthis major. The sequence continues at coordinate 46,588,294 of OY735219.1, read as the reverse complement.
TTTTTGTTGTTTTATAGTACAAGTACTTAGTTCTAATCGATTTTAAATCAATTGGGATCATTATGTTATATCCGTTTAAACTGTAATATTTCATAAAACGAGTACTTAGTTGGAGCTGATCTTGGAGCATTAAGAAATATATTGTATTTGAGCTTGTGCTATTTTATACAACGAGTATTCCGTCCGAGTTCATTGTAAATAATTTAGGGACAATATTTTAAACATCTGTTTGGGCTTGTTACGTTTGAGAGAACAAAACTTTAGTTCAAGTTGATTTCAAATCATCTGAGGTCAATATTTTGCATGTCTATTTAGGCTTGTAATGTTATATAGAACGAAACTGATTTTGAGGATAATATCTTGTGTATCAGTTTATGTTTGTGAAGTTTTATAAACTAGTAATTAGTTAGAGTTGATTTAAAATCATTTGGGGACTTTTATGCATCAGGTTGAGCAAGTCATTTTAAAAAATGGGTTTTCTGTTCAAGTTGATGTATCAACTCAAAACAATATTTTGCATATCCTTTAGAGCTCTTTATATTCTACAGAACATGTACATAGTTTAGATTTATCTTAAATCATTTGAGGACAGCATTTTGTTTATGCATTTGAGCTTGTAATTTTATACGGAATGACTACTTAGTTCAAGTTGGTTTTGATGTTTCGGTGATAATATTTTGTATATCTATTCGAGCATTCGATATTCCATGGAACCAGTACTTGGAGTAGATTTTAAACTTTTTGAAGACAGAATTTTGTAGTTTGTGGCTGTGAGGTTACATAGAACGAGTACCAAGTTCGAGACTATTTGAAATCATTTGGGGACAATACTTCGTATATCTATTTAAGATATTCCATAAAACAAAAAATTAGTTCAAGACGATTTTAAGTAATCACAGACAATACCTGTATTCATGTTTGCGCTTGACGTGTTATATAAAAGGAATACTTAGTATGAGTTGATTTTAGATAATTTCGGGACAATATTTCTATGTCTGTTTGAGCTTGTGATAATTTATAGAATTAGTATTTAGCTCAAGTCTATTCTGTGTCTTCTGGAGACAATATATTGCATATCTGTTTGAGCTTCTGATATCTTATTGAACAGCCAGAGTCCATTTTAAATTATTTGAGGACAATATTTCTAGACCTGTTTGAGCTTTCGATGTTTTCTAGAAAACTTTTTTTTGCGTTGATTTTGAATAATTGGGTGAAAATATTTCTAATATCTTTTGGAGCTTGTGATGTTTTACAGAGATAGAACTAACTTAAAATTAAATAATTTGGGGACAATAATTTGTATACCTGTTTGAGCTAGTGATGTCCTACATGAAGAATACTTTTTCGAGTAGAGTTTAAATCATTAGAACAATATTTTATGTGTTTGTGTGAGTTTATGTTCTATAGAACGACTTCTGAGTTCGAGCTGATGGTAAATAATTGGGGATATTATTTTGTATAACTGTTCCAAGTGGTGTTGTCTCAAAGAACGAGTACTTGATCATTTTGGTACAATATTTTCTATATATGTTTGCTTAGGATATTTCGTAGAACAAAAACTTAGTTGAGTCGATTTTAAATCATTTATGGGGCAATATTTTGTATGTCGATTTCAGTTTATGATATCTATAAAACAAAATTTTAGTTCGGGTTGAGTTTAAATAATTTCGTAAATATAATATGTCTATATCCGTTTGAGTTTGAGATGATTTTTTAGAAATAAAACGTATTTCGAGTTGATTTTGCTCATTTGGGGACAATTCTGTAAACCTGTTCAAGCTTGCAACATTGTTTTTAGAACGAGTGCTTCGCTTGGGTTGACTTGGAATTGATTGAAGACAATATGTATATATTTGTTTGAGCTTGAGAGGTTTTATGGAACGAATTCTTGGTTTGAGTTAATTAAACAACTCCAGAATGAATACTCGTCTAAAACTCATTTGGAGACAATATTTTTTGCATATGTTTGGCCTTTAGATATTTATTAAACAGGTGATTAATTGACATTTATCTTGACTAATTTGGGGACAATATTTAGTCTATCCGTTATAGGCTTTTTCCAGCTTGATGTTTTATTGAAGGAACAATTAGTTCAAGCTGATTTTAAATCATTTACGCTTAGTATTTTATACATCTATTTGAACTTGTGATGTTTCGTGGGAGGAGTGCTTAGTTCATGCTGAATCAAACAATCTTAATGAGTTAATAGCCCCTTAAAAGAAAAACATTTCTGGAAAATATTTGCACATATCTTGTATCTTGTTGCCTGTGATTTTCGATTTAAAGAGTAAAGTTTATATCAAATAATTTGATGGCACTATTTTGCATATTCGTTTGAGCTTGTGATGTTTCATGAAACGAGTAGTTAATCCTTGTTGATTTGAATCATTCATGACACTATTCTATATATATGCTTGACTATGTGAGGTTTTAAAATAACAGTAGTGGGAGTTTATTGAAAAATCTTACGGAATAAATACCCTTCTCAAAACCATTTGGAGAGAATATTTGTACTTCAGTTCCAGCGTGTGATATTTTCGTCATTAATCATACTTTATCCGAGTTAATTCTAGATCTTCTGGGTACAATATCAAGCTGGCCATTGTTGTTTTAGAGAATAAGTACTCATTTCAATTTTTAATCATTATCGAACAATATTTATAAACCTGTTTGAAGTTCTGATGTTTTATAGAACGATTACTTAGATCGAGTTTATTTTCAATAATTTTGAAACTATATGATGTATTTGAGCTTCCTATGTTTGATAGAAACAGTACTTCTCAGTTAATCTTAAATCATTCAAGAACAATATTCTGCATATCAGTTTGAGCTTTTGATATTTCATGGAACTGGTACTTAGTTCCACTTGATTTTAAATCATTTCAGGATAACATTTTGTATTTTCTTTTGAGTTTCTGATGTTTGATAGAACAAGTACTTTGAGGCTGATTTTAAATCATTCAGGGTTAATATTTTGTATACTTGTTTCAGCTTTAAAAGTTTTATTGGACGATTGCTTAGTTTGATTTGATTTGATATAATCTGGAGACAATATTTTTCACATCTCGTTCTGATGATGTTTCATAGAACAGTTTCTTATTTCATGTTGATTTAAAAACTCTTCGGGACATATTTAGTACATTAGTTGAACCATTGATGTTTTATAGTACAAGTATTTAGTAAAGTTGATTTTAACAAATTTGAGGAGAATATATTTATATCAGTTTGAGCTTGTGATGTTTTATAGAACATGTTGTTGGAGTTGATTCTAAATAATTGGGGACAATAGTGTGGATATTCTGTCGACTTTTTGCGTTAATTTAAATCATTCGGGTACAATATCTTTCTATCCGTTTGATCTTGTGATATCTTATAAAACTGACACTCAGTTCTAGGCGATCTTAAACCATTCCAGGACAATATTTTGCGTATATGTTTGAACTTGTGATGTTTTTTCACGGCGATTACTTGGTCCGAATCAGTTAAAAAAATCTTCATCATCATCATCATCATCATCATCATCATCATCATCATTAGTCTTTTAGCGTCCGTCGTTGGACATAGACCTTCCCCAGGATTTGCCACACTTCTCTATCATGGGCGTCACAGAGCCAGTACTTCCTGAACTTGTCTAGCTCGTCTCTCCATCTAACATTTTGCCGGCCTCGGTTGCACATGTGGTCTCGGGGGATCCATGTTGTGAGTCGTGATGTCCATCGATTGTCAGCCATTCTTGCAATATGGCCAGCCCACCGCCATTTGAGATTTTTTATGGATTCTATGATGTCTCTAACTCTTGTCTTTTCCCGGATGTGCTGCGCTGTTTTGTGGTTTCTTCATGTGAGGCCCAGCATTATTCTTTCATGTGCACGTTGCATGGTTCTCAGCTTACGGGTCTGTCTCTTGGTTAAGTTCCATGTTTCAGCTCCATAAGTGACTATTGGTAGGATGCATTGGTTGTACACCCTTCTCTTTAGGATTAATGGGATCTTATTATTTTTGAAGGTTGAGCTAGCTCTGCCAAAGGCTTGCCATCCTAGTGTGATTCTTCGCTTGATTTCTTCTTCTTTTGAGGGTCTCATGGAGATTCGTTGCCCTAGGTAGATGAAGTGGTCTACTTTCTCGAGTTTTGTCTCCTCGATTTCGTAGTGTTTTTATCTCCAATGTGGTTGTTGCACATGATCTTCGTCTTGCTGAAGTTCATGTGTAGGCCGACTTTCTTAAAGGAGTAAGACAAGGTGATAAAAAAATCTTACGTGGGGTTTATGATCTTTTATAGAACAGGTGATTAGGTGAGTTGATTTTGAATCATTTGTGGACAATCTTTTTGAGCTATTGGTATTTCTATTTGAGCTCTTGAAGTATTATTGAACGAATGCTTGAATCACTAATCTTTGATTATTAAGGATAACGTATGCATATCTGTTTGGCTTAGTGATGTTTTGAAGAACGAGTACTTAATTAATCTTAAATCATTCGGGGGACAATATTCTATATATCTGTTCGAGGTTGAGATGTTTATCCGACGATAACCTGGTTCGAGTTGACTAAGTCATTTGTGGGAAACATTTTGTGTATCAGTATTACATTGTAAAAATTTTACGGTATAAATACCCATCTATAAACTATTTTGAGACACTATTTGTATATCAGCCTGATGTCCTGGTGTTCTATAGAACGATTACTTAGTTTGAGTTTATTTTAAATCTGTTTGGAGACGATATTTACTAAATATGGTTGGCCTTATGATGTCTGATAGACAAAGTACTCAGTTCGAATTGATTCTCGATCATCGCAATTGATATTTTGTATATCTGTTCTTGAAGGCAATGTTTTATGAAACAGGTTCTTAGTTCGGAATTACTTTCAGTCATTTCAAGACAATATTTTTTTTTAATGTTTGAGCTTGTGATATTTTATGAAACGAGTACTTCAAGTTGATTTTAAAACCTAAATGGATAAGTACTTCTCTAAAGGCTATTTTGGGCCAATAGATTTTTTATATATTAAACGCTGTGACGATTTGTAGAAGGAGTAATTAGTTCCAGATGAGGACCGGAGAGAAAATCGAGTTTCTGTTTTGAATTTACCACACGTCTGTATGTTTTGTTCAGTGAACAACACTGCAGGCAGACATCAGGAAATAGTGAACAACAAACCCACGCGTATATGAGTCACTGTCCCATCTATTTTGACGCGTTGGTATCGCATGAGTAAGTTGCCGATATTTTCTACTCCACCGTTTACCGGACTAATTTATTTTATGTTATATAAACTAATACGAAGTTGACGCTAGTCTACTGGTAAATATTATCGTACCGTCATAATGATTACACACCACGCAAACAGGGCATGCACTCTAAAACTATTGCGTAACTATAACGAAAAGGCATTGGAACACACAGCAAGAAGGATAATTGGTCTAAATCTTGGAGGCAGAGAAAAGCTACCTTATATTGGGAGCCTCACCGTAAGCAATTTTTACAATTTTCGCGTCGGTACTACGGTGTTGATCAAGATTAGGGACCTTGTGCCACATTAAACATCATTTTGTAAATACCGACTTGACTGTTTACTAAGCTGATTTATATCATATTGTGTTGAAATGTCGTTAGACAATGAAAATGATTAGAAAAGAGGTAAATATTTAATCAAAATATGACCCATTGGAAGCAATGGCGCTTTCCCAACAATCCTCTTCTGACGAATAACCATCTCTATGAAATTCTTTAGGTTTATCGGTTATAGATTCCATAAAAGTACTTATAATGATCAGTGGGAGAAATGTCAGGTGAATATGGAGGCTGCTGCATGACGTCATATCGGTAAGCTCAGTCCCTGTCAGCTGAGAGGAGTGGGGTCACTCACTGTCATGGATCATTTCATTCTATTCATGTGGTATCCATTTCCCCAATTCTCAAACCTTACCTATTGCCACGAGATGACATATGGTCACTACTGCAGTCCTAAAAGTGCTGGGGTCATTGCTCATGGGTCATTAGCCACTGGTATCGATAGGTTACTCAGTCGGCAGTGAGCCGCCATTGTGTGAGCATCTATATCATACTTCACAATCGCTATGTCTGCCCATCTTTCACGTCTCGTGTGGGACTTTTTAGTAAAATATTGCATCACCCAAGACTGTCCAGATTTGTTTCCCTACGATTTCAGAATCCTCGCTGTTGAAAGGGAGAATCAAGTGAGGAGCTAACAGATGGCGATCCCGGAAGAGGACGTTGGGACAAGTGTGTAAGTTCCCAGAGTTGGGTAGTACTTTGAAGACGATCAAGGCGCCATAGCCTTATATAAGCTACTTTTCCATTAATATTAAATTGCTTGATATTTCCCGAAAAAACTTTGTATGTGAATAATAAAAAGAATTGTACGTTTCTTCTCGCTATAGAGACTTGTCTTGTTTGAGGTTGGGTCAGATGATGGTTTCTTTTCTGGCTATTGTGGGGTTGACATACGTCCATATCACTCGGACATGTCTTCGATTTGGCTTTCGAAATCTTATACTGGAAGGAATGTCGAAATTCTTCAAAGGTCTACAAAATTAACCACCACAGCTGATTGAAGATTACATAGTGCCAGAGTGTATGTCGGGTAAAGGCAGGATGTCTTCGAGGGCGTGTTCTTCTTTTTTTCAGTGTTCAGATATGCCGACCTGTGACTTTTGTTTCTTTGTTTTTGTTCTTTTTTTTTTTTTGCACTTATGGATTCCTTTCTATTGCAACAGGGTTGGAATTTTGTTCTTTGTTCTTCGAACATATCCGAGCGTTCTCTTGTTTGAGCTTGCATTGGACGTATAGTTGACATGATGGACTCAAGTGGTTACTACTGCAAGACCATGAGAATATACAAAAGGACTTAAATAAAGAGAAAGATATAAACAGACTGAGATAAATATGAATGGACTGAGAGGGATGAATAGATCGAAAGAAAGGATCGAGCTTACAGGACTTGAAAATGATCTGCTAGTCAAGCTACGCACACACACACACACACACACACATACACACACACATATATATATATATATATATATATATATATGTATATATATATATGTGTGTGTGTGTATGTGTGTGTGTTAGAATTTTAGAAGCACAATCAAAGACAGAAATAGAGAGGGGAGGGTAGGGGGAGATAGAGAAGGGGAGAGAGAGAAAATGAAGGAGAAATACATACATTATAGAATCAACCTATATATTTAACATTATTGGTTTTCTCTGTCTGTAACAATAGACTCTTCCATTTGAAGGTAACAAATGCTGATAAAATATTTCCAATCCACCATTGAAACAAGTTCCGTAGTTTCCTCTCTAATAAAATCTAGAAATTCAAATATATCCGTAACTTTTTCCTGCAGTAGCTTCTATAGAATATATTAAGTGTGTTCAAAAAGTTCCTGCAATATACCCAATTTCAATCTGTATTCAGTCTCTAATTGAAAAAAATACCATTAGGAACTTTGACACACCTAATATAACTGGTCTAGTGACATCTTTAATATCAAGGTAATATATGAATACATATTTTTTTGGCAATTAATGTACCACATATTTATTTTTTGTAATATTTCGACATTATTAATTAATGCCGTTGATATATGTGTCTGTATATCACAAACTCGCCATGACAGCCAATAATTGAACAATCGTAACGTCAAAATTTGAAGTCATGTAAAAATATTCTATCGAAGAATAAATTTAGTCGAAATAAATCCTATAAATGACATCAGTGTTTTCTTTTCAAAAAAGGAAAACATCAAAAATAGAGTTTTAAAAATCTAGAAACATCTAGAATTTCCAGAATCTGTTATTGATAAACCCGTCCATATTATGCCCCAAAAGGCGAAGAAGCTTTTTTTCCAAAAACCCAAAATATTATTAGAAAGGGGTCTAATGTAATACTGATGTCAATTATCAAGTCTGTAGACAAAAAGGTATGGCCAGGAGCGCTGGAACACACAAACACGCGCAAATATAAAAAGGAATATCCTTTCGCCACCTTTGGCGGCTGCAGTCGTTTATTATAATTCAAATAAAACCAAATAGATAGAACGTTCACCTAATACAAATATAAGCTCTGTCCCATAATAGTTATTACGTTATGTGGATGAAATATGTATGTAAATGTACCAATTATTAATGGAGAGATGTAGTAGTTCTTCAGCCATCTTCTCAATGGTTTATTTAATTCTCTTATGCTAAAGAGTCTCCCTCCTCCTCCTTGCATTTTCTGCAAGCCCTTTCCTCTTCTATGACTTCTCTGTTGTGTATCACGTTGCATCAACACTAGTTGCAGCAACTGCAGCAGTAGCCAACAGACAGAGACAGAATAATCAATGGCATATAGATCTTCCCACGCCTCAGAAAGGCCCATTCACAAGTCGATCTTTTTACTACAGTTACTACTACGAAAAAGAAATGATTTTACAACCGCCTCTTTTACATTAGTATTTTTCTGCTTTTATAAAAAAATCACACTCATCTTAATCAGATATATTACTACCGAGGAGTGAATTAGATCCTTACTAGGTGCCCTATACAGGTGGTTTTGTACCAAGAACAAAACCATGCTAAGTGAGTACCAACATTCACCTACTGTTTTACAACTATCATGCAAGAATATATTGGAATAATAATAATGATAATAATAATAATAATAACAATAATAATAATAATAATGATGATGATGATGATAATAATAATAAGAATGATAATGATGATGATGAACAAATGAAACCATCTTGACAACAGTATTACATAAACCTACAAGACCACAAATGAAATATTTACAGTACTAAAGCAACTTACTGAATTTCGATCTCCAGACAGATTAATGATAAATTATTGAAATATATCCGTACCTAACATAAATGAATCACCGACACCAAACTAATCAACTGAAAATTATCTAAGAAATAGATCTTGTATCTAAAAAATTACCGGCACAAGATTTTAGGCATTGTTGGTTCAAAATGACCTTAATGACCCCCACCAAAAAACAATTTTTGAAAAAAAGAATTAAAAAAAAAAAACGTTTTTAGATGTCATACATTGGCGATGCAAATTTTCAAGGTTATAGTCCCAAAAATGTGACCAGGAGTACCCAGAGACATACAGACACGGACTAGTAAAACGAGAAGAGTTTGTTGCCAACTTGGGGGTTTTCTGGGCGGGCAATTTATGGGGCTACGATGATTCGATTCATTAAAAGACAAACGACTTGTGCTCGACTATATATTAGCACAAATCAGATTGTCCTAGAAAATAGAATAAGAATATGATACTGAAAGACTTAGACATCTACATTGGCCACTCCATTCAAAGGAGAAGATCGGACTAAGTAGTTGTAAACAAAGAAAGGAAGACCTGCCAAGTCGTGGATGTAGCAATGTCAGCTGGCCACAAAGTGAAAGCGAAAGAAAATGAAAAATTGTAAAGAAAATATCGAGGGACAGAGGAAAAAGAGAAACTTGAAGGTTAGCGTCATGCCCATTATAGTTGTCATACTTGAAAATTTGAGATTTATCAAGATTTGATTGAATGTTTCTCTCTCTCTGAGCTTTTAAACAAAAAGACTGAAGTGTTAGCAGAAGAGTGCAAATGGTGGGTTAGAGATATTATTATCAGCAAAATTGTTATCTTTGAGTGGAAGAGTCTATTGTTACGGAGTCGGAAAAAAACAGAAAAAGTCACACTGTACATTATATAGATAGAATTTCGGGTTGCATTTTGCACTTGTAAATACGGAGATCTTCTGTCGTGTGCCACTATATGAAGAGTGAAAATCATATTCAGTGTTTGTTTCACAGTTTGTTTCGCAGCGCGCACCATATTCATCTCTCTTTTACACCCGAGTCTCCTTTACCTCCCACCACCCCGACTCCATTAACTCTGTATAACATACCATCACCACCATTTGAGGGTCTGGAAACGTTTGAAAATATCCCGTATATAATTAGTCGTAATTGCTTCTTCACTATACACCATTTCGACTGACAAAAGATTTTTTCGCTCGGGAACACTCAACTTTCATATAGCAGGGAAAACCTGTATGTCGGTTCCTAGATTTGAAATGACATTTTCGAACATTGCCAAACTTCGGAGAGAAACCACTTGTCATCATCTACGGTCAGTCGACAGGTAGCAAATCATTGACAAGAAAGATTAATTACTAAGCTTTGATTAGTCAATGCCAGTACAACACACTTATTCAAGATTTTTTTTAAATCTTCGAAGAGATACTACGTTTATAATTGTAACCACACAAAGCGAATACGACTTCAACAGCAGCTACCACACTGCGACTACTATGACAACGCCTCCACCTCCATTTCCCTTTACCCCCCCCCCCAGAATTGTTACGGGCATGAAGATGAATGGAACTACATACAATACTGATTAGTGTAACAGTTCAAAACCTTTTTTCCTGTTACTTTGGTAGAAACGGTCAACCAAGACTGTCATCAAAACTCAACATAGGTTTCTTCTGTTTTTAAGTGGATGGGACTGGCGGACTGGCGGACTATGCACGTATGCGTACAGGCCGTACCAATGCAGGGTCGCTAATTTAAATGTTTTTCTCTTTTATTTTTTCGAATTTCTGAGTTCAGCATGACAATACTTAGATTTAATTTTTTTTTTCATGTTTCAAAGTCCAGTGTTACCAATTGAGATATTTGTTTTTAGTTTTCCGAATCTGAGAGTGACTTTCAGAGTCGAAAAATTAAAAAATCAAATCTTGATTTGCAACTCTGGGCAAGAAGTCTGATTACGTATGGAAGAATGTTGTTGTTCTTTAAATTCCTTTCTAGATAGTTTTTTTTGTACTAAAAACTAATTTACGGGGAGTTACAGGTTGCGCAATGAAAATTATACTTGCTGCTCCTGCTGGGTCCTCGGTCCCAAAAGGTCCAGCCACATCACTTGTTTTGGATAGGGGTGATGTGCTCCAAGGGCAACTACCCAAACATTTCATCAAAAGAGCATCTGTTCCTGCTAGGTCATCGGCTCCAACAGACTTAGCCACATCACTTACCTTGGGTGGGGGTGATGTGCTCCAAGGGTGACTACCCACACTCTTCACCAAGAAAACACCCGTTCCTACCAAGTCATCGGCCCAACAGCAACCATCCAAAGATGGTGACTTGAACTCCCTACTCCAAGACACCAGAATATATTTCAATGTCATCATGGGAGACTCCAACGTACAGGTGGGACAAGAAAATGAAGATTGCGTCAGCGAATTCGGATATGAAGTACGGAACAAGAGAGAAGACCTCGTAAACTTCGCAACGGCTAACGGGTTCAAAATCATGAATACCTTCTTCAAGAAGGGACCCAAAAGGGAATGGACTTGGAAGAGCCCCAGTCACGAAACAAAGAACGAAATAGACTACATCTTAATGGACAAAAGCGATGTCGTCAAGGATATCCAAGTTCTAAATCAAGTAAAAGTAGGAAGCGACCACAGAATGGTATGATGTAAAATGCAAGTAAATACCAACAGAGAACGCAGAAAAATATTCCACACCAAACCGCAACCCCTAAACATACCAAAAGAACACACTCGATCCTTTAAGCTTGAACTGAAAAACAGATTTAGAATTTTTACTGAACAACATCAACGAACTAAACAAGAGAATGGCAGCACCTACAATAGAAGCCACAACGATACCTAAACCAATAAGCACACAAACCATTTGTAAAATCTCGGATGAAACCAGGAATCTCATGGGAAAACGCAGAAACCTCAAGGCGACGACAACAAGAAGAGACAAAACTGACGAGATCAAACTAAATAAGATAATCAGGAAGAAATGAAGGGAAGGCAGAAGAAGACACATGGCGGCAGTCATCGAATCAACTCTCGAAAAAGGTCGGGGCTTCAAAGCAATAAATAAAGGCCTAAATTTGGGACTGAAGCAAATAATCAGCATACTCAAGGAAAATGGATACCGAACAACGGACCGAGACAGGATTGTTGAACGTGCAAAAGTATTTTACCGAAAACTCTATTCATCCAAACTAGGACAACAAAACAATGAACAGGATACACAAGACGCCGGTAATCAATTCGGGAATTTTCAAAAAGTAACCCCGTGAGAATGAAAACAAGACATCTAACAGATAAAGAATGGAAAGGCCCCTGGATCAGACAACATCACCATTGATCTTCTTAGATGGCCACTTTTTTCAACTTATGTCTAAAACATAATAAAGTCCAAGATTATTGAAATACTGCAATAATGATGCTATTATATAAAAAAGAGACTCAAAAGATCTCAACAACTACAGACCTATAAGCCTACTCAACTGCATATACAAACTTTTCACAAAAATCATCACCAACCAGATCGCAAAAACACTAGATGAAAGCCAACTAAGAGAGCAAGCTGGCTCTTGAAGAAGCTACTTGACCATGGACCACCAGCATTCGATATATCAGCTGAAAGAAAAAGCAGCAGAATATAAACTACCACTAGTGTAGCATTTGTTGACTTCAAAAAAGCCTTCGACGACTCAGTTGTAATCCCTAATGTCATGGAGGCCATCACTCGACAAGGTGTAGATCCAGTATATGTTGAAGTGCTGAAACATATTTATAGTCATAGCAGCTCTTTTATCAGACTACATAAAGATTCGGGGCCCTTTCTGCTCCTAAGAGGGTTATGACAAGGTGATACCAGCTCGCCCAAACTCTTTACAGCGTGCCTCGAGATGATTTTCAGAAGACTAGACTGGGACGATAAAGGAATCAAATAGACGGCTAATATCTGAACAGCCTCAGATTTGCAGACGACATTGCCCTTTCCGCAGAGAACCTACACGAATTCCAACTAATGATGGATGAACTAGAAAGTTGGCTTAGACATGAACATCAGCAAGACGAAGATTATGTGCAACAACCACATCGGAGATAAAAACAGGAAGATCAAAATTGAGGCACAGAACTGGAGAAAGTAGATCACTCCATCTACCAAGGACAACAAATCTCCATGAGACCCTCAAAAGAAGAGGAAATCAATTGAAGAATCACTCTAGGATGACAAGCCTTTGGCACTTAATTCACTGACTGTTGTGGCTTTTTCTCAATTAAATTTGATATACATGGCATTTTGGAATCCAAATGTCACATAGATCATTGAGCTGATATTTGAATTTTGTCATTCCATGAAATATGGGCGACACCCGTACTTGGCAAAGATATATAGCGACAAACAAAAAACAAAAGTAGTTGAGTATCCGGTCATTTTGAATAGCTGAAGAATTTGCTGCACAGGCTAGATTAAACCTCACTGCGCATGCATGAACAGAAAATCTTCTTTGGGATTATTCAGTCAACAATGAGTGAGCTTGTGTTTTGCATGACCGTAGCGTAATACAATGCAATTGAGAACAGCCCATAACCCAAGTCTGTCAGCATCTTAATACATTACAGATCTGGCTCATGTGACAAGTAGCTTTTCCAAAAGTCTAAAGGGAGAAGATTTCCGGCCATGGACAACCTTAAGGAAAACGTAACGCGGCAGCTGATGTCAATACCAAAAGAAGACCTGGCAAACTGTTTTGAAAAGTGCAAAACGACATCGGTATAAATGTGAGAGCTCTCACGGGAGTAATTTGAAGGTGACTTAGGCAATACTACGTTTGTAAGGCTATTTTTTCCGTTAGTGTTATATGGCTTGATACTTCCTACACGGGCCTCATAAATCACATGGCCGGAAGATGGCTAAAAAAAATAGCGTAACGGAAGGAGAATTTCATAAGTTTGCAAGGTCATTAACTAGAACTTTTCAGCAAATACTTTTTAAAATCAATCAATATTTGGAATTTCGAAATGTGGCATAAAAACAAAAAACATTCCAATATCTTCGATAATTGTTCTCAAAACTGTTCGACCATTGCACTTCAAAATCTCCACCGACTGTTGTCATTTGCAGATATTTCCCTGGATATTTGATAATGGCATCGCCATGGCACAATGATCTCGCTTATATCGACATCCACATACTCACTGTTTTATCAGATTTCATGTTTGAACCGATTCCTCTCCGGCCTTCATTAGATGTGCACTTCATCTTATATTTTCAAGTCATTTCGAACAGAATCCTTCCATTCAATTTAATGTATTAAAAAAATACAAGATCATGCTCCGGCGGTAAATTAAAAAAAAAAGAAGGTGATATCGTGAGGTCGTGCTTGAGCGTCCTAGGGTTTGTAGTAATGATTTTCGGCCCTGAAACGATGCCTCATCTGATAAAATTATCAAGTCCTTGTTAGAAACATTGCCGCCGTTTTTGCTGCAGTAGTTATATAAAATTATACGCACATACGCACACACACACACACGCACATACACACACACACATATATATATATATATATATATATATATATATATATATACTAGATTCTGCGATTTGATATGAACAAAAAGTAGCCCATCTAGGACAATGGCGCCTTGGTCTTCAACTTTGTCACCTAGGGACTTCAAACGCTTCTCCAAGCATCTCTTCCACTTTTCAAAAAAGTCTGCTGAGTTTGCTTTCAGGATCGCCATCAGCCGCCTTGTTGTGTTCTCCTCAATCTCAACCACAGTCTGGAATCTCTTCCATGACAACTGCTAAGAGCAAAAAATAGCAGGGTCAAATTCTTCACAGAAGGTAGACTGTCAGACTTGGGTGATTCAACGTTTTGCCCCCAAACCTGCACGAGACAAGAAGACAGGCTCCATCTTCCTGAATGCTAGAGTTAGACAATACACAGGCCCACTCTATGGCATCTCACTGCGGATTTTTTTTTAACTCACGGAAGAGAGACTGTTAGCGCAAGCGCAATAAGGTCCCTTCTGATCTCGTACCGGGGAAATAACTAAAAATACAACTTAACAGAACGAATATGTTCCTTGCTATATGTCTTCTTACCCAACACAACAAATGAAAAAAAAACAAAACGATTATTTGAATTATGTGCACATTAAATAGTAACTGGAACGGAAGAAATATTTTGATGTTCAAAAACAAAAATAAAAAACAACAAATGATGATGCTGCTTAGTTCGACAGAGTTTCTGGATACACTATATAAGTGAGTCTCCCGTGGGGCACCGAAATTTAACCCTAAAACAATCGATGTAGAACTGACTACGGGAAAAGAATGGAGAACTAAAGGTAAAGTAAGTAAAGGCCTGTGACATTGACAGATTGTCCCTGTTTCTAATCATAATATCCAGAAATGATCTCTCGTGACCTTCAACATCAATCCCACATTGCCTATCAATTTTACCGTGTAAAGATGCAAAACTTCTACATTCGAGGTGCAATATTGTGGCCTACAACTTGAAAATAAATCGCTAAAATGACTGTAAATAACATACGGTGACCTTCACTTTGACCGTGAAAGAATTTATCTCTAGGCCTAATTTCAGTTTCATAGGCGCGAAATTGGCCAGAATTGACCAAAAATAATCACAAGTGAACTTAAATGTATTCAGAGGTCAATATGGCACAACCTTTGACCTTCAACAAGAAATGATTAACATTTATGCCAAATTTCAGTTATATAGGTGCAAAAATCATTACCAAAATCTCTGGAAAAAATAGAAATGAGCAGAATTAACCTTTGGTGACTTTTAATGACTTCCAAGATCTTTCCCACTAAGACTGTTTCCATGATGTGAAAAGATGTACCCATATGCTCAATTTCAGCATCCTTGGTGCTGAATTGTGGACCACAACTCCAAAGATGCTGAAATTAAGCATTGGAAAGATGTACCTCTATGCCCAATTTCAGTCTCATAGCTGTCACACTGTATCAATAACCGGTCAGGGTGGGTGGGGGGTTGTCGTAAAATGACTAGAAATTACATCTTTTGACCTTCATTGACCTCAGACGATTGCCATGAGGGGATGTACCCTTATGCCATTTCAGCATTCTTGGTCCAAAATTGTGGCCTGCAACTCTGGAAATTGATTAGAAATCAACAAGAAATCACCTGTGGTTACTTTGAATCATTTCCGAGGTCACCGTCATATGGCTAATGTTTCAAGTTGACCTCTCCTCAGTCTACATGCAGAATAGGCCTTGTGTTGGCTTGAGAGGCACGAACCAATAGAGGGCTCAAATATTATTACACACACACACACACACACACACACACACACACATATATATATATATATATATATATATATATATATATATACATTTACATATTTCAAGACAATACATACTTTACTCACCGGTTCCTCAAAGCCAGTGTTTCCATTGATTAAACGTCTGCTCCATTCTTTGAAGTTTTTTTATCACCATATTTTGTCTGGGGCACCGTCCGATTAGTAAGTGGGTGTGTATCGTATCTTGTAACTTCTACGAGCGTTCGAATTGAACGCTGTTTAACATTAATCATGTTATAACATTCATTGGGGATTACCTTATCGATATGCAAAAAAAAGGAAACGAAAAAAAACGATGAGTTTATAATCTGAATCTAATCCTCCAGACGAATCTTCGTCTATGATCGATATTCAGTCAGCCAGTCGCTAAAAAAAGTCTTTTATTCTGAATAACAAGTTTCAGTAATTGGAAAATGCTTCATACTTGAAAAAATCCTTGTTTCCGACGTAAGGGACATATTACGTTATTCTTTCCTACAATATATGAATATTTATGATTGCGTTTTTTGGAAAAAAATGTGTTACATGACTTTCAACATGTTTTTGAGATCGAAAATCCTTTAAGAAGCCAAGTGTTTAAGTTTGGTTGGATATTCAAGAATGACACCACTTTTTTGCTGGGAAGCCAGGGTCATTGGCACCGGTTCTTTGCCCCGACTCCACAAAAAATAAAATGGAAAAGAAAGACAAATGGGAAGATCTCAACTCCTGTTATCGTAAAATATGTTACATAAAATTTCAATTTATCATTAGAAGTAATGTAGGATTATATGTATATATAAATGCGTTATATTATTTGAAATGACCTCCCGCTAGCTACTCAGAGAATGGGTCACTCGACCTGAATTGCATAAATAGAATAAACACTTAAAGAAAAATGGGGCTACTGCAGCAGAAGGTTTAAATAACTGCCATATGTCAAATTTCTTACAATAATTGTAAATAATATAATTGTCCTACGTCTCCCGACCGGGCTATTTAGCACAGTGGTTTAGAGCGCAGCTGCCTAACGGTCACAGGTTCGATTCCTGCAGCAGCCCATTTTCTTCAACTGATTTTCTATTTATGTTGTCTATAACAAATAATACATTCACCGTGTAATAACGAGAGATCGTTTCAAATTAGCATAACGATTTTACAGTTATTAATATTGAGTTATAGAACCATTTCTTAATAATGTGTGAGTATATAAACGCTAGTAGCTAAATCAATAAGTCTTTTAATCCAAAATTTTCAACGTATAATATCGCGCAATATGATAGATAGAGGAGCGTTAGATTAAGTGCATCGGTAAGGAAGTGGGTTACGTTGATGAAAATCAATATTTTTCATTTAAAATAGATGATTTATTCTTCATCAAGTTACAGATTTATTGATTTTGTCAGGTGTCGTATATTACACTGGTCTTGCTTTGAAAATTGTCTTATGCCATCGGAAGTTTTACATCTGAATTTATATAATTTGGCCAGCTCTACTCAGTTTTTGTTTCTCATTGCCTCCTCTAATGAAGCCTTATTTCGTTTGAAATCATCAGTTTTTGAAGGTAAAGACGTGAGGAAGCTATAAATTATTTTGATATCGGGTAAACACTGTAAAATTGTTTTAATGAACATTGAAAATCAACAGGAATGTTCATTGATGTGGGGAAAAAGGTCTTTTCAATGATTTTCTGTTATGTTTTCCATCAGGCAAGGCACATCTAAAGTTAAGAGATAGTTGAAAACCCTGACCATGTAAAAAGAGATGATGAATTTGAAATTAGCACGTTGAAACTATGCAGAATCAGTTTTAAAAATCTTGATAGCAAAAATGACGCCGACCGGTCTTATCGTTGAGTCCAAGAAGCATCATATTTTCATGACGAAGAAGGAAGTTTCGATTGGTGTCGAGATCAGTGAAGTCAAAGAAAGATGAGGCAATATTTGAAGATAGATCAAATTTAGATCCTCAAGTGCGGCAGAACCATAATATAAAGAATCAAGAACGATTCGGTGGTATGTTACGGCATATAAGATGGTCGGCCAAATGAGACACTCCTCAATTTTTGCAGACATATTCTTAAAAAAAAAAGAAACCCCCTCATCTTCATAGCCCTCCACACTAATCTAATGCTCTTATATATTCAAATCTATATCAAGCCCCACAATGTCCAACTATTTACAATATTTGCATATTGCAGTAACGTTAGTAGACAATTGATAAAGTGTTCGCCCCCTGAGACAGAGCTTAGAAAAAAAAGCGCGTCTTATATACAGTATAATACGACACGAAAGGACATGAAAGTACTAAGGCAGTTCAGTACGTGATGACATTATTTCACTACTTTACCTGCCAACCATCACACGATGACATTTAGGAAACGCCCCCTCTTTGAAATGGCCAATTGCCAACTTGTTGTCCTCTTCACACTGTTGGTATCTGATTTCCAGCGATATTATTTCTCTTGGAAATCGCACGTCAGCGCAAAGGACGTTGGCACTGAAGGTATAAATTAACAAAAGTATTTATTAAGCAATAAAGATTACATTTATTAAATCTATAATAGAAAGATGAAAAAAAAAGTAAGAAAATACTTTATACCTTGTTTCATTCGGACTGAATTCCCAGTTTTAGAGGTTGTTTAATCACTACGTTTCGCCCGTTGTACTCCTCAGCCTCTATCGGTGTCGTTGAAATATTGCAACATTGAACTTTATTCTGCGGGTGGCATTCGATGCCCCTTCCATACACGCCACATCTGCTGTTTCTGCTTTCTCCTTGACCAGCGAATTGAGTTGATGACCTTTTGATGAACTAGTTCAACTCCCATTCTGGGGAGTCATGATTTTAGAACCACATATTCACCGTTTATTCTTTTTTAATATTGGTTCCCATATGCTATTGATGTCTATGCTAGGTTTGCTGATCGAATATGCCTTAATATGAATGCTGTTTCCTGCAACAGCCTTATTTTCCAATGCTTCTATGCCTCAATAGTGATTAGATGGTAGAGGAGCATTCGTCCTTGGGGTTATTAGAGATTTTCGGCTTTCGTTACAATGTCATACATTTTCGTAAAGATTACTCATCTCCTCTCAGGGTTGTTAGACTCCTGTCTGCGTTTTTGTAGCAAGGCTTTTTTACCTGGTAAATAAAAAGGAAACGGGCTAGGGACCGACAACGATAGGGTTCGAACTGGGTTCGCCAATTCCATTTTCCATGTAGGTAAGTGTTGCACCACACAACCACTCTTTCTAAAATAAGTAACTATGAAGGAAATCAAGATTCTTTGATTAAGCCTGATCTTATGAAAATCTGATGAATAAAGAAAGAGAAAAGGCGATCTTTATGTTGCTCCATTGTTTTCTGTTGACGTCTTTTTATGAATTCGATTCATTGGATTATTATTCGTTGTAAACAATTTATTCGCGTTGGTAAGTGAATTTTTGTAATTTCTTACCTTTATTCCGATTTTCTTAATGTACCGTCATGTAACGGAATATTATCAGAGAAAATGAAACAGTTTTTAACAATTTTCAAATGGTTGGGTAAAATTATTATTCAGAACTGGAATAATTTTTGAATCATCATTTTAAAGTCCGTTGTTGGACGCCCTTCCCGTGATGGTCCATGACACGTTGACAAGGAGGAATAAAATGATACATGTCTTTCCAAAGGGAATTTATGGAATGGAATGAAAGAGGTGATAATCTTTTAGACATTAACTCTTCTTCTTCAAGAGGAAATCTAATAGAAAATGGACTTATAGGAGCCCGAATCACAAAACTAAGAACCAAGTCGACTACATCTTAGCAGACAAAAGCGACACTGTCAAAAGTATTCAAGTCCAAAATTGAGTCAATGTGGGAAGCGACCACAGAATGATCAGATGTAAAAATCGAATTAACACCAAAAAAGAACACGGGAAAATATTCTGCACCAAACTGCAGCCACTTAATAAACTCGAACTGAAAAAACAGATATGAACTTCTCACTGAATCAGAACAAAACATCAACGAGCTGAACAACAAAGTAACAACCTTTTTAATAGAGCTCACCAATATGTTCAAACCGAAGAACAAATTGACCATCAGTTAACTCTCAGAAGAAAGAAAGAATCCCCAGGGAAAACGAAGAAATCTCAATCCATTGACAACAATAAGAGATAAGATTGAAGCAACCAAATTAAACTAAATCATTCAAAAGAAACGAGGGGAAAATAAAGGAAGATATACGACTGCAGCCATGGAAGAATTAAAAAAAAAGGCAGCAGCTCCCAAACTATCAGTAAAACTCTGAATATAGGTAAAATACTAATAATTACAGTACTCGAAGAAAAGGGTAACCTGAGAACTGATAGGGCTCGAATTGTCAAACGTGCCCAAGATTTCTACAAAAACCTCTCTTCCTCAAAACAAAGGACACAGAACAATGAATATGTTAGGAAATTCAAAAGTAACCAGTTCGAAGAGTTCTTGAAAGTAACTCCGTAGGAGGTGAAGCAAGCTATCAAACAAACAAAAACAGTAAAGGTGCTTTAAAATTACAATCGAACTACTCAAAAAAGCTGGTAAAGTCATCACTTGGAAACTAGCGTAACTAAAGACTTATAAAAATAGAAAGAGCGTTGTTATATAAAAAAGAAAGCTGAAAGATCTAAACAACCATTGGCTAATAAGCCCAGTCACCTTCAAACTTTTCACCAAAGTGATCAGCAAACAAATCACCAAAACGCTAGATGAAAATGAATCAACTAAAGGAGAAAGCAACCGAAAATATTCAAACTGTAGCATTTGTTGACTTTAAAAAAAGCCCCCGACTCAGAGGAAACCTCTAAGGCCATCGATGCTATCATACAACAAGTTTTAGAATATATCTACCGACACAGCAGCTCCTTTGTCAGGGTACATAAAGACTTAGAGCCTTTTCAGCTTAAACAAGAAGTGAGGCAAGGTAATACCAGCTCACCAACACTTTTTATATCCTGCCTCAAGATAATATTCCGGAACGTAAACTAGGAAAATAAAAGAATCAGAATAAACAGCGAATACATGAATAACTTCAGATTTGCTGACGACGTAGTGATTTTTGCAAAGAATCTTCATGATCTGCAAATAATGCAAAATGAACAGAACGAAGAAAACAAGAAAGTTTCTTTCCAGGGTGAATAATAGTAAAACAAACGTCATGAACAACAAACATGTTGAGGACAAAGAAAAGACGATCAAAATCAAGAAGGCAGTGCTGAAGAAAGTAGACCACTAGATCTACCTAGGACAACGAATCTCCATGAAACCCTCAAAAGAAGATGAAATCAAATCGATGATCACTCTAGGATGGCAAACTCTCAGTAGAGCAAGCTCAACCTTCAAAAACCATACAATCACGTTGGTCTTAAAAAGAAAAGTATATAACCAATGCATCGAATCGATAGTCACCTAGAGAGCTGAAACATGGAATCTATTCAAAAGATTGACCCTCAAACTGTGAGCCATGTAACGTGCACGAGAGAAAATTATGCTCAACCTCACATGCAAAGGTCACAAGATAGCGCAATGTATTAGAAATAAGACAGCAGTCACAGACATCATAGAATCCATTAGAAAACAAATGGCAATAAGTAGGTCATGTTGCAAGAATGTCAGACAAATGCTGGACATCACAGCTCACGACATGGATCCCAAGAGATCATATGCGAAACAGGGGCTGGCAACATATGGTGGTGTGAAGAATAAGATAAGTTTAGAAAATATTGGCCCGCGATGGATAAGTCTGGCGAGGCCTACATCCAATGACAGGCGCTAAAATGCTCCTGCTGCTGCAGATGATGATGATGATGATGATGATGATAAGTGAAAACTGCTTCAGTCAGAGTTTGGAATCGTCTTGCTGATCCCATTTCCAAAGAACAGACTTCTATCACAGCAAAATACTAAAAAGAAAAACTATGAATAAAATGATCAAAGTTACTCACCATCACAGTCAATAATTTAAGAATTGTAGTGTTGAATTTTTTTTCAGAAAAACTTTTGGAAGATGTCTGTATTGACCTTTTTGGAGACTTGATTCCGACAAGTTTATTAATAACATCATTTCTCCGGAATCTAGATTTTATCAATAAACCCGTGAAAATAAGGCACCCAAAATATCAAAAATCTTCTTTCCCAAATTGAAGAAATGGTATAGAGGAGTGCTGATGCCATTTTCAAAGTTTTTAGACAAAACGGTATGACCAGAAGAAATGGAACACACAAACACATAAACATTGTCATCTTTGCTGGTTACAGTTGTTAGATGCTTGGTTCCATGACAATTTTTATCGTTTGTGGTTGTTGATCATCAGGAAATTTACGGGGCAAGTAATTTTCAAAAGGGATCAAATTATTTAGTCAATTCATCAACCGGGTACATAGCCTTTGTTTGGCAGCCCTAATCCCCTTCTCCGATGGAATCGATTGATAGGCAAGCCTCACGGCTAAAACAACTCTGAAATTCTCTTATATGTCAAAGGCCATCGTTCGAGTTCTGCAAAGGGGCAGAAAATTCAAAGTAAAGGGTTACTGGTTTAGCAAGAATCAACTTTAAACAGGATAGCACTAAGCGAAGTATTAATGTACCCGGAATCTTGTAAAGTCATCAGTTCTCAAAAGCATTTCCTTCCTGTAGTTGGTTTTTGGTCGGGTTCTTTCAGGAAGCCAAAAACAAATTTGATCATTTGATCGATGTGTGTGACCAAGTTGATATATGAGTGAATAAGTACATTTTACATACATGTATGTGTGTACATATAAAGTGTTTACCTTGAGCTGATAAGTACAGTTTTCCTGTCATTACTTTAGCAATAGGAAAGGTGATTTGTTATATTTCTCATCTGCTAAATCCATAAAATAAGACTTCCTTTTCCTTATCCAGCGTATGTGATCTTCGCAGTGATGTTATTAATGCTTGCAAGAGAAAAATATATCTTCATAATAGATCAATTATTTTACACACACACACACACACACACACACACACATATATATATATATATATATATATATATATATATATATATATATATATATATATATATATATATATATATATATATATATGCTTAGGCAGCATTTTTAAACACGTTTTGTTTAATACGATTGACAAGATCTGTTCATTTTTCAAATTGTTTTGTTATGCCAACGAGTAAAAATGGGTCGAATGTACATAAAAACTGCATAAAATTCATTGTAGTTGAGCTTAAATACTTTCAATTATGAAGTTAAGAAAGATACATTTTTGTGTCAATCAAACGTAATGATTGATGCATAAACACCATACATATACACATATATTCGTAACCTATCTAAATAAGCCCTTTATTTCAAAATATCAAATGATATATAGTGTAAGATATCATCTATACCCAACACATTTTGATGGTACCTTAAATAATTTATTTTTGAAAAAGTACATGTATTATGGCACAGCCCTAAAAATAATAAAACAAAGCTAAATATTAAAATCGTAGCTTAAAGGGAGGAGGTTTTGATCAACGCTGCTGGGAAACTATGTTAATGTGATTGAAACAGTTACGTTGCGAAGTGAAACACTTACAAGGCAAACTGATGATCCACAAAGAAAAAATTCACACACAGATCCTTAATATCTAATTCTGTGTGAAACATAAAACCCTTTGAAAATCTTACGTAAATTGAATAATTGATATTTGGAAATAATTGACAATGACATAAATTTTGAAAAATTATCTTAAATCTTTGGTGTTTGAAGCTGCGAAAATTTTTTTGTACATATATATATATGTATATATATATATATATATATATATATATATATATATATATATATGATACAAATCAGAAATACGATATAATACCCGATGATATGATACAATACCTGGTGTATAATGGGTTTATTCCATGAAGTGCTCGATACATTCAACATTAGATATCTTCAAGTTAGAATATGATGGAGCAAAGGATTTGCTTCACAAATACGTTTATGTTTCTGTCATCTTTGGGTTCCTTCAGGCAAATGATTTGGTTTACTTTTTATCTCTATTTAGGACTTTTTTCTAGCGTGGTGTTTATTTTTCTAGGGTGTTGGATTATCCTCTTATTCTGTTTGTAAATTTCTTTTCTCTTTGTTCAGTGGTTGGTCAGTGCCTGTTGTGTTTTCTGTCTTTCATAGTAGAAATTGCTGGCATTTTACGTATCAGTATGTTGTTAAAGCATCAGCGCTTTGTGATATGTTTCCTCACTAAGAGTTTTTTTTTATCCTTACTCAAATCTATTTCCCATTTTTATGTTTCACTTTTACATGGCATTATCTGTTATTTCTATTATTCTATGTTTTGTCTGTTTTTACATATCTAAGATAATTATGAGAAGGTTATTGCGCCGTTCTTGATTTGGCTGGATTTATATGATAACAATTATGTTAATCGTAAAACTACTACTACGATTGTTAATAATAACGAGGAGAATAAATTAGCTATAGTAGTTAATCTTTTGTATACCTATATGTGAGGTATCAAACTATGTTTTTAGATAACATTGTGGGTGATGCCGTCACTTAAACGCTACTTCATTTTTTCAATTTGATAATTCCATTTTTTTTTGTTCTATTGGTAAAAGTAAGGATTTAAAATTCCTCATTTAGGAAACAT
Organism: Thysanoteuthis rhombus; assembly: GCA_963457665.1. NCBI lineage: Eukaryota > Metazoa > Mollusca > Cephalopoda > Oegopsida > Thysanoteuthidae > Thysanoteuthis > Thysanoteuthis major. The sequence goes on along the minus strand of OY735219.1, from coordinate 46,563,462 downwards.
GGGGTTTCAATATTCTGGCAATGTGTGTTTGTTTCAATATTTTTCCATTTTACTGTGGGTTCGAGGTTGCTATCGGTTAGTCTCCAATAATATATATACAGTGATGTACTGTTTTTGTCTTCCCGTTTGTAAATGATGATACATAGTTGGCTAATCTTAGTTAAAAGGGTGTTTCAGATATTCGTACATGATATATCACTTGTAAAGGTTTCTCTTGGGTTGATATTTCAGCTTTGTACACAATATTCGATCTGAGACATTTGTTTTGCAAGCAGCATTTGATTCTGTTTTTACAATTGCAATTTGGTTCATTTATGCTTCTGCCATTATTTCTAATTACTTTATGGCTATGTTTTCTTATGAACTAATTGAAATTATCTGTACAACTATGGCTAATTTTTAGTTTGTTTTTGTCAAATATTTTACTCAGCTGGTTGCTCAGGGAGGGGGGTATTTTTTAAAAATTAATTTAAGGGGTCGAATGTACATAAAAACTGCATAAAATTCATTGTAGTTGAGCTTAAATACTTTCAATTATGAAGTTAAGAAAGATACATTTTTGTGTCAATCAAACGTAATGATTGATGCATAAACACCATACATATACACATATATTCGTAACCTATCTAAATAAGCCCTTTATTTCAAAATATCAAATGATATATAGTGTAAGATATCATCTATACCCAACACATTTTGATGGTACCTTAAATAATTTATTTTTGAAAAAGTACATGTATTATGGCACAGCCCTAAAAATAATAAAACAAAGCTAAATATTAAAATCGTAGCTTAAAGGGAGGAGGTTTTGATCAACGCTGCTGGGAAACTATGTTAATGTGATTGAAACAGTTACGTTGCGAAGTGAAACACTTACAAGGCAAACTGATGATCCACAAAGAAAAAATTCACACACAGATCCTTAATATCTAATTCTGTGTGAAACATAAAACCCTTTGAAAATCTTACGTAAATTGAATAATTGATATTTGGAAATAATTGACAATGACATAAATTTTGAAAAATTATCTTAAATCTTTGGTGTTTGAAGCTGCGAAAATTTTTTTGTACATATATATATATGTATATATATATATATATATATATATATATATATATATATATATATATGATACAAATCAGAAATACGATATAATACCCGATGATATGATACAATACCTGGTGTATAATGGGTTTATTCCATGAAGTGCTCGATACATTCAACATTAGATATCTTCAAGTTAGAATATGATGGAGCAAAGGATTTGCTTCACAAATACGTTTATGTTTCTGTCATCTTTGGGTTCCTTCAGGCAAATGATTTGGTTTACTTTTTATCTCTATTTAGGACTTTTTTCTAGCGTGGTGTTTATTTTTCTAGGGTGTTGGATTATCCTCTTATTCTGTTTGTAAATTTCTTTTCTCTTTGTTCAGTGGTTGGTCAGTGCCTGTTGTGTTTTCTGTCTTTCATAGTAGAAATTGCTGGCATTTTACGTATCAGTATGTTGTTAAAGCATCAGCGCTTTGTGATATGTTTCCTCACTAAGAGTTTTTTTTTATCCTTACTCAAATCTATTTCCCATTTTTATGTTTCACTTTTACATGGCATTATCTGTTATTTCTATTATTCTATGTTTTGTCTGTTTTTACATATCTAAGATAATTATGAGAAGGTTATTGCGCCGTTCTTGATTTGGCTGGATTTATATGATAACAATTATGTTAATCGTAAAACTACTACTACGATTGTTAATAATAACGAGGAGAATAAATTAGCTATAGTAGTTAATCTTTTGTATACCTATATGTGAGGTATCAAACTATGTTTTTAGATAACATTGTGGGTGATGCCGTCACTTAAACGCTACTTCATTTTTTCAATTTGATAATTCCATTTTTTTTTGTTCTATTGGTAAAAGTAAGGATTTAAAATTCCTCATTTAGGAAACATGGGGTTTCAATATTCTGGCAATGTGTGTTTGTTTCAATATTTTTCCATTTTACTGTGGGTTCGAGGTTGCTATCGGTTAGTCTCCAATAATATATATACAGTGATGTACTGTTTTTGTCTTCCCGTTTGTAAATGATGATACATAGTTGGCTAATCTTAGTTAAAAGGGTGTTTCAGATATTCGTACATGATATATCACTTGTAAAGGTTTCTCTTGGGTTGATATTTCAGCTTTGTACACAATATTCGATCTGAGACATTTGTTTTGCAAGCAGCATTTGATTCTGTTTTTACAATTGCAATTTGGTTCATTTATGCTTCTGCCATTATTTCTAATTACTTTATGGCTATGTTTTCTTATGAACTAATTGAAATTATCTGTACAACTATGGCTAATTTTTAGTTTGTTTTTGTCAAATATTTTACTCAGCTGGTTGCTCAGGGAGGGGGGTATTTTTTAAAAATTAATTTAAGGAATATTTTCCCAAGTTGGTTTTTATTTGTGAGTTGAATAGCGATTTATACCAGATGATTTTCCAACCCTCACCTTTTTTGTCGTTTTTTGCTCTATTGGATTTTACTTTTTCATCATATTTAAATCTCGTTTCAGTAAAACTGCTGTCATTCAAGGCTTTAGTACATCTATTTCCAACAACATCGAATATCATTTCATTTGAGGAATTATATATCAGTCTAGTTCCAATTGATTGGAGGATCATCTCAATGATTTGTTTAGGTGGTTACATCTTGTGTTGATATATATAATTATAGAATTTTTTTTTCAATGTGGTCTACGAGTGTCATCATTTAGATTGGAAGTAACATCTAAAGATTGTAGAATTTTCATATTAGCCTTCATTTCAACCTTAAAGGTCAGTTTTTCAGTTTCTTTTATGATGTATTATTTCAATTTTTTCTCATTTTTGCACGTTGCCATTTTCTACAGTTAGTAAGCTATCATCCCAATGGAGTCTTATATTTTTTGAGTTTATTTTTCTGGTGAGGTTATTCAAATATATTAACCGATCAGGTCCGATATCTCGGCTGAATCGAGACTACCAATAGAAACATCAAAACCGCAGACGTCGGTATTTTAGTCCATCGTTCTTGGTTATTGAACGGTAACATCTGTCTACAGTGTTTGATTATTTCTATATATTTATCGTTGATGATAGTGTATATATTTGCAGATTTCGTGGCTTCTTTGAAGATTCCTAATCATGTAGAACGGATAGAAGTTCATAATTTCGAATTGTACAAATGCACAGGTATTTTTTGCTTTATGTTGCTTAACCAGGGAATGGCATCATTTGTGTTTATCCATTGGTTTAGTTATAGTTGTTGTTTGATGCTGTAGTTTATGTTTTCTAATATCTTCTTGCTGATTTTCCCTTTGTGGGATTTTGTGGGGTTAATTAGTCTGGTGCTGGGGTCGTTCTTGAAGTCCGGTGTGTGGTCCTTCATGAGAATGCAAGCAACTTTTTTTGGTAGTTTTCCTATTGCCGATGTGTAATTTGTCAGTGATATTTTTGCTCACTTTATTTAAAATTTCTCCAAAGTTATTCCCGGTGTTCAATTTTTCTATAGTTTTGTGTGACGTTGCTGGTGAGGAGTTTGTTGTAGTCTTGATTAATCATGTCGTATATATTGTGAGTCTCGTTGCCTTTCACGAATATGTTTTTGATTTGTTGATTTGTTCAGTTTCCTTTTTTAATCTACTCTAGTATTGACTTAGTTGCTTTTTAAATGCGATGTTGGTGATGATCATAAGTTGGTCCTGTTCTCCAGTACTTTGCTATGTGGTGGGATTCTTTGTGTTTTGAAGCCGAAGAAAATCTTTTTTCCTCGATTTGCTTGTTGGGTTTGTTTGTGTATAAAAGGGGCTTTTCACCTCATGCGTCCAATAAAATCTTCTGTTTTTTTTCAGTAACTGCGTTAGTTAGGGATGTTTGCTCGGGATCGAATGTTCTTGAAGGAGTGTTCAATGATTGATTTTCCCATTTGTGTTGCCTGTCGAAATAATATCCATGAAAATGCTCTACCAGAGAGTTTGTCCAGGAACTATTTTACGCAATGCAAATAAGGAATACAATATAATACAATATCCGATGTATGAGTGTTTTATTTCGTAACGTGTTCGATACATTCAACATCATACATAAAATTCAGTTAGAGTAGAGCTTGAAATGTGATAAAATAAAGGAATTGCTACACAAACACGTCTATGTTTCTGTCCTATTTAGGCTTCTTCATGCAAATGATTCGATTCATTTCAGATCTCAATTTAGAGTATTTTTGTTGTGGGTTGTCCATTTTTCTCGGGTGTAGGATTCATTAGTATCATTTTTGATTACTTACTAGAATTAACCGTACAACTATCGCTAACTTTCAGTTTGTTCTTGTTGAATATTTTTCATATTTTTCAAATATTTTCGACAGCGTATTGATAAGGGAAATGCCTACAGTATCTCCACTTAATTTTTAATTCAAAACTGCCAGAAAGCAGCATCTCTCCATTTTGTAAAACATAAAAAACACAAGCAATGACCAACCACTAAACAGATAAAGGATAAATGAAAAAAAAGATATATATAAAGAGGGAGAAACAGAGGAAGAGCTTACACCCCAGAAAGATAGATGCAGAAACATAAACGTGTTTGTGTAGCGAATCCTTTACTTCATTATATATATATATATATATATATATATATATATATATATATATATATATATATATATACATAAAAGAATTACAAATGTATATACACGAAGAATGTTGATATTTCGTGAAAAACACACTCAGCAGTAACCGGTAACATCTTCTGTTCTTATATATATATATATATATATATATATATATATATATATATATATATATATATATTTAAGGTTAGCGGAAAAATTGTCAAGTTCTTCGGTTGGAAATATTGGCGGTGAATCAACTCGAAGAAGTTTTTTCTGTGTAATCAGTATTTTTAGAGATGATATCATAAGTTGGTTTGCATGCAGTCTGAGATTGGAATCGACACAACAGATTTAATATTCACAAATTTAAAATTAGAAAAAAATCCAAGAATTGAAATGCTGTAAAGTCAGGACGGTGAAAGGTCCCCAAAAAATGAAAACACTTTAATTTAAAAACAATGCAATATTGTTGGAATTCTAAACAAAATCAAACTTTAGTTTTAATTCAAATAAATCAATATGATTGAGTTATTTTTTTGAGATACAATAATTGTAAGATTAATAAGGAAAAGACGAATTAATTTCTGATTTATCAATTAATTTATTTATTCTTTTGAATATGATGAAATCTGAATACTTTGAGACAATAAATATGCATGAAAAAAAAACAAATAAAAATTATGTAAATTCTACTTTGGATGAAATACCCATCCTGTTAATGTAATACACTTTCAATAGAAATATTCTCGACGAAATGTTTGTTTGACATAATGTCTGTGGGTTCAAAGAATATTCTGATTAAAAACTTGCTGACAAAACGTCCGTCGACGAGGAACCCAGTTGACAAAACGTCCTTGAAATTGAAAGTTTTTTCACCAGACATCCGTTCGACGAAACGTATGTCGACAAAATGTTCGTCGGCGAAGCGTCACGAACAATGCAAAAATATTTAACGAAAATACATTCTTTCAAGAAACCATCATAGTGTCTACAAACATTGACATTTCACAAGAATCTTAGCATTTCTCAACATCATATATATATATATATATATATATATATATATATATATATATATATATATATATATATATATAAGCCTCGCATAATTTGACATCGACGGAGATGACACTTACCATCTCACTATCGGTCGTAAGGTGTCATTTGATTGTCATTATGACCAGCAGCGATCCAAGTTTCTTACTCAGCTAGTATGTAATATTCAATCACTTTTTTGACCGCGTACTTCAAATGTTTCAACCTTTTTGGTGGTTGCTCGAAGCTTTATCTAAAATCTATCATAGAATCCCATGTTCTCATAAATAAGAATGATTTTAACCATTATTAAAATTATTGGATATCATGAATGAAAAATAAAATGAAAAATAAAAATGAACTTGATGTTATGAATGATTAATACATAGCAATAAAATAGTATATTCATGAAAAAGATCCGTTAAATTCTAAATTAGTTTTATCGAGGTCTGTTAAATGGAGTGTTCACTGTACACTATGACCTAGTAAATCGCCATGGTACTTTGCTGGGTTCTTGGTAGCATTTTTCTGGGTAATAAGGGTTATTCAGTGGTTCTCATCTTCTTTCTAGATAACAAGCCACAGGTTGTACCTGGTTACATATTACTAGCAGTTGGGAGTGATCCCTGACTTAACCTATTGGTAGAAGTGGATTTTTGTGTTTCCAGAAGGCATTAGTTAGAAATGTATTCGAAGTGGGATTCGAACTAGTTTCATCAATTTCATTTGCCGTACTAATAATCGTCTGACTAGCTCCACATCACCATACATCTTAACACATCAACAAATGAACACGTTGATAGTGCGTGAAATGTACATTAGCATATGGCTCCTGCACATGCATATGCGCGTGGGTGTGGGCGTGAATTTCATAGGTTATTCCTCCCAGTGGGCTTACTCCCACGTTTTACTCCATTCATAATTCTGCCAGCCAGAAAAATCGATACAAATTTATCAATGGATGGAAACAGTCAAGAATGAATCCACTACAAAAATCCCTCGCAACATTCAATATGAATTATGAACAACCATCTTTTCTATCTTCACCGTCGCTGCTTATTTTATTTTCTCTAACAATGGATTTCTCTCTGTTCATTACACACACACACACACACACACACACACACATATATATATATATATATATATGTGTTGGCCCTCTGTCAAGGTTGACTCAATGAGTAAGAGCTTTTTTCTGCTATCGTCTCGGCAGATGGAATATCTATGAAAACGCAGTTTACCTTAAATCAAATAACAAACGTTGAACTTTTATATACACACACACACATATATATATATATATATATATCATTTTCTATATATATATATATCATTTTCTATATATTTTCTATATATATATATATATATATATATGTATATATATATGTATATATGTGTATGTGCGTGTGTATGTGTGTGTGTGTGTATGTATTTAAATATGCTGTCTCGATACACTATATACATATGTGAGTTTGTTACTGCGTGTGTATCTATGTGTACTTTCCAAGGTGGAAAGCTCGGTAGGGCAAGCTCATTATTCAAAAACGAAAGGATCCCATTAATTTTGTAAAGACGATTCTACAACCAATGCATTATCTCGATCGTAACCATGAGACACGGTATCTAACCAAAATAAGAGTGGATAATGCTTTTCATCACAAGAAAGCACAATGTGTTTGTGAAAAAAGCAGGAGGAAGAGACATCATAATGTCCATCAGAAAACTCAAACTACAATGATGCAACAATGTCAGACAACTGCTGGACATCAAGACACACAATGTGAACCCCCAGAGATCATATACGAAATTGGGGCTGGCATAAAATAAAATGATGCGATAACCTAGATAGGCATTGGATACGTTGGCGCTGCAACGCCCACGATCGACTGGCCGGGCAGATTTTGGGAAAGGTCTTTGTTTAGCACCAGACATCAAAAGAATGATGATGATGATGATGATGATGATGATGATGATGATGATGATGATGATGATTCACATGAGTTGGATGCTGAGGTACATCCGTCCAATTCGATGATCTTGACTAAATCACTGTATTCACTTAAACAAAATAAGTTTAGTGTATACATATGCATGCAGACGTACTCATATATATGCATATATGATCATTGGATGGATGAAGTGTATCCGACAAAATGTTGAAAATTTACAGACAATACGGAAAACTGCTAGTTAGGTGATCAGGTTATATTCAAAAAAGTTTCGCTGGAACAATACTATATCTTCGGTGTGAACAGAAAAATGAAGACGGGAAGACTCCTCGATGATTGAATTATATTGGGTGGGACTCCTGACACGGTCTCATTTGTAGTTTTCCTTATTGTCCATGAATATTCACTATATATACATACATACATATATATATATATATATATATATATATATATATATATATATATGTATGTATATATATGGAAAATGATATTGATATAAATTAAAAATGAATGTTCTCATATATCATTGTGTTAGTGAAATTTCCAACAATGACCTTCAACACTTTTAATCTTTCATACTCAATGCAGAATGTGAATCAATTTTAAATGTTTGTGAAAAAATTCGATTTTTCAGAAGAGCCACACTACCGACTCACACTTATATCTCCAAAATGGAAGAGCGAATTCAACTAGAAGAGCGTGTTCGACATATCACCAGACTCCCCGCAAAGGTCTATTGCGGCTCTACTAAAACACCTACAGAAATTAGTGGACTACGTTGAATTCTAACACAGCAGGCATATTTTACTGTTGTATAGACCAAAGTAAAGCTAGTTTGACTACAATCGATCAATAAATCATAAAGTTGTCACTAATCTCCAATAGGGAGTTTCTTTTTCATTCGCCTTGTACATAACAGTTGTCCGTCAATCGCAATAGCATGGAACTGATCAGGAACAACAAAACTGTAGCTAACTCCCTCTCTTTCTCTCTCTCTTTATAAATATATACATATATATATATGTATATATATATATATATATATATATATATATATATATATATATATATATATATATATATATATATATATGTGTGTGTGTGTGTGTCCAAGCACGCGTGTGTGTGTATAGATTTTCCGAAACAATTCTCCTTCATTCCCCGCCAAATCATACTTTACGATCAATCGCTTGAAGTCTTTCGAGTAATCAACCTACTTGGAATAAATCGTTGGGCTCACTTGTTTTTAACTTAATCTCATTTGTTCTCATTAATGTTATGAATATACAAGCAACGTTAACATTGTGTGTGTATATGAATGTGTGTGTGTTTTTATATGAATTGATCAGATAGACAAAGAATAAGTAACTGGTTTGATTCTTATACATTGATTCGTTCGAATTGCTGTTCTCATTTTGCTTGTTGTAGTTACAATGTTTTGGTCATGATACACTCCGACCTTCTTTGATTGATAAAGAAACAAGGATACGTGAGTGTGTGTGTGTGTGTGTGCGCGCGCAAATCTGGAAGGAAATATATTTTAATATGTTTACTTCTGGATACAGTTTTGCAAACATCGAAAGAATGAAATGTACCTCGGGAAAAAAAGAGGAATTTTTTCAACAAATATGCACGAAAGTTAGAGGACTTTGCAAACAAACACACACACACACACACACACACACACACACACACACACACACACATATATATATATATATATATATATATATATATATATATATATATATATATATATATATATATATTAACACACTGCATCAGCATTTCATAAGTGGGTACAGCTAAAAATCTTAATAGGTCACCGCATCAAAATAAGCAAAAGAAAAACATTTTTAGAGGCTTGTATTCACAGTTCACACCAGACTGTTTTACTCCATTCAAGCATGTTCATTGTCTGCAAAGAATCAATGTGTCAGAGTTTTCTAATATCGTCAAAAAGGGGAAACAAACATAAAAAGGCTCCATGGAAAACCACAGATGCTATCATTACAGGGCCTGAGGACTGGGGTGCCATATATTCCAATAGAAAATTATTGCAAAATACTAAAACTGCTTCTATCTCCAACTTCTGCATATCCCAACAGCTAAAATACATCGTGCACGTAGCACAACTGGAAAATTCTTCACTGCAAAAACAATTCTTGTTTAGAACGAATGTAAAAAATATTATCAAGGCTTATGGAAGAAGTACAGAAAACAGATACCAGGATCGACTGAACAACTCCCATGAGAAAGGCCAAATAAAACTGGGTTCAAGTTAGTGATGACCAAAATATATGGAGTCAAGAAAACGCTCCAAATTCCAAGAGTTCAAAAAGACGAAAGATGATGATGATGATGATGATGATGGTGATGATGGTTCATACAACCCTTTATCTTAATCGTAAACTACAATTCAATGTATTTTCATTCCGGAATAAATAATAACACTTGCCACATTTATGAGCGATGATTTAAGCAGCAATTTTTCATTAAGATTGAAAGTCATAGAAAGGGATTTTAAAATTTTCACTATATCATTCTCGTTTCATTACAAATGAAAAGAGATCAGAATTTACAAGGACCGAGAAGTTGTTACTAATCCAACCAAAATGAGTGTACCAGTTAGAATGAATCATAATAATCTGAACGGATAATCTTTGCTTGTCTATCTGACTATAATGCACCAAAGGTCGGTCTATATGTGACAGCGTGACTCACGAATCACCGCATATATCTCCATGAAATTTTCCGTGGTACCCCCAAATATGTTTTAGCACATTAGAATATGAAAATTGAAAAATAATAGTAATAAAATAGTGGAGTTTTCACTCGTGCCAACTCGTGATAAAAATCTGATTCCTGTCTATCTATCTACTATCTTTAATGAAATCACCCCATATTTTCATATTTACGATGATCTTGAAGAAAAGCATGTTTTGATTAATACCAAGTGTAAATTCTTGATCTCACGTCGGGACCAAAGGTACCATTTAGGCCCTCTGTGGGAACTGGCTGAAAAGCTCACTCGTAGAATAGATTTTCAACAACTTCCTTTAATTTGTCTATTTCGTGAGTAGAGCGTAATTGTAAGCATTTCCAAGAATATGTTATTAATCCCGTGTACTTGAATAAGTTGGGTATAAAATACATAGATGTATATATACATAGATACATCGATTCATAGGTAAAAACATAAAATTAACTGATGCATGTGTGTATTGCAGATCGAATAATGTGTTTGGTTCGGAACCTCGATAACGTTACCAAATACGACAGGCACCTGAGGAAAGCCGAAGTGTATAACAGCCGTAGCGTTGTGACTATAACAACCAAGATGAGGACCTACGTTCGAATACATTAGGATAATCTAAATATATATTCTTTCTACATATTTTCGTTTAATATCATAGTCAGAAACCAATTAGAAGCGAACATGAAATGCAATTTATACCCATGCAAATATGCTCAATCAATACACATTTATCTCTTGAAGTATTGATGTCCCTGGAAGATTGTAAAACTAGTAATTTCGTGAAATCCCTGAACATTTCACTAATTTCATGAAATGCCAAGTTTCACTATCAATGATTAAGAAGATTGTGATGCTGACCATCACTACTGTAATGAGTACGATCCTCACCGGGTGCCCCATTACAGTTGTTTTTTTGTTGTTGTGAAACTAAGGTTTATATACACTATAAATACTGAATATATTTGTTTAGCTTAGTTTGACACAAGGCCTCTGTAGTGGCACACCCGATGAAATTTAGCTCATAACACTAGTAATGAACACAAGCTTGAAACTAGGGATTTTACGAAATTACTGAGATGTTCTGGGATTTCACATAATCCCCAATGATTCTTAGTTCCACAAATCTTACTGTAATATTGATACCTGTAAAGCAACGTTCCCTTTCGTGTATTAATAATCCAGTGTGATTGCACATGGAAACATAGGTATATAAACAAACAGACTCACACACACACTGAGGAATGTATATTATTGGTTGTTTTTGCGTCGACATCTTTCTTGAGAAATCGATTACCTTCACCTTGACAACTTTTTCAGATTTTATACTCCCCCGCGTTTAGAGCAACGAACGGACACACATACATACTGACATAACAAAACCGAACTGAATAGTCGTACCAGTGTATGTGCGTATATACATGCATACACACATGCGCGCATACACACATGCACACACATACACACACGTTTACGTATACATAGAGACAAAAAATCTTTTACATACTGTTTTTCATACTCATAAAGAAAAACTCGTAGTCAGGTATGTTGAAATATGAACGGCCAAATCAAGTTGGATACTCTGGTTCTCCCAGGATCAACAAAGTTAAGCAACAGAGAGCCTGGCCAGAAAACAGCTAAGAATCACAGATAACGTTGATCCTGTTAGGAGGAAACCGATCTCTACACTTCAATTAAAGACGCAAGTCACAGCCCTCTGCCTGAATCATTCCGACAGGTTTGATTGCCTCAATTATAGGGAAAAAATTTTAGTGTATATGTATATGTGTATATTAATTTGGATTCACAGTGTTAGCCTAACGGTTAACAAAGATGGAATTATTCTATGTAAAAGGAAGACTTGTACCAGAATATCATTTATAAATACTGACATAAGAAACAGAATCGAATATTTTCGCGTGATTATGTGTATGTATACGCACACGCACATTTATGCATACATAGAAAGAAGAAGCAATCTCTAGAACACTCATTTTAACCCTTGTAATGGAAAAATGATACAATCAGGCATGTTATGTATGTATATATGTATGTATTAAGAGTCAGCCAAATAGTCAAAGGGAGGGAGAATGGAAATATTTTAGATGGAAGAAAGGCTTCAATCGGCAGATCATTAATGAATATTTATGTACGCCGTGAAGTACACATACATTTATGCACACATGGGGAGAAAAAGTCATCTCTCTACACACTGTTCACACTTATAATGAAAAACTCATACATTCAGGACTTGTATGTACGTATATATTTGAAGGCGTAGCATCGGCAAAAAAATCAACAGCAAAGAAAATAGAATTATCAATTACTAGCTGAATAACCCGCCCTTAACCTAGTTGATGCGAATGGTCTAAAGGGATATTAGGCCCCAGTAAGAGATCATGGAATTGAAATATGTATTTATTGAATCATACCGACATATGATCCTATTTGTACGCACAAATATTTCGTGGGGACGTGTATAGTTTTGGGCTGCACTGTCACAAACAGACAGACATTTGGTGAGTTTTAGTTGAATGAAAGAAAGGCTTAAATCGGTCTATCTAAAAGAAAAAAGTATATTTATATATCCAGCTAAACACAAATATAATACACACTTAGATATATTGGAGCGGAGTTGGCCGAACGGCTCACAACGTTGAAAATGCAGTCGGTGGTTCGAATTCCAAATTCAGCAAGTGACACCAATATTCTGAAAAGTATCATTGAATTATATTGAGCTATATTTCTTTGATTGTTTACTCTATTCACGTTGTTTTGGCCAAATGACACATTCAGAGCGTAATAACGGGAGATCATTTCAAATGAAGTTTCCATATAATATAGCGCAATTTATAATCCTTCTGTCGGGTCACATACCCATTTTTTAATGATTGTCTGCGTTATAAGAAATAAACTGAGCTGACATAGACTGTGAATGAGCAAAATGAGAATTTGGGATCGGAGAAGTTATTTGGGCCTTTGCATTACCGGCAACTGTTCAGCTCAATGGTAAAAGCAACGCTACATTGAAGCGGCTGCCCTATTGCTTTATTACTTAGTAATGTTTTAGGAGGTTTTGTTGAATTGGGTCTTATTGTTCATTTTTTTTTTTCTCAAAATTTTTTGGTTATCTTCCGATTTCTAAACTTGTGTTTTTTTTTTCTGAAGAAAACAATGAATGAAGACCCCAAAAGCTATTGAATGTTTCGAAAAAATACAAGGTAAAAACAACGCCGTATTAATACAATTGAATAAAATAAATTGTATTAGCCATCAATCACAGAAGAAATGTTAAATGATGCCATAGAGATTGCAGAAACATGCATAGACATAACTAAATATGATATACAAATCATCAAACTCCTCGGAAAAAAACATTATTCTTTCACAATGTAGGATAATGGGTTAAGAAAAATAATAATTTGACATTGGACTTGGCAGTGGATGCATTTGACTCTGTCTAGACCTAATTCCAATTGAATTTTATAGAGTGAAACCAATTTCATAAAAGCAGAAGACATCCGATTATATCATGGTGACGGCTTACTCGTCTCAAGAAGTTGTATTAGCTATGAATGTGATAAAGCTAAAAAACCTAATTATAAAGAAATTTATTAAAAAGGGTTTAAGATGAGAAATAAGGCAAATGTCAACGTCACACTCAACCTAAGGGCAAAGACATATCGACCATATATCAAACCAAATAGTTCACGAATAATGTAAAGAAACTCTCAAATCATCCTCCAACGACCTTAGCTAAATCCCAAATTCTGTAAACACAAGATTAACGCAAAACTCATCAAATGAAGAAGTTATTGATATGATTAGCCAAATAAGCCAAAAGGTACTAAATAAGAGCAGATTCGGGAATGAAAAAAATAGAATTCAACAAAAAACAGACAAGAACATAAAACCAATAAATGTAAAAACGGCGGAAAGAGAAACAAAATCTGGTTCCTACCATCATGCAATAAACAGGTTATAACAAACATCTAAAATATCTATAAAACTATTTTTAAAAAACACTTCCCACAAGATAACAAACCCCGTAAAATTATCAACAAAAATACAATCGGAATTAGATACAATTAAAAGAAAATAATTTAATAAAACTTAACAATTAGATTGAAAATGAAATGAAAAAAAAAAACGAGAAAAATACAAAAAAGGTAAAGGCAATAGACAAAAACACTACAAGAATGTAAATTAGAAAACAAATGCTTAAATTCTGAAATTGTGTACAAGGCACAGATATCCACCATAGAAAACCTAAATGAATCAAAATTCTTCTCAGGCATGTTACAACACCCATTCAAAACAAAACTACCTAAGCACATAAGACCATTTGCATAGTAAAATTCCTATTTGTATTAAGTGATGACTGATATCTTGAGATGTGTTTATTAACAAGGTTTATCGATAAATTTGATTAGTCCTTGTAATTATCCCCCCCCTCATATCTATATATATTTATGTCTTGTTTTGTGGCAAATGTTATGGGAATGCATTGCATTTATCCAATAGCTTATAAATATATAATTTTCAATTCTTATGTCCAAGTCCAGAAAAGTTGCAAGAAATCCTTTGTGGTCTAGTTTTAACTCAAATTATTTCGTATATATTTTAAGAAATGATTTCACTGATTCGTCTCTGTCATTCAAACAACATACATCATCAAAAAAGCGTGTACATGATTAAAATTGTATGTTTTATCTTGATTTTTATCAATTAATGATGGTATAAATTTGTATTCGTATTTATGTGGGTATGGATTTGCCCCCCAAAAAGTGCAGAGCCAATTCCTATTGGCATTCCTATATTTTGCAGTAGTACTTGGTTGCCAATTTTGAAGTATTTTTCTATGATAAGATGGTTCGCTGCTTTTTTTTTCAGGGTATTTTCAGTGAAATATGGTGTATCATTATGTTTACTCTTTGGCCAGTAAGCTTTAAAATCTATGAAGGTAATATATTGGCTTTGACTGCCCAATAATTAATCTATATTTCTGATTTTTTTAATTGGGTTTGTATGTGGAAATTTTGTTTATAGTGTGCATAAATCATATATTGAAATTGATGTAGCTTCCTTTTGCATGTTCATTTTGTTTATTTTTTCTATGACTGGAAATATTTATTGCCCAGAATGGATTTAGGTTACTATAGACTGATCGTCTTTCATGGAATTCAACTATCTGATTGTATGTCAATTTGAACACTTCCGAAATTGCTCCACTCAGGGTTTGGTACTATACGTTTATGAGGCTATAATAAATCGGACACTAATTGGAGTTTTAAATTGTTTAGGTATCTAATACATGATCGGTAATGTGTTAGATTTATCTTATAAATGTATATATAATCATTAATCCTTTAGTTTGATTGAAGTTCAATTTCAACATCATTGTTTATAAGTATAGCTTTACTACGTTCAATTGAGTTTGGCACAAGGCCATAGTTTTTTTTGGGGGGGGGGGTCCTAGTTAGAATCTGAGTCGAGTAGTAATGTTCCGTGGGAATCATTCGACAGCAATGATTTATCTCCGTCACAACAATGGGAAACAGAGTAAGGATCAAACTAAATTTGACGAAAGTTACGTTGCTTATACGCCGTATACTATTTTCTTTAAGGAAGAGGTTAATTTGTTGATTATCAAAAAGTCGTAAAGATAAATAAGGAAAGATGAGTGTTAATATAGAAATATCAATTCAACCGATATATATATATATATATATATATATATATATTTATATATATTTGATGAGATCAAAATTATGCATATATACATACACATCTTCAATTAAATCAAAATTGTATTTATATCTAGATCTCTTTTTCTCTCTCTCTCTTTATTTCTCTCACTCTCCCACTCTCTCTCTCTATATATATATATGTGTGTGTGTGTGTGCGTGTATATATGTATATCTTCGTTTAAATCAAATTCCAACGTTAACAGTTCATCTTTCATCATATATATACGACTAATCAGCAATACTTTCCCATCGAGGCGTATAACCTGCTGCTTTAGCCATCCTCTTGTTCTGAAGATTAGTTGATTTGGTATCTTCAAATGTATGACAGAAAACATCGGCTTCAAGAATCCAACGTCCCTATAGTGAATATGTTGCCGCCTAAAACGTGTAAAACGAGGAAGTCGGTAGAATTGCAAAGTAGAAAAAGTACCTCTGAAATATATTGTGCAACGTACAGCGTATACAAAAGTTATTTTTCTCTGAACACTAAAAGTGTCTTTAATCGTGCAGTATTGCTTTTAAAACTTTAACTCCACCAAAGAAATTTAGATTTAGATTCTGCCGATTCATTGTTTTTTCTGTTTGATTCTAATCGAAACAGAATCATAAAAAAATGGCTCGTTACGCATCAAATTCGCTACGGATATTTATGCATCCAAGATCCATGGAAGAAACAAAGAAATTACATTCATACTCCAAAAGTCCAAGAAGGAAATAAAGGAATAGAGAAAATGTCGGACACTTCACTACATACATTAACTCGTCATCACTGTCAATAATTGGTAAAGTCAGGTGAAAAAATTCATTCGAAGAATAAATATGGTCAGATTAAATTTTATTTACGATATCACTGGTACTTTCCGCTGTAAAACTCCTAAAAAGAGTAAAAAAGAAACATCAAGAAGCATCTAGATTCTGCTCACTAATAAACAAACACACGCAGATATATAAAAAAAAAGAAGATAGAACCCATCGCCATCTTTGATGGTTACGTTTGTTCAATGATTGTTATTAGTAGCAGTATTTAAATTACTAGTACCAATAGTCGTTGTTATTGTATTAGTAATAATTGTCTAATAATTTTTGATAGTATATATTACTCTGAAGAGCCATGGGAGAAGATCCTCACATATGCACACATACACGCACACACACACTTACATACGTACGCTTGGGGCGAAAGAGAATCTCTTCCTTGTAATTGTTATCCCTGTTAGCATTGAAGTCATATTTTTTATGAATGGATTTGTACTTCTGTCTATAATCAGAGAATCTTGGTGCTGTTATATGTACCTAAGTGTTGCTCCCCAGCTGTCTGCCTAGGATCAAAGTGTTGTATACGTGCGCTTTAAACACACACACAAAAAAAACCAACAAAACAGAACATTTCACAGTGTTTATTACATAGATAGATGGCTTACTAATTTTAGTACCAGTAATCGTTGTTAGTGTATTAGCAGTGTTTGTATAATGTTTTGATAGGGCATTATGATCATTTTAACACAATATAAACACAATTGGGTGTTATTGACCAATGGATAAGTATATATACCCTTAATGTTCCCCTTGCCTTGAACATTACATCCAGTACATTTATAAACATATAAAATCCACGATAACCAAGATAATACCAATCTCCGAAGATTCGTGGATGCATTTATTTATTTAGCAAAGGCCCTGAGAGGTTAACTAGTAGATCGAAATAGTCAAAGCTACGTCTATTGATTCTTATTTGGTGGATACTTCAAGTTTATGAATTAAACGAGCTATATGTATTCACTCATGATATCTCCAAAAGTTTCAATGACATTTGTTGGGAGGGTGAGCCATGGTCTAAAGGAGAATTTTTTAAATTTTAGGTGGATCCAGGAATATTATTTTCGATTGAGAGATATTTTTCATCTTCTTTTCGATACATTTATATATTCACTCACATGTCCGCACAAAATCTTCAAAAGTTATCAATAGATTTCAATTACATTTTGTGGAAGAGTGGTTTATTAGAATTGCAAGATGGATCCAGGGATTATTTAGTTATCTTCCCTGAATCAAAGCTATCCATCAACAGTTTTTCATTCAGTAACAGATGACATGGCATAAGCAGATCCACCCCCATATTCAATCAATCCTTCTCTAGCCAATGACCTAGCCTTCCACAAAATGTCATTGAAATTCATTGAGAACTTTTGGAGATATTGTGTGGACAAACAGATACGATTGAATACGTATACCTCTTTCAACCTTCTTGGTAGTGGTTTGAAAGATTAAGATGTTTACAACACTGAACTGACTTTGACATAAGGTCGAATTCGTTGAGCACCCAGTAAGGATCGAACTCAGTAGTACTACCTCAGCATATGAGATCGGTAACTATTTTCATGTTGTTTTCAGTCGGACAATATCATTCTTTCTTTTATATATGGCCGTTCAAGAGCACTGTCGGGCAATGGTCAGCTAATGTGTCTTGTTGATCATTCACTACTGAGTAGTGAGTTCGATCTTGCGGCCTTGAAGCAAAACTGAGCCAAGCTTGATAAATATACATGTTTGCCCAAAATGCAACAGCGAAAGACAAAGGAAAGCTCCTGGTAGCTAATCATATAATTCAATACATCATGGCTATTCGACTATTGGAAATACTATTACAAGCAAGACAAACATTTGGGAATCTTCTGTGTTCGTATAAAACAAAAGAATGTTTCTGGTAACCGGTCCCTGTGGAATACGGGAAGCAAAGAGAAGCTAAAGGAAAGTAATCTCTAAATGCTTTTATGCAGATGTTTGTGGTTATTAATTCAATAATTTAGGTCCAGGACTACGATTAGGGTAAAAGTTATTCATTTATTAGAGTAATTCTTACTGGTATCAAATGATACCTTTTCTTCGCTTCTCATTGCTTTCCGTTGTTTCTTATATTTTACCACAACCATTTGGTTACGTGTAACATTTCTCTCAATAGAATTCAAAATTTTTTTATCAGTCATTTTATAAAGTTGTAATGTATGCGTTGTGAATACTTTGCATATTGTATGTGTTTTTCGCTGATACGGGGAAAAGTCACTTCACTTTGGTTTACGATGGTTCATTTATTCATCACTATTTTACAATAGACTTCTGCTATTATGGCAGCCTGGGTATTCAAGAGTGTCGTTATAACGAATCTGCCGTCAGAATACGTAGTTTATTAATGATGAATAATCAAAAAGATCAGTCAAAAATGAATGTTTACCACCCTTTCTCACAGGTTACAGGTCTACAAATAAAATGAAAGAACTTATAGACAATAGTCTCTATATAAAACAAAGGTTCTCTTAGAACGCGTGAGTCGTAATAGTGCGTTGAAAGAGTGCCGTTACAACGAGAGTGTTCTGTATTTTTTTGTGTTTGTGTTTCTCATAAATGTACTTCAATGAAAGAGCGTTATCGACCTTGTGAACGAGTTTAGAAACCAAAGTGAAAACTGCCGTCGTAGTAGTGAAAAATGTTCGCATTTACCCATTCATAGATTCTAGAATGTTCTGATCAACCCTCCCACATTAAGTCACGTCATTCACAAGAAACATAATTTATTCGATATTTGCTACACATACGATTCATTAATATCAACATGATCGTTACACATGTAGTTATTGTTACTGATATCATTGTATTATCATTATTACTACTTATTCCCTGTGAAAAAATTCACGGTCATATTTGATTTTTGTGAGATATTTTTTTACAAAAGAAAAAAAAAATACTGATCTTCATTTATTGGGATAGCCCATTCTATCAAATATTGGGAGATATTTTTATCAGCAAAATTGTTACATCTAAGTAGAAGAATCCAGTGTTACGAAGAGAGAAACAGAAGAAAATCACATTTTCCGTTATATGATAAATTATACCCAATCAGATTTTACATCAATTGTATCAGGTGTCTTTCACTGGAGATCAAGTGACAGCAAGTCTAATCAATACCTCGACACCCACATGAGTATTCTAGCTATTTTTTTTTTGCCATACTATCTGGATGATTTTGATTCTTCTTCAGATTTCCAACTCGTCCAATGTCTTAATAAGTATATTCAGGATTGTTACCTCTGCTCAAATAATGATTGGCACTACTGTCACGATGATATTCCACATTTTTTTCAGTCTGAGGTCAACATCATCATCATCGTAATAATAATAATAATAATAATAATAATAATAATAATAATAATAATAATAATAATAATAATAATAATAATAATAATAATAATAATAATCTATCTTCTTCAGCACTTCTTTTTTTTCTTTCCCTTCAGGTTCTCTTTTTCTTTTTCCTAACCCTCCTCCTCCTCCAGCCTCAATTACTCTGTGAATGTTAGTATTATTAGCAAGGTAGTTGTTATTAAAGAACTAATCATTTATAGATAATTGAAAAAATCGTCATCATCATCATCAGCAGCAGCACCACCATCATAAGCATTATCATCATCATTGTAAAAAGACTGAATTGTTATTTTCATTCATATCATAATTCCGTTCTTGTTTTTATTTTTCTCAATCGAAGTATTGTGTCATGTTCGAGTTTTTTGTATCATAATTACTATCATAGTATCCGTGAAAAATGATGAGATCATTTACCTAGGGATTGACACTTCTGCCTAAGATCAGTGTATCGGTGCGTTCTGCCCAGTCTCAGGGGGTCAGTGAGCCCTGGGGCAACACCTTTCCATTAGCACTAAAAGGGAAGGGTCGGGCTTATCCTGACGCCTTCGCAACACCAGTTGAGGTAACTGGAGCAATTTTTTGAGCTTCCTGTATACGGAGCACCACACACACACACACATGCACACACACACACACACACACACACACACACACATATATATATATATATATATATATATATACATATATATATATATATATATATATATATATATATATATATACATATATATATATATATATTTATATATATATATATATCATGTACATAGAGTAACTGCTTATAGTAACGTAGCAGTTATACTTCTATTAAGACGGCCATTATTAACACCATATTCATTTTCTTTCGATTTGTCTGATGGAAGGAAAATCGCCGAATGAATGACGAAGGGAAAGACTTCCAGGGCCTAAAAAACGTCTCAAAAGGAACAATGAATAAGAATAAGAGAGAAGAATGTAGTTTAGATTACAGCCATGAATATTATAATTCTTTTAGATTCTTAGATTTGAACTATGCAATAACAAAATTGGCGAACAGAACTGAATGCAGCTTGGCTGTCCTTAAGGGTCAAGATAAGAAGAGAATTAATGAATACCTGGGCAATTCATATTGTGAGACGTTCCGTATCTTTCTTGTATTAGGCAAGAGAGGAACTATAGAAGTTGTGTAAGCAAAGAAGGGAGTTGATGAAAATATATAAAGCTTTGTAGCCAAGGGATGAGGTAAATAAAGATATCTTAAAAAAGGAAAGAGGGGAGCATAGGGCTTATCAACTTTGGAGATTGAGTCGATTCTGCAATCAAGACTAGACAAGACAGAATGATGAAAGACCAGTCATAACAGCCAAAAGTTGCAATCGAACTATCAGGGTGACCAATTGAGGAACAGGACAGCCGAAAAAGCAAAACCGAAAAATGGGAAGAAACTAACTTTATAGGCATTCAGGAGGCGCAATGGAGGAAATGGACATGTTTAGTAAGAAGACATCTGAAAAGAGAAACCTCAATCAAATAAGATTTGGCTCAGAAAGAGAACAAAAACAGGCATGACTTGGTGTAGAAGGTAAACTATTGGAAACTGTGCAAACGACTAGGATCTAATCAATCAAACCAAGGGCATACGTACAAACCGTAATGTTTCTCAAAGAATAGAAGCACAAAATCTTTTGAGATTTGGGGATTCGAACGAATCATCAAAAGCAGACCAGAAAAACAGATTTATTCATCGTTAAATTCTTTCTTTCATTCCTTTCTTTCTTTCTTTCTATCTTCTTTCTCTTTTTTTCTCTCGTTTCTTTCTTTCTTTCTTGCTCAGTGTTTTTCTCCATTTTTTTCACATATTCTTTCATTCACGTTATCACGAATTTGTTTTGTCTTATATCTTAAAAAAACCTTCTCTCGTTTTCTTTTTTCTGAGTCTCTTTCTCTCTCTCTCTCTCTCTCTCTTGTCCTTTCACTTAGTCTTTCTCTCTTTCATCACCCTTTTTTCACTCGTTCTTCTTCAAATTTACACCCACCCCTTTAGCAACTATTCTAAGCCAACATTTTTTAAACCTTGCTTTCTCTGCAATTGCGAACCCCCCCTCTCTATTGAGTTAACTTTTCTCCTCTTTTCATCATTATAGGATCATCATTAACTCTCCCCAAATCTCCTACCCCTTACTTCGTTTCCTCCTCCTCTTTCTGTTGTCCGCCATTCTCCCCCTCTTATCATCCATCTACTCTTGTAATGTAGCACGTGATTTTTTCTTCATTTCTCTGTCCATAACAACAGACTTTCCCACTAAAAGGTTACAATTTTGCTGATAAAGATATCTCCCACTCACTGTTTGAAACAACAGTATCTTCCTCTGAAATATTAACCAGTCAATAATAACTCACTCCTGATTCTTTTCGTAACCCAAAATGACATAAAGCGAAGAAGCAATTACCATTAATTTATGCAGGACAAAATTTTTGCGCGTTCTCAGACCCACAAAATGCTGTGTTGGGCAGTGTCGACGTAGATTGGGGTACAAGAGACTGGGGAATTTTCTATTTTTCTCCATTTTTCATAAAACCCAACAGGTGCAACGACCTGACAGGCGTTGGACTGATGGTAATGCAGAAATGTTCAAGTCCCCATCGTCCATTCGTCACAGAAGCGACCCGTCGAGCCATTGACCATCGTCCCCATTTCCATAACAGCATCTCACATGACAGATGAAAGGTAGAATAAATAAAAGTAAAGACAGGTCAGCTTAGTCACTGAAAAGAAACTGCAACGTGACCAATACCTTTTGACAGCATGCCATGTTGGGAGTAATGTGTGGAAGAATTGGAAGAAGGACTTCTCTGATCTTCTTTTAGGCTGTGATCACGAAAAAAGGCCTGAATTTGAAAAACAACAAACATGAATGCTGCTGGACACAAACTAAAGGGACCAACTTAGCATAAAATTACATTGCAATTTGACCCCCATGAAAATAATTTTTCCTAACATGATAAATGATTGAATTTTGCGCCCTATAGCTCCATTGATGCGGCCTGTATGCATAATACATATATAATCAGGCAGCCAAACCAACTTAGAAATTAAGAAACCCGTGCAGATGTTGACAGATTTAGTTGACGGCTCCGAAAAGCGGAGGATACCTGTATTTCAGCTTATCCAAATCTCTCCCTGGCCCGCTCTCTCTGTGTCACGCCTCATTAGATCTTTTTCCTATTTCTCACTCACCCACTCAATGTTCCTCTTGTTCGCTCGTCCCCCCATTCATCACTTGCAAGGCCGTACCTATAGACACCTGGTTACAGTAGATTGGTCCTTCCATCTTGTTCAGATCAGTGTCACTAGGTGGGTTATCAATGCGACCTTGACAATCAGCCAGCAGCCATGTTGCTTTTCGTTACTTTTTCTCCAGTTTCAGGATTTATTTTCTTTTATTATATTTTTTTACCGCCTCCACATTCGACTGCGATCTCGATCTCTCTCTCTCTCCCTCTCACTCTCTCTCTTTGTATCTATCTTTGCCGTTGCCACAGATTCTCTCTCGACTTTGTCTCTTTCACATATTTCTTGCCTTTTCCCTTAATTCCTTTAACATCTCTCTCTTTCTCTCTCTTTCTCTCTCTCGCCTACAATCAATTGCCTTCCTTTTCTATGTATGCTTTTCATTCATATAATTCATTCATTTTTTTTCTGTCATTTGATTTTATTTCTTCCGTTCTTTCTTCCGTTTTCTTTCTTCCTTTGTATCGGTCAATATTCTTTAATTTCTTTCTTTTTTATATTGTTTTCTCTTCTATCTTTTATTTCTCTTTATATATATATATATATATATATATATATATATATATATATATATATTTGAATAAACATAAACATAATCAGTTATAAATTATTACAGAGAGAAGGGGTTTGTAACTGATTATGTTCATGCTTATTTTATATTAAGTAATGATATCGTCTCTGTTTATAGATTGAGAACCTTTCAAATAAATATCAACTGAGTATTTGTATATATCCTTTTGTATTTTGTATCTTTACAAATTGAATATATATATATATATATATATATATATATATATATTCAATTTGTAAAATATATATCCCGACATCTTAATAAACTTCGCCCTTTTATACCTTCTTCCCTCCTTGTTACCTGTAATTCTCTCCATTCCAACCCCATTCCCTTTCTTCCCGTATCACTTTCTGTTACTTGCAAATACCACCAACACCATTCAGCCATTTGCTTATTCTCTTATTCTGTTATTCCAGCTTATCTGAACTGATGACCTTACGTATTCTTATGAATGAAGTCATATTCGTGAATGTAAACGCTCAAAAATGGAATCTGACGTAACGGTACTATATTCAAACTCATTATGCACGAAATGAAAGAACGTACAAAACTAGAAACGAAAAAAAGAAAAGCGAAGTAGAAATGAATTGGAAAAGCACTTTTCAAAATGGCAGACACAACACTTGATATACTTTCTTTTACTGTAAGAGAATCAAATTGACAGACATTGAATAAGGTGTAGAATTTCCATTAAATTAGATACAGAATTTCCATTAAATCAGACACAGAATTTCCATTAAATTAGCTTTAAAATTTCCTGAGATAATTTAATAATTGCGACATAGAAATTTGATAAAATCGGTAACATATAGAATCGTAAACAAATTGATTGAAAACATTTTAATAAGGAAAACATAGAAATCTGTGGGAACCCAAATAGATATATATAGAAAATATGTGTGTTAATACGGTAAGAATTATGATTAGAAATTAGTAGGTAGTCATGCATATTTACATGTGAATTTCATTAACATGAAAGGAGTTAAAATATGCACGTGCGTGCACGCACACACACATTTGTATATATATATATATATATATATATATATATATATATATATATATATATATACACACACACACATGCACATATATATATATATATATATATATATATATATACTCCTTTTTTCGATTTCCTTTTACTTGAGTATTTTTCACGGACTCGACTACAAATTGTTCCCTGTTCCCAGTTCATTTGTTCAACCCTTTTTATAAAGCTTATCGCATGTCTTATCTTAATTCATATATATATATATTTATTTATAACGGATGAATGTGTAGAAGCTTATTTTGTTCTAATCAATGGCTGGAGTGGTTTCGCTTTTTTTTTCTACCAACGAAGCCAATGTTCAACCTGCGTACAGAGCTGTATTTGAAATTTATATAAAGACATTTATGGAAAGATAAGACAATTGCACATAAATATGCATATGTTGACAGTATATATATATATATATATATATATATATATATATATATATATATATATATATATATATATATTGTGTGTGTATGTGTTTTACTATTATCAAAAATTCAATGGTTAGACTACATGACATAATGCCGAGAGGTCGTCTGTCAAATCATACGTTCGAGTCACGGTAAATATCACTCTAATATCTAATAATGAATCACTGTAGAGCCTCATTATTTTGGCATCCTCGAGGATTTAAGAGTTTCGTTAAAACGAATTTGCCGTTATAACGGTGCAGTTTTATACAAAGCGTATTATTAATGTGAAATCGAAAATATGGGTCAGCAAATAAAATGAATGAACCCACTGATAATAGCTTTGCAAGAATATGAAAACAAACATACCGTGAGAACGCGTGTGTTAACAAATTGTGTCATTAGAACGAGTCCCGTTACAATGATAGTTTACTGTTATTGATTCTACGTTTGTGTTAAAGGTTTGTTTCCTTTGTGGTCAAGCTTGTGGTCAAAAATCAAAATTCCAGAAAAAAGGTATTGATAATTGGTAGATAGAACTGGCCAGTATTCTAAAGCGAGGGTAACACTGGGTATAGGGGCGGGTTTTGCTGTTTTTAATAACGGTCGATGTGAGTTATGGGTGGGAGGCTTTAATTAATTCAGTGAAAGCGTCCAAGCCAAACAATGGTATTAGTACTTATGTAATTGTTTACGAAGTTTGGGCTGCAGGCGTTGGGCATCCAGTGAAGACCAGTCATACAATACGTGCGATCAGCTATGTAAGGACACACACACACACACACACACATATATATACATATATATTTGTGTATGTGTGTGTGTGTGTGTACAAATTCTCTTTTGCTTATTCCTGGTCTATATCTGCTCTATTTGTTTCTTTCAATACGACAATTATGCATTTAAGAAAGGAATATATGATCTGACAGGACGATTATAAATTGCGTCATACAATATAGAACCATTTATTTCAAATGATCTCCTGTTATTACACGGTGAATCTATCATTTGGCCTACACAACATAAATAGAATAAACAATTAAAGAAAGTAGGGCTGCTGCAGGAATCAAATGGGGTAGCTGCATCATATATATATATATATATATATATATATATATATATATGTATATATATATTGCATATGTTTATATATGTGTGTGCATGCATGTGTTTGTCTGTGTATGTGTGTGTAGAGATATATTTGATAGATATTTGTTGGATTAGAACGGCTCCAATTTAATGTAAGAATGTAAGTATGTACACACACACACACATATATATATATATA
>OY735219.1:46486552-46531552 GCA_963457665.1 Thysanoteuthis rhombus | reverse complement strand
GACGTTTTAGATGCGAGTGTTATTCAATATTTATACTACTACATTTTTAAAACTTTTGCTGTTACCAATGCTTTTACTGTGGCTGTGCAGTGCACGACTTTCTGTGCCGTAGTAGTCGTATTTTAAACGAAGGTTTGTCGTAAGAATTCGTGGAGTTGAGAAAGCTAACACTCGCATGTTTTAATATAAGAAAAGGAATGCTTAATTCGATAGATAAATCAAGAGCTTGACAGAGATAGAGAATGGTAGAGAACAAGAAAGAAGGATAGATATTAAGTTACTCGGATAGATTTGTAGAAACCGAAATATATAAATAGAAAGGAGACGAATATACTAAGATTGAAATAGATTGAAATACATAAATTGATTTACACGCACACACACACACACACACACACACAAACATACCCACGCAACCGTGCACACACACAAGCACACACACACACACACACACACACACACATATGTAGAGAGAGAGGGGGAGAGAGAGTAGAAGGGGACGAACAGCTACAATGAAATGCTCTAATTAATACATATTGAGAGAGAAAGACATATATATATATATATATATATATATATATATATATATATATGTGTGTGTGTTTTTTAGGATATATACCCGGTGAATGTCAACATTTCGAGCCCAACACACTCTTCAGCAACTGGCAATATCAGTTGTTGAGAAATGTTGACATTCACCCGGTCTATGTCCTTGTTAATCTTATTTTATGTATATTAATAGCTCTATTTTCTATAAATATTGAGCACTGTGCTTGAATATCAGCAACAACGAAAAAAAAACCTGTTTTCAATAATTCTTTCGCATTGTTACAATTTGAAAAGAACATTACGAACTATGTTTATATATTGTTAAAAAATTGATAGGTAATCCAATAGAAATAGTTAGAAATGCGTTGAATTACTTTGGAACTGTTTTTCAGAGGATATCCTGTTATTATACTGTGGCTGCATCATTTGGCCTAAACAGTGTAAATAGAATAAACAACCGAAGAAAATGAGGCTGCAGCAGGAATTGAGAAACTAAGAGAGCAGATATGAACGATGAATGAATAAAATGAGATTTTGGAAATTACTGGCTACTGTTTCGTCCAATGACGTTAAATTAAAGCGGTTACATATCTGTCACAGGTTCGATTCCCACTGCAGCCCTATTTTCTTTAATTGTTTATTCTATTTAGGCTGTCATAATGATTTTTTTCGTTTCTTCGTCAGTTCCTACGTACGCCTTGATCATATATTGAGCCTGGTTGAACCAAGCTAAGCATTTATCCAACGCTTACCTGGAACTTCATACCATCAAATATAACTTCAAACAAACTTTTGAAGCCAAATAATGAGTGTTGCATCACACTCACAAACCATCTAGAGTTTGCGAATAACTATAATTGTCAAACTATAAAAAAAAACAATTAGTTTATGGCTCGGGCACAGATGATTTGTCATTTGTCTTCAGAACAACATCTCGCTTTCAAGCGTTTTCTACGATTAGGTCAACGTACCCTAAGAATAGAAAAAATCAACGGTAGATGATTAATCTCGCAACATCGTTTAATAACTATTGTTGGATTCAGGTAATTCATGTGTTTTGACACTTATATATACCTATCCAGACATCGCCCAGCAACTAATCGTTTATGGTAAAAATTTGAAATGTTTACACAATGAATTGGGAAAAGTATTTTTTTTTAATTCCCCCTTAAAAATAAGTTTTTAAAGGGGGGTTCATTTCCAATGCAAATTCACGCATATGTGGTCCCTTCGTTTGTGTCTTTATTATTTTTTTTTATTCCGACTTTTTAGTGCCCAACAAAAGGAGAAGAAGCGTATTCATAACTTCAGTAACTTAATTTTACCTCCACTACTGCTGAACTTACAAGGTAAAAAAACAGCATATATCGGTGACAGTTTTTCATAATTTCCTTTGTAATTCAAGTATGACCTTGGTGCAGAGATGCGAAATAAATATCTCAACCACATCTACATGAGCTGCCTTGACTGAATCCTTCACACCAGATGGTAGCAAAAAATACCCTGCTCATAGAAGTTCTGAAACAAGCCGGCCTCCAAAGCGTCCACACTCTCCTGCAGATCACGCACCCAACCAACTGGTGTATAGAGGGCTCTGCCTTGGCAAAAGGACAGTCGGAGGGTAGAACACATACTTTAGACATTGACATTAACATAGCCCAGAACCACCATGTCTGTCGGATGGGAGACAATGCAGCAGAAACCAAAAGAATTGCCGAAGCTGAGTGGAAACGAACTGTGCACAAGATTCGAGCTGCCATTACTTCATCCACGGAATCTGCAATCGTCTGCTCCATATGTGGGAGATACTTCAGAGTTCTGGTCGGCTGCATCAGCCACAGCTGGTGAACCACTCAGAACTGAGGTCATAGTTATCTCCGACTAAAAAGACGGACATATTCGTAAGAAAGTCAAGCCTCCTAATTTCCCCATGAATTGTATGACAAAAAGATCTATTTTCTTTCCAAAAAACAAAAACAAAACAATATTTGCTACCACAGTCAATAATTGAATAACTGTTGTGTCAAAATTTGAAGTTGTGGGAGAAAAATCTAAGAAGAATAAATATGGTTAGAATAAATTATATTTATTTATCACTGGCGTTAGCCACAGGAAACCATCTGAAATAGTGTGAGGAAAAAAAACATCATAAATAGACTACACCCATCAGAATAAGGCCATTAAAATTTCATCAAAAGATTTTTTCTAGAAATCATTCATAGAAGAGGGGTAGAGGAGAACTGATGCCTATTTTAAGGTCTAGAGAACGGTATGGTAAAAGGACGTTGGAACATATGAACACATAAACAAATAAACACATACAAAATAAGTATGTGTAGGGTCCTTTCACATCTTTCAAAAAAAAAAAAAAAATGATAATAGGTACACATTCTCTTATCCAAAAACCCTAGAAGCAAATAATTTCCGGAATTTTCGGATTTTGGAACAGCATCGATATTTAAATCTCTAATGGCAGATACTTCCTTTTCTGCTTCCCACTGTTACCCAAAGGGTAATCTGCAGCACTTTTTGACATTTCCACACCCTTCAAAGCATCTCAAATGCAGGGATGCATTGCTGTCGGAGTTCAAAGGAGCACCGACATCTCTGTTAAAAACGCCAAACTAAATCAACATGACAAAACGATCCGGCACCTAAAAATGTTAGCCCTTCACCCTTTCTTGTATGTATACATAAATATATATGCGCACTTATTCATGCATAAGTACGTAAGTACAAAAATCAACAGTCGTGACGAAATGCATATATATATGTTACCTACTCTTCAACATGCATGAGTGAGTGTGATGATAAAATAATTGAACTGTTTTTGAAATCGTCTAACTCTTACAGAAAGATAGAGAGTCATCAACATTGTTATTAACTGCGACGTAAGCCGTCAGTTCTAAGAAGGGGAAATTTTTCTTGTTAAAACCAGATTTGAATAGGTTAACGGCATTCGTAAGGAATAAGTAACCCGGAAAGAGAGTAATAAAGAGCGATTAACAGTGTTCGTTATATAGAAAGAAAGCTGTTATCTTTATGAGAGAGGGGGGATAATAAGAGCATAAGAGTTGGTACAGATAGAAATATACGATAGGGAGAGTGGACAAATAAAAAAAGATCCTTTTTTGTTCGTTATACTACGCCATAGTATTCCTTTTTTAATTGAAAGTACGAGAAAGAAAGATTTTATGTACAAAAGAGGAAGGAAGAGAGAGAGAAATAAAGTAAGAAAGAGAAAAAGGAAGAAAGCAGACTATACACTGTTTATACTTCATATATATATTTCTATCTTTTCATTTTACAAAGAATCATGTAGCATTTCGGACGTTTTATTTTTTTTATGCAATGATTATTTATTTTGATGGGGATTAACTTGAGAAATCAATTGGAAAGAAATGGTTTTATTACAGAAACAAATATGGACAAATGTCGAATGCTGTCAAAAATTGTATATACAATGTCGCAGTTTTTGAACAGAGTCTGTTCTTTTTCTTATTATAAGTCATTGCTCTTGCTTGGCTATTTCTTTTTTTTCCTAAATTCTAAATGACTGGATTCTTTCTGGACAGATCTTGTATAGCTGTATTATATATCTCAGTAATTAGAGTTATATTTTCATCTTGAGAGAGAAAACCTATAACTACTGGATAACTGACTTCCTTGATTTTCCATTATCAAAATATCTGTCTTTTGTAATTATTCTGTTGTTCGTCTGATGAATATTTTTTTCAGATTAGTAGTTATGTGCAAAGTACAATAAAATAAGGCAGAAAAAATAGAATGAAAAAAAGTAATTAATCCTAGTGTTAATGAAGTGGTAATAATTCTGTTTGTAATTTCCTAAAATTTGATGGGGGGCAATGACTGATCTACCCAACAGGATGCAGTAAGTAAACATTGCATTAATCATCCGGATATACGTGGGTGGTCGACAAAGAATAATAGACACAACAAAGAACCTGAATGGATGCGCAAGGGTGCTCGAGCAGTTAAAAGAACGGAAAATAAACTTGGCAAGTCGAGTTCAAACTCCAGCTACATTCAGTTTACTTTGCGCTAATGCTTTTGGGAAACTTGACTTAACTTCGGTAATTGAACAACCGTAGCCAGTAAATGTGACATATCCCTTATATGTGCGTATGTTTTTGTGTTCCAGCATTCCTGGAAATACCGTTTTATCAACAGACTTGGAAATTGGCATCAGTACTCCTCTAGGCCCCTTCTAGAGACCTTTTTTGTTTTTCATTTTTCATAAAAAGACTTTATGGACTTTTTCGTCTTTTTTCAACGGGTTTATTAATAATACCTGAATTATCCAGAATCTAGATGTTTCTAGATATCTTTTTAGATGTTTTCCTATGGAAAACGCCAGTGATATCATAAAAAGAATTTATTCTGCCTATATTTGTTCCACATGACCACAAATTTTGACGCTACAGTTGTTCAGCTATTGACTGTGAAAGTAAGTCCTTTCCAAGTCTGGAATTTAGTCCTTCCTTTCTTGTTAATACCAGATTTTGATAGGTTAACAGCGTTTGTAAGGAATTAAGTGACTCGAAGAGAGAGTGGTTAAAGAGAGATTCACAGTGTTCATAACAAAGAAAGAAAACTGTTATCCTAATTAGTGCATGGTTAATGAGAGAGAGAAATGATTAGTACATATAGAAAGATGCTACATAGATATTATTGACAGCGACATGAGTCGTCAGTTCTAAGTTATCCAATTATCATTAGAAACCGCCAAACAAAACTGTCACCAAAAACTGTCAACTTCAGTTTTTAAGTTTGTCCGGCTGGCTGGCTATGTATGAATGTATGTCTTCATGTGAGTAATATGATGATATTAGAATATGTTTAACTCAAATGACTTTTTATTTCAACGTTTTGCTCGTTTCGAGCTGTGTCAAGGAATAAGGTGATACAAGAAACTGGGTATTTATATACTTGGTCTTTGAGGTGGGTAGAGGACATCCATAGAACAATTATATAAACACTTATAATGCCTTGATTTCTATTTATGACATCATTGGCGTTTTCCAGTGGAAAACAGCTGAAATTGAATAGAAAATATCTAGAAACATCTAGATTATGAAGAATCTACTTTTTCATTAAACCCGTCGGAATAAGGCTCCCCAACAGGTCGAAGTTGAAACATATATCTTTAGAAAGGTTTAATAGGGTACTGTTGCCAATTTTCAAGTCTATAGACAAAATGGTAATAAAATAAAATGGTAATATAATAAAATGGTAAATCATTTGTCTCAAACTTTCCAATATAGTCTTATTACTCTCATATTGCCGGATTAACCATTTTTTCGTACCGATATATTCATCGTATGTATGTATCACGGGTACAGGCCGTATGAAGGGGGCTATAAGACTGACATATTCAACATTTATTACTTATTATTTATACAAAAAACATTTATTTTTGTTTTTTGACACCCCATAGGGTTTTAATTTAAAGTTCAATTTGTAGTTCAAGTTTATGCTAAATTGATCCCCAGTTTGTGCCAGCATTCATGCTTTTTAGGAAATTCAGACTTTCATCGTGATCACTGCCCAACAAAAGGCGAGAGGTGTAATTTATTCGTTGATCACCTCATACTACCAAAAGATGTTTTATAAATTGAAATTTGTAAATTTTTTTCCTTTTTTTCCTGACATCAAATTCAAACATTTGGGAGATCCTACACGAGGCTACTTTTGGAGATATCAATGTCTTTGAAAGGCATGACCCCATCTCTTCCACAGATAAAATAGCGTTGGCTGTATGTCGACTGTAAATCTATTTTACATATCACAAACCGGTGCCAAAACTTGTGAACCCGGACGGAGACGACTGAAGCCGTATCCAGCGTAAGGGTATTGCAATTAAAAAAGCGAAAAAACTCAACCTATTATAATATTTACTAAGCTTGGTTCAGGTTTTGTACGTCAACAAGTACGGGGCACCCGGTGAGGATATAATTCGCAAGTAATGATCCATGTGACAAGCACGGTAACCATTACACTATAACCAGAGCCCCTTATCCAGCCTAGAAGAGCACAACACAATACTAGGTCGAAGGAGGAGAGGGGGCTGAAACAGTAATAGAGGAATATTGTGTTGCGCCAAACTGACCGTATACCTTGAAAATCAGTATTTTATATCTTGGCTTTTTTTGGCATCGAACATCGGTCTCTTGCAACGGCTGGATACATGCAACTATTCTTTCAGAACACGGAGCAGCTCACCTCTTGATCCATGATAACTAATGCATTCCGACATACTTGACTTTCTATTCAGTGTATCCATAGCTGTCTATTGAATCTACCTTGTGGCGGAGATGGCTGGTTATTTATACCTGTGTGTTCAGACCGAAAAAAAAAAAAATTATCGTCCAAGCAGGACGTCTCCCTTCGCTGTCTATCTATTTTACTCTGGGTCAGTTCACATATCAGAGAGCCTATCGTAAAGCGATTGTTAGCAAGCTAATCTGTCAGACCATTTACTAGTACACTGACATCGTTCTTTGAGATTTTATTATTCTTTCCATTTTTATCTCAATCTGTTCATTTCTATCTATCAATCTATCTATCTGTTCATATCTATCTATCTATCTATCTATCTATCTATCTATCTATCTGTTCATATCTCCCTATCTATCTATCGATCTATCTATCTGTTCATATCTATCTATCTGTTCATATCTATCTATCTATCTATCTATCTATCTATCTATCTATCTATCTTAATCTGCCCTGTCTATTCATATCTATCTAATTAACATGTTACAGTAAGTATCGAGTAACGATAGAATTGAAAATAGAGTTGGCAATAGAAGACAAGTTCCATGTTCATGATTTCAAATGTTGGTTTCCAATGGATGTTGGGAAGTCACATCGAATTGGCGCTGCTCATCCTTCCGTTCCCCTTACAATCAGTTCATGGGTGTATCTACAATGTCTTTAATAGCTTTCTAAAATCTCTGTATCGTGGTAGGCTAGTTAAAAAGCTTGTCTCTCATTAAATTTCTAGTCTTCTCCGACCCATACTGAGTACTGCACTACTGTGGTATTGTGCCAGACTAAACTAAGTTTACTGATTATAAACTGCAATTATCGATGTACTGTATTTTCTCTTTGAGTATTCAGGGCGCCTGATGTAGAGCAATGGAAGAAACCGTGCAGGTGCTTCTTCATATCAAAAGTTGAAATTAGAAGAGATATTCTAAAAGAAGACACAACAAAAACAATTAATTGAATTTTATGGAATTCAAAAATGTTAAACACATTCAATTTCAACATTTTTCAAACACACACACACACAAACACAAACACACACACACACACACACACACACACACATATATATATCATATATATAGATCATATTTAAAGCTCTACTTATTGTTGAATGTAAAGCACTTTATGAAATAAACCCATACCTGTACTTTGGTACATATATATATATATATATATATATATATATATATATATATATATATATATATATATATATATATATATATATATATATATATATATATATATATATATATATATATATATATATATATGGGAGGGGAAGGTGAAAATATGGAAAGAGGAAAAATACTTCAGACTGCTTAGTACCTCTCATTTTTTTTCATTATTATAGTATGTAATAGCTTACTTAGGTTTCATCCGTCGACTTCGGGGTTCGTCAGAGCTCAGAGAGCAAAAGTTATTTAGCGAAAATGGTAAAAATTATAGAAATGCCCGGGTGATAGTTGGGGCAGACAAATTGTTGGTTATGTGCAGAGAACAAGTGTTTTTTAAATTACTCTTCAGTGGAGGGGAGGAGTTTTTCTGATATATATAAATTTGGTCTCTAGACAAGTGGACGTCCCTTTCAATAGATAAGGTTGTTTTGGGAAGTGAAGTTTGAGCGTCCTGTTGAAGGCGTGGGAAAAAAAGGTCAGGTTTTTTTCTATTGGGGAAGATTATCAAAAAAATTAAAGGGGTTTTGTAAAAATGTGTGTATGGAAGGATTTAGGAATAAATCATACCTTTAGCCTGAATCTAATTTATTGCTGTCACGTGTATGAGGTTTTATATCATGTTATGTTATGTTATGTTTTGTTATGTTTTGTTATGTTGTATATTGTGTATATATATATATATATATATATATATATATATATATATATATATATATATATAGATAGATAGATAGATAGATAGATAGATAGAGAGATAGAGAGAGAGAGAGAGAGAGAGATGTATATATATGAAAAGAGGTAGGTAAATTCTGCAACAAAGGTTGAATAAATTTTTAAAAAGTGGAGAAAAAGGAAAGCCAAACTTTTTAGCTCTAGTTTTTAGGAATCACCAATTGAAGTGTTAATACCAGCTAGAGAGTTATTTCGTTCCAATCATGTATATAAGAATATCGTATTTGATAATTAAAAAGGTTTTAGGAAAACAATAGATGGAAGCTTGATGTTATACGACGTGGTAGAATGAACTTAAGTTCGTGGAAAATAATCATCAAATTCTTCAGTTGAATATGTCGGTAGAAAATCGACTCGAGAAGGTTTTCTATCTGATTAGTAATCTTAAAGATGATTTCATAAGTTGGTTTGCATATAGTCTGAAATTAAAACAGACAAAATGGATTAAATATTTACATGGGTGAACATTCAATAGAAATGATACGAAGAATGAGTCATGTCTGTTGTTTTACTTACTGATCCCTCATCGTTAAAAACGTTTTTGGGGTAACCTACGTTAGTAAGCCTAGTTTTAAAAAATATATATGTAGTGTGAAATAATGTCAATATACAATACACATAAAACCTTACATAAAATGTCAAATTACATTTATGGATAAAACTATGTAATAAAGGGAGGTGGTGTTTCATCAACACTGCTGAGATGCCATGTTAATATGATTGTTTTGTTTTAAAAATTCCCGAAACATTTACATGATAGACAACTGATGATCCCGACAAGAGAAAATTTATACGTACTGTAATAATAACAGAGTAAAGGGGAAACAGGGAACAAACACTTTGGAAGATTACATAATTTGCATTGAAAGATTTTGGGAAATAGGCGACTGAAGTGACGCAAAAAATCCTTGAAAAAAAGTTTTTTAATTTTTAGTTTTTAAAGTTGTAAAGCTTTGTGGACGATATATATATATATATATATATATATATATATATATATATATATATATATATATATATATATATATATATATATATGGTATTGCAGAATTTAGGGGAGTATTAGTGGAATTTTTTTTTTTTTGTTCAATTGAGCCCCTGCCATGTGGAGCTCCTGCATTCCTGGTAGTCTGAGCACGCCAGTGAGTGGGGGTCTTGCACTAGAGTAAGCTACGCGTGGTAAATACTTCGTCGTCTAATTCTAGCCTTCTTAATCGGTGCTGTTATCATGACTGTAATTAATATCATTAATTAATGACCTAAATTTAGAATTTACTTTGAAGGAACGCCAATTCTGAATCAGTGCCAATGAACGTTCATTGAAATTTCGTACATAATTAATGCAGGAGAAAATGGTAACAACCAAACCTCTCGCACATCTTCTTATGGGATGAATTCTCATCATAATGGTGCAAACATAAGTATATGTAACCAAAAGTACGGCCGAATAACCCTTCTGAAATGGCTTACTATTGCAAGTAACACTCACCAATTGCTTTTGGGTGATATCAGCGGCTATGTATGAAATCGTGGTTTATAAATAGTGGATTATGATAATCAGTGCCAAAATGACCATGAATATGTTGAGCAAAGAACGCCAAGTGCCAAGTGCCATATAAAAGGTTTCGAAGATGGAAAACTTTTAAACCAACATTCAACCTGCTGAATAAAGTACCATCATAAAGATCATATCACGAAAATGACCAACTAAAGATACATGTAACAGATGTTATAGGGGCCGGCATTTAAGGAGTTTGTATTCTAGAAATGTTTATACTTGATAAGTAGTTCTTTAACACGTAAATAGAAATAGTTTACTATTTTATCTGTAAGGGAGTTCCAGTATGAAAAGATTCTTGATGTTATAAATCTGTCTCTAATACCATGGTGGTGGTGTATTTGGTATTTGTGTCAGTGCCCTTGGTATGTTGTTATCTTTCTAGCTCTGTTGGCCTATGGAAAATTTCCTTTCGAACCAAATTCAAGTTCTCTTATTCGAAACGATACATCTGCAATGCTCTGCATTCTACTATGTAAGAGAGACCTCCTTTGGACGAGTCGTTCAAGTTTTAAACATTATTCAAGTTTATCATATTATCATTTCCACACTCGGAGAAAAGAAACAGTGGAGATGGGTGGGAGAATCTGATTGAGCAAGTTAGTTCTCTTGTTAGTAGGTATAGAATATATTGTTATAATTGGGAAATGTAAAATATTCAACCAGGCAGAGGCATCAACAGTAATTGAAAACCTGTTGGTGTAAAAGCAAAGATGTTAAGAATATAATGACCTCATGGATTCATCAGTGTCATTAATTTTCCCTTTTTCGAAAGGGTCCTTCCACTTTTCTTTTTACTCTGAATACCTTTTGGCATATTTGAAGTTCGTTTTGTTATTTCACAGGCCTTTAAAATATTTAGTCTATCCCAATTGCATACAATTACAGCGTACCGAGTAGCCCCACTTGCAATGTATCAACCAACCCCAAACCCATTCTTTTACATTCTATTCCGAGGAAGATTTCTTAGATAAGCTGCTTGAAATGTACACTGTTTATTGCCACTTCTCATAGATATACACTATGCTATCATCAACCGCACATTACAACATGAACTGGGTGCTCGTTGGTCCA
This sequence comes from Thysanoteuthis rhombus, assembly GCA_963457665.1. Lineage (NCBI taxonomy): Eukaryota > Metazoa > Mollusca > Cephalopoda > Oegopsida > Thysanoteuthidae > Thysanoteuthis > Thysanoteuthis major. The sequence goes on along the minus strand of OY735219.1, from coordinate 46,520,167 downwards.
AGTGAAACAGCTACTCACAAAACTGAAATAACGTTTTTCATGCAAAACCTTTCGTACAAAACACATATGAGTCAAACTCGATAGAAAAATGGCCGAATTTTTTCTGCTCAAAATTTGGCTGACAGTGGCGCCATCAAACGGTTGAAACAAAAATTAAAGCAAGAGATTCAACCTACCCCTGCACCCAGCTAACCCCAGTTTCCCGTATGTATGCATTTATAATTATGAAACAAGACTATATAGATACGTTGGTAAAAGCGAAATTTCACACTAAACTGAGGAACCGACCTCAGTCAAACACACGAAGAATGTCTTGTGAGATCAGTTCGATAAACATTATTTTTTTCTGTTATTCGTTGGCCAATGCAATAGTGTAGGTATTCAGTAAGAATGATTAATTTATGACACAAGGCTAAAAGTGTGAGGCACCAAGTGAGAGTCAAATTCAGTACAACGTGTGATATTCTGCAAGACTAGATTACCAAACATCATTCCAAAGTGATACAGCCGATCAAGTGAGTGTATATTGTTATTTACCCTTTTCCAATAAACGGAAGAGTGGGTATATTATTATTATATGAGAGCTCAAGCAAGTATGTATAACCACAAACTACCAACTTTCCTTCTCTCTTTATTAGTTGTCTGCAGCTGAAACAAAAGAGAGAGAGAGAGAGAGAGAGAGAGAGAGAGAGAGAGAGAGAGAGAGAGAGAGAGAGAGAAAGAAAGAAAGAAAGAAGAGAGAAAACAAAGTTTAGGTTTGCTTAATCTATCATTTTATCCTACTGTGTTTTTATTCATGTTTTTTAATGTAATTTTTCATGTTTGCTATATATATATATATATATATATATATATATATATATATATATATATATATATATATATAGTGTGTGTGTGTGTGTGAGAGAGACAGACAGACAGATAGACAGAGACAGAGAGACAGAGAGAGGAAGAGGTAACTGTGATTTTTCCCTCATGATGGAAAGTGTCCCTCCACTTTTGAGGAGAAAGAAGTTTTCCTTCACCTCGAACTATAAAATGATGAAAATTCCCTTGACTTTGTCCCCCATCCAGATGAAAAAGTTTCCCATCACTTTTGACTCCTTGAAGAATTACACATAAACAAATAGAATGAGAATATATACGGATATACGTATTGGACGAAAAGTATGGGTTCAGTTTAACATTATTGTTACATAGTGAATAGAACTATCCTTGTAAAACATTTGGGTAAGCTGCGCCAAGGTTTCGGTCTTTTTTATAGTATGACAGATAGACAGACAGACGTTGTCACACATTCCCCTTACATACACACTGTTTTACTGGAATATCAATGTATTTCATATATATATATATATATATATATATATATGTGTGTGTGTGTGTGTATGTGTGCGCGCGCGTGCGTGCGTGTGTCAGGGAAGTACGGACCCAATGTATCATGGAACTTGGCAAATCATTAGGACTTTTTTTTTTTACAAATGCGAATATAAAATATGATGGCAACTACTTCCTTGACTCAAGTCCACACATCTGCGATCAGATTTTGAGAACGCTTTGCCTGTTGTACAGTGTGCAAGTCAAAGGATCCAATCTAAAGCCAAAGGTAATATTCAGAGGTTCTCTTACTTTCATTATTGAGCCACAACTCTTCAGAATTTTCTGATTGTGCCACGTGACGTGGAGTAAAGATTATTTCTTCTACAAACTGCAATCACTGTAATTGCTCTTCAGAGAGATGTAAGGTTATTTTTCTCAATGGTATGTACTGGGTACAGTGAATCGGGAAACAATGGATTACTCCTGGAACTGAGCCACTTCAATTCTTTTTGTGAAAATAGATCAAACCATTTCTTATAGTTCATAAGGAAACTAAGAGAACATTTTGATTTTATTTTTGTATCATTTTTCCTTTGAGATTGAGTGAATGTGATTTTGTATTCTATATTCCCTTTCGTTTGGCTAACCAATTTGAATGTTTGAGAGATTTTCCAGATCACATTTTCTAAGATAGTCTACAAATCAACAAAACTTTGATGAAATGCCGAGTTGGATTCACTCTGGGACTTCTTTGGATCATTCAATCTTATGTTGATCCACGGCCCCCTAGGGGATGATTCATTGTGACATGGCTGTGGTACACTTGATCAGAAATGATTTTTAAAAACAAGTGCGCGCGCGTGTGCACACACACGCACACACACACACACGCACGCATATATATATATATATATATATATATATATATATATATATATAATGTTGAATGTATAGAGTACTTCATGAAATAAACGGACCACATATCGGATATTGGATAAATGATTTGTTCTTTGGTATACACACACACACACACACACACACACATATATATGTAAATATATACACCCACATACATCCTTTTCATGCTCTTTTCTGGCTCAAACGCTTGTATATTCAAATGCATTTATGCTAGAGTGTAATTCTCGGGCTCACTATTGGTAGAAAATAGAGTTGAAAAAGATTTCTGAATGAAATAGACATGGATATACGAAGATGAAGTGAATCCATACATAAATAAAGAGGACCACCGGAAAAAAAGAAAGAAAGGTGACAGCAACCCTTTCCCTTAAAAAAAAAGTTGTTGGCAAAGCTCGGTTCCCTCCCACGCACTTACTGCGCTCTGACGTCAGAAGCGAGTTACGTCGGCAACGAGAGGGCATGGCGCGAAATCTTCCTGGGATCAATGAAAACAACGAGTTCAGAATAAAACGATGCAGTGTTGTCGGGGGGCGGGGCGATGGAGGGTCTGCGGGGGTTTGTTGATGGTTCAATACTTTACGAGATACGGGAAGAGAAGTGAGAGGAAGGCACGGGGGTTTGGCAGGACTTATATAGGGTTACCCCAGCCCAATACACACATCATCCCTCAAATGAATAAATAAACTAGACGAACTCTTAGAAGTAATATAATCTCTTCGAACAATTTATTCTCCGCCCCCGAATTGCTCTCACAATCTTACCATGTTTATTTACTGTGACACAAACTAAAATAAAGAAATTAGCAAAGATGATTAATCATTTTTACTTATTTATCTACATACTTATTTATTTATATGCAGGAATACCTTGAACAGTATGGTTTTATTTAGTGCTGTTTGTTATGTTGTACAATCAAGTAGTTGCTATACAAATTACTGATACTAAAAATAAACTGAAAAAAAAACTCATAAAACTATAATAAGACCTTGACTGCGTGGTTTAAAACAATTCAACCGCACTAATCAAGGTATACCTGTTCTAGTTGATACCCATGATGAAATTCACGGATATATTTGAATTTCTAAGAGATAATTTTTTTTCTCAGGAAAGAAATTAATGCGCAGTATCCAGTTGAAGAATCCATGGTTTCAAATGGTTGGTGGGGGAGATTTTTAGCTGCAACAGTGTTATCTTTAAGAGGAGGAGTCCATTGTTACCGACAAAGAAACGGGAGAAATCGTACTGTTCATCAAGTAAGTCGATTTATCTGAACGAATGGAAACCGAACCCTTAAGAGAAACGTACAAATGGGTAAAAATATTACCTAGTAGGACTCACTCTGGCACAAAACCTAAACATTGCGATACCAAGTAAAAATCTAAATCTGCACATTGGCGAATCTGTTTGGTAAACAATGAGCTACAGTATATATACCCAGGTATATATCTAGCCTAGCTTAGTAGTGTGGTACAAGGTCCAAAATATCAGGGCTCTGGGTGAGAATCCAACACTCTGAACTACCAAACTCATTTGCAAGACTAGCAAGGTAACTGACATGATATGGTAAGTGCTCAAGTATGTACAGAAAGTCACTTAGTATGATACAAGGTAAAAGAAAAACTCAGATCAGCCAATCCAAATTGAACTTGCTACGCCAGCGAATGAGCATGCGACACCAGCTTGTAATTATCGTGCTACGACAGGCCCACAGCTATTTACTAAGCTTAAATTGATATGACACAAGGTTACAGAAGTGAGGCACGAAGGAGAATTGAATAGTCTTCAAGGCGATCTTGCTATCTATCGCTCTATCACTTTGAAAAATATCAGTTTAAGGCAAGGCTTTCATAATATTGAGATCAGAATTTATTGTTCTTGACGTTCTTCTGTCAGACAACAATGCATGTTGAGCGATGTTTATTAACAAGTATTAGTTATTGTCATAACGGTTTGATGTGGATGTCTTTGAGCCCTGTGGTGGTTGAGGCGTTGGACTGAAACTCCAATATACAATTGTCTGTGAGGGTGCAAACCACACTTGTGCTATTTCTTTCCCCTCTTTTTTATACGTAGAACATACAAACGCACAAAAGAAGTGAATGTACAATGACTTCATATTTTAATGAAAATATGAACTTCGGGGTGCTTCCATTAATATTCAAAATCTGGTATTGAGTGAAGACGAATTTTTTTTTTTCGTATAATTCGCATCGACCTCTTTTATAGGACAATTTGCAATATTTGTTTATGATTTATTCAAACAACCGATTTTTTAACATGAAGATACAAAAAATAAAGGTAACTTAAGAGTCGGCTATCGACTTCATTGACATTCAAAGTGTTTTATTCATAACTAACAAGTGTTTGTAAACAGCTGAATACGCTTTCTTAGCTGAGAGATTAAGGTCACACTAATGATGTCTGACTTTATAATTTGGGGGTTTATAGCATTGAGTTCGTAAGCCAGTGGTTGATATGAATATCTTTCGTGCTTTACAAACTAAAAAAGATTTTTAGCACGAGTGTGCTTCGACGCAAACAACGCCTTAACCACTCAACCATTGTGTTCACAGATAATTTCTTCAAGCCATTAATATCAATAGCTTATATGTGTTAATAAACACCGCTGAACAGGCATTGTCTAACAGATGAAGGTCAAGTACACAAAAAATTTGATCTCAATATCGGATAATGGTTCAATGTTGAACAGATGGAAGGCTTCTCGCTACTCAGGTTAACAGTTGATCTTGATGAATACAATCTTTGATTTGGTATGGCTTCTATTTAACGTACTTTAAGATGTTTTAATGTATGCACTTGTAAATAAGGCGCAAGGCTATCGTATATTACAAGGACGTAGAACAATTTATAAATATGAATTTACATATTGAAATAAATGTAAATAAATAAATAAATAAATAAATAAATGCTAATTTGATTATTACAACACCAAGTTAATGTTGATACAACTTACGTATGTGCGTAGAAATTCACATCAATAGATCTATTAGGGGCCATAAACCAAAACTCTTACCAAAACGGTCAAAATAAAAGTCAAATCAGTCTGGCTGGCTTGCTACATATGTATTACGATTTTTATATCTAAAATGCTTTTTGAGTTCTTTTGAACCCCCCTCCCCCAATAGGTTTTGCAATGTAAGTTTAGGCTAAATTGATCCCTTGGTTTGTGTCTGGTTGCACAAATACTGGTTTTGTTTTTTAAATACAGAATTTTTTTTAGTGATCATTGCCTAACAAAAGGCGGGAGAACAGCCGTTTTTTTTCAATTTTTCATTGACCCCTCCCCCTCCACATGGCATTCTCTCAAAAGATGTTGGTCGGGTGACGGTTTTTATTGAGTAACAAACCAGACCTGTGTATATATCTATTAGGTTGATGCAAAAGTTCCCAGGACCATTTTGCATGTACAATCAGTTAACTTTAGAACGTCCTATGGAGGTCTTAGCAAAAAACCTGACCCCAGGGAAATGTGTTCCTCGTGAACTCAAGTAAATAACATTATTCAACGTTTAAATACTCGTTTCTCTTTTCTAACAGAACATAAGAAGTTGTTTTCGACATTTGCAATTAAAAATTGATTTATTACGAAACCCTATTGATCACCGTTGTCCACTAATAGAGTGTTTGTCCCCAGTTCGGTAAGCTGTGGTTCAATCCACGGCTGAGTCACATCAAAGATTTAAAAAATGGCAATGCCTCTCCGCTAAACACAAGGACTGGGATCGAGGAACCTCTCCTTGAGGCTAAAGGGCTACGACGTACACTAGTTTTAATCAGATCATCGATGTTAAATAGTGTCGAGCCTGGTCAGTACCTTGACTATACCCTCAGACTATCACTTGTTTCACTGTGTTCTCTTATGATGCGATACATACTTAGGATGAATAATGATGTCACGAATTTGTGCGAATGAAAATAATCTGTCGAAAAATGCTGGAAACCTTTGCATAAACCTAGCTGGAGAGAGATAGATAGATAGATAGATAGATAGATAGATAGAGAGAGAGAGAGAGAGAGAGAGAGAGAGAGAGAGAGAGAGAGAGAGAGAGAGAGAATCACTTGATTAGATAGCACCACGGATATATGCACATATGTACAAATACATGAATAAATAAATCGATAAAGAGTAGTGATTCTCAAACTGCATGTCGCAACATTATAGTGTGCCGCAATAATTTCTCAGATGTATCGCGTAAATCTTCTCAAATCCTTGAAAATTTATTTGGAGCTTTAAACACTTCTGTATCTGAGTTGCTAATTTAATAGTTTTTTTGAGATCTGCACCTTTTCATCGACAGATGAAACGAAAAAGGGGGACGAGTTGGTATATCAGTATGCTGATATAAAAGTTTCGTTCATTCAATACTGAAATGTTCTTGTCTAATTCATTTCATTTCTATAGTTGGTGTGTCGCATAAATCCAGTATATTCCTTAGTGTGCCATCAAACAATTAAGTTCGAGAACCATTGGTCTAGACACATTTAGTAAGCTTGATTTACGCTCTCACAGAACCACAATAGTCAGTGATTCAATGAGGCTTAAACTCCCCAACGCGTAAATCAATTTTTCACACTGAACCATCACAACCAGCGGAGCGCATCTGTCATCAATGAACAAAACCCTTTTAGAGAATGAATGAAATAATGTTTTCCATATTCGACTTTGATGAATACATAGATAACAAACAATGGGTCCAGGATATTCATCAAAGAGAAGATAATTATTCTCAAGTCGGTCAGGTCGCGTCTTTTCATCAAGATAACTACCATTTGACTGATTTGGACAGAAGATGATAACTTTTTCCCTTCCTGATATTCATCTTGGTACGTAGATTCATAGATTTACTCACGTACACACTCACACACGCCTACACACATACACACACACGTGCACATAGACACTCGCGCCCATAAACGCAACTGAACCAAGAATAGTAGGCTTAAAAAGTTTCATGGCCAAGTCAGTCTCCAGGCGTGAATCTTATTGAACGCGTAAGAACCATTTTGGATTGAGAATTGAAATACTTTTTCAAAAAAATATCTGTTTCGTGTTTTCAATATAGCTTAGTCGGATATCCTTCAATGAAAAAAAGAACACTAATAAATTCAATGCCTGAAAGGGGAAAAACTTTAAAATGTGAATAACAGATTTGGTTATTCATTTAATGGAAAACGTAACACAACCAACATTATTGACAAAAGGCCGCGTTGGAGATGATCAATGGAAAAATTAGAAAAAGGGGCGATTAATGAACAAGCTACTTTTCTCGCCCTTCTTTGGACAGTGAACACTAAAAGGTTGAAAAAATAAATACGCATGGTGAAGTGAGTGACGCTACTCCAGGTAATCGTTTCCTCAAAGTTTAACTTCTATATTGCAAACGGACTGAGTACGTAATGTGATATGTGTAGAAAAGCAAAGATGGCTGAAGCCACAGACAGCGTAAAACCACTACTTGACTTGACTATTCACTTTTGTCACGTCTGTAAATATTTACATTCCCTTATTTAATTTTTAGACAGACCGAATTGCATCATAATGGAAATTAGAAGTTAATTAAGAAAACGGCTAAAAATAACAAAGACATATTAAAGAGAACTAGGGCGGTGTCCGTTCCAAAGGTGCATGTTTGGAAAGGGTCAAACAGACTGCTGTTTGGAGCGGTCTATCATAATTGCCGTGTAAAAAAATTCCGTCTGTCGTACGAAACTAAGACTTGGAAATATTTCGGTTACTTCTCTTTTGTTGCCAATTGAGATATTTTGTATCCAACTTAAGATACTTCTAAACAGAAGTCCCAGGAAATAATTTATGCACTATAAAAATAAAGATCTATTTTTATCTATCTTAATTTTTTAAATCCATTTCTAATGGAGTTCTCAAGAACCACTGATCCAAACAGCTTCAAACGATACTGCACTTCATTGTGTGCTGATTGATCGATGCAGCGAATATAAACTTCGTGCAAAGGCCAGTTGATGAGTAATCGCGAAGCACATACGCACACAGAGATTTTTTTCTCAATTGTAGTGAGATAATATTTGTCAAACTATAGTTAAGGACAAAAGTTTATTTGACTCTAAGGAAATAGCGAGAGAGCCTTTAAAATTGTTGTTTTACTTTCGCTAAGATCGAATGCGAAAAGGAAAGCTATTGGCTATGATGAATGTTTTTTTGTTTGTTTGTTTAATTCTGAAACAAAGTGAGCCGCGCCATTAAGTTTGGTACGGCTTCAGTTGTCTCTGCCGGGGCTCCACGAATCACAAATTTCTATTTCGATCCTGGTTTGCAATACGTGAAATAGACTTTGAGGCAACAAGCACTCGAAGTGGTGTCGCTCACCTCGCACAATGCTATTTTACTCATAGCCAGGAGAGAGATGGATTCATGTCTTTTTGTAATGAACACAAGCTGTTTCATCTAAAGTTTGAACTTGGCATGCATTCTCTGTGCAAACAAACACTAGGTCACCAAGCATCTCCTTTTATTAAATTTGTGCCTAAAAATCTTTCCGTTGTCAAAAATGAAGTTATTTTCAGATTTTCCGCTTTCTTCTTCACAACAATGTTTCCCCGTTTCATTCGTCTTTTTTTTCTTTCTTGCATGTGTCAACACATCTCTATAAGACGCTTGGGATGGAAGTATGGAAAGAAGAAGTGAGATGTTATTGAGAGGTGTGATGGCAATAAGAGGAGTGGCGTCATAAAATGGTGTGACGTCATTAAAATAACATCCCAAATTATTATTTATCAGCTGCTAATAGCATAATACTAGAATATACAAGTTCCACAATTTGAATTTAAAAAAAATAAGAAATGACGAAAAAACGCTAAAATGGTAATTCACGACTTTTATTGAAGGTAATACCGGAGAATATTTCCATATCACATTATTTCACAAGTATGAGATTAAATTGAATAAGAAAGACTGCTTCTCCCTCCTCCTCTTCCTTCTACTACTTCTATCGCGAGTGGTGGACGCATCATTGAACTTATGGTTCTTGTTTTTCTCTCTCTTTCAACCACTCACTTTTTAAGTACTTCTCGCACTTTTGTTTATTGTTTATTTCGTTCTTTCCTTTTTCCCTCAAGCCCGACCCTTTTATCATGTTCTCTTTGGGGGTGCATTTTTGTATCTTCGTTTCTAAAATTGCACGGGATATCTACTAAGTTCAGCTTCGATTACTTCGCTCGGATGGTGCAATGGTAGCCTCACATGCAGAAGGTCCCAAGTTCGATTCCTCGTATGAGCAGAGAGCGTGGAAAAGTCTTCGTTAGAGCAAATTTCCCAGTGCACACAGCAGCTGATAAACTTGGGGTGGAAGTATGAATCATGAACAGGAGTCGCATCCACCCCTATCCAAAAGGATAGTTGTAAAAGAAAAAAAAGGACTTTGGGTTGCCTTCGATAACATTTTATTATTTATTTTAGATTAGTCTAAAGCCAGGCTACAGAAATAGGGCATCCATCCGATCTTGCTTATCATTGCACTAATATAGCCATCATTTAGGTTTTTTGTCGTTACTGAGACGAGCTTCACTTAGTTGCGGGATGCATAGTGAGAATCAAACTCATTAAACTTGCTAGTTTGTATTCCACCTGCTAATCAATGCACCCACGGCAGACGCCTTTGAGTATTCAGAGTTTGTGAGATGGTTTTTGAGTCGAGTATCGTTCAGTCTATCACAGTTGTGGGGAACTCAGTGTGGACCAATCATATCACAAGAGCGAATTGATCTCCTAGACGATTAACCATTACATGTTACCATTTGGAAATTTATTTACTTAAAAACGAATGCATGGATTCTAAGAATTTTAATGTTGTTCTTGCAGCAATGAGAGCTAAAATTTAATATGGAATCACAAATCGGAAGCAAGACACTCAGTCTGTGCTCGTCAAACAAATCTTTTTTTCGTCTTCAATTCGATAACCAGTAGTAAATAAGTGCAAAAAAAAACTCTTTTTGACGCCACAACTGATTAGTGACGTTTAGATCCGTAGAAATTTTGATCTTCCGAAATGGTTATAATTGCAAAGACTAATCCTGATGAGTTAGAAATGGTAATTTGAAGGGAGAACCGAAAGGAAACTTCAGCATCAATTGTTTTGCGTTTTTCCTTTGGTTCTTGTTTTGGTCGGATGTTGATTTTTCCTCTTCATTATTTTATAATTTTTTCTTTCATCGTTTTAACTTGTACGGCGTTACTTTTCACTGCCAGTCATCGAAGCCAATAAGCCATTCCATCAGAAATTTAAGCGATAAAAAGAATAAACTTCTTTCCATTCTCTTGTTTCTTTTCACTTTATCGTAAAAGAAATAAACTTTTTTTCCCTCTCCCTTCACTCTATCGAAAAAAAAAAGATGAATATATTTGTATTCAACATGCAGTAGGACTCACCAATAGATCTACAAGGCTGAAAATTTGAACATTTACTCATTTTCATGTCTTGAACAAATGTTCATTTTTTGTTAGATACCCTCAATTTTTTCTTCGTGGGGGTTCAGTTTGCTATGTAAGTTTATTCTAAATTCGTCTCAATTTTCATCCAACGACTTTTTGAAAATTCTAAAACAATTTTTTTCACGGATGCAGTTTTTCTATGATTGTTCTTTCTATCAACCAATCAGAAGAAATCCAACCAGAAATGGAAACCAGAACATTCCATTCTCAGGCCATTTCTAAAACGTCAACCAAATCCGTAACCAAAAACTGTTAACATAAGTTTCTTCATTTTTTCAAGTTGGCCTGGCTGATTGGATATGTTTGTAAGTATAAAGCTGAAGGACTTGAAAATTCAATCTTTAACACTTTATTATATCAACAAAAAACTTTTGTTGTTTTTTTTGAAAATCCATTCTTGAAAAGGTTTTTAGTGAAGTGGGGGTTCAATTTTAAATGTAAGTTCATGCTAAATTGATCCCAAACTTCATGTCCGACTTTTGAAAATTCAAATTTTTTCTGTGATCACTACCCAAAGAAAGACGGGAGAAATAACTTGTTCATTGATAACCTCTCCTTCCAATTTTTCAGTTGGTTGCCACCAACACGGCATGTTACCAAAAGATATTGGTCCCGTAGCGGTTTCTATTGAGGGACTTATTTTATTGAGTCAGACATGGAATCGCAATGACGGAAATTTACGTCATTCGCAGTCTATGGGTTGATATTAGAAACTGTGGACTGAAACTGTCACCAAAATGTTAAAATAGGTTCTTTCAGTTTTCAAGTTGGTGTGGATGGTTGTCTGACTATGTATGCACCACACATGCAGGTTACATCAATGGAGCTAGAGGGCTGACATTTTCAACATTTACTCATTTTCATGTCCAGTAAAAACTTTTTATTTCCTCACTTCTGAATGGATTTTTAGTAAGGGATTCAATTTGCAATGTAAGTTTATGCCAAAATGCTGCCTTATTTTGTACTCTACAACAATCATATTTTTCAATCAAGAATTTTTTGTGATCACTACCTAACAAAAGGTGAGAAAAATAATTGACAAATCAGATCTGACCCCACCCCCCAAAAAAAACAATTAGAGACGATTAGAAATATGTTGAAATAGTGATCTTCTGAAATGCTTTAGAATGATTCTAAGAGCGAATGTTTTGTTTTTTTTTGTTTTTTTTTCAACTTATGTCTCTTTTTTTTTATTGTTTCGTTTTTTACCGGATGCAATTTTTTCTGTGATTATTTCTTTTTTAACAAATCAGCAGAAATCCATCCAGAAGTAGGAAACCGGAACTCTCTATTTTTTCTGCTGTTCTTGTATTTTCCCCAACAACTGTGGAGAAAAAAATCCTCGGCAACTTGATGTTGCTGTCAATCTTCATTTTGCCTCTCATATACAGAATGAATGCTTCGTTGGCACATTGTGAACAATAATGCTTCCAAATCCCAAACAATCATTTCTTAATTGGAACGGGAAATCGTAGGCGAGATGTCACGTATTATTTCCTCTAGACACAGAATAAAGATGACAGTGACATTGATATCAACAGCAGTAATGGTAAAGTAGGTATATAAATAAGTAAATAAAGAGGTCTGGTTGGTCACTCAATAGAAACCGACTCATGAACAACGTCTTTTCGTTGCATACCGTGTTGGGGTGATCAATAGAAAAATTGAGAATAGGGATGATCAATAAATAAGTTACTTCTCTCACCTTTCGTTGCATCACTAAAATGTCTGAATTTTTTTAAAAAAAAGGCCGCTTAAAGGTGACAATTTTTCAGACAACAGTATCTCACACCAAAAGCAGAATCTTCCGCTGAAACGATTCCAGTAGTTTTCTTTTCCTTTCTCTTCTTCCAACCTTTTCTTTTCATCCTCTTTTCCCCCTTCATCTTTGTTCTTCTTCTTCTGTTATCTTTCTTGCCTCCCTCCTTTCTTCTCTCTCCCCCCTCGCTTACCCTCGCTTTTCTTTCCCTTTCTCCAATCTCCAGGTTCGACTCCTCGCCCCCGTTCTCCAACGCCTCCACGCCCAAACATCTCTCGCCCGAACATCTGGCTTCTTGTAACTTGGCTTTGTTGGTCGTGTTGATTTCTGCTCTTTAAATCTTCAAGACACATCTGTCGGCTGGCTGGCTGGAGTTTACAGAAGATGTTCCTGAAAATAAACACGATGGAAATGCGGTTAAATTGTTTGCCGGATCAGAGAAAGGAAGGGCAATGGCGATGGGGTGCATTTAATCAGTCAGTCATCCTAACTTACTAATAGACACTTGGGTGGAACACATAAACTATAGCACGGTTGGGCTTACCTGAAAGTGACCCAGATGCTCTGCTTAGACAGAACTGCACTTATGCGCCATTGAGTCATTCACGCATGTTATTAAACACGATTACCCACACTCAGCCCCCATATATATATATATATATATATATATATATATATATATATATATATATAGAGAGAGAGAGAGAGAGAGAGAGAGAGAGAGAAGGTGGGAAATACAAAGCGTGCCTCCAAAGTTCGGGAAATGTCTTTCTCCCCACATCTTGAAAAAGAAATAGAATAAATCGACATAATTATGGGAAACGCTGGGTATCATGATAGATGAACAAACAGATCGATCAATCTATCCAATCTATTCTTCAAACTCTGCGATAGTATCTCGTACCCCCTCACACACACACACATAATGCTTCGTGGCTGAGAGAGTTGCATATTTTCCCCTGATATATTTCAATGTGCGAAGCCAGTTGAAAGACAAGATTTCCAATGTTGCCTGTGAAAGCAACACAATCTGATTACCCTCTACTTAAGCCTGTGTCAGAGCAAAACCTGTTAAATTGAACCAACGTAGCCATCAAGTGAAGGAAGAGTTCTATCCTTTTTTTCTCTATTTGCATGTGTTTCATACATTCTTCTATTCCAGCCTGCTTTTTCATTCCTAGTGAGCTTCTTGGGGGATTCCTTGCTGTCTACGATCTGTGGTCCGACAAAGACACCGGTTCTGACCTTTGCCTCCGAGGCTGCACTTGTTTTCCGAGGCATATTTCAGTACCCCATTTCACCCGTAATACAACAGTCAACACTTTTCAAAACGTCTTGAAGTATAATGGTTACGACTAAGAGACCCTTGGAATTGCAGAATTCCTTTCAGTTCCCTAGGAATAGCGGGGACAACTTGGCGCACTGCCCGTGAGAGATTGACTACAATCATTCAAATTCTACGTGAGGATTACCAATGTCACGTTGGAGCCACTAGTTGGACCGTGGAAAGTGTTGATGCATATAGAATTAAGAATGATGGCACAATTAGCCACAGCTCTAGATATGAAGTTTGCGAGCCTCAAGTATCCTTTTTGTGTTCTCTGAAGAAACATAGGTAAATCACAAAATCAATATTCTGATCAAAGAAGGAAATTTTGAAGGGAATAATAGAAAAACGTTTTTTAGAACGTTGAACTGTGTTATCATTATCATCATCATGCTTTTCAGTGTAGCAGAATTATAACTATGATAATGCATCAGCAAAATATTCGGGACCAAATAAGAGATAAAAATCAAACTTTAATGAAATTGAATACGGAAATAATAGTCAGTAAATTTACAAATGAAATATCTTCCAGCAACCCGACTAATCTTTTTGTTGTCTTGACGCTGGTTGTATACGATGAAAAACAAATGACTAATAAAGGGAAGATGGTACTGTCTTCGTGTCGAAATTCGTGAAGGAAATACATGTTCGACTACTTATATAACACATCTCGTATACGTCTACATTTTTACCAGTAACAAGGGGGATAACTATTAAATACTAATTATTGAGTAATCTCTTCAATATTCTTTTCAAATCTGTAAAAGAATCAGTGGACATTCTAATTGAACATAAACTGGAAAATGCAGAGTAATATGATGCTTTTGGATTTGTTAAGAGTGCATTCATTTAAATACTATCGTCGACACCAATTAACTAATTAATTAAAGCAATATAGATTTAATAGGTATTAATTACCTATAGAAGATCTATGTTCAGCTTGTTTTTTCTCATTTCATTTTATCAAGATCTTCGTTGGTGCGTTGCCAGGGAGTGGTCATTATTAGTTAATTTTGCAGAGCATCACTACCGTAGTGAATTGAATGCACGATGGGTGCTCAACACTTGAAATTAGAGTGATGTTTTCCAGTCTTTCGGTGACATTTGAACAATTTAACGCCATGGAGGCTATTAGCTTTTTAATTATTCCAATGTTTTTCATTGTTGGTGTATATACCTACATAGGCTTCCATGTACTATGAATGAGAATTATGGAATCCTTGGGTGGAGGCAAAATATTGTCAAATTGTGGTTCGGATTTTGTGGTTCCTGTGACCAAAACTGGCTGCAAGTGGTTTCGAAACTAACTGCAAGTGGTTTCGAAACCTTGGGAGCTCAAAGACCTTTGAAAACACTGCTTTCGAATATTAACAGAGAGAGAGAGAGAGAGAGAGAAAGAGAGAGATAATGAGAGAGAGAGAGAGAGAGAGTGAAAGAGAGAGATAATGAGAGAGATAAAGAGAGAGAGAGAGAGAGAGAGAGCTATGAAGGAAATATCTGGTAGACTTGGATTTAGTTTGTAGACCAAGTATTGAACTTCAATTGATAGACATTTTTTAACTTTAAAATCAAATTGATTTGAACTATATCACCTTCATTTAAGTTCTAATACATAGTAAGGGTCTGTGTTCAATAATTATGTCTTTTGGTATCTGAGCAATGGATGATGCTGTTTTTTCTTCCACAGGATTTTGGTTTAAAATCGACCCCGAGCATCTTTTGACCGACCCCAGTGGTCTGCTGACTTCAATCTCGAAACTAACCCCTATAGAACATTGATTCATTTGAGGCCAATTAAAAAAATGAGACTCTTGCAGTATTTTTCGATACAGAATTTTATTGTTTGTTTTCTCAAAGAAAGATAAGAAAAAATGAAGAAATTTTGTAAGCAACGTCACATATTGAATGAAGGTGAGACGAGGCTGCGATCTGGCTTAGTTTACCCCCCCCCCCCTCTAGAATATTATAGTCAAGATTTCTGACCATGACGTTAATGAGATGGTTCCCTATTCGGGTATAACACTCGAACAATTCAGCATAAAAAAGCAGCAAGATTAAGCGGAACTCTGGCAAAAATATGAACCACATAAGAATATATACCTGGATGAGTTAACTTATTCGGAAGCTCAAGTCATATCATACAATTACTATGAGGTATATATGGACGAAGCTAAAACTGGTAGAGGACTACGTTTTGTTAGGACATGTGAAAAGTAGCGTAGAGGTTAAAAGCATGTAACACAGAATCAGCAAACGGCACAAGATCGACAGTTTTGAATTCCCAATGAGGAAAACCTGAATCCATTTGTCTCTATTGTTGGGTTAGGTTTGTGTGTGAGCGAGCACTTTGAAAAACCACTCTCACATATGTACCTTACCGGCAGGGCAGCAGGAAAAGTAAAAAGCTGTTACGCTCATTGACAATCTTGTCGGGAGCCAGTCAAATTCAAAATATGGGGTTGAGGATGATTGAAGCCCTCCCAGGTTGAAAGATTGGCGTATAGCCTAACAAAAAAAATATCCTCTCTATGTAGCCATCTGTACGAGAATGCTAATTTTAGTATTTATCTCTCTACACATTTACCATCAAACATATCAGGAAGAAGTGAGAGAATAAGAGATAGAGAGATAGAAAGAGAGAAGGTGGAGAAAGGAGGAGACAGAGCGAAAGGGAAAAGAGAAAGAGCGACGGAGAGTGAAATAGAGAAGAAAGAGATGGGAAAAGAAAGCGAGAGGAGAGATAGAAAGAGGTCGAGGAAAGGGGAGAAGGAAAGAGAGAAAAGTAGAGAGAAGTAAAGAGAGGGGGAGGGAGAGAGAGTGTGTGTGTTTATAGATGTGAAGGAAGGGAGAGAGAGAGTGTGTGTGTGTGTGTGTGTGTGTGAGGAGGATGAGAGAGATTTGATTGTCCCTACTTCATTTCCTTTCTCTCTTTTCCTTCCTTCACTCTTTCTCTACCCGGCCACTCCCACAGACCAATCCACCCAACACAAACACACTTAGATCTGGCAAATATTCACTAATACTTCCTATTTTCCCCCAATCCGTACGTAAAGCCAGGCGTGGAAATACAAAGTTGGACTAAAACCAGACCAAGTAGACATTTTGAAAAGCAACGCCATTTTAAAGTCGTTTAGACGCTTTGAAACCCGGAAACCGGAAGTGAAGCATCTGCGGATTTAGAGCTGTTAAAACCATCAAAGAATCGCGGCAAATGTTTACGTGTCGCCCCGGGTATGGACACGCGCCCGGGAATACAGATTGGAAGCCGGCCGACCCCTCCTCCCCATCTTTTGCTCCCGGACCTCCGATTTTACCATTACGGCTTCCTGTTGGCGATCAGACATTTCAGGAGAGGGGAAAGGAATGCATGTTAATGCTTTACGCACTCACACGCACATGCAAATAAACATATACACAGATAATTAAAAAAAGGTGTGTGCGTTTGTGGGCACATCGGTTGTAAATTCACTCCTGGCGTCGCTAATCGGTATTTGAACTGTGGAAAAATGTGAGACTGTGGACATGGGAGTCCATGCTCCCACCTTTCCAGGGGAATATTTTGGGGGCAGGGGGCAAAAGGATATATTCAGAATTTAACTTTGTCAACACCCTGTTAGCGGCGATAATAATACCATCTTTTCGTATGGATACATTAGGTTGGGATTACATGAAACAGTCGTACAACATCATCTATCATGAACGATAAGGTTCCAACTTTCAAACTCCGTCGCTCAAGGCGAAAAGGCATGATCCAGGGAATGGGGTGAGAAACAGCCTGTTTCCCCCTCCCCAGAGGACGCCTGTGCCGTTGGAGATTCATTGCTACTTGATCTTTGAAGAGATTTTCTTGACTCAACCAATCAAAACTCCTCGTCAATATAGGTTCAGAGAGTGATGGGATCACCATTATTTCACATAAATCAAATACTTTTTATAAACAAAAGAATTCATTTTCTCTTCCCTCTTCTTTCAAACAAATTTTCTCTAGGACAGATACAACCAACTGATTTTCGAATATTGTAGATCGAGAGAAAAAGATCAATAATCATGAGAATAGTAGAAAACCCCACTCAGAAATCAAACATTTCCGGCAATTTTTTTATGTACAGGATGTCCCAAAAGTAAAGCCCAATTTGCCCCAACAATAATACAAGTTCTAAGGGAAGCAACCATCTGATGTAATGGTCAGCACACCAGTACTCCAAAACTAGTAAAATTGAAGACTCTTTTTAATTAATTGGGCGAAATTTGTTACAAAAAGGAAAAAGAAAAGTGGACATTTTAAATGATGCATGTAGAGAAAGGCTATTTATTCAAGAAATCAAACAATCTTTTCAACATGTGTTTTAGTACTGCAGCAACATATATTTCTATTAGTGTTTCTTACCGGTTGTCTTAGGTCTGGCCTCTCAAAAAACTAATTTTTTTAAAGAAAAATAAATATTTATATACGGGAAACCTGAATTCTTTATCCAATTATCACTCGCACACGGAATTTCAATTTTGTTCTAGCACAATGCAGTGAAAGTACGGTTCAAAGTTTTCTTAAAAACAAATAAAAGTCTCTCGATTTTTGAAAAACGTTTTTGTTAGTGCTTAAACAAGAAAATAGTTGAAAAATGAAGAAAAACATTGTAATTTTTTTCATCGTTCAGAAATTATCCATTTTATGTACGCCAGTATGCTAGTTCTAAGGGAGGCAACTGGTTGATGCTTAGTTCAGCCCGCCAGTACGCCAAACATTACTAGGAAGATTAAAAACTCTTGCTGATCAATCGGATGAGCAAGCTACAAGCTAAATGGAAAAAATCTTATCCAATTATTTAGCAACTTACTATTGGGGAATACTGTAAGTAATGGTAGTTGCCTCTTCGTCCTCTACCATTTCGACTTCCAAAAGATTTGAGAGAAACTTTCTACTTTCGGATATCGTGGGAAACCTGAACAGACATTCTCTCAGTAGGAGAAAATAGACTAAATCTACCTTCCTGAGTATGAGGGACCTAAGGTCTTAGAAGTTGTTCACTTATTTGATGAACTATTCGAACTAGTTCATACCATCTATTGTGATACAAATACATTACCAAATTTCCGACACCTGCCTTCAAGAACCATGTTAAATTAACTATTTTACAGGATCAACAAAGGCCACGTTATAATAATTCAAAAGTACATCTCTGACCCATTAATAGCGGGGTGGGGGGGTAACCTGTAAAAAATTACACAAAATTACATCGATTCCCTTCGGTTATGATTGAAATGTTCATTCAGGTGTAGAAGGGAGAAAGGTTGAGAGTTTGAACAAAGGATTCAGTTTCTTCATTAATTAAACAAGGAACCTAATTCGTTTGACCAAATGAAGATGGAATGTCTTAATATCCCCTTTCTGGCTCTTCCCTGGCGGACTCAGCACTTTGGTTCGCTTTTCATACGTTTCGTAATCTTGTCACGTGATTAAATTACGGGTTTTACCTTCATTCGACTACGTGTAACACTGACGTGTCCTTTTATTCACACTACTATGACAGTCTGTTGCCAAGCCACGTTACTATGTTGCACTTTACTATTCCAATCACTACCTTTCAATCAGTAGGCTCCCCAGCTTCAAGTGCAAAGTGCATGCAGTAATTTTCATTCTTTTCTCTTACGAATTTCCATTTTTTTTTCACCACTAGATAGCCCTTATAGCTACTAAAAACTTATAAACAAATCTTCCCAATTATAACCTTAGTAAAATAATTTGCCAGGCGGTAATTAAAAAATAGATTGCCGAGCTGAACTTTAAAATGCTTATATAAAGGATGTTGACAGGTATCAAACATTTTTGGCCGGTAATTAGTTTCTAGTCAAGTGATTACAGTTCGTCAAAGACGCATTCCTGGGCGAAAGTGTAAAGTAAAAAAAATTTTAATTGAAGATTATCGAATGCTTGGCATCCACGACACAGGCTGGACAGTTCACCTGTCGAAACGTAATTTTTGAGACAACAGGGGAGAGGATTCGAGCCTGAACAATTCTTCCGAAATAAAAATTACGATTATATTACAGTTTACATTTACAGTTTAGAAATTGAAACATTATCATTATGACACATTTTTGACGAGTTTTTCTTTCGTCTAATTCCCATTTTTCTTTTTTTTTTTTTTACAACTGCAATGTCTGTATTTTACGACTTTCGGTAAGCAGCTTAGATTGGAAATCAAGAGAGAAGATCGAATGAATTTCAACAAAAAAATATTTTTGTTTTTATTTCCCATCATTGATTTCATCCAATATAAAAAAAATTATAAATTTTTAAGGCAAAGCATCTAGCGTCCCTCAAAAGACAACTCCCAATGGAGTATGGAGAACAGTCACAAAATCCAGGTTGCAAGTGTCAGCTTAGTGATCCTTGCAAGTCTCGAGTCCGGTGAAGACCAGGACTTTATTCTTACAAGTTTTTCTTTATGTTAGTGTGCACCCAATTAGCTGCTGAGTTCAAAAACCTCTTCAAACATCTACACACATCTAGATTCTCTCTCTCTCTCTCTCTCTCTCTCTCTATATATATATATATATATATATATATATATATATATATATATATATACATACATGGCTCTGTCTTCAAACAATGAAAGAACTAGCGCATCTACGTTGTTTCTATCGCAACTATTAGGCAAGATAATCCATTTGGCCAATTGCAAATTATCCATTGCAAGATAGAACAGAGCTGCTGTCAATCATAATAAAACGGAAAATTAGCCGCTGTACTGCAATGATAGATATTTAAGACATTCGCAGTGAATGGCTTGAAACAGCTAGTAGATTGGAAATAAAGAACAACCTTCCGGTAAGGAATATCAGACAACAAATTATCCACATCTCAAAGGATGTGTCTGTTAACTATGAAATCTGTTGCTATTTGGTTTCTCTGGAGATCAAATTGTGCAATACATTGCTAACAATTCTTGTTTCGTGTGGGTGTCATGGTTGGAATTTCACAACAAATTCCGAACGGAACATCAAGGCAATAATGTTACATGAAATATCTTTTGCTGTTTTAACAATGAGTTGCAAGAAGCATTGTAGAGGTCTGCATGGTGTTGTGGAGGTGTGAGATGCGTTATGGAGGTGCGAGGGGCGATGTGGAGGTTTGCAAGGAGTTGTGGAGGTATCTTGGGCGCTGTGGAGGTGCAAGGGGCGTTGTAGATGTCCACAAGGTGTTGTGAAGGGACGAGAAGCGTTGCATAGTTGTGAAAGACGTAGTGGGGTGCAAGAAGCGTTGGGAAGGTATTAACTGCGTTGGAAAGAGCGAAAGGTGAAACAGTTAAGAGCTTGGATAATTAATTCAATCTTCGGTCTAAGCTATTTACGCTCAATTCTCACTAATACCCTTGGGAAAAGCAATCCATCTGTTCCCTCACCCAGGATATGGGTGGAATAGAAGAACAGACTGGGCATTCTAGTGTAGGGAAGGCAATTCGTTTGGTTCCAAATCATGAAGTGGGGTCTTTTAATGGCAATAGGGTATCAATCTTGACTTCCGGTAGTTCCTACAGCCAGGCTGATGTCAAACGTATCGAACTCTGCTTTCATTTGGACCACATCAGCGAGGCCAGGGGGGGTCTGTCAACTGGGCACCCCAGTATCTTCATTCACTTCATCTAGACTTCCCCCCTCTCTCTCTATGCATGAGTGCCCTAGCGTGATGTAATGGTGAGTGATCTTGTATGATAGACCATTATTGCTGTGGAAAGAGACTAGATGAAAGATAACTCTGATTAAAAACCAAGGAGACGAGCCCCGTTAGGGCGGTTGAGTACCAACTTTGTAGTGAGTCTCTCACTTGGAGTTCCACATTTGTTCATTTGTACCAGACTATGCTCAGCTTGGTAAATGTCAATAATCGTTCAACAACTGTTCGTTAAAACTGATTCTTTTATAGGTTAAACTTAAGATTTTAGAAAAATTAGTAATGTAGATCTTGTTGGGAATTACTGTTATTCAAAACAAAATAAAAGAAAGACTCTTGTAAACTATTTGTATGATGAGTAAGACATTCCCCAAATTGAACATTTCATTCATTTGTATTCAAAAATTGACCCCGATTTTCAAGACAAACATTTTCTTGTTTTACTTGACACGAGTGCTTTGACTCGTAAATCTTTATCGCCTGTAATCTTAGAGTCTCAAGTCTCACCATTTAAAACTTCTAAAGTCTCAAGTCTTACTTTAAAAATAGATTCGTTTCAACTAACAGTTGTTGAACACTTCGTATATACGAATATACACCCAAAAACTGGCGTTAGAATACTCATTCCCAGTCACTACTTTGGAAAGAAACTTGTTCCCTCAGATCGTAGCACACATTCAAACGATCGCTTTTTCAATCCTTTCTGAGCAAACGATGCACAAAATTTGCGGAAAAAAAGTTTCACTTTCAAATCTTCCGTTAACATTCGCTGGCATTAACCCAAAGATAGACCAGTCATCTTGAATATCTCATCAATGGTCCGATGACGATCTTCAGTGATTGCATGGCAAACCTCTTCAAGGTTTCTGTCATTCATGCATTCTGATTGCGGATACGACCCGTTCACATGTATTTTACCAAAAGCTTTTTCCTTGAAAGCTTCTCAAAGCATGCCAGCAGTTTGAGCCCCAGTCACACCTTTTTGATCAGCCATCGCGGAAAGGGTGAAACAGGCTTACAAACATCAGAGAAAAGGATGCAGAAAACTAATCAGTCGTTCCACAACCACGGCACCTGACAGACTGCTCAGGATATTGTCGACACGTGACACATAGTGGAGCAGTATGCATCTATATTCAGTTCACACGCCACATTATAATTCCGTTTTCTGATACCCTTCGTGTTATATATATATATATATATATATATATATATATATATATATATATATATATATATATATATATATATATATACTGGGGGTAAATATTCTGTTACACCAGTCTTTTAAAGGGATAGTGGCTATCTATCACCATTCGGATCGTGGTATTTCCATTGGTGCTGATAGCAAAAACGCACTTCCTTTAGCCACACACACAGAGACAGGCACAGACACACAAACATATAAATGGACTACATTAGCGGGGACGAGAGAGAGTTCTGTCGACTCGGCATCCCAGGATCTTCATTCGTTCCACCTACCCCACTCTCTCCCATTTTCCCTTCTTTATATATATATATATATATATATATATATATGTATATATATATTACATTTCCGGTCCTGGAACGACATATGGACGAAGACGTGTTTAAACTTTCTGACAGTTCTTGTCAAAATATGTTCCAGGCCGATTCGGCTCGCCAAGTTTCGCATCTTTTCCCGTTGGAGGCGAAAAGGCGACTTAATTAGGTCCGGGCTTGCTTCGTCGATACCATATCACCCTTTTCCCATCCTGGCACCCAGGAAGAGATTCGACAACACAGGTGGAGACTGGGCACGCTAACGTTTGCCAGAAAAAAAAAAAAATTAGCTTAGGCCGGAAGTTAAGGTTACCATTTCCGGAACGGAAAGACGGATCGTATTGAAAAGTAGAGGCTGCGAATGTTAAGTAAATAACTGTGGACATTGCGGGATTTCGCAGAACATGAGTGGGTTAACCGCACTGGCAAGATTAGGTTCAGCGGCGAAGATGGATAACGGTGAGCCACCTGGTGGGGATGAGAAGTTTATCCAAATCTTGGTAATGATAGGCGTGGCTATAAAATAGCTCACGAAAAACATGATGATTTTACAACACGCCCCGAAAATTTCACCTTGAAAAACTATATCCAATGTAGAGGTTATACACTACCTTTTTTAGACCAAAGAAAGATTTGAAAGATTATCTTGAAATCCTTGTATACAAAAGGATTGTTTTAGAAAGTAAAATGATGTTGTCGCTTCTCACACACTATAACTTTACCCACAAAATATGTTTTTTCGGTTGCCATTGTTTTGGGAACACATTTGTATTCGCTCCTTCCTTTTATGGTGAACTCATATTAAAATCATTCATTTTTGACGAATGTTTTCAAAGCAGACCGAAAATTAAGAATAAGCTCTAAATTATTCTTGAATTTGCGTCCTTTTTACCTTAAGCTTGTCTATATACCGTAATTTCTCTACCGACTGAGCTACTAGAGCTATTAAAGCTGACAAAAAGTCATATCTACCCTTTAAAACGCATCCTTAATTTTTCACCGATTGCTTGGCGCCATATTTGTGTTTGTTTTCACGTATACCAGTTGTAGGAGTGATATTGTCCTGATGTATTTTTTTATCGGATGAGGCATTGACAACGATTACTAATTTTTGACTGCAAGTTGAAAGAGAATATTTGCAAAAAATATATTAAACCTGATATTCTTCAGTATATCTCTGAATTTTTGAGATGAGGTATTATTATTATTCGGACTATCCTCATCGTGGTTGTTTTTCATACAACGTTCCGACTGTTGTACTCTACAGCCTTCATCAGGTATCATCTGTAGGTGTGGGGAAGTAACGAATCGAATCCTTTATTCAATCGACAGGGGTATATTGACCATACTCCCCTCTTAGAATTAGTAGTATTATTATTGGGATTGAACCTAGAACCTTCAGATTACTTGCAGTAATTTGCCTGATTCTGTAACCACTACGCTATGTGTCCATCTGATCGAAAAATAAAAAAGGATAAAATCTCTTTAACAAATCTGGTATTGTGCTGCTGGTTGCATTTTGAAAAGATTTATTTAAATAATTCATGCTTCGTATTTTTTCTTGATGCATCATATCTTTGAAAATTAAGTGGATTGACGTCTGGGAATTACGGTACCACAGCCCTCAATCAAGGACCCTGGGAACCACTGATCCAACTATCGATGTACGCAGTTTTAATTTATTCTATGTATGAACACTTGGGTACCATCATACTCATGCAAAGCAGAAAAACAATAATTCTACTAATTCTAATTATATTTGATGAAT
This sequence comes from Thysanoteuthis rhombus, assembly GCA_963457665.1. NCBI lineage: Eukaryota > Metazoa > Mollusca > Cephalopoda > Oegopsida > Thysanoteuthidae > Thysanoteuthis > Thysanoteuthis major. The sequence continues at coordinate 46,495,391 of OY735219.1, read as the reverse complement.
TTAGCTGAAGAAGGTACCTAAATGCCTTGAAAACCAGCTTCAGGTCTTATCTTCAAACTAAACCTTAACATCAACCATTGACAAACCTGATATTATCTAAACTGTCAAGGAAAACTCTTTTTCACCAATTCTTTAGTTTCTGCAAAGAAGTGGGTGTTTATTTGCGAAAAAGATTGATTTGGAAAATTCGACACAAATTCAGGTTTAAAATGCAGGCTCATACGTGTATGCATGGGTCACGGCAAAAATAGCCCTCTAAGTACTTACTTTTTCCCACGTTCCAAACAGCGGAGTTTAACCCTGAATCCACCCCTCTAGTTCCAATGGGGATTTGCAGCCTGGAGTAGCGGCTCTCCTAGAATAAAATGTAGGGGATATAAATTTTTGGCCACAGATGACCAATGCACGAAAAGGGTGTCTACAAAGAAGTGATATATGACATTGAAAAGTAATGCAATTCATGTTATATGAATAAACTGTTCATGGAATTCATTGGTTGGGTTTATTAAGCAAATTTATCAAAGTATTCCAAAATACCTCTTCCCATTGATCCTCACAACAATTTTTGTGAACATTTGTAAATTTCTGTTTGTTCCCCCCCGCCTTTCTTTTTCCTGTTACTAATTCATTAGGTCTATTTCTAATCATGCATTTTCGAACTTATTTTAGTTTTGCAAGGTCAAATTGATATTTCCCTGAACCTCTGCTCTGCACGGACAACAGCTGGAACTTTCCTAAACAAACTGCCCGCATGTTTTTGGAAGCAATCCATAGATATGTCCCACCACTATTCTTTTAAACTTATTGGATCATCTGGACCAAAACTCCTACGGATACCCTCTGTTCTAGTTTTGATCCATATGACCTCATAATGCCTATATAGCAGAAGTAATTCAGGTTTTAATATAGCTTGGGTGTGGTCGATGACTGACGACGGACGTTGAAATGTTGATCTGAGTAGGTTGAAGGTCATGTCGAGGACATCGTCCAACCTCAATCGGTCATGCCACGCGAACTCTTGCTTTAGAGGCTAAGGTCGGTCACATCTATGTCACACCTCACCAAATACTTTATCACACATCTGCTTATATCTGAAGGCCTGAATGACGTGGAAAACCCTCACAAATCTTCGTTCGTGAAGCCAAGCCATGAATCTAGGTTACGGACCTGTGACTGACAAATGACTTTCAGGTTTCTGCCAGCTGCTTTTTTTCTCTAAATGCTATCTCATTCTCTAAGCAATGTGTCCAGAGTCAATGCTGAAAGGTAAAGCTATTCCCTATTATAGGAAGCTGGGACGATAGAATGAATGAGAATCTCTGCTTTCAAAAGTCTATGATACCGTCAATTCTGACAATATCGTCAACGCCACTGGCTGGAATGCATCTCAAACTCTGCTTTATTGCTGAAGACTGAAACATGTTTTTGTTTGAATAAGGTGGTAATCATATGTTCAATGCAGGCATTTAAGACATACAACTACCAACTTCATCTAGACGCCTAACTTGTCAGCTATCAGACCAAAGTGTCATGAGAACATAAATACACACGTGCCTTTGGAAATCCCCATGCATTATATAATAGTACATAACACTCATATATTTTCAAGATCCAAGATACGATTTTGAGGCTCTGGTTATTTATAGCTGAACCCAACACTGAATAAATTCTTCTTCGGCAAAAACTGAGAGTTATTAGTGTATTTTGCAATTGAGACCAATCTCAATAAAAATTCACTTTTTCCCTCCATTTGCATCCACACACTAAGCCATATCCAAAGTGATTTTTGAGAACTATTACAGACTATGAATTCAAACATACGTTTTCTTGAGCAGAAACAAGAAAAAAATTATGAAAATTTAACAAAATGTTCCTTTTTTTTTGTCGTATTTAACCAGACATTTATCAATGAAGTACCCCCAAGAATACAATATTCATATATACATTCAAACACTCACACATACATACACACACACATACACACACACACACACACACACACACACACACACATATATATATATATATATATATATATATATATATATATATATATATATATATATATGATTGTATTTAGAAATGGATGTATGTGATATGACAGAATGATTGTAAATTGCGTTATACCATATAGAAACTCTTATTTGAAATGATCTCCCATTAGGAGACATACATCAACAATCGGCGATAGAACAAAATATATTGCCAATTGCTGATTGGTGCGTAAGGCACGAAATGTTAACTTTCATCGGCTATATATCCTTGTGATTCTCATTTTTTATTTGTACACAAATAGCTCTGTTAGATGTTTAAATATTGAGGACTGTGATTAAACATTTACCACAGATAAAATCTGTTTTCTCTTTCTTTCTTCTAGTTTTCTTGCAAATTGAAGATATATATATATATATATATATATATATATATATATATATATATATATATATATATATATATATATATGAAAAAGCGTTCGGAGGGAGTGCATATGACTATACTTATTAAAGCTAATATGTTCTAAAAACAAGTATACACGTGTCCATACATCTGTTTATAGCGCCTTTGCGTGGCATATGCAGCTGCGCTGGGGCATCTTGTACATATTTTTTGCTTGAAATCTAGAAAGTAAAAGGGTTGAACTTTGGGTGGGGCAAAGGACTAAAGGTACACGGCAGATACCGGACGTGTGGTACTGTATGTTTTTGAAACGTTTTTTTTTCTTTATTGATTTTTATTTTTTATTTTTTAAGGGTGAAGTGAGGACAGGGTAGGGTGGGTAAGGTAATACGGAAAGAGGATATGTTGAGAGGCGTTGGGATATCAGTCATTTCCGTTGCCGGGCTTTTACAACCCCATCACCACCTTCATTACATATACATATGTACACAAGCACAGACACACTCACATATATATATATACACACACATATATGATATACATGCATATATAATTGGGGGGGGGTCGAGGGGGGGGGGGCAACACGTCCGGTCGCGTGGTGGTAGGTACAAAGTAGAGAATAATTAACAAAAATGAAAAAAAATATTCAGAAGAAACATTAAAACAATTTTGAGGAAAAAATGCCAGGGAATATCGGGAAAAATGTAGCATGTTTGACGCATGTTTTCAACGCACACACAAACATACACACTTGTGTGTGTGTGTGTATATATATATATATATATATATATATATATAAATTGATAGATAGATAGATAGATAGATAGATAGGTAGATAGGAGTGTTCATTGCTATAAATATAACACACACTCTCTCTCACACACATATGTAAACTGAAATACCTAAAAATGAAGTACACTGGGTGGTCTCGCTTTGCACCACTCGTAGAAATGGACTTAGCCTGGATGACGTATGTCTGACGTAATAAGTAAAGAGGTAGTGTAGCTGTGCCAGTGTAGGTGTGGCAGCCTTTAGACGTGGACAGGACATTGTTTGATCACAGAATGATTTGGGGGTCTAAAGAGATGTTGCCCTCTATCTCTGAGGTGGCAACTGTTGTAGGTTGTTCCTGATGTAACAGGGCCAAATCAACCTCCCAACCCCATCCCTGCCTTTAACCCCTGAGGTAAGAGTAGCTTAGCTTGTTTTATATCCCAGGATATATTATGGTCTAATCCAGTTTGAAAGTTTAAGAAGGTTAGGTTATTTCAAACCCACGTAAGCCAGATTATACCACTTTTTTTCCAGAAATACATCTCAACGTTTCATTACGCACCTAACACTCAACAATCAAGGACTTTGTATTAAATCTTACTTCATGATAACACAACTTTATAAAATACACAATTTAAATCATGTTCACACATTCATATAAAGGCACACACACACATAAGGATACATATATACACGTATATACAAATATACACCTATACACATGCGTATAGAAATACGCATACATACATACTCAAACGCAATTAAAAAAATGCACACATATACAAACATGCACGTACACTGACACACACGTACATATATATATATATATATATATATATATATATATATACTCACATACGCATATACACAAACATATACAGACATACACATACATACATGTATACAAATGCATTAATATATGCACATATACAAAAGAGTATGCTTGAGTATTTTTGTATGCATTTGTACATGTATGTGTACTTGTGTATGCATGTATGCGTACATATATACATATGTATATGTTTGCCTAATACAGACATGTATGTGCATATATGTGTGTATGTGATAATCATGATGACAGTTTATAAGAAATTAATTGTTCGGTACCAATTTTATTCGGTAGCAAACAAGCGCCCTTGGATCGTGGAAATAGATATGGAAATGAAAGAATCACCGAGTAAAATCGGTACCCAGCAATTAATTCCTTATAAATTGTCTGTAGAATTATCATATTCTGTCAGATATAAATTGTGTATTTACTCATACTTCATATGTGTACATATATACATGCATGCGTTCATGCAGATGTATGTGCGTATGTGTGTATGTGTATGAGTGTACGTTTGTTTATGTGCTAATGTCTATCCGTGTGCGAATTTATGTGTAAGTGTGTATGTATGAGTCAGTATGTGTATGTATGTGCATGGGTGTATACGTATGTATATAAGTATATGCGTATGACTGTGTGTATGCATATTTTCATTTTATATCTGTTGATAAATCATTGTCAATAAATTGTAACTGTAGGTAAATTGTTTTAGGTGATTTGTTTCTGTAGATGGATAATTGTCAATAAATGGTAACTGGAGATAAATTGTTGTAAATGAATAGTTGTGGACAATTCGCCGGACACCTTGAAACTCCAAAACGGACCCAGCTTTGAAATTCAAACTTATTTATTAGAAAGACAAAGGAGTATAATTTGACCTGGGATGGGATGGTGTATGAAACAACGAAGCCTGTTTTATGCCCTGGGTTATAAACTAAACTTGCCTCAAAATAAATCAAGGACATAAAACAGGCGAGCCCAGTTCAAACCCGGGTATTATTTGGGCATTTACGGCCCCTCTGCAGGGTACTGTGCAAGTTGGCAGTGGCTCTATTATGGTGGGAGTGTATTCTGTTGGAGTTCACAAAGACCCCTAGAGATACTGGAGCCTGTCTTAATAAACGTGATACATATATATCTTCTTAAAGACCATTTGCGCCCATTTATTCTGATGATGTTACCCGGTCGAGAAAGATCGCTTCTGCAAAATAACACAAACCTGCATCGTGTGCAGGGATCCGAAACTAGTTCCAGGAACGCTTTGCTGACTTCCGGTTACCCAACAAAATTAAAAGCATTGGGGGGGGGGGCTTCTTTCATTCGTTCCCATCCGATGAAAATTGTCATAACTGATGGAAATCGATATGTTCATTTTGTTAGCCCCATTCCTCATTTATGGGGCTAAAAGTTAGTGTTGAGCGTTGTGTTATTGTTTTCGCGGTTGGGACTAACGATAAAGACACAGTATTTGGGTATTTTCAGCGAGATAAATGCAATTCAATCTTCTTTTTTTTTTTTTTTTTTTTGGCTTCCATTCTTTTTGAAATTATGGACGTTAGTTTTTGGTGGAATTTATTTCAAAGACAAGTTCCAACTAATTTCTCTAATAAATCAACTTTTGTTGTAACTGTAGCAATAACTGTGTACAAGTGATAACTCTTGTGTTTTCAATTTGCTTGCCGTATTTTTTGTTTGCGTACCGTATACTTCAATTTGCTTGCTGTATATTTTATTACGAGATATATTTTAAAGGGGGCGCTGTAGTGAATCAGCGTTAAGCGGGGTAGCGCTAAGGGGTGTATTACTGTATTCATGACACGAACTGCTGTAGATGTGACCCTACGTAAACTGCACATATGCACGGATGTTTTCTTTTGCTCGCTCTCTATCTATTGGCCTTTTAACCCCCCACCTCCACCCACCCGATGTTCTTTTACGGCTTTCATTCTTCCGTTCGTCAGTTTTGTTTGTTTTTTCAGTTCGTTTAATGCCAAACAGATGCACAATAGACAATCTTTCATCCATTCATTTAAATTCCTACCTTCTTCGTCGGATGATACAAGCGCATCACCTCATATATACAGGGTGTGTTCATTCATGATTGTATAGCTCAGGCTTTCTCAAACTGAATTTTGCATCATATTATTTCGAGTTCCGTGACTGATTTTGAGAAATGAGCAGTTCTTAGTTTCGAATGAAATATTATGTGATATTGATGTAAAAAATCAAAATGCGCCCGCTGTTCCAGACTTTTGGGTTCGAGATTGTTTTCACTTAGTCTCAGGTGTTCCAAGATTTCAAAAGGTTTGAAGAACCCTTGCATAGCTTTTCCGTTTGTTTCTCGAGCTATTGTGCGATTCACCCAAGAGCGAATGAAATTATTTTGAGAGGGAAAGAAAGTAAGGGCTTAATGGATTGTGAATAAAACATGATAGTCAAATTACTTGATTTACTCAATTATATACATTCTTCCATCATCAGAAAAGTAATTATTTTCGACATATACAATGAGGAAACATTATTTCAAAAAATCTTATTCCAAGTTCTAATTTTCAAAAATCAAATGTCAACGCTGTAGGAGATAAACTAGGGCACGAATTTTCTTCTATACATTTTGAGGAGTAAATATCTAAATTTTCATCCCTCTAGCCCCATTGGTGGGGTATGTATGCTTGATTCATACATCCAGCTACGAAAACTGACTTGGAAACTAAATTGTTGATGACAGTTTTTGTGGCAGTTCTGATTGACAATTTCTAATTAAGAGGGAAAGAAAGAAAGAATGGAGACTATAAAGGACAAGCAGGTGATCATGAGGTAGAGAGAAAGAAAGGACGAAGAAAGAAGGGGGACCGAAAGAAGAAAAAAGAAGAGAAGGAAAGTAAATGAAAGAAGAGAGAAAGAAAGTAGATAGAAAAAAGAGGAACAAAAAGTGGAAAAGTAGAAGTAGAAGAAAGAAGAGAGAAAGTAAATAGAGGGAAAATGGGAGAGAGAAGTAGAGGAAAGAAAAGAGAAAGAAAGTAAGAAGAGAAAAGAGTGATAGAAAGTAGAAAAATAGACGGGAAGAAAGTAGGAATAGGAGGGAAAGACAGTAGAGAAAAGAAAAAAGAAAAAGAAAGGAAGTAAAGAAAAGAAAAGAGGAGGGAAGTAGAGAAAAAAGAGGGAAAGAATGTAGATGGAGGAAGTACAAAAAGTTGAAAGGAAGAAAGTATCGGAAAGAAGAGAAAAAGAAAACAGAGAAAAGAAGAGAGGCAAAAAGTGCAGCAAAAGAAAGCACGAAAAGTGAAGAAGAAGAAAGTGGAAAAAGAGAAGAAGAGAGAAAGAAACAAGGGAAATAAAGGTAAGAAGAAAGGAGAGAAAAGAAGAGAAGGAAAGTTGTATATTACTCAAATATCAAAGAAATAAGACGGAAAAGAAGGGGGAAATGAAATGGAGGTTGATGTTTCATGAGAGTTCCACATCCAATACAAAAAAGAGAAACAAAAAAAACGAAGGTAAAAAAGGAAGTAAGCAAGAAAGAAAGATTTCAGTTTATAATGTATGACTTACAGGTAATTAGAGTGGAGGAAAGGTAAGTAGAAAAACAAAGAGAGGGAAAATTTTTCAGAAAACAGACGCCAAAAGAATAAAGAAAAAGAAAAAGAGAAAAAACAAAGAAAGAAAGCTGACAGGCTTGCAGAAAAAAACAAAACAAAACAAAAAAAACGAAAGAGACAAGTAAAAAGAAAGAGAGAAAGAAAGAAAGAAAGAAAAAAAAAGAAAGCAGACAGGCTTGTCAGAAGAAAAAACAAAAGAAAAAAGTTAAGAAGGAACGAAAGGAAACAGACACGCTTGACGAAAAATGAAAGAAAGGAGGAAAAATAAAGATAGAAAAAATAAATAAGGAATAAAAGAAAGAAAGACAGACAGAAAGGAAGAAAGCTGACAAGCTTGACGGAAAAGAAGGGAAAAAAGGAAAGAAAGAAGGTCTATGAAAATTCAAAAACAAAAGAAAGAAAGGAAGAAAAAAAAAGTAGGCTTGACGAAAAACAAAAGCTTCCTGGGGTTGTTTTGACTTTTTTCCTTTGAAAGATATGAATCTTTTCGAGTAGATTCACTTACAACAGGAAGTTAGATTAAGAGGGAAGGGAAGAGGGTGGTTAAAGTTTGCTAACAAAAATGTTTGTTTAAAAAAAGTGAGAAAAGTGAAAAAAAAAAAAAAGATGACATGTCAACAAAGCAAACAGAGAACAAATACACCAGGGCTGTGTCTGCCGTTGATGTTGAAGGAGATATTTCCTTGTTTTCTAAACACTCTCCTATTTGGATTGGACAAGTCCATTGACAACGGGGACCATCATTTTTTGTGCAGTGTTTCTAAACATGGTCTGCACCCCAATGGCGCGTGAGGCAATTTTGGCGGTTGCGAGAAGGGGGGGGGGGGTTTAAACAAACATTTTTCTCGTTATGTTGTTGATTTAAATTAGTTTATACAACTATTGCCACGAGGGCAGTAGTAATGCTTTCAAATGATTACCCTGTGGTCATGCACGTTTTCCAAGGCACCTCAGCAATATTTCAGGGTATATTTCAACAATATTTCAGGATACCACAAAGCTTTGTTCGTTTTCCGTCAGGATCCGAGAGTGTTGGATCAATACAGAATTAGTCTCTGTTCGGTCTTGGATCCTCTTTATAGATTTCCTCTTCCCCGTTCATGTAAATCAGAGTCCAACCAGACTGAAGAGACAACAAAACCCCAGCAACCGTTTTCAGTTGGAAAAGGCTATATTAGTCAGTTCTGTAAATGGTTCTGTTAGTAAATATCTCGATACAGACTTTTCATTTTGACAACGGGTG
>OY735219.1:46461552-46481552 GCA_963457665.1 Thysanoteuthis rhombus | reverse complement strand
AGCTTCTCAAAATTGTTAAAGTACAACAAAATAAAATTGAAACGGCCATTTTCTAGTTATCCATATTATAGTTCATTAGTGGAAGATATCAGAGGAGATTGTGCAAGATTGGAAATACACAAATGTTCAAAAACTGGAACAATATTGCTATGAAGAATGGGATTAAATTGAGAAGATCAAAATCTGCCCACTTATGCTAAAAGACTGGAAACTGCAAGATTTGCCATTGGTTGAACACCAATTATCACTTCCAGATGTGCAAAAACTTTTATCTTGGTATATCTTTATAAAATATAGAATATCTTTATTTTTTCATAAGATTTTGATTTAAATATACTTTTAATCCTTATTTATATTTCTTATTACACGAAAACTCTTCAATTCAGTGTAAATAATAAATTAAATCGATTCTTTGGTGAAATTGACTTATCATTTCCCCCAAATACTTAAAATGCGAATTTCTTGAGGATAAGCGTAAATTCATGACCAGAACTATATATATATACACACACATATATATATATATATATATATATATATATATATATATGTATATATATATATATATATATATATATATATATGATAATTGTAGAGACATTTTATAAGGAAACATATTTCGCCCAGTACCGGTTAACACCGATGTCGTACCACGCAAATGTATGAAGAAAATGAACGGTGCCGGACGAAATGTTTCCGAATAAAATGTCTCGACAACTATCACATTCAATCGGACGTAAACTGTCAAATCTAATTTCACACACACACACACATACACACACACACACACACGAACTATTTCGCTGAAGTAAGGACGTAATTAAGGTATACTCCACGAGGAACAAACTCATCACAGTAATAATAGTCTACGAGCCTAGGCTAAGTGAAATTGACCTCAGGGGTCATTTAGAGTTACAAAAGGGTCATTTGTGGACATTCTGAGCCATCAAAGCAATTTCAAGCATTATATTGAAATTGCAAATGGTAGGGCAGATAAACTCAATCTTGCAAGGAAGGCCACAGAAGAGAAAAATGCGAGAGAGTAGAATGCAGTGGTATTAAACTGCTTTCACGTGGGTGGAAGGATTGGTTGTGTGCCGAGCATAGTCACTTCAGGCAACTCCCTGGAGTTTTTTTCAGATAATTCAGTACTTCAGATTTCCACCCGACGTATACAAAAACAATGGGTATTTTACTATTGTTAATTTTTGAATGGTATTTCTCTTATATCATTTCAGGTGAATTTTATCTCAACTCCAAAATCATCATTCTACAATCGCTGAGTTAGCAGTGGAGATTGGAAACAAATTTACTAGTCAATGGGCTATAACAGTGAGAAACTGCTTTAAGTGATCCGTGGAAATCGTTTTTTGACTGTCAATGGAGTTTTCGATTTCTACGGGTCACCGAATGCAGTTTCGCAAAGAGACCGTCGTCCGTTGGAGAAAAAACCGCACTACAAACATATCTATTCTAGCGCATGCAGCTGAAAAATTGACAAACGCAGCGCAGCGAATTTTTTTAATACAAAAAATCAAATTCATTGCTCCACAACATGACAGTATCATTGGAGAGCTGATCTGAACGTTCGGCAAAATCCAAATTACGGCGTCAAAATATTACATTAAGACGAGATATATGCTAGACAACCAACAACATAGAATCCCAGCAACAGGTTCTACTGACTCGATAGACAAATGAACAACTCTGAAAATCTCCAGGGTATAAATCCTGAGTGAGGCGTATGGAGATCCTGGGAAGCCAAGTTGAGAGAAGTACCCTCTCGGCCTCGTTGATGTAGTCCACTCGATACAATTGACAACAGTTGCCGGAGCTGCTCTAAGATGTCTAAGTTGGACTCCAACCAACTTAAGAGGACTCTATTCACTGGTTTGGAATTAGAGTTGACCTTCTCCTAGACTCGTTGCCTTCCCAAGCCTAAAGAGACCAGGCGGTCTTGATGACCGATTCCTTTTGATACAGCTTGGCTACATTTGAAACAGAATCATTTAGCTCTCCTGTTTTTCAATTATATGTTGACCGTAGAAATACTTTCAGTCAGTTTGCATAACTGACTTTCTCTACATCGAGGGCGACTTTCTGACATGGGTGTCCGGAAAATGTCGATTGAGTAGGCAATGACTACTTAGTGCGTTCTGTGAGAATCGGGTCAGTGGCAATTATAGGCAAAATCCTCTGGAGACAGAAAATAATCGAGTTTATAAGAAAATAAAAATTGGAATTATATACCTCGAATAAATAAATCACCGTAGCCTGCGCGTTTACAAGAACTTATTATCTAAATTATATAAAAAAATAGATCTTTCATCTAAATTTATCGAAAGCAAATGCCAGCACAAGATCTGTGCATTGTTGGTCCAAAATGACTTTAGAGATAAAAAGAAAAAAAAAACATTAAAAAAAGGGAAACTTTTTTAGATGAGGCTTAGTGGTATATTCAAGCGAATTTCCATGGTTGTAACGCCTAGAATGTGACCAGGAGCAACCGAAGAGACACACAGACACTCAGACGAGCAAAGAGAGAAGAATCTATGGCAGGTTGGTCGGGCAGGCCATTTGTGAGGCTACTATGATCCGAAAATGGATGGTAGTTTGTCTACGGTAGGTGTAAAACAGTATTCCAGGTACGAGATCATTATGTCCTTGCTAGAACTCCGTAAAATATAATTCCCTTTTGCCTTGAAATGCACTTAGATGTTTGTAGCTGATTCAGGCCTGCTGTTTGTTTAGAACGTTTGGGATTTATTTACCCTGCACTGACATTGTCGCAACCAATATCAATAGGAAGAAGGGGATCGACGGAGAATGACCTTCAAGAGTTCACTCTAGGTTAACAATTGCAAAAGTGGAATGCAGTTGTGCCGAGCGGCTGAGCTGTAAACAACACACAGAATGGGCTCACTAGAGCCGTGTTCAAACACTATCTAAAACAGTTGGTCTTCATTTCGTATTAATGCTCTTGGTAAATGCATGAATCCTCATCCTCAAGCTATGGGTAAGAGAAAACAAGGGGAAGTGAGTGACGCCACTTTGGGTGCTTGTTGCCTCTAAATCTATTTTACATATCGCAAACTGGAGCCAAGACAGAAACTCTCGTAATATGTGGACCCCAGGCAGGGATGATTGGAGCCGTTGCAAGCGCAAGGGCACTACTAATTTTTTTTTTTACTATGAAAGTAGACGTGTATTCAGTAATACGTCAGTCTGACCAGACGATATCTTCAAAAGGTTTCAGGGTGGGTAATGGGGTGATGAAGAGATGGTTTCGGGTCAGAACCAGGAATCTTTTCCTGTTAAAGAGATATTATTTCAGTTTTTAGATATGTCTTCGCCTCTCTATACGATCCTCTGTCCCATATTGTTCCTCAGCTGTTTTTAGTCTGATTTATTTGAAATTTGGTAGAAAAGTGTCCCTTGATAAGATGTTTCATATCTAGAAAAGTATTCCACTAAGGGTCATGTCATCTGATAACAATGGCGTTTAATCTTTGTTTTAAAATCGATGAAAATCAATTTTCTCAGCTGTTTTCAGTTGAATTTTACTGATGTACCTTGATGAGATGCATCTGACGTTATCTTCTTCCTAAGGTCACGTGATCAGTCAATAACAGGGTTCAAATTTTATAGTGGACGCCTCATTGAACTTTCAGTTCTTGTTTTCATACATTCATACATACTCTCATGACTGTCCACGATCAATCCAAAATGATTTTTCATGAAATTTTATGGTAGGATGGATGATAGGCTATGGAAGAAATGATTTGATTTTGGGTACAGATCTATGCACAATTATCTTCTTAGGTCTTAGTTATACGTCCACACAACACAATATCGCCCTAATCGCATATCTGCCCGGTCCGCACGATATCCCTAACAGAACCTCAAATCTACATTGTCATCCTTTTATGAACACCCATGGCGAAAACCACGTGATTATGTGTATGCATAAATCCTATGACGCTTAAAAGCAGACGTTTTGCATTTTGCATTGATGAGGCCAAGTCATATATATATATATATATATATATATATATATATATATATATATATATATATATATATTTATATAAGATTAGCCTACCACATATCATCATTTACAGACGAAACATACGAAAACAGTATATCACTATCAATACATTACTGTTAGACTTATATGTCAGAACATTAAACCCACATGTTACCTATGCCTTGATGATAAATTTGAAATCCTCACCTTCGCCAATAGAACAAAAAAAAAACCCTAAACCGAATTATTAAATAGGAAAAAAATGAAGGAGCGTTAAGCACCGATCAAAATTTCCCTTTAAAAATATAATTCACCATTTCATATTTAGGTATACAAAAATGAAACCACCAAAGCTATCTTGTTCCCCTCGTTATTATTATTAATAATAGAAGCAGCATCACTACAAACATCAATATTTATATCATTTTATACCCTCAGCCACATTAGGAACAACCCAATCGCCTTTTCAATATTGTCTTAGATATACAGAAACATACCAAACTTAGAATAAATAGAATGATTTAACCAACAACTTCAGTCATGTAAAGGTGAACCCCAGCACTTGGAAGCAGATGAAAGTAAGGATAAAATACTTTCAGAGAGGACACATATTATAAAGAGCTGACATTTTGACAACTCTGATAAAGAAAGTGTCTACAGTATCTCTTACTGATTTATAACTACAAGACCCTAGATTATCTCTTCTACATAAAACATAACAAGCAGTGACCAACAAGTGAAAAAGGAAAAGAAAAAAGAAAAAGATAAGATATGTTAATTGAATAAGAAGAAGGTTCTGCCCCCAGAAAAATAGACCCCCCCCCAAAAAAAACGACCTAATCATGGACATAAAATGAATTGAATGATTCGCCTTGGGAAGCCCAAACAGGACAGAAACATTTGTTTGTGTAGCGAATCCTTCATTTCATCATATTTCAAGCTTTACTCTGACTCAACTTGATGTTTAAAGTTGAATGCATCGATCATATATCGAATCTTGCATTTTATTATACTATATTGTATTCCAGATTTGTATTTGAAGGCTGGGCTTGCTCTATCGGGAAGCGATTCTTCGTTTGGTTCCGTCTTCTTTTGAGGATTATTTGGCACCAAAGATGAAACGTACAAAGGAGAGGATCATGTTTAACATCACTTATAGAAATCATGGCACAGTAAATTAGAAAAGAGACAGGAATCAGAATTAGAAAAAAATGTTAGAAAACTCAAAAGGTAATGGACAGGTAAAGTTGCAACAATATCAGACAACCGATGGACATCACGATCTGGATCCTAAAAGATGAAACACAAATACGTAGCCTACAAAAATGGGATTGCTTGACGTTTTAGACAAATTTCAGAAGATATTGGCACTGTTACATTCAAAAGGTCTGACGAATCTTGGGTCAACATCCAACGACAGTCATTGAAAGACTGTTCTTGCTATCCCCCCTCTCCCTCTCTCTCCCTCTTTCTATCTATCTATCTATCTATCTATCCACACACACACTTCACACACACACACATACACACACACACACACACACACACATATATATATATATATATATATATATATATATATATATATATATATATATATATATATATATATATATATATATATTGCCCTTTCCTTTATTTGTTTAATGAGTGACAGTAAAGAAGTCCGATGCGAAGGAAACAACAGCCAGTTAATTCTCCACGCAATTAATGAGATCTGAAGGAACACAAAGAGAAGAGACTGTATTATTGTAAGAAACAAATAAACATGCGTAGGACGATCTGAAAGAATGACAAAGGGAGACAATTGGGATAGAATACGGAAGATGGTGGAGCCGAGGAAGTCAGGTGATTTTGGGCGAGGAGGATAAATGTCGGCCAGATGCCAACCTACCTGAGTCACGCTTATTAATGAAGATCGTAGGGGGATGGAACAAGAAGATGATGATGGAAGCCATTTTGTTTCGGAACTTGCTATGAGAAGAAACAGCAACAGTTTGACATGAAGTCATTTATATGCTATTCTTGACTGAACAAAGGATGAAAACAAAAGCAAAAAAAGAAATGAGTTGATGTAAATAAATAAGCAACAAAAAGAACCATAAAAACAGGAAATAAAGACAAAATAAAAACAGACAATAAGCTCCACCTACGTCCGACTGCAAAGACGCCATGATAGAAAACATAGAAGCTTACGTTGGTCAGGAGAGAAGTTAATAATACCACTATTACTTATGATAACTAGAAAACACTCAGTGAGCGCATACATAAGCCAATTTCATACACTGACTAAAAACTTAATACATCAGTTCTTATATTGCTACAATACATTAGAGTGAGATGATTTTGATTTTCCATGTTTCAGGCTATTGCTTACATCTTCTTACATGAAAATATGTCACAAGCGAAAACGAATCCTTGAAACTGCTCCCAAATGTAATATTTTCTTCCTTGGCCTCTGATGTACCCTTTTTGAAAACTTCATTAAGATCCGTTGATAACCTATGGGAATATTGAGAATATATATATATATATATATATATATATATATATATATATATATATATATATATATATATATATATATATATATATATAGCTACAATGTAGGGTGGTAACAGTAAAAAAATGCCCCCAAATGTTATTTGTTCTTCCTTAACCCATGGATCAACCATGCACAAAATGTCATTGAAATTCATTGAGAAGTAGTATTGTGTGGACAGACAAAAAATACACCTCTTCCAATTCCGTTGGCAGAGATAAATAATATAGTAGCCCAGAAGCGCTGTCCAAGAACATTAAAAAAAACGATTTTTCGAAATTTGAGATTCGAACTGATCACCCAAATCTGTGCCAGAAGATCAGATCTATCCATCGTCCACAAGAGGGAAACTTGTCTGATACTGAGCATCACTGATCCAGCAGACCACACAGTAAAATTGAAAGGAAGCAAAAAAGTTGAAAACCATCCAGACGTTGCCAGAGAGCTTGTGGAAAATGAAGATAACAGTAGGGATTCCTCATTACTTAAAACAGTTTCGAAGAGTCTTACGAAGAGTTTGGGAGAATTACAAACCCGTGGAAGAATCGGAGCCATCCAGAGGACAGTGAAAATAAATATCAGCTAAAATACTAAGGGGAGAGCTAGCGTATTGAGAAAATTTGCTCTTACTTAATCTCTTGTTGAAGCCAGCAGATACTACTGGTTTGAGATCTCTGCGAATACATAACAATATTTATTCTTATTATCAACTGGCCAATGAGGGTTTGTCCTCGCACCATCGCACTGAAAAAATGGAGCGTCATTGCATCCTATGATGTCTGTAGTTATTATTGAAGCGTGACGGAAATGTTTGAAAGTTGAAAAAAAAACAAAAAAAACAAAAACAAAAAAAAAAAACAACAAAAAACAAAAGACCAAGTTTTTATTGTATTTTGCTCTTCTTGAATACAGGGAGAGTACCACTATGAAAATATGAACTCAAACCGACATCCCCCAACCAAATTTCATATGTTGTATTGTAATAACTTGCTGAAAACCAACCCTACGACTGCGACTTCTCAGTAGATGTCTACTTTATACGGTTAAACGCAACGAAAAAGATTCGGTTTAGCTAAGCTGGCCGACATAGAGGGTACAGTTTATACTTACATTGTAAATTGAACCCATCGCTAAACAACTTGAAAAATCTTTGCATTTTCAGAAGATAATGTGCTGAAAACTGATCCTAGATCCCATTAGTAACTGCAGAAGATTTGGTGGCCGTAGTTTTAGCCGTTCTTGAGTCATGCGAGATCATACAGACAGGCAGACGGGCGGATAGACAGTTATAGACAGAATTACATGAAAAAAATTGAAAGAAATGTATCAAATGCGCAGCCAGGTGTACAGAGATGTGAGTAATTCGCATTTTGAAAAACCAAGTCACTTCTAACTGAAGCAGATTGTCACATTAGTCAGGTATAACAATAAATATCTGCTTTAGAGTAGCCATTTCTGCCGAATATTTTTGCCTTGGGATGTGCGGGGTTACTGACCATCGCTTTCATGGATCCACTCCTAACTCCGATATCAGGTAAAGTATCGTGGGGTGAGGGGAGTGACATCATTTCAGATGCGTATCGCCTTTGATATTTCAGACAGGAACGGCTAGAGTCGTAACAAGGGTAAGGGGCATTGACTAATTAACTGTCTGGGCACGTGCTTATCAGAATTATTACTTTGGTTTGGCGTCTTGTTGTGAAATGAGACCCAGGCCACATCCGGTTGGTCCGATGGAGGCATTATCAAGAGTTCGCTATCTCCAGTTTTCCCATCAATAAGTCTATAGCCTAGTAAAGTCATTCTTTTTAAACAACAAATGTTTATTTTTCAGCATAATCTGCTTCATTGTTAATGTACTCGGCCCAACATTTCTCTATTATTCACGTAGATCAAACATTATACAGAGATAATTACAAAGAGAAATTCAGCAAATAATTACATGTCTGGCTATAAACTTATTTCTCATATATATATATATATATATATATATATATATATATATATATATATATTAAGAAATTGATTAATAATCCGATGGAAATAACTATAAATGCGTTATATCACCTTGAAATTCTACTTGAAATGCCCCATGTAATGTAGCGATTGGCCTAGACAGCGTAAATTAAATAAAAATTAAATTATTCACGCTCTCTAGGTTAAATAATAAATTCAACGTGTATTAACGGGGGGGGGGCGCATTTCAATCAGAGTTTCAACGTATAACGTATATAAAAGCTCCAGATGAGATTTGAACTTACATCCCTTATAGTCCGTCTTTCGTTACGGTGCCTTATGATGCAGCTCCAAAGGATAACCAGCAGGATTTATTCAAATTTAGCCGTATAACTATATTCTATACTTTTCCGAATGTCAATCGCCGTCACCTTGTTTGTTTATATTTTACTCTTGCATTATTAGATATGATAGTTTCTAAAATGGAAGTTTGTCACTCATTATTATTGATTGTCTAGAACTTCAATGACAATTTCTGCTTCTTTTCAGATTGTTCACGTGGATTGGAAATTAATAATACATCCGAATCTTTCGTGAATGGATTGCCGTTGGTTGTGCGTGTAACACAAGAAATTATCTAAAATAATCTGAAAAAACAAACAAACACAAGATTTGTGCATTGTTGGTTCCAAAATGACCATAGAAATCCCTCCACCCAAAGCTCTTTTTTTATAGAACATTAAAAAATACTTATTAGATGGTGCCTGGTGACGCATTCTTATCAGACATACACGCACACACAAACAGAAACACGTACATACAGACACACAGACGGACACTCAATGAGAGAATAATATGTAGTTTACTTGGATGGTTGGTCGGCCATTATGAGGCTACGGTGATTCGATAACTTCATGGCCTAATTATACAACGGATACTGTTTTTCCACTCCCACCAAAAGTTTTATGTTTGTGTTTTAATAAAAGTATTTTTGTTATCTTGCAGTGCAACCTGAGTAACTATCACTGGAGGCATCCTATCTAATAAAAATAAATCCACTTCTTTAAAAACTCAACCCATTTTTCCCTAACTTTATCTCTAAAGAGCTCTTTGCTTTGCTGGGATCCACTTCAATATTTCCGGTGCTCTTACTCTCTTCCTTTCCTGGTTCCACTTCAAGGAACGCACAGATGCGTCGAGGACCCTCGAAAAATGGGAAACTTTTCAAGATTCTTTGTTTTTTTAGATAGACACGGGTAATGAGTGTGGGAAAGGAAAGGGATGAAACAAGATAGATAGATAGATAGATAAAAGTGAGCAAGATCATGCACCTCGATGTGGTGTAATGATTACTCAGCTAGCCTAGTACAAACTATTACAACTGTAGTGAGTTCAATCCTCAGAGGACGCCTCGCACGTATGGTCTTGTGCCAGAATTTGCTAATGTCGTTTATAGTTAGGACAAAAAAGAAGGCAGCGCCCTTACGCTGGCTACGGCTCTCTTTGGGCTTTACATTTCAGATTACTTATCACTCGGTACGTTTGCAATATGTGAAATAGACTTGGAGGCGAAAATCACACGAAGTTGCGTCACTCACTTCACGCTACTTATTTTACTCATAGGGAGAAAAGTGGATTCATGCTTTTCCTGGGGGCATTTGTGCGAAGTGGAAAAAACTTATCATTTTCCGAGCCGTCAGATCGGATATGAATTTCTGTTTGAACTTTACCACCGCTAATATCCCTCTCTGCGTTTTCCCGGTCAAGCATTTTACCCGCCGACGATGCATGCACATAAATGCCCACCAATATACGCATAGGTATACACGTACGCACATATAAGCTTGTACATACATGTACTCTCTAACAAACGCACACACATACGTGGATGTTGCACATACTTGTTTGATATAGTCACTGGTGACCAAGAAAAAAAGAATAGATGGAGATTGGTACATTATCAGTGGAAAATGCAACTGGAAAATGTCATTGGTGGGTAACCTGCTTGACCTGGAAAATTCAGAGAAATTTGTCGATGGATATCATGCTTGACTGGAAATGCAACCGGAAAATATTGTGATGAAATGTAGTTCACCTACTGCATATTTCCTGACAAATACCCTGGATGGCGTCACTCTCTTCATCCTGCGATATTTTACACATCAGGGGAAATGGATCCAAGCCTTCCCGGGTCTGAATCAGAGTTTGAACTCAGTTTGCCGATTTTATTTTCCGTGCTACTAATCAGTGCCCTGTGTTCCGAAATAGTAGAAAATTGGAAAAAAAAACCTTTTTTTCCATTTCCAGATGTAAAATGAATAAATATTGATTTTGTAGCTATTTATTTACATCAAAATTAGTCTAGTAATTAATGAGTAAATGATAAATATTTATTCGAAATTCATTAAGAAAAGTAATTTGACTTTTATTTTTTATCACACAAAATAAAAGGATCGGAAATACAGAGGATATCATGAATCATGTTTTCCATCGTATCTGTTCTTGGCATCTGATAAATTGATGGATTGAGTTTTGACAGCTATTAGCAGCAAGCCATGTATATCATATATTTTTCTATGCTGGTTTCAGAACTTGCTCGGACTCGGAGTATTAATGTTATGCAAATTTTAAGAAATTTGGAGAGATTATCTTTTTCAAAATACACTTTTCAAAGAATACTTTTTAATTTCTTTAATAAATAATTTCAATGTGCAAAATATAGAGCATTTTTTATGCCTACAATATATATACAAATATATACAAAACAATTTTCATTTATCATATTATGCTTTAATCATGATTTAAAAAATTTTTGACTTATTTTTTACACTATGGATTAACTGCTCTAGAAATAGAACTAAAAAGAAGTATTTTGAGAAAAGTTTTGGCAGCCTCAGTCGAGATTAAGATGTAGTATTTATATGTAGTTTAAAGTGTGTTACACATGATACATCAAAAAATTATTTTGGGCCGCAGTTTAGCCAATTTTGATGTTATGTTTTGATTTTTTGAATTACGGAGAGATTCCCAGATTTAAAAAAAAAAAAATGGGGGAAAATAGTCTAATCGCTTGCTACCTGAAAATCTATCGCTTGTAAAGTCATATACCAGTGTATCCTGTAATTTCAAAGAACCGGGAAAAACTGAAGACAAACAGAAAACTAATGGGAGGGAAAGGAGGGTAAGGACATCCAAGAAGAACAGATGTCGAAAATACTCCGGTCCCGGAACCGGAAATAGGATGCTTATAATTGGGGAAATGAAATACAAGGGGCGGGGGCAACGATTCCACCCAAAGAATTCTTGCTTGTCATCACCTTCGTTTAAGATTGTAGCATCTGTTTATTTGAGATCTTAAACAAAAAGAGCGAAATAAAGGAAAGGGTCAAAGGTTGGAGGGAAGAAGAAAAAGAAAGAGAAAAAGAAGAGGGTGGGGAAAGAGGAGCGGAGATTGAAGTAAAGAGAAGGAAAAATTGTTTTAAAAAATGTACAACGGGGACAAAAATATAATATAAAAGAAAGAGAAAAAAGGATAACAAAAGGAAACAGAAAAATTAAGAAAGAGAGAGAGAGAGAGAGAGAGAGAGAGAGGGGGGGGAGAAATAGAAGTGGTAGGGAAGAAAAGAAGGAAGAGGAAAAGGTATTAACAAATATTGGGAGGAGAACCTCACAATGATTTCGATGCCAGATTCTTAGACTATTACTAGTGCGAAAAGTTCGTTCCCCGCTGCTGTCTAATGTCGTTGTGCTCGACTAAATCAAGTTTACCTGGGCGTGTTGATTGAAAAGATTTTTGCAAAGTCCACTTTACCAGTGTAATGAGTTCGATCCTCACAGAATGCTCAGGGATCATTTTGGCTTATACTACGTTAACATTGATAACTAAAGGCATTTATATTGGTGAGATTTCGATTTTCCTGCACGAGTTGCGCAGAAACATGAATATCAAGGTGTTTGGAAAGTAATTACGTATTTCGGTGCTATAAATTCAAAGCCAACTAACTAAGGCAAGACCAAGATCAAAGGGTACGAAACGATGTCTGGGTTTAGCTCAATATATCTCCCATCAGGCAGTGTTTCGTTTAGAATGTATCATTAATAGTGTAGAGTGAAGATTAATCCCGTGGAGGACATAGACTTTGAAAGAGCAATAAAAGTCCAGCAGAATTTGAAAAAAACAAAAACAAAAACAAAAAAACTGCATATTTTTTTTCGACGAGGAACATTTGCCTTCGTGTTGGGCCGCTGTCATTGATAACAATGGAAATTATACTATTGATAAATAGTATTTAATTGAACTTAGCTGGAATTTTTTTGTCTCCCTTTTGAAAGTATGTAATTTTCCGAACATGAAAATTCGTAATTACTTTCCGGACACCCTAATATTTGTAATCTTTGTGAAGTTTGATGGCTGACTCATTGGTGAAGAAATAGATCTTGTACGTCACGTTTAGAGTCGCACACCGGTTTAAAAGTGTTGTTTTTTCCCGAAAAGATGGATTATTAGATAGCCAGCAAATTCACTTAGTCTCCATCACACCAAGAATCTTGGTGCTATCATGAAGCAATGGGTTGAATATATCCTCTGGGGCTTCCCAAAGAGTAGCAGGATTCTCAAAAGCATTCGGGGCGAGTGGTTGATGAAATTTTGACCAGAACAATAAATGTTCAGAATCAACGTTGGCTCGTTAAAAACTGTGGAGTTCGCAGAGGCTCCTGGTGGAAAATCAATTAAAGATATTGATAATCCTTTGATTCGGTATGGCTTGAATAGAAAGTTGGTTTTACTATGAGATACTCTTTACAGTGATACCTCGGTTAGCGCTGTAGATACAATTCCAAAAATCTAGCGCTAATCGAAAGCGCTTTACGGAGCCATTACTGTAATACTTCGGTAGGCACTCTGGATACGTTCCTAGAAATGCAGCGCGATACGCCATTATGATCTAGCCTGAATGGCATGTCCCAAACACCTCTCTTCGTCTTGCACCAGTGCCTCCAGAGATTATTTCAAAATAACGAAAAATATTAGACAATGTGTTCTATAGCGAATCAGCACTAAACGAGGTGACCGTAAGCAGAGAGGGGGGGTAATTCTATATTGTCGAAGAAAACAAACAGCGCATTATATTATCACAAACATTTAGAGTGTGTGTTTATTTGTTTTTGAGTCAACAAGTTAGATAACAACATGAGAAGAGCAATTTTAATTTTAACCTTGATAAATAAGAATAGAACTTCTTTCTTGAAGGAGATTGACCCAGTTCAGTCTAAAATAAATCTAATAGCAATTCAAAGATAAAGAAAAAAAAAACTAATACTTTAAGAGCGGCTTGTGTTACCCAACAAAATAGCCATAAAATGACCCATTCCACAAAATTTGATTGAAATCCGTTGTGAATTTTATTAGAGACCATGTGGACAGACTTGAACTTTTGAAGACATTATGTGGTGGGAATATCTAGATACAAGATAGGGAAATGATTGAGCATGGATCTGCCTCGAAATTCAAGCATTTCTTCCGTAGTCCTTTGTCCAATCTAGCACAAAATTTAATTGAAATTAATTTGGGGATATCGTGTGGACAGTTGGGAGCATATACACAAATAAATAAAAAAGGATGGAAAAAGCATCTGTTAATCAGAAAAAGATTTCTGAATCCGCCCTAAAATTTAACCAACTTTTCCTTTCCCCCCACTGTCCACCTATCCATAGAATTTCGTCGAAATTCAATAAGTATCGTACTGGGAGCTAATATCGACCTATTCCTAATACCAGCCACCTAAAGTTTTGGAAGATTGAGGATTTGGAAAATTTAAATACTATTAATTCATTCAAGATGCCAATGAAGGGGTCTTAGTCAACGGGAATAATCATATCTCTGTGTTCCCAGCTACAAACAATGATCGCTTGCTTTGATTCATTAAATGAAAATCACTAACAATTCCCTTTTTAAAGGTAAGCGTTGCAGCACTATAAAATGTAACGTCTGAACATTAAGATTATTGTCTCAAACAACAAACCATATACTGAAATCCTTTCATATATAAATACTCACGATACTCCTGTCAGATAAAACCCTTTGACCAGTAGCCATGAGATATTCATCCTATTAATTTTTCAAGTTCTCAAACTCCCCAAACTTTATTTGACCGATATTATGGAACTGGCTGGCCGGAATTATGAACCCTAAACTAAAAATCTGTGATATCGGCCACTTTTTTTAAAATAATGGATGTACAGAACTGGAATCGTTACTACAACCCCAAAAGTGTTTACACTTAATGTTCATACTGTAGTCTTTGAATGTATAGGTTTGGTAGGACTTTTGAAACCTGAAAATTGTTAAAAATTGAGTTTACGCCAATTTGGTTGATAAAAGCTACCAATACATTACTTTTGAAGATATCTTGTGTAGTCAGACGAAAAGATAGAAAGACAGCAAGAAGCGACTGAATACAAATACCTCTTCAACTTCGTCAGCTAAATTAAACGAAAAAAGCTATTTTTTTTTTTAAGAATTAAGGTCTTTTTCGTTAGTCCCAACAAAAAAATAACGTCCATAATTACTAAAGTACAGAAGTCCGAAAGAAAAAAAACAAGTTGCATTTTCTTCCTCTTATTGGAGAAAAATACCCCAAATGCAGGGTCGTCTTTTAAAAAAAAATTTTTTTTCGTTAATTCTTGCATTAACCAAATAGAAAGAGGGAAATTCATGTCAATTGCTTTCATTCTCTCTTTCCAGTTTTCTTACCCCACTTAGTGTACGAAGGCAATGCCCGTTCCAAATGTGTACGTTTGGAGGGAGCCTGACTTCGTGGTGCGTAGAGCTGCCTGCTATGACGGTCATGTGAAATAATTTTTCGTCAGTCGCACGGAATTACTGTTTCGAAGTATTTTTGTTACATCTCTTCGGTGTTGCCAATTTAAATGAATTTATGAGTAAAGATCAATAATTTTTTATTGTTTCAAATTTATTTTTATGAGATTTCTCGAACAGTTGACCCCAAAACTTCAGATACATCACTACACTACTTTGTGTAATGACTTCTGTATCTGACGAATTTACTTCACTTGATGGTCCCCTCCTCTTATAGAAATAAACTCTCTTTAGAAGGTTAACTGGCTTCAGAAATTAACTGAAGAGGGAAAAAAATGAAAGGTTACACTACACTAGATGGTTAATCTCTCTCTTGTACAAATGAACTCAGTTGAAGTATGTGTGATGTAACAGATAAAAGGCAGAGAAGCTCTGCCAGTGTATAGCGTTGTTAACTGTGATACGTACACAGAATTTAAAACCCTTTGAACGTGAAATGATTATTTTAGCAAGAAAAAAAGGGCACTCTATCATCGAGGTGGTAATTGCTTCAGGTTTTTTGTGGGCAACTGTAACAATTGTAAATTCCAGACAGAAATAAGCGACAAGTGAAAAACGACTGACAAGTATGCAAAACACCCAACGAACATGGCTTCAAATCACATCCAAATTCAACGCCGATGCCGCTCAACCGATCAGTCAACGTACTGCACAGCGTACACTGCATTCCATGGAGTCCGTTGTCATCGCCCAACAAAGGTACCATAATTGACACCACGACATCGGTTACTGGGGCTCATCAGGGCCAGAGACCATCGCCATTGAATCTTACAAAACTGGTGCATCGTTTCCCACTCTTTCTGATCGAGTTCGTGTGAGGAGGAAACTGTGTGACAAGGTATCCATCCTGTCAGCAGGGTGCTGTGCAAGCTGGTGCTGGCTCTGTTATGGTGTGGAGTGAGGAATGATCACTCGAAACTAGATTCTTCTTGACAGGGAAAACATACAGAGGTCTTGTTGCACACCATGTGCACTTCTTTACGCTTGCTATCTCTTCCATTGCTGAGACACAGTCCCATCCTTTGATCTTGACACGAAACTGGTTGCAAGAACATTAAGTAGACTTCCAGATACTCCATTGATTCCTACGCTAGCCAGATCTAAACCTCAATGGGCGTTTCATAAGTGAAGGGAGAAGCTACACGCTATTAGGCAGCTGTCTCGAATTAGAAATAAAAATAAGATAAGAATAAATACTATCAAACATAACTGTGGCCATTAGATATCAGTAGGAGTAAATCAAGTCTGGGAATAAGGATCGAACTAACTTTCTTTTGTCACTGACTAATAAAAGCTGAGCTGAGCCCCCATGTCCTGCATGGCAGACTGAACTCTCTAGCTCTAAGAAGGGAACCAGTCAAAGAGAAGGAAAAAAGATTCTAAACTGATATCAAACATATAGCACTCCTTTTTCCTCTTCACATCAAGAGTGTGTATCATTTCAGGATTTCCATTACATTCGACCAAGTTTGCACCCTACAGAGGTGACTTCCTTTCCATTGCTTCCATTGCTCATTGGTGCAGGACGAGGCCTTCTCAGTTCGTTCAGTTTTCTTTGGCGCAACAGTGAGCTGCATTACTACACGCTGCTCACCGAATAGTGAGACATCAACGTTCACTTTTGACCAGTGGTGGAAATAGCTTTTGGGAACTTGGCCCGCGGTAAAGTTGGGGGTTGGGAACCTGGTATACCGTAAGATCAAATCGAGGGCACAGAACTAGAGGAAGTAGACCACTACATCTACCTAGGACAACGAATCTCCATGAGACCCTCAAAAGAAGAAGAAATCAAGCGAAGAATCACACTAGGATGGCAAGCCTTTGGCAGAGCTAGCTCAACCTTCAAAAATAAGAAGATCCCAGTAATCCTAAAGAGAAGGGGGTATTACATGCATCCTCCCAATAGTCACTTATGGAGCTGAAACATGGAACCTAACCAAGAGACAGACCCGTAAATTGAGAACCATGCAACGTGCACATGAAAGAATAATGCGGGGCCTCACATGGAGAGACCACAAGACAGCACAGTACATCCAAGAAAAGACAAGAGTCAGGGACATCATAAAATCCATTAGAAATCTCAAATGGCGTTGGGCTGGCCATGTTGCAAGAATGGCAGACAACCGATGGATATCACGACTCACGACATGGATCCCCCGAGATCACATGCGCAACCGAGGCCGGCAGAATATTAGATGGAGAGACGAGCTAGACAAGTTCAGGAAATACTGGCTCCGCGACGCCCATGATAGAGAAGTGTGGCAAATCCTGGGGAAGGTTTCAGTCCAACGAAGGACGTTAAAAGACTGATGATGATGATGATACCGTAAGGCTATGTTTTGAGAAAAAAGGTATTTAGAATCTCAATTGATAGAGATTGAACGTGCAAAAATCCTTGAAATTGTGAAGGAAGTACACGTCATATCCCCTCATACCACCCATTCCCACCCATGATTCTGACCTTTGTTAAATCAGCAGGACACTGTGCTGATAACACACGTTCTACAGGGGGCGCTTTGAACACATGTGAAAAGCTAGTAGCGCTTGATTTGAAAAATAACATCAGAGAACTTAATTTCTCAGTAGCTTAAGCTACCAAAATACGTGGGCTTGAATGGACATGTGTTGGACAGAGGGATGGCAATGGAATTTGCATTTAAACGGATTATTCAGATCTGAGCAAGTGAATGTCTTCATCGTTAGGAGGTAATTGGCCATAGAAGTTACGTGCAGGCTGCCTGAACGTTCTGTGTTTTCTCCGCGAGTGGAGATCGCTGTGGTTGTACGTGACACTATCCGCAACCTGCTATTTCATTTTACAGAGAAAGCTACTTTTCATAATCATGAATAATGTTATCAAACGGTTACTGTTATCAAAATCAGTTGGTCCCTAATGTAAAATGTTCAAAATAAGTAGCTTCCTCCACATAACTTTCGCTTAATATAATTAGTTGTGTATTGTTATCTCAAAGAGCTTTATCTATTTATTCATTAATAAAATTGCCTCTGTGGGCATCTATGTAGACAATTCACATTTGAAATACGTGTTTTGCTTTAAAATACACATTAATTGATCCGTTCATGTCAGTGGTCAAAAGTGGTCATT
This sequence comes from Thysanoteuthis rhombus, assembly GCA_963457665.1. Taxonomy (NCBI): domain Eukaryota; kingdom Metazoa; phylum Mollusca; class Cephalopoda; order Oegopsida; family Thysanoteuthidae; genus Thysanoteuthis; species Thysanoteuthis major. Next base: position 46,463,041 of record OY735219.1, on the reverse strand, counting down.
CCACGTCATTCAGTGAACAGTGCGTTGCTGTGGCGGTCAAACTCGACACTGCAGAGCCTTTTGTGTGGACTACCACGTCGATCTCGTACAATGGTCAGTTGTCCAGTATATACATTCAGATTTCTTCAATTATGTAAATAGGAAAACATTTGTCTGAATACTATATCTTGAGATAACTATCAACCTTGTTAATCTTCTACATCCATAAATAATACATCATGATATTACCATGTATGGAATAACAAATTACATGTATTATGAAACAGCCGTAAATAAGTTAAAGCTATACATTAAAATCATCGCTCAAGAGGAGTTGGTGTTTGATCAACATCAGTCTTTGTTCTGAAATCATGTTGCACGAACAGATTCCAATCTCTTCGAACAATTAGGCAACGATTTCCACGAATCATAGAACTTCTAAAACCTTCATTGTTCAACCTGGGGGAAAAGGTAAAGCACACTTGACACTCGTCTACTCTCGCATGTTTAATTGAAAAAACTAACCATCATGAATTGATTCAGTTTTTTTTTTTAATTTTATAAGTTCAAAGTCACTCCCACTCAGTGGAAAGCCTCATGGGTGTGCTGTTTGAAAAGTTCGGTTTCTTTAAGGAAAAATCTTGTATATATGTGTATGTGATTATATATATGTCTACGTTTAAAATAATAAACTAAATTGATCCCTGACTTTGTACCCACTTGCTTTTGGAAAATTCAGCACATTCAGTGATCATTACACGAATAGAAGGCGAAAAAAGAACACCTTTACAGATCATCCCTTTTTCCAAGCTCTTAATGTTCATGAATTCATGGTTTTATATATATATATATATATATATATATATATATATATATATATATATATATATATATATATAGATAGATAGATAGATAGATAGATAGATATAGATATAGATATATAGATAGATAGATGAATATAAATATATATATGGGGGGGTGTTATATTTTATATAGGTAAATGTTCTTATATACGTCTGTGCGTATGGAAAGAGAAACAGAAAAAAACAGCAATAAGGAAACCTTTCCAATCAGACAGAGGTCAAAATTGTCATTCACACACCCACACAACCAACTCACACACATACGCACGCACAACACACTCAACATGCACACATACACAAATCATCCAACTAACACAACGCACACATAACACACACAGCACACAATCATACACTCAACACGCACACAGCACATACCTAACACACACACACATATATACACACACAACACACACAACAAACCAAACTGGGGCACCCCAGGAACACTACACGCACCACTAAATCAGATGATAAATGTAAAAACCGCATTTATACCCCGTGGCTTTTATGAGCATACCAGATCGAAAACAAGCATCATCCAATTTTAATTCAAGATGGCCGTATGATGGAGAGATACGACAGTGTCTGACAAACTCCATAGTTTACATTTGTTATAAAAATAGATGCTACCCTTTTTTTTTGACCAGTTC
>OY735219.1:46319052-46456552 GCA_963457665.1 Thysanoteuthis rhombus | reverse complement strand
CTCTGTTGTACCTTCCATTTTTTTATTTTCTGGCTTCTAAGCGTTCTCCCACCTACGCTACCCCTACTCCATCTCTCTTCCTCTCCTTATCGACGTCTCTGCACGATTGTTTGATTACTTCCAAGAAGCTGGCCGGTTCCGTCGATAAGACGCAAGCGTGACAGGAAATCCTACAAATATTTCAGGAAACTGATAAACCAGCATCCGTTTTTTTCCCCAAATTTCCTCCTCAATTCGAGTTATAGTTGCCAAATTGCTCGCTTGGGCAGCGGGGCTCCGTTTCCTCCCGGAAAACACCTCCCCACAACGTTTTAAGGAGAAGATTAAGGTATTCAATAATGTTTCGTGGTTATTACTGGTATAGGCTTCTTTTTAAGTGTCAGAGTTGCCAAATTGCTCGCTTGGGCAACAGGGCCCCGTTTCCTCCCGGAAAACACCTCCCCACAACGTTTCAAGGAGGAGATTAAGGTATTCAATGTTGTTTGATGGTTAATATTGATATAGGTATTTATTGAAAGTGTGCACCTACAGTTGCCATTCTAGATGTGATTTTTCAATTTTTCGATTCTGGAAAGTCACTCTCAAATGCAGATAACTATGGTCAGAATAAATGCTATTTATGACATCACTGGCGTTTTCCACAAGGAAACATCTAAAATAGTTAAAAAAACACATCTAAAACATCTAGATTCTAGAGAATCTAGATGTCCTTATTAAACCGGTCAAAAAATTGTTCCCCAAAGGGTTTTTAAAAATCATTTTTAGAGGATGTTTAGTGGAGTATCGATTCAAATTTTCAAGTCTGAAGACAAAACGGCATGGTCAGGAGCACTGAAACACACCAAAATATGAACACACGCTAAAATGAAAAAGAATGAACCTTTTGCCATCTATGTTGGCTACCGTTGTTCAATTGGAAACCCTGGCACGAACACGTATACTTTCTGTAAACTTGACAATTCATTACTATACAATGATTTACCTACCCCAAAATCATAGCTAAAGTTTGCAACAGAAGTAATCAAGACATGAGTATTCATTTATCTATTATTTATCTGGATTCAATCGTTTCTGACAATCAAAGAAAACGGACAACATTTTTGAAGCTTTGGGAAAATATCATTTCTTTCAACGGATATAATCAAAAAGCTTCGGTACTTTGGAGAAGTGTTGGACTGTATCGAATAAATTTTACGTTTTCCAGTTGGTCAAAACCGAGTCAATTTCAAATCAATTTATCTCTTCCTTCACATCATAGGCCGGCCTGGTGACACACATCACTTCCCATATCTTACCCTTTCAACAATAGACCATGGGAAGGGCCTATGTCTAGGAGCGTCCATTGCCACTTTCCAGTAGGATATACTTCCAGGGGGACTGAAAGATGATGTATTCAGAATATATCTTATCAGCGACCCAGTTAGCAGCGAATGATAATATAGTTTTATTCAAATGGGAACATTACATTGGGCAAACATGAAACATTGGTACCGCACTATTTTCCTTTATTGACTTTAGGGTTCTAATTTTCAAAACCCTTAACCCTCGGAGGATTAAATGCTCCATTTGCCCTCCCTACCCCTAGCAGACAACCGTTGCTTTGTCCAACAACGGAATTTAAGGGTATTATGATGATTATGATTATGAAGAAATCTATTCTTTACTCATAAATGCTGAAGGTTCTTTCTCTAAAAGACGATAAGCATGTCTATACATTAGAGAGTTGCATGATGAGTCCTAAAATATCTGATCTGGTTCGAATCCTAGAGTAAGTTTGTGACTGAGTTATTCTTGACTTTTTTTCTCGGATTCAACGAAAGTAAACCCTCTAATATCAGGTTGATACAATAGATCGCAATGTCATATTTTGAGCAATTTTAGCGAATTCTTTGAAGTATCTTCAAAGTTTACAAATATCTTTATTGCTTGCAAAATCAAGCAGTAGTCGTAAGTTGTTTACAAACGCCAGGAAAAATTCTGAAGTTTCATGTGAAGCGAACATAGGTCGACATTTAAACCAGTGGTTCATAAACCAGTCGTTCATTTTGCTCCATGTCTCACCTTGACAGCTAAAAGATTCTGATTTCTCCCTTCCTTTCTTTTTACTACGATGAAACATATTTTGTGTTGAAAAGATGTCTAATATTAAAAAAAGAAAAAGACTTGCTGTCACAGCTAATTATTGAACAACCTTAGTTTCCAAATTTGAAGTCTTGTAAAAACGATTCGATCGGAGAATATACATGGTTAGAATAAATTCCACTCATGACATCACTGGCGTTTTCCACTGAAAAACGTCTAAAATAGAGTGAAAAAAATCTAGAAACATCTAGATTCTGGAGAATTGTTAATAAACCCTAAAAATAAGGCTACATTAAAAACAGAAAAGCTTTTTTCCAAAAATCAAAAAAACATTTTAGGGGGTGTTTGATGGACTACTGATGCCAATTTTCAAATCTGTAGACAAAACGGTGTGGCTAGGAGCGCTGCAACACACAAACACACACACACACACACATGAAAAGAATGGATAGAAACCTCCGTCAGCTTTGGTGGTTACGGTTTTCAAAAAGTTTATGCGTTTCTTTCTTCGTTTTTAACTTTATGTTTCATAGACTTTGAAAGGGTTGCACCCAACAATCTGAAAATTTGTGTAAGCTTGACCCCAGGATTAATCTAGGCTAGATGGCAATGTCCTCTGGTGTCTTTCAAAGGTCAATTTTGGGATTAGGACAATTTTGGTAGTCTCAAGTGTAACAGAATCGGCTGCATCCTCAAGGCTGCAAATTTATGTACTGGGATAAATTGACCATAGGATGAACATAGGATAGTTGATGCTTAAGTCTGAACACGACTGAGTTTTAAGCGACAAAACATTTGTTCTTTTTCTTGATTTACATTGCCCCGTCGCAGGGCATGCACTTTATGATCAGAATCCCTGTTTCAAACACTTGTTTTTTGTCTACTTGTGCGACAGAGTATCATTTTTTGACAAGATAGTCATTAGCGATGAAAAATTGATTTATCATAAGAATAAAAAATAAAGAAAAAATCTTTATCTTGAATATCTGGTCCGTTAACTGAAAGAGACTTGGCTAATATAACTCGAATGTTGTCTTTATGCTGTCCAACGTTGGCCTTAATAGAAAGTCATTGGACCGATTTGAATCAAGAGTGACGCGTGTTATTTGATTCAGCAGATAATTATTTCACTCTTCTTTTCTATTACAAACGTCAATATCTATGATTCATTGAACTAGAATACGGACACATCAAATATCTAAATGGTAAGATACATTGATTTTGTGGTTTTAGCCAGTCGAGCGTTTAGTTGACTCACATTCTGTCTACGAAAAAAATATTGATTACAGTAGTATTTGTGATAACTTTCATTTAGACCAGTGCATCTTGAACTGGATAATGAGTCACCCAAGGTTGAATGGAATTATTCTAGGGGTGAATAAAACCAGATGGGTGAATAAGACTAGAAGGGTGAATGAAGGGTGAATGAAACTAGAAGAGTGAATGTGAGTGAATGGAATATGATAAGTGAATGAATTCAGTCCTCACTAGGTACCTCTTGAATGTGGCCATGTGCCAGACTCAAGTAATCTTAGTAAATACCTTCACTTAACGACTAACCATTGTAATAATGATTAAGAAGCAAGCCTAGGCAGTCAATTCGCACGGTAGTAAGTTCAGCCCTCATTAGGTGCTCTTTATTTGTGGCCTTGAGCCAGGCTAAGTTACACTAAATCCCCACACGGTGTATCTCTCCATGTTGTGATAGTTAAAAAGCTAGCCTAGAAGTCTGTCACAACTGTGTTAAGTTCTGTTCTCACCCGGATGCTCATCGCTTGAGGCCTTGTGTCAGATTAAATTAATTATTGCTGGTGTGCTTTCGATCTTTATGTTTAGTCGAAATCATTCTTTCTACCCCATTGAAAGGATATTCTCTAACCATTAAGAAAAATGCATACCTGCCGAATGAGTTTATATTATTGTAAAAACTTGAAGAACATCGAACAAGAATATTTTAACGTAAAGTAGACAAAAAGATCAATGCATTGGCACAAAAAAGCTATTTATAGTTGCATATAGTCAGAAGTAACTGAACAAAATAAGATTGTTTAATTTTAAGTCTGTATTTATATTTTGGCATCTATTTTATACTTAAATATTTTTATTTCCATTATTATTCGGACTATCCTCATCTTTATTGTTTTTCATACAACGTTTCGGCCGTTGTACTCTATGGCCTTCATCAGGTCTCATCTGGTAGGTGTGAGGAAGTAATGAACCGAACCCTTTATTCAACCGACGGTGGTATATTGACCGCACTCCCCTCTTAGCATTGGTAGTATTATTATTGTCTCACACTGGGATTGAACCTAGAACCGTCAGATTACTTGCAGTAATTTTGTCTGATTCTGTAACCACTACGCTATGTGCCCATGTTGTCAACCGGTGCTAATTTTTAGGAGCCTTAAACTTCAGGTGACAGTTTTTGGTATTTGATGTTATTGTTTTCTGTCTTTCATTATTAGAGGTTCCCATATGGTATCCATTTCAATGCTAGGATTACTGAGGCAGTTTTTCTTGCCTAGCATATGGGCTGACTCTTTCAATTCTCGAATCTTCCAGTGTTCTTCTTAGAGTACCACGGCCGAAACGTTGTTTGAAAAACAACCAAGATGAGAATAGTCCGAATAATAATAATAGAAATAATAATAATACCTCATCTCAAAATTCAGAGAAATGCTATCAAATATTTTTTTTCAGTATTTCTTAAAAAGTTTTTACAATTATATCATACGCATTTTTCTTACGGGTCCTGTTTTCTTCAATAATCATTTATACGCGTGATATCCTCAACTATGGCTATTATTGTTTAAAAAAGTAGTTTCCGAGTGGATTTGAATCACCAATTGATCACAATATCTCCACGGAAACAGATGGACTTGAAAATTTATTTTTGAATACTTATCATTTTTGCCTAATCTTGAAGTCTTCCTCATGTCCAATGCTAAAACTCGTTTTATTTTAAAAAAAACATTTGCCGGATCAAATTGAGTGTAGACGGAAATTTGGTTGTAATTCACTCCTACGGTTCAGACGTACATTGCGTGGCATAAAATTTGAAGTGATGATATAAGATATTCTGTTTTTGTATATAGCAGTTTCCAGAGAAATTTTTGTGATTCAGTGTAATGAATTTTTTTTCCTGCTCACTATAAAGGTCTCTACAAGATGAAATGAATTTTTATTAAAATTGGTAACTCTTTACGAAAGTTATTACAAAATTGGAGTCGTTAATTTGGGTAAAAACTCTAGCTAAAAGCGCCTGTCCAATAAGTCCTTTTACATGAGTCTTTCTATAATCATATCAAACAATGAAGTATGTAACCCAACATTTTATCAATTTTGACAACTTTTTAACTTCAACTTGATTCTTAAGTTTTTTTACATAACCCAAGGTGGGTCACCATTCCATCAGGAGGGTGTGAATTTGAATCTTATCGGAGGCCTACTCCTACTGTTCGGGATCCGCACTGTTTGTTCGTTGCCACAGGATGGCGGCCCGAGTTGAGTTGTTATGAAAACATCAAAAAGAATTTAGAATAACGTAAAAGGAAGTGAAAAAATGAAATATTAAGTCCTTTTACATAAGTCTGGACTATCATCCTTGGAGTCCGTGCACAATTATAAACTACTCTATCACAATCAGCAACATCATCTTCACCGAGAATAAGCATGCCAAATAACCTCCGTTACTGATACGACTGAAGGTTGGCTGAAACGAAGCGTGGCCAGTTGGCTGCCCGCCTGGTCGAACGCCCAGGAGGAATTCCAAACATTTAGACTTATCAGGTGAAACATCATCAAAAGAACTTTCATCTGTTGCTCGTCTACAGGACGTGACGCGTCTTCCAAGGCAAACTTGGCCGGTATGGGGGTAACGGTGGAAAACGGCGAGCCAGACATGAAAAGGAGGGGGTGGGCCCCCCAAAGCATGTTTTTACTGTCTGCTAATTGTGTGCATATAAAGATAGGTACACCCCTATATAGATCTGTACAAAAATTCACTTATTATTTCTCAGGCAATATGATTCACTCGCGGACAGACCAATATTTTGCTTATGTGTATACAAGTATGTCCCACTTTTCGGAATTTCGCTTTCAACACTTTTTCACTTTTACAAAAAACAGCGAAAAGCGAAATGTCTGTTTTATAGCGAGCTGTTATAGAAGTAGTACGCAGCTTCTCCCTCTCTTCCCTAAATGCCAATCTTCTTCAGCTCCTATCACTACAACTGCCAACAAAACAGTCTAACATATCATTATTTCTTTTTGATCTGGGAACGCTCTCGAATTTATCCCTCATGAATTAATGGTACTTGCATCTTAGCTATTTGTCATTTCAGCTGTTGAAAAGTTTTTATGGGAGCGCTTCACTTTTGAATAGTGGGGGCTACTGTACACACACACACACACACACACGTATATATTTATATATATGTGTGTGTGTGTGTGTGTGTGTGTGTGTGTGTGTGTGTGTGTGTGTGTGTGTGTGTGTGTGTAACCGAAAATGGATATATATCCAAAAAATTTAACAAAGCTGGAAGAAATTTGTCGAAAGAAAGATCATTAGGGGCACCACTTGCATCCCGCCCTCAGTGCAATTGTTGGTGGCTCATTTCGATTACCTAAGATCACTGAGATGCTACGTTGTCATAAAATATGCACTCTTCATTGTTCTGGCTTATTTAAAAAACGGAACATTCAAGTCTGACCAATAGATCTCTTTACTCAACTTATGTGGGGGTCACATGTCAATGCGACAAACAGAATCAAACTGGTGCCAATGATTTCCAACGCATGATTTGAATATTTTGTGGCTGTTGACTATTTCCCGCCCCGTATAACAGTGGTAGGAATGCCCGATATTGCCCAGGGAAGAATAATTTCATACATGACAACACAGAAAAATATGTTCTTTCATATACTTCTCCTTACACAAAAAAACAAATGAAAAAAAGAAAATTATTTACACTACTCACAAATGAAAAAGTAGCTGCCGCTGGAAATATATTCTGGTGTGTGTAAATATATCCGGTGCGTCACTGCGTTTTACTTCAAATTATCCGTCATCTGGCTGTGGTCAATTTTTTCTCTTCTAAACCATTAAAAATATTTATGAGATTTATTGCTCAACAATTTCGTAACGTCTTATTTTTATCAGGTGAAAATAATCTAAGAAATATATCCCGAAATCCTTGTAGAAAACTCTTTACTTTATTTATATGAATATTATCTATCTATCTATCTTGATGGCAAACCTCCACTTGTTAAGGAAAGGTATATATATATATATATATATATATATATATATATATTGCTGGGGAAGTCTGTTGTTTCAAATGGTGGGTAGGAGATATTTTTATTAGCAAACTTGTTACCTTTAAGTGGAAAAGACTAAGATTAAAAACAAAAAACAAAGAAAATCACATGGTTCGTTTTATATAAACATATTTTCGACACTCCATTTTAAAAACGTAATTAAATTTTGGAAAAAAATTTCAAGAATCATTTGTTTGTTAATAAATTTATATCAAATCTAAAAATGTCTGTGTTAACCATAGTGGAATGCCGTCGATGAGACATTTTTCCAAGATATCTGGCGATGGGAAATGTGGATTTGTATTTTCTCTAATAGCATCATATATATATATATATATATATATATATATATATATATATATATATATATATATAAATTTAAACCTATTCCATTACAATCAAATATACTAGAATATAGTCATGATGAGTCTGCATTGAAACATATAATAATACACCAATACACATCTGTTGAACCTGATAAACACCAAATGATGAATTGATTGTTCACTATAAAAACTGAAAACTCCCAACTTTATTATTAGCAACTACGCCTGCCGACAAAAATTCGAAATGAATCAAAATTATTGTCATAGTTCCCCTCCCTTTTAGAAGACGGTGTCTCCTATCTAAAATCACTCAGGGAGTTCATGTATAGAACAAGCAATAACTATCTTAAAGAAATGTCTTACTTGCCATCTCCCAGATCAGAGCAGCAAGAGAAACCACATTTTCTCCTAGACGTCAGTTCATTGTAAATAACATCCATATATTATACAAAGTCAACTGTAAAAAAAAAAAAAACACAATCCAGGAACTGCACATCATAAATAAATTAATAAGGTCTCCTTTGATCGGAGTAAGGATGCTTTGAATATATTGTACAATTAAAACTCCCACCCGAACAAAACTTTCCTTCGTCACCATTTACAATGTGACATCAGATTACAGAAAATTCATCCTCGGTAATTCATCCCCGACAATTCATCACTTAACAATTCATATCTGTGGATTACCGAAAATTCATCCTCAACGATTAATCCCCAACTTATGTCGAAAGAATTACTACAAACTGAAAATTGATTGTTGAATTCCCAAGTTCAGCTGATGCAAGGAATACTAATGTGATGTTTGCAATGTTCTTTGAAATGTAAGAAAGGTATCTTGATACGGTTACAATGTAGTAATGAGAATTTTTCGATGCTGTTTTTATTTTGAATCTGCGATAGGATACTTTTGAAATATGGTTAAAATTGGAAAAAAATTATGAAGAGTTGCTTCTCTTCAGACAAATTTATATCAAATCTTAAATGTTTATCTGGCTCTAGAAATACTACGCAATACGTAGTGTTCTTTGAATTAAAATATGTATATATTTTCAATTTGGTTCAGGTGTATTTATGGGGATTTTTTAGACGCTGTTTCCTGGAAAATCTTCGACGCCTTATTTTAAGCAAAAGACTAAAGTTTTGTCAAAACAAAAAGACAAGACTATCTGCTTCAGGATCAAACTTCACTCTGACAGAAGCCTTTAAGTTTTAAAAATATTTCGACTTTTATACAAACATTATTCCTTCAATTAAAACAGATCTTTAAATTTTGCAGTTGAAAAGGATTCTATGAAATATCATCTGTATGCTTTCTTAGATCAATAGCATGAAAGTCTTGATAATTCTATGTGTATTTTGAGGTAATTTAGATATTAGATGTAAATAGCGTCCACAGCTACCAATTTTCTCTTTATGTCTTTCTCTCCTGTTCTCTTTCTTTCATTCTCTCTCTCTCTCTCTCTCTCTCTCTCTATTTCTTTTATCCTCTCTTTCTCTCTTTCTTTCTTTTCTTCTCTCTTTCTTTCTCTTTTCTTTTTTCGCTGATTGATAACGTAGGAATAGAATCTGTCTCTTCTGTCTCTCTATCCATCCTTTTGAACTTTTCACGTTTTAGTCTTAACAGGGAGTCTGAAATTGTCATTGTTGATAGATGAGGAAGATATAGTCAAAACTCAGTCGGAGATTTAGAGAAAATTTCATTAGTCCATACAGAAATGCATCCTGTTTACTTATTGAATAAATAATCGCATTATTCCTAGCCTTATAGACTCTATAGAAAGTTCAATTTTCTGAATCAGTGTTTATAAAAGCATATATTACCGTGGGTGATGGCATGACCGAGCAATTGTCTATTCGGTAGCATGGGTTCGAATCTCATTGCAGCTAATTATTTTGTATTTGCTTATTAAAGTAAATTTCAACTGAAAAGTCTAACGTTCAAACGATAGAGATTCCGGAAAATTCTGATTTAAAAAAAAATAAGTTCATAAATTTCATTTATTTCATGAAAGGTAAGCTAAGTTCATCAATATCTTCCCAAGGAAACCAACTCCCATTCTATATTCAAAAAATCAAATTTTCCTGAAAACTGACAAATTTCCGTAAGAAATAAAGAAAGACATTGATTCAATTGAAAAGACAGAAAATGTGTTGAGAATCGTTTTTCCAATCTTTCTGTCAGATTGGAAGGAAAGCGATTTTTTACGTTAGAACACAAGACTTCTCTTTCTTAAAAGTCAAACAGAATGTATTCTTGTCCGGACTTTAAAGAATCTATTTTCTTCCTTTCTTTCTTTTTTCTTTTTTTCGTTTTGTTTTGACAAAACTTTGGTCTTTTTCCTAAAATAAGGGGTCTGAGATTTTTAAAAAGTGCCTCAAAAGTCCCCATTGCAACATCGACATCGTATTAAAAATGTATACATTCTTTACTTCACAAAACATTACGTATTATATAATTAACAACTATCAATTTAGATTTAATGTCCACTTCTCAATAAAGAACGCTTCATAATTTTTCCAATTTTAATTGCATTTTCAAAAAAGGGAGTCAAATATTCAAAATAAAAGAACCCTAGTATTTCCCATACATGAAAACTGTAATAAAAATACTCTACTTACATTTCAAAGAACATTACAAACATTAGCGTTCCTAGTGTCAGTCAATTGGACGTAGAAATTCTAATCTATAGCTGGTATCGATATTGGATAAACTCTGTTGGGGTTCAATGATTGCGGGTGAATTTTCTGCAATCCATGGCTATGAATCGTTCGGTGATGAATTGTTTGGAGTGAATTGTAAATCGATATTTGATTGTTGGAGGTGAAATATACATCGGGATGAACTTGCTGCCACCTCAACACACCAATGGTTAACGCTGGATCTAACGTGGATATCATTTAAATTCGTGAGAAACAGTAACGCTGCAATATTCCACTTATCTTGCAAATGGTTAGTTGCACAACCAAAACCATAAGAAAACGTCTGAACAATACTGATATGCATTGGATCCAGACATACGGTGTCTTGTGCAGAAATAAGAAAAACTGTCGAAAAAGTTAAGTCATTTTTATATCAGAGATGTACCTATGAAAGGTTGGTGCTACACATACAATATATATATATATATGTATATATATATATATATATATATATATATATATATATATATATATATATATATATATATATATATATATATATATATATATTTATATATGGGGGGGTGCATGTGTATGTGGGGGTGCATGTGTATGTGGGGGTGCGTGTTTGTGTGTGTGTGCACGTGTAGGTGGTACGTGCGTGTATGTTTGCGTGTGTGTAAATTTATTTGAGCATGTGTAGATTTCTGCATATGTGTGTGTTACTGTGAAGATATATATATATATATATATATATATATATATATATATATATATATATATACATATATGATAGTCTGCAATAGGCAGAGATCGATACGAATAAGAATAGAATGGGAGAAAATTGACTGAATAGATGAAAATATGATGATAGATAGAGATCAGTAAAATTAATAGAAACAGATATTTAAAAGTATTAAGAATCACAGACTCTTCATTTCACACTCTCTATAAAATTATCGCCATAAACAATTGTATCTATCAAACGAGGCACTCTATTCAGATTTTGAAAAAAACTTGAAGGCCAATTGCCATCTCAAAAACAAAAGCATATTTTTCTGAATCCAGTCGTCAATGTTCATTCAAAGTAACCCCCTGCTGTATAATGATATTTAGCAGACTAGACCGTCAAGTTATTGCTACTGAGTTTGATCTTCACTGTGCTTTGGTCTTGCACTAATTCAAAACTAAAGAGGCATTCAGCATCCGGTGTGTCATAATTATTGGATAACATTACCCACGATTATCATAAGCAGATCCCTCAGTATCAATCAACCTTAGAATGTATAGCCAAGAGCCGGGGGGGGGGGCGTCGTTTGTGAGTTTGTTCTAAAGTAGGTGCTCCACTATTATGGCCTTACCTTGCTATCGTAGTCTGACTAAGCTGAGCCCACCAGCGCGTTTTTCTTCTTTCACTACAAAAGCATTTCTGAAAGGAAAGGAAGAAGTCCAGGATTGTGGCTTTCTTCGTCTTGTTGTTTGCCTTAACAATTTGAAATCTCCGATTGCAGCCATGTAAGTATGAATGTAAGAATGCATTTATCTTGATATCTATCCGTCACGCGTGCACCTCTTGCATTATACGCCCTGTGCGAAATAAGTGATGATTTCCGTGGCTGGCAATGAATGTAAACGATGAAGAAACTCTTAAAATATCGGTGGGGGGAGAAGAGAGGGGCGAAGGTGGTTCCTTTTGTTTGAGGTTAGGGTTAGGAGGGAGACGAAGGTGGTTCCTGTTGTTCTCGGGTAGGGGGTGTCTCTGAACAACGAGCTCGTGAGAAATGGAAGAACAAACGTTCTTTCGAAAAGCGCCAAAGATATGCCAATCATCGCTTCCGGGAAATGAGTGTCGGTAAATAGCGGACGCTGAGCATTGCCCGCAAATCTGGCCAAAATTCTCCTAATTGAGATAAACTGCATTACTCTCATTGTCCCAATTAAGCGGAATCATCATACACATACTCTAATTATAAGGGCACTAACGAAGTTATATATAACCAAAACAATGTGCAGATAACTCGTCTTTTTATAATAATGAGCTAACGTAAGTATATGTGGAAAAAAACAAAGAACAGATAACTTGCCACTTAGTTTTAACAAAATCAAATACCCCGCCATATGAAGAGTTATTCGGCTAGTATATATAAAATGTGAATTCAACCTCCTGTAATACGATCCAAGAGGTTCATCAATCTATGGTAAAAGATAAACTTGTCTTGTCAGACCTCTAATAATCCAACCATTTTTTTAATCCGGTTAAAATTTTATGAAAACATTTTATCCTTATTTACAATTAGTTTTGGTTCCCGGTAGTTTATGACGTAAACAGGGTGTGATAATTGGCATAATTTCGTTCAGGTGTTACTGCTGGATCTAACTCATAAACTTTGTGACCTCTAAAAGGGAACATTGTAGACTCGACAGTCGTATTTGCACGCTAAGATTAGAGGTAAAAGTTCGTTCTGGTGGCATGGGTGGTTCAAATTTCAGAAATTTTAGACGGTACATATTTGTAGAATATATATATGTATATATATATATATATATATATATATATATATATATATATATATATATATATATATATGTATATATATATATATATATATATATATATATATATATATATATATATATATATATACATATATATATATATATATATATATATAATGAAGCAGCCCTAAAAATAAAAAAATAAAGGTACTAAAATCACAATTAAGGGTAGATAGTCTCTGATCAGCACTGAGCTATGTCAATATAACTGCTTTGTTTTTAAATCCCTGAAACAGTTACACGGTGAACAACCGATGATCCCAACAAAAAAATCGCACGTAGTACCATAATATTAAAATCCGTGTAAAACCCACCGAAAAGTACATTAATTGCATTAACACATATTGGGGAATAATTGACTGAAATGAATTAAACTTTTCGAATTAGGAAAAAAATCTATATATTTAGTGTTTTAAAGCTGAGACCTTTTCGAGGCTACGTACATACATATATATATATGTGTGTGTGTGTGTGTGTGTGGTCAACGTGGAAACTCGAAAATTAGGAAAAAAGGTTATATTTCCGTAAATAGCGGAAATGATAAAATCCATTTTATCCTAATTTTCTTGTTTCTATGTTGTCTATTCAATAAATCTCATCTATTTTCTTATATATATATATATATATATATATATATATATATATATATATATATATATATATATATATGTATATACGATGTACTCCAAAGTTCGTGGAATCGAAAAATTACTAAAAATAGTACTATTGCTACAAAGATGGTGGAAACATGGAAGTTAGTGTGTTATGTGTGTGTCGTCTTTTGCCATCATGCAATAACTATAAGATGGCAGTTTAGTTGCAATAAACCAAGTGTTTTGGTAAGTTGCATTTAAAATTTATTTAGTACAATGAGCTTTTGTCTCCCTGCAGATCTTTGTCATTCTCGGTGGCAGGGGATGGGTGAGCAATTGTAGTGACCAACACTTTCCTAAGCACACTTTTTGTCTTTGGGTTGTTTTGACCTGATTCATTGCAGAAAATGTGACCCAACAGAAATAAGTGAATCTGAAGGGTAATAGTTTTCCCAAAGCATTCTTTCCCAGCCCAGGGTGCTCCCTCTTCACACACTACCCAAAATTAAAGTAGGAGTGTCAAACTTATTATACTATAATTATTTTAGGAATTATGCACGACTGATGTTTTTTTTGGATAACATTTTTCAAAAAAAATCTCCTGCACCTCCTGCAGTCTTACAAAGTACCCCTGTGGGTATTCGTACCCATAATTGAGAAACAATGACTTTCAAGATGTATTGTAGACAACGACGTTAATGATAATCCCAGACATAACACATCTAAGAACATTTTAGATAAACTAAAGACATCGCTGGTCCCTTAGATTCAATTAAGAAAAAATGAAGAATTATCTTAGCAGTCTTGTTGGAAATTTCTTGACGTTTCCTCGGGTGTCAGCAAATTCCCTGAATATTTTGTCCATGTTGCTTTTTGCTTTTCACGCTACAAACATCCTCTGCTTCTTGCTTTTCTCTCTCGTCTAGATTCCGTTATCTTTGTCGGTCGCCATGTCAAACGTGCACATCCGGTAAGAGGTAACAACAAGGTCAGGTGGTGCGGGGTTACTTCCTGTACAACAGGAAGCAGAATTTAAGTTGTCATTTGTGTCACTTGCCTCATTCAGAGCGAGGGTAAAGGAAACCGGATACATTTGGTGATGATTAGAGCAACCTGGGTTCGTAAAGGTTGAAAAGTAACTCTGAAAGACCGACTCGTTATTAACCAATCGACAAATACAGGTAGTACCCGACTTACGATTGCTCTACTTACGATATTTCCAAGTTACGATCGTATTTTTGACTGTGATGGGGAATATTTCCTGTTAAGGTCGAATTTGAATAGGTTAACAGCGAATTAAGAGACCCATAGAGAGAGTGGCTAAAGACAGATAGACAGCGTTCGTAACAAAGAAAGAGAGCTGAAAAAGATATTTCTTTTTCACGTCAAATTTCTTTTTGAAATCAATTCTCGAGATAAAAAATAAATACATGAGAGAGAGAGAGAGAGAGAGAGAGAGAAAGAGAGAGAGAGAGAATGGAAGAAAGCAGATTAAAAAAGTGTTTATAACCAATGTGCACTTTCTATTATTGAACTTTTTTCTTTGCCAATGAATTATTTTGCCTTTTATTTTTTTATACTACGTCGCGGATTTTGAATACAGTCTGTTATTTTCTCTTCTTTCAGTCACATTGCAAATAAAACCAAATAAGCATCATGTATCTATACATAATAAAAATATTATAATAATACTCAGGTCTATTGTAATTCTTTTTCAATTACACTTGTCAGTAAAATTGAAATTTGCAGTACAACCGTCTTAGACCAATCTTTGACGTAGATTACGGATTTCAAGAACATCTCACTCTTGTGCATATATTTTTTGCTGCGGACATGTTCTGTTTTCAGTTCTACTGAATACGAGTCGATGTAGGAGAGGGTAAAATAAAGACAAGATTTGTATTTGTAAACCTTTCAATGGAGAAAATCAAAATCGATTTTCCGACTAACGATCTCATTTTAGATTAATAACTTTAGCGTAAGTCTGGGACTATGTATTGAAATATGATTGATTTTTTGAATATATCGCAAGAAAAGGGAAGAATAGTATCCCTTAGTTTTAGTCTCAGGGTTATATGAACATTAAGATACTATAGAATTATAAAATGCTTAACATAAGCTACCTGCAGTCAACCGTTTCTCTTCCACTGCCTCTCTTCTTCACCAGAGATTATCATTCTCATGGACCAAAATGTTTTCTATTTTTGCTTCAGAATCGACCTTCTATTTTACAACCTCTCTCTTTGGCCAGTCGAAGTTTCACCACACATTATTTGAATTCCATGAAACAAAGAGGCTTCATTTTTACCTCTATCTTTCGATACCTCTCTTTTTTGAGTGCCTCTTTCTATCACCTCAATTATCTTATACGAAACCAGGTTTCGCGACGAATTATCAGGTGTCCATGAACCAAAGGGGTTAATTTCTACTTAGGAGTCCATCATCTCTTTTGTCACCTTTATTTTCGTCAATCCAGCTGCACATTATCAGAGCTCCAGGAATCGAAATACATTAATTTTAATTTAGAGTCAATCCTTTTGCTTCATTTATGAATCAAAATGATTTAATTTTTTTATTCCAGAGTCAACACTCTCTCTTTTAGGACTGTTGGTATTTTGACAAGTGAAAAGAAATTTAAGAGAAAAAAAACAAGTCTTCTCTCTGCAACCACTGAAATTTTCTATGAAAAAAATGGTTGGCACAGGTGTGTTTGCTTCAATGAAGAATGCCCACATGATAAAAATCCACTCGAAATTTCCCCCTACGAAGAAACCCATAGTCATAAATGAACACAGGAAAATGACCCACACAGAAAAAGGCCCACACTCAAAAAAATCATTTTTTCAATACCAATGTTCGATAATTATTAATTGATAGTAAAATTTTAAAGAATATTTAAAAACATTTATCCATAAAATTTATTTTTGAAAAAGATTCTGAAAGAATAATTGTTGCGTTTTGCATCATCGTAAAGATTAGAACATTTTTTCAAAAAAACGAAACAAAGCAACAACGAACTTTCTTTCAACTGATTTAATTTCTCTCAGCGGGAGGTACCAATAAACTGAATATGCACACAAAAAGCACCTTTATTTTAAGCCAGGCCCATTCGACAAGTGTGAAACTAACCAGTGTTATCTGGTTTAGCATTGATCGGTCAAATCAGGCTCATTGATCTGACCCATTTTTAACAGCTGAATCTTCCAAATGTTCTGAATGAACATGAAACTTACTTAGGATGGCTTGCAAGACTAGCATATTGCGCAAAAATCAAGCACCTCTAGGTCAATATATACTAAGCTTGGTGTAAGATATTTGTTCGCGTGACGTGACTGAAAAAGGATGCGTCAGGACTTATAGCACTGCTACCAGTCATATAAAAAGACGGACTTGAAGAAGTCTCCATCATTTCATTCTTTCCCTCATCCTCCTCCATGGGCGTCTTCGGGTGGATTGCATAAATATTATCGGGGGTCACAGAAATATTCTAATTTTTTAATTAATTTTTTTAAGCAAAAATGTACTCCTGATAATTAGTGTGAAATCATTTTTGTTACGTTTTAGTCATTCATTTCAAAAAGTAGTTTATCTATATTTTTGTAATAAACACCATAAAGTATAGAATTGATTATAAATTCTTTACAAGTTTTGAAAACCTTCAAGTCTTTTTTTGTTTATATGTTTAGTTATTGTTAGATTAATAAAGACGTATATATAGTCTTTGTACCAATTGATTTTATGATCAACATTGAGTGAACGGTCACGAAAAAATTGTCTCTTCAAAAGGGGGTCATGAATTTAAGGTGTTCTGATCTAGTAGTACAATAAGTTATTCCATGTTCTGGTTTAAGTATTTTAAATATTCTGCACATTTTCTATGAATAGTAATTCAATTTTTCACCCGACATTTTCGGCCAATTCAGTCCTTGGTCCTTTCAAATTGCAAGAATTCGCAGCAAAGAAGTAAGTCTTGACTTGTATGCTTTACACAGAGAGATTGCAATATCAAGATGGTGCAGGCATTTGTACACGACATAGAAAGCCTCGTTTGCAGTTATTTCTTTGTACTTAATTCTCATGATTTTATTTACTGGCCGTTGGTGAGTTGGAATAAGGAAAGTATTACAAAAAAAAAAGTAAAAGGAAGTCGATAAAAAAAATCGTGTGGAACAAACTCCTCATTAGATTTGCAGAAAATAACAATCAACACCACAGTCATCATCATCATCATCATCATCATCATCATCATCATCCATCCATTCATTCATTCATTCAAAGTGCTTTGTTGGACACAGGCCTTCCCGTTGGTCTGCATTTTCTTTCTTGCTTATGGGCATCAAGATGCCAAAATATTCAGAAATCGTTCAGATCATCACAGCATCTTACTTTCTGTCAGCCACAATCTCGCCCATGGTCTCTGGGGATCGATGTTGTGAGACACAATGTCCAGTACATAAATACTACAGAGTATTCATTTGGAAAGATGTCAAAATTGTTTACGAATCCTTGGAGAGACAAAAATCGGGAGTTCCGTGTGTGGTAAATAAGTCGTGACTTGCATCAATGTCACAGAGGATTTGTACAAGACGTTGCAAGTTTCAGTCGTATGGAATGTGGTTTTAAGTCTCGACTGATACTATTTTCCGATCTGAATTCTCATAATTTGATTTCTAGCCACTGAATATATTTACCGGAAAGTGATTGTCATCACGGTACCAAAACATTTTTTATTTGTTCATATCACCACGCCATTTTTTTTGTAGGCCACAATTTCGCCCAGAGTATTAGAAAGAATGTCGGGGCAATCCTGGACTCCAAATTCACCCACCACCAGAGAATACAATAGTTTGGCTATCTGATAAGAATTGGAACTGATAAACCGGTGTTTAGAGCCTTTATTGTCGGTTCAGGCTTCTTGACCAGAAGACGATCTTGCAGACGTTGGATCTATGGCGTGTCAGAAACGCTCTTGTCCTATACCTGATCATCACAGTGGCAATCCACCAAGCCCTCGCCTACCGACACCTCGCTGCACGTGTAGAACATATATATATATATATATATATATATATATATATGTATATATATATATATATATATATATATATATATATATATATATATATATATGTGTGTGTGTGTGTGTGTGTGTGTGTGTGTGTATCGAGTTTGTGTTGCGATGTCCAGTAGACAAGCAGAATAGTAAAGAACATTAATTAAAAAAATGTCAAAACTGGTTACTAATCCTCGGAAAGACACGAAATTCTGTGTGTGGTAAACAGGTCGTGGCCCTTGTCAATGTCACGGTGTAAGAGTCAAGAAAGATATTTTCTGACATGACGGACAGAATGAAGAAAACTTGGTCCGAGATTGATGAGAATGGGAAGAGACGTCGATCTGAGATGAACAGGAAGTAAGAGTCGGTCAACCGGAAATGGAGAGTAGTTGTTTGGTTGTGCTTGTTTGATTCATCCGTTTCTGATTTATTTATTTTCAGTACGGATGCAGAAAGAGATACAACTCTTATAAAGAAAACTAATGTATGGTGACCCCTCAGAAATTCGCTCATCCACACACACACACACACACACGTATACGGACTGTCATCTTTTACTTGTCAATCATTATCCTAAACACACTGATCATTACATACTTTATCCTCTTACAGATACATACACACATAATTGCATTCAAACGATAGATATGTCTGCAAATCTCCACACACTGATACGCACAAACACACACACAAGGATACATTAGTATAAAGTGCTATTCCCTCATATGATATATATATATATATATATATATATATATATATATATGTATATATATATATATATATATATATATATATATATATATATATATATATATATATATATATATAGTACTAGCGTATATGTGTATGCTTGTACCCCAAGGTATTGAGAACTACATATCACATATCAGAGACATAGATATGTCTGAAATCGACTGGTATCAGATTACCTATAGCATACAACTTGAATCGAATTTTGCAAGTCTGTCCCTAAATATTTTTCTGTCTTTTTTTATCTGGGATTTTCTAAAACACAATTTGATATTAGATACATAAGATCAAGCCATATATATATTTGGAATCAGCATCATCCTGAATGTTTTTTCCATCATTTATTGGAACCTATTCCCAGGTAAGGGGATTGGTGGCAATGCTTTTGGAAAAATATTTTTGAGCAGTAATTCTTAGTCTCTTATTCATAGCAGTTCTATAACCGTGTGCTTAGAGCTTCGGAAAATATCATTGCCTAACCTTCAAACCTCATAGAAATTTGTTAATCTTGATGAAATGATTTCTTCGGGTTTTAGGAGAGGACTCTATCTACAATATAGTTATAATGCAAAAATGGACTCTCACTTTTAGCATATCTGAAATCTGCAGCTCCCAATAAGGTAGAATTTTGCAAAAACATGTTCGTCGATTTCTATAAGGTCTGCGCTCAAAGAAAACAAGTCTGTCAAAAATGTTTTTTCTTGGTACATTTTTCATATAAATTTTCTAAAATAAATTATTAATTAGATCAATAAACACATTGTATACTTTGAATCAGTATCATCAGTCTTGGCCAGAGTTCGCTTCGACGAGTTCAGTTATCTGTGCCGTTACCTGCATCGGCCACTCAGCACCTCCGTTACGCTATGGACTTATGGATATTTATATATGGATATTTATAGTATTTATTCTCAAGGTGATACAAATTCAGGGATACCCAACCTTGTTTTGCTTCATGGGCCGGTTCGATATCGACAATGTTCCTGCTAACTGGCTGACGGGAATGGGGTGGGGGTCACGACCAGGGTTTAGGGGAGAAAGTCAACAAGAGTTCAGTTATGAATGGCTAATGCACTCAATTTCTTTTCTAAAAAGCTTCATCTAGTTAATTTGATATCAAAATCTATTTGAGTTCCTTTTGGGGGAAAGCTCAAATTGACAGTCTCGTTCATTGACTCCTAAAATGTTTTTGTTTTATTCATTTCATTTTTGCCGTTGGTTCGCGGCCTAAGTTAAATATTTTTTTCGGTGGGCGTGGGTGGAGTAAGCGTGGTAGGGAATGGAGAATGTGTATCTGGCTCATATGGTCCCACATCGCCATATCACATCAATTTCCTCGCGGCACGGTAATGTATGTTCTGTGGCCTGGCGCCGGTCTGCGGCCTACCGGTTGGGGACCTCTGCAAGTGTGTAGAAACAAACGTGCGAAATGTACTTTCAACTATATGTGGGTGGTCTGTTTCGAAATAGCCCCCACCCTCGTTGCTACCACCACTATCATTAGTCTTTTGTCGGTTCACTGAGTGCTCCAACAGTGCATTGCTATCAAGTACCGCAAAGTGGATTATGAAAAGATTGTCTAAAACACGGGGGAAACATCAGCAATCAAGACCCCCAGTTTGCTTTCATTTGGGCCAGAAACCGCCTCCATCGACAGACTCAGGGTGGCCCGATTATCTTTTTTCCAAAATCCCTCAGCCTCAACATCCCACGGCTACTGGCTGGCACCTCCCTCACTCAAAGGAGTCTACTGGCCACACACTTTTATCGTCATTAGTTTTTACTTGTAATATTTTATGAAGTGCAAAGAACTTAAGTGATGTCAAAACTCAAAGCAATTTTCACTATTCTTGCTGCATTTAATGATACTCACTTTTTTTATTTATATGATTTTTTGATGCTATTTCCATCATTTGTTGAACTATGAAACTTATACAGTTTTTTAGATCAACTACAGAGATGTTTCCTTGCCAAGTTATTGCTAGATAACGTTTTTAATAATTTCATTCGAGTTGAAATAAAGCTAGAAGGGGGTGCAGTTCAGAACCTATTGGCAAAACAATTGTAGAACTTTGTTTATAACTATGTCGGCGCGTTGGTTATATAAAGGTATGAAGTAGACAAAACAATTGCTCACTTTTCAACTAGCCATGGCAGAATATAGCCCCTGTATACCCAGACTTGAATTCCTCTTCCAATGACTTATATCCTCTTCCTCAATGGCATTACTTCTATGATATTCCATAGACGTTTACATCATAAATTCTAGAGTAATACTAAACATTAGACATTTTTATTGGATACTTTGCAAACTCTTGTACCAAATGCTTAAATACCTCCTTACGTAATTATTGCCGGTTATAGCACTTAGATACTTAATAAATCATGTATAACTATGCTTACCAATTCTTTCTGTAGTAAACAATATTGAGTCACTGCTATTATCTTATATGAACTAACTTCGAAGTTATCCCGTTCTCCTCTTTTCCTGTGCATCTTCTGATATTTTCTTGTATCTTCTTTCAACACAATCCCTTTCGTTATTTGCTCAAAATATGCTGCATGACAATAAGTATCAAACTTGTTCTGTATCTAACATAGGTGTGCATAAATCCATTAACTACTCCCTTAATCGCCACTAGCAGGGATGTCCGGCGTTGTCCGGAGTAAAAATAACTCAAAATATCTTAAAATATAACCAAATGGGAGGAATATGTTCTTTAATATATTTCTTCAAACATAACTTAGCAGATAAACCCCCCTCCCCCAAAAAACAAATGATTATTTGAACTATGTACCCTTGAAAAATGTCAAGTCGATTCGACAAGTAGTTTTTGCTGAGAACAGGTGCAAATCAACAAACAAAAGGCCCAAACATCAAAAGAGATTAAATATCTATTTTTATTGAAATATATCTGCCTTTCTTTTATTTCTTCTTCGTGTGTTTTTTTTATTTTTTTTTTTTATTTGACGAAGGCGAAAATAACAGTTAAGGGAAGTAAACATTTGAAAAAAATAAACAAAGAACACAAATATCTCTTCATTGGTTTCTGTACAACACTATGAAACCTAATTTTTATTCCTGGGTAATAAGTTTCATTTTCTACTAGCTTATGTGTAAAAAGTATAAAAATAGCTATTATTCCCTTCAAACTTTGCTCGTGTGACCAGAACAGCAATACATATGTTGCTTTTCTTACTTTATGCGATAAAAAATACGTAAATCAGGCTGTGCCACGATTGTAAATGATTAGATTTCAAATTATCTCTGTCCTGGTCACAAAGCTTAGGTTTGAAGGAAACAATAGTCATTTTATCATTTTTTATGATACATTAACAATTAGAATATTATACCTCTTACCCAGAAACGAAAAGAAAAAAGTGCAAAATTGTCACATTGTATTGAACAGATGTCTAATGCCGATTCCCTTCAAACAAACACTATTCATTACATTTTGTGAAATATTCTATCTTATCTTGGGATTCGTGGATCCAGTACTTTCTGAATTTGTTTAGTTTGTCACGCTATCTTATTTTTTTTTTTTTTGCTAGTCACAGTTTTGCATGGATTTGCGTGGATCCATGTTGTGAGTCGTGATGTACAGCAGTTATATGACATTCTTGCAACATTACCAGCCCATCTAATAGATTTTATGATATCTCTAACTTGTTTTTTTCTCTTATGTCTTATTATCTCTTACTGTCTTATTACTTTCCATATGATGGTGAGCACAATTCTTTCCTGTGTACGTTGCATAGTTCTCAGTCAGTCTCTTGATAAGGTTCCATGTCTTAGCTCCATAGGTGACCATCAGAAATAGGCATTGGTTATCGACCCTCCTTTCCAAGACTAAGGAGGGTGTGGCGCAACTGTCCTCCAAATGTTTCGTGTAAATCTTTCCCAAATATGCAAATATGAATTTCGATCTCTGAACATATCCACTTGGGGTCTGCCCTGCTTTCACCTCACCTTTTATCATTAGATTTTGTGAGATCTCAACCTCTTCAACTATGAATGAACAGAAAAGAAGTAGATGAGCGCTTATAACAGAATGTTGATATAAGGTTTCATTCATTAATTAATGGAATTACATTCCATTTGTATTAATTTTACGAATGGTGTGTCACATGAGGCAAAGACATTTCTTAGTGCGCCATCGTATTATGAAGTTTGAGAACTAATGAGGTCAGCTTTGGTCGTTCAAATAATCCGTCGGTGATTTCATCGAGATTCGTTAAAAATAAAAACAAGAGGAGTGAAAGAAATCGTGGGCGATTTTTAAAGATTATCGAATACAACATGCATCTGAAGAAGGCTGAAGGACGCATCGGTCGAAACATGATTAAAACTAGAAAGCACTTGAAGAACACATACCTCTGCCAACATTAACTAAAAACTGAATGAAAATGAAATATTAAAACAAACAAACAAGAAAACAATTTTAAATGTACTCATGTCTAGTTAGTTGTATTAAAACTGAAATTCGGCCTTTTAATTATCAACAGTTTCTAAACTTTTTTCTGTAGAATGATGGAAAGAAATCTCTCAATCGAAAACGGATTCCTGGATCAAACCTAGAATCCAATCAACTTTGGCAGCCCATGGCTCACTCTTTCAATATTTCATTTATATTCACAGAAAACTTGAAGATATTGTGTAGTCAAACAGACGGACGGATGAACAAACAGACTGACGGACAGCCAGGCAGTTGGACTCGAGTGCATGCATATACTTCTTTAAACTTTGTTGGCATTGGTAAAAATGGATAAATATGCTATTCCAAACTTCGGATAATTAAAATCCTTCTTCGTCGATCAATATTACAGCTTTCTTCATGTTTATAGTTTTGTAAAGGAAGAGAGGGGTCTCTTTTTATGTTGTAGTAAAACTATCGACAACGAAAGGAAGTTCATCTTTCCAGTCAGTGCTTACACAGTTGATGATCCTCTTTAAAGTTATAGATAATATAAGGATAGAAGTCCAACTTCCCTCAATAACGATAAGGCTTCATTTTGAAACTTAAAACAACGTTGAGACAATGAGTCCGAGTACTTCATTGTATAAGGATTAGAGATTTATTCGATGATAGTTGCAAGGGGGATCATCATCCTTAGAGACACGACCCCGAACGACATAATCCTGAAAGCTGAAATCCTGAAAGATTACAATCCCCTGAGGCTCCGGAAAACCGCAAACCCGAAAGAATAAAAACCCGTTTCAAGAAAGCTGAGTTAGGGAGGTAAGTGCTCTGGTTGTTTACAGAGATAATTCTTTGCTGATTTGAGGGTTTTTTAAAATTCTTTTTTATGTCATTTTATCGTATTAGTATAGCGTTAGGGTTATGTCTAGGATTGGAATATGGTTTTAGGGGTAGGATTGCACTACTGCGTGTTTATATGTTTTTCAAATGAATCCTTCTTTGAAACTAAATAAATGTCTTTTAATAACTTTTTGAAAACAGTTTTTTTCAATGAATCGTATACATGGGATTTGATGTTTTGAGATTGTAGCCAACAGCATTGTATCTTTCGGGGTTATGACCTAAACCTGACTGTTACTGTCAGATAACAAGTCATTTGTGATTCATTTGAAGTATGTAAAAGTTGAGTTTGGTACGTTTTGGCACAGCCATTTGGTCGCTTGTGTTTCGACTTCTCTTTGGGCGCTAAACCCATTTAGGTGTTAGTCCATTTGGCGATGGATACTTTTTGGCTCCACGAACATTTTTATTTGTCATTCTATACGTATAGACAGTTTTAATGGAGCAAAATTTCAATATATCCGTTATAACCTAACCAATACTTAACTGTATGCTGTAACTTTTATTTACCAAATGAATTAAATAAAGCCACTGTGAAGTTCTTGTTAATGTTATCAATAGAGCTACATTAAGGTTTCAAAGCCTTTTCAAGTGTTACATTTGAGTGATAAGAAATCGGTCAACATTTTTCCTAGCGCCAATTCAGCTGGTGCCCAATCGGCCTTCACGAAATGCAGCGCCCAAACGTCTGCGCTCAATCACCCCATTCCGTATCAAATGTTTTTTTCTTCTGATCTAAGATTGAAGCTGAGTATGAATCGTTCAGTTACTCTAGCCCCGCTTTCGAAAAGTCACATTGCAACAGCTACTGCCTTGTTGGAACTTATCTACCGATTTTAGGTAGGAATCTCAATCAACGACGAGCTAAATTGAATAAAGATAAAATTAAATCAACCGGAAATCTGGAAAGCATTTCAACCACAACGATATATAAACAGGGATATATTTGCGCCTTGAATGAATGTCGGCTTACATGTGACTCAACACGCGCTCGTGTTTATTCTTGTCCCTTGAGACGATGAAGGAAATTCTGTGTTCCGGTCTTTTATCGAGAAAGGGAGATAACCGAATTAGGGGAGATAACCGAATTGGGAAGAGGCAATAGAAACATGTATTCTTCATCTTCTGCTTCTTTAATGTCAAGAACTCGGAAGGAAATATTTGTGGCCCGTATCTATCGACAGGGTCAACTAATTCTGTGGAGGTTAAATAGCATCTGGGCCAGAGATAACATTTGGCTACGCAGTGTATCATTCACGGCTCACGACACAAGAGTTCCTCTCATCCAAGTCCTTGGAGCAAACGTTTATTTATTTATTGTTTATATTAAGCTGATAGAGATACAGGATCAAAGAAGAGGGATTAATGGATCGGGCAAATCTAAAGATGAGATTAGAATGTTTTTGTTTATTTGATACATGACACAAAACGCAAAGTATTCATTCTTAATACAGTGGATTGTGTCATTTTCACAGCACTTCATACATACGCACAATATACCCACATCTACACACACACACACACACACACACACACACACACACATATATATATATATATATATATATATATATGTGTGTGTGTGTGTAGAGAGAGAAAGAAAGAGAGAGAGAGAGGGGGGGAGAAAGATGTCATTATGATTTACAGCTATTTCAAGTCCACTGCTGGACCAAGTCCTTTTCAATTTCAGAGAAGGCAGTGGCTATCAAACTCACCCATTACAACTATTTTTGTGCTGATTTTGTATTCCGAGATGCACCCCCCCCCAGTTTCCGAGACTGATTGTCTCCTAAGAAACTAAAGAGCTCAGTCTGTCTTACTACTTTGCCCACTGCTGAGGAAAAGGGGGGAAATAAAGGAGAAGAAAGGAAGAAAGATTAAGAAAATATAAGGAAGAAAAAATTGAAGAAAGAAGGAAAAGAGGGAGGAAGGATAATCCACGACGGAATAATTTAGGAGAAGGTGCGATGAAAAAGAATGAAAGAAGAAATAAAGAAAGAAGACCAACAGATGAAAGAGGAAGAAAAGCTTAATGGCAATGAAAAATGAAAATAAATATGGAATTGGTTGAAAAGGATGGAAATTAGGATGAAACAAAAATATTCATATTATACAAGTAACAAGAACTGAAAGCTCAATAAAACGTCAGCAATAAAGTTTAAAGGCTATTATTGCCAGATCACATGACCCTGAGTAGAAGATAATTTCAAGTAAGAAGCACCTTATCAAGAAACACGCCTCAGTCTAGTTTAAAGTAAATATGACACAAAACAGCCGAGAATTTAAACGCCGTTATTGCCTGATCAGGTAAATCTGAGCGGAAGAATTTACCAGGTATGAAGGAGAGAAACACCTTTCAACCAAGTTCAGCTGAGAAACAATATGGGGATAAACCTACCGACCGTCCGATCGACAGACGGACAGGACCTCCTATTTTCATTTTGATATTTTTCCTATGCGAATCTTCTTTAGATAATTTAGATCTGACAACGAAGTTTGAGAGCGACACTTATTCGGTCGTGTCTCTCTTTCCAGTTGTCCGTCAAGTGAATATCCCCCAAATTTCCCGATGAATTTCAATGAAATCTTGTAGATGTGTGGGTCATTGAGTAAAAAAGAAGCGATTAAATTCTTGGGCAGATCCAGGAATCGTTTTTGATTGAGAAATATCTTTTTTCGCATAAATGTATGTATTCTCCCATGTCTATCAACACGATATTTCAAGAGGTTCTTGATGATTTTCCAGAAGATGTGAATGAGTTTGGGGACGGATCCAGGAGTTTGTTTTTGATTGGGGATTTTTTTATGCATTTAGGTATTAGCTCATGTCTGTCCACGATATGTCCCAAAAGGAACTCAAGATATTCAAATAGAAATTTGTGTAGTAATAGGAAATTGTTTTTTTGGTTGAGTGAATGTATGGCGTTGGTAGGGACGGTTCGCTCCCCTGAGTGCTATCTACTTTTTATTCTGTGTCTTTCTACTTGTGTTTTTTCTTCCTAGTTCAAAATCAGTCCTGGCGCTGTAAAAGCACCCCGTGGGAATTTTTAAGTTGACTAGGGAAACTAATTTGACTCGCTAGAAAGAGACTATTAGTGAGTAATAATATCCTCGGTAAATATTACTGATCAGCTATAAGAAAAAAAAATTAGCGCCAGTTCTTAAACTGATGGATTTTTACAGTGGTTCAAAGGTAAGAAAAAAAATTAAATTTCCATTAAATATAGGCATATTGTATATTGTTGGAAAGGAAATTTTCTACTGAACGCTATCACATAGATAGATTCCAATTTAATTCCAAACGAATCTCGAATCTTCCAAGGGATCATCAGTGTGTATGAGTGAAATGAAGACATTTTGATCGGGACAGCGACTTACAGCCTACAGCTGCTTATTTTGACGTTTTGACACCACAGATAATGGAAGAGGAAGTTAACAGATGCAAAACTACGTCGCCTTTTTTTTTTTTATCACGACTGTCACCGGAAATGCAAAGTCACTTCCCCACTCACAGGCCCGTGCAAAGCTGGTAATAGGCCTAGACCAGATGGTATATAGAGGCCCTATCTTAATCTACTCATTAAGTATTTGCGTAATCAGTACTAAAAGCCTCTACTGTAAATGATGTACTTACAAATAATAGAACAGAATGAAGGAAAGAGAACGATTTATGAAACAGTTAATGACATGCAATTTTATTCAATAGATATACATAAGACAATAGAGCAATATCGTGTCAAAGAAACATAAAATATACAATAGTATTAGTGGAAGTAAGTCCCCTTAATATCGCAGAATGTTGTCTCTGTCTCTGTCTATCATTCAGTCCGTCTGTCTCTCTTTCTTTATGTATGTGTATATTGGTATGATTCTCTGAAAAACGCACATAAGTATGTGCATACAAAGAGACAGTGTGTGTGATAGAAAGAAAGAAAGTTAGAGCGACTGAGAAGTTAGAGAGGAAGAAAAAGTGTGTGTGTGTGTGTGTGTGCGTCTGAGAGAGAGAGAGAGAGAGAGAGAGAGAGAGAGAGAGAGAGAGAGAAATTAAACAAATTTGATATTCTTCACAGGCTAATAGGAAGTCGTGGCTTTGCATGCAGGAGACGTGACTGTTTCTTTTTTTTTTCTTTTTGCTTCAGCTATCAGTCTGGAAAGTGCAGGCTGTATGTCATAAGATATGGTGCAATCTGTAGGGAAAGAGGAAGAATCTATCTAGACGTTATCTGTTATTTCCCACCATTGCCCGCCTCTTCCAGTTATTTCCCGCCCTTTGCCATTAAAGTTTGACGATTAGCCCGGCGCACGCCTCGCTTATTAAATGATAGATGAAGAAGAGAGAAAGAGAAAAGGTACAAACCTTTTATACCGGCCGGAAGTATATCCTTTGGAGATGGAAGGAACGGATGTCTGAGGAATTTTGTCTACTTCTAATATATATATATATATATATATATATATATATATATATATATATATGAAAGGCAACTGTATTTGTAACTTAAAAAAACACATTTCCACTCTCATTTATTTTCTTCTCCCTGCATGGTGTATATTTCTGGATGTATGCAATTCTACTTTCATTTTTCTTTCTTCTACAAATATTTCTATTTTTCATTTTTTCTCATTTTTTTCTTTCTCTCCTGTGGAATAACATCTCTTCCTTTCTTTCTTTCTTTACAAGTCTTCCTTTCTACTTTCTTTCCCATTTTCTCACTTTCTCCAGTTTTCTTTCCTCCCTTCCATCCTTTTTTCTTGTTTCTTTCTTCTTTTCTTTCTATCTTTCCTTCTTTCTTTCATTTTTCCTTCTTTCTTTGATAGTTTATCTTTCTTTCTTTCGTTCTTCGGCTGGTTTTTATCCTGCTATCCTTTCTTATTTTCTTTCTTTCCCAGTTTTTCTTGTAGCCTCTTTTCTTTGTTTCTTTCTTCATTTATTCATTTTCCCTTCGCCAGTTTATCTTTCTTTCTCTATTATTTTATATCTTTCTTTCTTTTCCAATTTCCCTGCCTTTTTCCTTTCTTTTTTATTTGGTTTCCGGTTATTCTTTTCTCTCTAGTTCCCCGTTCTTTCTTTTTCTTCCTGTTTTACTTTCTCCCTTTCATTCTGTCTTTCTTTCTTTCTTTCTTTCTTCCTTTCTTTCTTTCTTTCTTTCCATTTTCCTTCTTGCTCATTTTTCTTTTTTCATTTCTTTCTTTCGTTTACATTTTTACTTCCTTTCTTTATTTTCCAGTTTTTCTTTCTTACACTCAGTTTTTATTTTTCAGTTTTCTTTTCTTTCTTTTCCGGTTTTTGTTCCTTTCTTTCTTTCCTTTTTTTCCAGTCATCCTTTTCTTCTTTTTTCTTTCCTTTTCTCTTTTTTTTTCTTTAATTCTCTTTCTTTTTCCCTTCCTTTCATTTTCTCTTTCTTTCAGTATTTTTTCCTTTCTTTCTTTTCAGTATTCCTTTTTTTCTTTCTTTCCTAATTTTCTTCTCTGTCATCCCTTCTTTCTTTACCATTTTTTCTTTCTGTCTTTCTTTCTCCCTTTTCCAGGTTCCTTTTCTTTCATTATTTCTTTCTTTACTTTTTCTTTTTCTTTTCCACTGTTCCTCTATTTCTTTCCACTCTTCTTTCTTTTTTCTTTCTTTCTTTGCCAGTTTCCGTTTCTTTTTTCTTTTCTGTTTCTTTTTTCCATCCCTAGTTTACCTTTTTGCCTTTTTATCTTTCTTTCCTTCGTTTCCGCTATTCCTTTTTTCTTTCTTTTCCAGTTTTTTTGATGTTCTTTTCCTTTCTTTCTTTCTTTCTTTCTTTCTTTCTTTCTTTCTTTCTTTTCTTTTCTGTCTTTTTTTCAAGTTTTCCTTTCATTTTTTCTTTCTCTTCCAAATTAAATCATGGGTAAGTCCCCCTCCTTGGTGTGGGGTCTCTCAACTATGATCAATTTGATAAATGAAAATTTATCTCAAAATAAAATTCTTTTATATTTCATGTTTACTACTAATAACTTATTGGATTTTCTCACAACGGCAACATCAGAAGAATTTATTAGGTTTCTAACAAATATTGGGCTAATCGAAGCAACAGTTTCGGGTGTTATCAGGTAATTGTGGCAAATGTTTGATGCAGCAATGGTTCCAACAAAATAGAAAAGGCTCCTCATGAAAAAATCAGTCGTATGAAAGATAAAAGTGATCAATATCCGCAAAAACTATTAGAAACTCAAAACTAAGAAAAACTTCCATAAGTGAAGTCAATGTCAGTGAAAAGTCCACCAGGTGTTTCAAAGATGAAAAATCGTAGTAGAGGCTAGCCTACTTAGTAGGCCTTTTTCATCACATGAATTCGCTGAACAAGTCACTGCAAGGCCCCGGAGAAAATTGATTGAGTTCAAGTGACATGATTCTGGTGTTCAAAAGAAGACGGAATCTTTGGGAAAATCATATTGCAAAAGGAAATCTTGAAATGTTTCTGAGGCTCAAGGGTGGAGCATATCAGTGAATTTCAAGTCTTATTGAGATCCACCTGGAAGAACTGTGGATCAAAATCGAACATTATTTTATCTCTCTTCCAACAGACGTGTATGATTGGGTGAGGGATCCATACTCTGGATCTTCTGCTCATCCTTGAATTTTTCATCCTTTATCTGAAGATGAATTGCTATAACGGATCCCTTGACAAATTCTGGATTTCTGTGAAAGAAGAGTGTCCTGTCATTCACGGGAAATCAATAAATATATTGCTACAGTTTCCAGCTTCTTACATGTGTGAACAAACTTTTTCTTATTTAAAAAGTATCAAGAGAAAAGACACAAATCGATTCCATTCAATTCAGTTGAACTTGAAATTCGTGTGATATGCAGATATACTTATGGCTCATTTTTGTGTTTAATTTTTATATTTGACCCTAAATCAAGGACAAGCACATGCTTCTCATTAGAAAGGCAAATTTAATCATCTAAATTGACTTAAAAATAACATTACTTTGAACCATATGATTTATTGCCTTGATTTATTTTATGCCTTTTCAACATCGTCAATAAAGATTAAATTATTGTAGTAGTTATTATCTGTTTTAGTTCATACAATATGTTTTATATGCGATGTTGGTTATTTATGTTCGTACTTAGTGAATACAGTTATGTTTGATTTTTCTTGTGTAACTGATAACCTCTCCGTCAGGTCTCTTGAGCAAACAGCTTGATTTCTGTTATTTTTTTGCATTTTCAGTAAATTTGACAGAATTTTAACTTGCTTTTTGTTAGACCAGTCATCAGAAAAAATATTATGTTTACCTTATAAAATTTAACTTTATGAAAGAGAAAAAAAATGAAGATATTTTATAATTCTCATGTCGGTATGCCCTAGGACGTGGGATTTACTTCAAGGGTTCCCCACGGTAAAAAGGTTGGAAAACGGTGTCGTATAACAGCTAGTGTTGCAGGTCATTGTGAGTTCAGTCTTCGCTAAATGCTCGATTATTGTTGCCCTGTGCCAGATGAGACTAAACCTAATGACTTACAGCAAGGTTTTTCAAACCTTCTTGCATTGGTGACGAACTTTTATAATATAAATCTTTTTTGCAGTACATTACTTAAATTTTGATGGCCAGGCTAAATGTTCATTTTGTCCCTGCAGTTCAAATGACTCAGGAAAAGCATCTTTTGGAAGATATACAAAATTATGCCTAATTTTGCAACACACCTTCAGGTTATCGGTGACACATTAGAGCAGGGGTTCTCAAAACTTATTTTATCACAGCACCCTTACACGATTTTTCAAAAAATCGCAGTACCCACACTTATATTTAACGGGCAATCTCTTCCACCCTAAATTTGGTAAGACATTAAATGAAACAAAAATTGTTTCAGAAAGAGAATTTATTCAAATAAAAAAAATGCATAATAAATGAAACATGAAAATAAAAAAAATCTGTTTTTAGTCGTTTATTTCTTTTATAGAATAAATTGCATTGAATTTTATTGAAAGACACTTTATCTCGTAGAACCTCAGAATTCTTTTTGTGGAACCCTGCGCTAAAGTGTCATGACACACACTTTGGGAAGCACTGGTCCATAATGTTGAATTCTGCAACCTCAGAATCCCTGCCCTGTCACTAATACGGTCCAATACTGACTTAGGCTGAGTCTGGTAAATATTTACATCAGAAGGAGAACGTCTCGGGTTGAACGATGGGTGGCAAGCGTGGTAGACTATTAAGCAGTAAATCAAAATCTAACCAGGATCGACCCCTTTTCATGGTCGTTAGAGACAAAGTTAAACCTTGTTAATATCAAAGCGCATGTCCACTTGAACAATAAGTACGAGGGATGTCCAAAAGTATCCAGCTATTTGATATTCACGAGAAAATAGCCTACCTAGGACCTCAAGGCCTTAGTTCCTTTCAAAATATTCCTTTTGGAACCTCATATACTTATATCAGCGTCCTATGAACTTTTCAAAACATTCTGAAAAGACTTCTTTCATGATCGCCGAGAGTTGCCACAATGCGTTGTTTAATGAGACGAGAAGAATGACCCACTTGGTCATTGTGTATTCGAAGGTCATGCAAGTACATAAGCCCACTTGCTGGTGACTCACTACCGACTAAGTGACCCAACTAGATTGTCTGTTTATGCATACGCTTTCTTTGGTTACAAAATTTTTTCTACGCTGCGCAACAGGTTCTTGAGATATTCAAAAGGGTTGCATACTTTCC
Organism: Thysanoteuthis rhombus; assembly: GCA_963457665.1. Taxonomy (NCBI): domain Eukaryota; kingdom Metazoa; phylum Mollusca; class Cephalopoda; order Oegopsida; family Thysanoteuthidae; genus Thysanoteuthis; species Thysanoteuthis major. Next base: position 46,423,218 of record OY735219.1, on the reverse strand, counting down.
AGACATACCTCATATGTTCACAGATATGTTTAAATGAAAAAAAAACCCACTAACACGCCGCTGCTGTTTATATACATCGTTGGTTAAAGCTACAAGTGTAACGTAAACAGAATAAAGATTGTTGTTTTTAAACACATGTTAAAAATTAGCAATCAAAACAGATAAAGAAGTCGAAGTAGATTTGAAATGACTAACGCTTGGTCCATGCTGAATGCGCCTGTTCCGCACTGATTATTCCCCTTAAGTATCATCTCTAACCAGATCAGCATTTTCCATTGGTAACAGCTTAGGATCACCAGCCACCCTAACAATTCCACACCCTTATCACAAGCAAAGCGAAATCCGATGTTCAATCTTGCACATGTTCTAGTTAAAGTTCATTTATAGAATATGATGATAAATGTTATTATTTTACTTTTATAATTTCAAATAGCAAATTAGGATATCGATTATCAGCATCGGAAACATATCTTAGTTGCACGTTTTGTTCATTTTGTATCTACTGTACTTTAGCTTGTGATAGAAAAGGCTTCTGTGAATTAGGTATAAAATACGACGTAATTTAGGGAATAGGGTAAACGGTAATGTCTTCATTGATAGACATTGAACATACAAATCACCTGGAAATTGAGAAGTAAGCATACAGCGTACTCCAGCGTTCCCCCTTCCAATTCCTGAATCCCTACCCGTAGAGTATTTTTCTCAACATATCCGGCCGAGATGGGGAGGGATGTCACGTATCAGAAAGCGTTTTTCTATTAGCATTTTTGGTCCGTTGTTGGACATAGACCCGCCCACACATACACCAAGACATGGGGTGATGGGCTTTACTCTGCCTCGGCTGGCCCATGATGTTTTAGAAAGTGTGAGAGATGGATGCATGCCTTTCCCAAGGGCATTAGTGCAGAGTGAACACGAACAGTCTCAGCCGAAGTTTGAACACGGTTCGCCGGTTGAATTCTTTCTTCTTATCTATCAATCAATCCTTCTATCAGTCTTCATATTTATATATCTTCCTCAGTCTGTTGATATATATATATATGTGTGTGTGTATGTGTGTGTGTGTGTGTGTAGCGATAGATATATTACCATATATACCATATTGTTTTATTGTTTCAATCTTCCCCGGTTTTTCTCCAGCTGTGGCTCGATGCCAGTGTAAACTGAACTTAGTAAATATCCACATAGACCAACAACGTGCACGTGTCTTTGTTATTAATACACGCCCAACAAAGAAAAGATACACACTCAGCCAGAAGTAAAGGAAGTAATAATAGGCATCATACCTATTGACAAATCAACACTAACCACACGTACAACCCCAACCAATTTTTTCGCAACCTTTTACCAACCAAACCCTAACCCCTTATCCTTTGAAAAAAAGTCCCTTCATCTAAATCCATCATGATCAGGCCCCGAAAATAACCCTAACCCCCTAGAACCTTTCCCTTCGCCCCGGTAACTCATTTCCTCTTTCCGTTGTCTAACCATACTTTGCTTTTAATGATAGGTGGAGTGGATGTTGCTGCTGGGTGGTGGGGGGAAGCTAAAATGATAGACTCCTCACAGCTGGCGGTTATATATACCATTTACTTACTAGACCAGGCTTCCGGGAAATGTACAAAGGGTGGTTTTGAATAATCCACGCGCGTTTTCCCCTCTTTCTCTCCTCCCCTATCCCTGACAACTTTTGAAACCTTTTCTCTTTAGGCTCCACCCAGATTGGTGTACACGCGTCATCAGGTGACTGTACAACACAATAACCTGTGCATTAACTACAATCGTTAGAAAATACGCACTTAGAAACTGTCAACCATAACTGTCATCAAAGCTGTCAACATAGGTTTCTTCAGTTTTTAAGCTTGTCTGTCTGGCTATGTATTTGCTGATCGCACGTACAGGCCGCATCAATGAAGCCAGAGGGCTGAAAATTTGTACATTTACTCCTTATTATATGAAGAAAAACTGGGGGTTTTTGTTGTTGTTTTTTTTCATCCCCATCCACCAAATAGGCTTTTAGTGAGAGGTTTGCAAGGTAAGTTAATGCTAAATTGGTACTTTGGTTTGTGTCAGGTAGCATCAATACCTTAATTTTAAATTTGGACATTTTTTTAGTAATCACTGGCCAACAAAAGGTGGAAGGAGTAACTCTTCTTGATAATCCCCTTTTCCCATTTTTTAATTGATCAACGAACACGGCTTGCTGCCAAAAGACGTTGGTCACAGTACAGTTTCTATTGAGTGACTAACTGAAGTTGTTTATTTTTCTTTTTTTTCTTTTGAACATTTGATGCGTTTAACGGCCATTTTGTTCTGTTTTTGTCTGTAGACTGATTCAATATATATACTTCAGACTTATTTTAAGAGATTTTTTTTAATGTTTTTGCTTTAGATCTCGTTTTTACCTTCCATTTATTTATTCACTTTTAATTGTTCTTGCCTGTTGCAGTGTTTTAGACACAAGTTAATACATACATTATTGAGGAATGGATAAATGATCCGTCAGAAATAATATTAAATGCATTATATTACTTCGAATCTCTATTTGGAATGATTTCCTGTTATCACACGTTGAATGTACCATTTGACCTAAAAAGTTTGGCCAATTGGTGTATTCATCGTGCAATGATGAGCGATCATTTCAAATAGAATATCAAAGTAATATAACACGCATATATATATATATATATATATATATATATATATATATATATATATATATATATATATATATATATATATATCATTGCAATGTTTTGGACAATCATTGCTATTATTTTAATGACATTTATACATATGTATACGTTTTTCTTGTCGGTAATACGTTCACCGAAAAAGAAAACAAATATATATACATGTGATTTTTATTGCAATACTATCTACAGTTATTTTCAAAGTTGCAACTTCAATACTTCGGTCGTCACCGTAAAGTTGCTATAAAAAAGATCTATTGTCTTGTTCAATGTTCAGTACTGTTCACGTGCCTCTTCGATCGTTTTTACTTGAATAATAATATAATTGCTTTTATAAATTTCATTACACTGTTTTATCATTCATTGTCATCAGAATTTTCATTTGTATTTTCATAATTACAATAACGGAAAAGTACCGAAAATTTCCTTTCTATGCTAGTTCTCTCCATTATCTATTTGTTCTGATCAATATTTTGTTTTTCATATCATAAGTAAAGTTACATTAATATAGAGCTTTTGAACCTTTAATTCATATATGAAATAAATCACTCTCTCAAAAAGGCGTTTGAAATGTTTTCAAATCGAAAATATATTTGATAACGAAGAATAATCAAATATTAAACTTATTTTCTTAATGTAAGCTTTTATTGCTTTAACAAACTGCAAAGTGAAGCCTTTTGGATTTCTACGCGAAGTAAAAATTTATCAATTGATAAAATTATCTTTTCGGGTGTATATTTTCACTAATGAATAGCATCTTCTTCGTTTTGTCTACTCTGAGACATGTTCATAAGTCACTAACAAAGCAGCCCTCATTTACCTGCAATTATAAAATGAGATAACAATTTACTTATAATGGTACGCAGAAAATACCATACGCAAATGAATTAGTTCACGAATGATCGGTACGCAATTGAGTAGTACGCAAATGACCGGAGCGCAAAAATACTGTGCGCCAATATCTCGGTACGCTAATGACCGGTAGGCATTTGACCAGTACATATTTGTCCTTGTACTATAGATAGATATCTTAAGGATAGCTTCCTTGGTCAAACTGGTTAATGCGTCGTCCATTTGTTGCAACTCGAAATTTACTAAATTCAACTTCCAAATAGGGGAAAACAGGAGAATAGGAATCCGATTTTTCCAGTGAAAAGGGATTGCTTAGAAAAAAAAATAGAAAATCAGCATTCAAAATCCTAGTTTCTATCTAGGCTTGAACACTGACCTCTGGTACTAGTGAGGAATTCGTGGCAGACAACCCATGCATTGCTGCTCCTAAAGTCAACAATTCTCAGGTCGATTGAATAATAATCCTTTTTTGAAATAATCCTTTCCCGAGTAAAACAAGTGGGTTGATGCGTGCGTCTTATGTGCTGAACGAGGAAGGATTAAATATATGCATTTCCCAAGGGCAATAGCGCGGGGTGAACGTAAACTGTCTCAGTCAGGGCTCGAACTTGGCATGTCGATCCCTATTCTCCGTGCTGCTAAACACTCGATTTCTCTAAATCTGTCCCACTTTGTTAAATCTTTCTTTATCTCTTTCTTGGCCCTCCTTTTCCCTGGTTCTCCCCTCCTTTCTATCTTTCTCGGTGTGCCCCCATCATTTCACTCCTGTCCAAGTCTGGAGTTGACCATGTTTTTTTCTGACGTAGCTATAACAACAACAACTTCACATTCCTTTACCTTGATTTGAAATCACAACCGACCGATTTGTAGGCTTACCAACTGGGCTAAACTGGTAAGTCTCATGTCTACAAAATTTATCTTACGGATACGCAAGACATTATTTCATCCTAATGGACGTACATTTATACTAAAAAAGTTATATATATACAAAACAAAATGTTGCAGTAATCATCTTTAGTCTGATTTGTATTGGGAGTGGAGTTTGACCCTGCAGCCGACAGGCTTTTCCTCTCTTTATTCATCCATCCTATTTGGGCGCCTGCCATAGAGTGAAGGTGAGAAACGGATAATGAAGATCATTACTGGTTAATCGAGTTCGATCCTCATAAACTGCTTCTATTGTGGACCGATCCTTTATTTAACAACGCTTGGTCAATATCTGTCTCGGACCGCTTTTCTTTTCCACAGTTCTTTCCTTTATTTCTTTCAACTGATAAATACTGTTTCGTTCACTTATTCATTCCTTCTTCTTTCTATCTTCTCATCTCCTTCTCTCATTCACACTTCATTCTCTTTCTTTCATTTTTACATCGTCTTTAATCTTTTTCTCTTCGTATCTTCCTCAAATCTATCGCTCTATTTGATTCTTTCTTTCTTTCCGAAACCTTTCTCTTTCACTGATCTCTCTTTTTTAATTTCATCTTTTCATTCATACTTCCATAACTTTTTTTTTCTCATTCATTCATTCATTCATTCTTTCTTTCTTTCTTTCTTTCTTTCAATTTTTCTAGGGCGTTTCTCTCTCCATGATCTTTCTTCCTTCTTTTCTTTCCCCTCCTACACGACTATTTCAACAGTTTTGGCCTCTCGACATCATTTATCTCCTTTTACCTTTTCCTTTCAAGTCCGACTGCCCGACGTCTCCACTTACCTTCAACCACGCAAATTCTTGCCCACTTGAACAGTTATGAAAATATTAATGGAATAAAGACATCTAAGAAAAGCGCCTCCAAGCGATAGCACCTACACAAACTCAATTATATATATATATATATATATATATATATATATATATATATATATATATATATATATATATATATATGTGTGTGTGTGTGTGTGTGTGTGTGTGTGTTTGGACAGAGTGCTTGTGTTTAGTTAGTATTTATGTTGTATGGAAGCTGTCATATATTTAAAAGTCCTTCGTTACACATTCTCTTAGGAATATATATCAAAGCATGTTTTATGATTTTATAAGCGTATACTTATATTTCAATCTATGATTGTTTGACTGCATTTTATCTAAATTTCCATTTACAACTTTAAGTATCTGACTATATAAATATAAGCCTGGCTGCAGCAGGGTCAAACTTCGCTCCTTGATTAGTCCAACTTCTGTATTGTATAAATGACTTCACAGGTATATAGGACCCGTCAGTTTAGCTTGGTTGGTAAGAGGAACACCTAACAATCATTTGATCATGATTTCAAATCACGATTGGTAGATGTTAATTTCATATTTAGCATGACGTGATAGATTTTACCCCCTTAAATTTGGTGAGGATTGTTCTTATTGGTCTTTTTACGGGGGAAAAACAAAGTCAACTCCAACTTCAAGCAGTTTGACAACACGTGTGCGTTTGTTGGTGTGTGTGTGTGTGTGTGCTTATTTCTGTGTGTGTATGTAATTGTACGTATAAACCCTTCATTATGACTACATATAGGCACACATTATTATTCATGATATAGGCCTACACATACATATACTCAAATTCTATTCAAATCAGCATCAGAACATGACAGATATACGTCTATGTAGACACATACAGTTTTATCAATAGTTGACACTACTTTGTATATGATACGTACTTGCGTACACCCACAAAATTTTTATAAACGGGTATATATATATAAGCTATATGAGATATACGTAAATATACACGCATGCTTACACATACACACGAAAATACAGACAAACTAACACACACACACGACACGCACACACAAGTACATATATCCACGAATGCATTAAAATTCCCAAGATATCAATTCTTTAGAAAAGAAACTACTAAATCTTTCTTTCAAGTGGTAGGTAAGAGATAGTTTTAACTGCAAAATTGTTACCTTCAGTTGAAGAGCCCATTGTTAGAGAAATCAGAGAAACAGAAAAATATCACTGTTTATTAAATAAGTGAAATATACATGTCAATGTATATATATATAAATATATACGTACATATATGTACACATATTCATACATATATATAAATATATATATGTAAATATATATATACAAACATACATATATATTACACATATGAACGTACATACATATATATGTTCTACACACACATACATATTCTATATATAAGTGTATATATATATATATATATATATATATATATATATATATATATATATATATATATATATATATATATATTTCACTTATTTGTGTCTACTAGCGTAGGAGGGTGATGAACGATGAATCAAAAAGGCGGGAAAATGATCGCCTGCCAATTCGACGCCATTTATCTTTGACAGTTTGATTGGCATCTCCTCACTTCCACTTCAGATTCTTCCCACTTTGCAAAAACTGTCCTTTGTCTACTTGTCAGATACAAAGTGCTGCCAAAAAGGTCGAGGAATATGACTATGAAAAAATTGTTCAACCTAACTCTTAGTTTCAACTGTCTCTTTCAATGTAGACTTGTATCATATGAGTTTTTTCCTGATGTTTTTTTGCTTTTACAAACTTTTTTTAAACACAGTTTGAATACAGTTGCAACAACTTAAGATATCAAAAATTTCTTCGAAGAATCCATCGATTAAAAACTGAGATCGTTCTTTATTAAGGAATATCTAATTTACCTGAGAGGTAGTGTAAGGTCATTGATATGCGAGGGAAATACTTCGATGACTGAATAATGATTTCATGAATTTGCATGAATAAACATTTTTTTTTTGTATTAAATACGGCAAAAACTTGGCATCAACTCGATTGTCATATTTTTATTCATTGCCAAATGTAAATTTTATTGTCTGATTTTTTTAGATCAGGGATGATCATTTCTCATATGGGTGTCATGAAAGAGGGAGGGTTCGAACCGAGACAAGGACAACACTCCGAAAATATCAATACATACCAAAGTTGAATATTTCGTACTTGAAAGTAGATGAATGTGCCCTACTCATTGGTTTTAGTTTTAGGCTTGATCAGATGATATCTACATATCTCGCCCTTCACAGTTCTCGTGGTACGCTAGGCTGGCTTGTTGACTATTAACTCATAATCGGACATCCAAAATGATATTTTAATGTTTATTGGTTTTCACCAAGCGAAGCTAATTTTGGCATAAGGCCACAAGTGTGAGGCATCCAGGAAGGATCACTACACATGGTATTTTTTTAGATTAGTTTCTTAACCATTATTCTAAGGCTGACAGGGTCACATTTTCTATTCAAACCCTGTTAGAAACAGTCAACTAAAATTGTCCCAACAATAGCCAACATAGGTTTCTTCAGTTTTCGAATTGGTCTGGCTGGCTGGTTATGTAGAGGGGGGGGGGTGAAATAATGGAAAAACCATTTCAATCATCAATTTTTATTGAAATTTGACAAATATCTTTTATTCAAAGTTGGCCACCCTTTGCATTAATAGCAGCTTCAATAAGAGAAATTGATTTGTATTGCTATTGGACTGTATATAGAGGAATTTTGAGCCATTCCTTGAGCAAATCTCCCTTCAGAGACGCTGGTGGAGGGAATCAGTCTCTTAGTTGCTGATCCAATTGACACCACAAATTCTCAATTATATTAAAATCTGATGATTGCGGAGACAAGTCTAAGTTTTCAAGTTCACTTTGATGTATTTCAAACCAATTCAAACCACTCTAGCGGTATAAATCGTTGCATTATCTTAAAAGACGGTACCGCCATTGAGAAAGATGCAGTTGGTCTGCCAAAATTGACTGATAGTCCAAGGAGTTCAGCCATGTAGTGCTACAGTTGGATCATAGAATTCCATGATATTGCTGCCCAAATCATCACAGATCCCCTACCACGCCTAACTGTCGGAGTGAGAGCGTCTGAATCATAACCATCTCTAGGCTGCCTCCAGACGTTAACTCGGTAAGAACATGGAAATAATATAGAGGAAGATTCATCCAAGTCTACCTCACTCTTCCATTGGTCCATTCTCTAATTCTTATGGTCATTACACCACTTTCAACGACGTTCCATTATTTAGTCTAAGGCTTGTGCGTATTCCCTGTACAGACTGCACCAATGAAACTAAAGAGCGGGAAATTTAAACAATAATACCTCATTATGTCAAGGGAAACGGTTTTTTTCGGGGGGGGGGTAAAGTTCCTCACTTAACTTCAATTAGCAATGTAAGTTCATACTAAATTGGACTTTTTGTGTTTGGTTGTATCCACGCTTGTTTATTGAAAATTCAGACTTAGTTTTAGTGATTATTGACCCACAAAAGGCGAGTGAAGTAGCTTATTTCTTTGATCACCCTTTTTTCCAATGGTTTTATTGTTCACTCCCCGACTCAGCATTCTGTTTGAAGACATTGGTCACTGGGAAGTTTTTTATTGAGTGACTAACCAGACCTATTATTTCTACTTTTTCCCAGTGAAAATATACTTCATCCAGAATCCTGACTAAGAAATGGAATGAAATCAATTTGAATTAAATCAAATTAAGAAAAAATAAAAAAAAGAATTGATGAATTAATTTCCTCTCTTCGCTACGTCACAGTTATTGGTGTGGCCGTTTGGTGAACCAATTGTGCACCTTTTGATAAAAGCATTAAAATTAACACATTGTACTTGAAGGTATATAGCTCAGATTTGTCAAAAAGGTGGGGGTTAAGTGTGTATTTTGCAAACAGATAATCGGCAAAGTTAAAACGATAAAAGAAAAAATACAGGTACTTGGCCTTTTTTTCTATTGAAACCTAATATCAAATGTTCTAAATCAGTGGTTTCGAAACTGGGGTCTGTGAACAACTGGGCTCAAATGATACTCAGGGTCCGCATCAACGTTCCCTCTGAAACTGTTATTAAGAGAAATAACATCATCCATTACACAGGTATCAAAAACATAACTATCATACACACACCAGTGCCATTCATCACAATTCTAATGAATATAATCAATCAAAAAACATGATTTTTTAAGGTTGTACTTCATCAGTTATTCTGAAAACTAAATGCTGAAAGTAAGGTTTCGCCAGAGTATTTCCTTTTACAGAAGGGATCCTTGAGTTTTCAAAGTTTCCAATAATTCTGTTCTAGAAAATTAAATTAAGGATTATAATCCTGGATGGCAAATAACTTTGATACATTTGGGTATTTCTAGCTTTATTTCCCAATTCACCGAACAGATTTTGTAATTATTGACCAAAATATTTTATCATGCTATCAAATCAGAATGATTATTGAATCTAAATTAACTTTGAGATAATTATGATTCTTTTTTCTGTAAATTAAAGAATATTTTGGATTTTAAATACCAGATGGCTATGTAGAATGAACAAAATAAAAGCACCAATATTTACATTTGTGTCTATTTTCACCTTATTACAGTAAAACATGGTCTCAAAAGGGAGACGAGTCCAAATCTCCCCGGAAGCTTATTTCCGATTCACGTTGCTTGATTAATGGTCGTAGAATGTAACACGATCTGAGCGTTGCGATAAGAAAGCAACAAAAATAAAATGAAAATACTGAAAATGAATCTATTATCCTTGTTTCCTGGATGTTAAGTTAAAAAGAATGAGGGTCGATGGGGCACCACTTATTCATCATCATAAACTTCTTAAAATTCTCTCCTGTCGAAATCCTCAGCATTTTTTTCTTACCATTTCCTTTTGATCATTTCCCATCCCACCTCCTCACACCCCTTCCATGTTTTCATTTCCTTTCTTAATCTCTTTCCTGATTTCTTTCTTTCTTCCTTTCTTTCTGTTCTTCTTCCTCTTCTTCCTTCTCTTCTTCTTCTTCTTATAATAACAACAGCAACAACAAAAACAACAAGAACAATAACAATAATAATGATGATAATAATAATAATAATAATAATAATAATAATAATAATAATAATAATAATAATAATAATAATAATAATAATAATAATCAGCAGCAGCAGCAGCAGCAGCAGCAGTAATAAACATTCAACATCCCTTACCGTGCTCTTTTGTTTTATCCTTTTAATCTTCACCCGCCAAAGATCTTTTTTCCCCTAAAACAACCTTTTCTTCCTTTCGGGAAGCATTCCCGCCAAAATCCACCTTTCTCCCACCCTATCCCTATGAAAAATACCTACATATCTATATCGCCACTTGACAAACGGAAGTAGCTTTTCGCTTTACAATGAATTAATGAAGTTTTCTAACGGGATGGAATCGTCTTTCTTCTCTGCTCTTCCCTCTCTTTTCTCCAAGAGGAAGGATGTTGTTATTTTAAAGAAAAATGTGGAATGGTGAAGTGAGGGTAAAGATGGGTCGGGGAGAGGGAGAGATTGTTGCTCGTTGGTTATGAGGGAGGGGCTCGGGTATATGATGCTGAGTGCTGATTAGGTATTAATATGAACATAGCCCGCACGCGACCGACCGTTTATTTCCTTTTCCCTTCTCCACCCCCCCCTTCAGTTTTGAGTGCAGTTGTCCAGACCTTGCTTCCTGATAATTTCCCCTTGTTTTCGAGTTGACAAAAAGTAAGTTTATCTCTTTTTTTTCTCACTTTCTCTTCAACTCATTCTCCCTCTCTTCCTTTCTTTCTTCTTTTCTTTCTTTCTTTCTTTATTTCTCTCTCTTTGACACCCCTCTCTTTCTTTCTCACCCCACATCACACCTTTCTTTCTTTCCTTCCCCCCCTCTCTCTCTCTCTCTCTCTCTCTCTTTCTTTCTTTCTTTCTTTCTTTCTTTCTTTCTTTCTTTCTTTCTCTCACTCTCTTCTTTTCTTTTTTTTATAGTTGTGAGAGTTTGGACTGGTAAGAGATGCAGGAAACTAGGGTGTATAAGAGAGGGGGGGTTAAGGGTGCCCCTTTGCAAGACAAAGGCATGCTTTGTTTCCAACATAGCTCCCTATTACCAAAGAAAGGTAACAACACAATGTGCGTCTTTTGATTCCAAATACAAGCTAAGGTTTCGAAAATGATCTTTCCACATCTAATTTGAAGATTGAAGCAACACAATCTTCCATTGTTCATGTGACTATGTAACAAATAAACCAAGAATGATTAGATATTAATCAAAATCTGTACCTACATACTGAGTTGAGCTTAAACAGGCACAAGTTTGGGGCACCCGGTGAGGTTCGAACCTGCATCGATAGTAATGATCTGGTAGACTAAGTTGCTAACAATCATGACATTATAAAGGAGAACTTAGATAACAAAAGAACAATTGGCAAATAACTTGTATAGTATTGCTTTTAAAACGGACGAGCGTGAATAATTTTAAAGAAAAGATTTCAACCTGACATCGATGTATAATTTTGAAAACATGATAGAAATTTTTGAAATTTCGTTCTCAATTTAAAAAAAATATTTCGTTCTCAATTTAAAAAAAATATTTTCAATGAATAAATTTGCCCAAACGAAAAGAAAAAAAAAACATTTTCATTAATTACAACGTAGATTTTGTTATGAATTAAATGATATTCAGTATAGAATCAATGATGATGTCATTATCGATGACAGTGATTTAAACTCATTGTATTCTCAGTTAAAATGAAAAAATGGCATCCATGTTGTAAATAATACAAGTCTATCATTATTATCATTATTATTATTATTGTTGTTGTTGTTGTTGTTGTTATTGTTCCCTCTGGAGGAGAAAATAATTTTCACGCAAAAACTCAATCACGTTTAGATTTTTCTTTTTTTTTTTTACAACACAAAACTGTTGACAATTATATTTCCTCGTAGTAACAACTTGTGAAAGTTGAATGTCTTCCTCAAAAACTTCGATGATTGATGTAAAATAACAAAGTATCATTATCGGCATGAACAAAATGGACGTAAATTTGGCGTGAAATTGGTATCCGAGCAATTTCATTCATGGCAAAACTCAGCATATTAATCAATTGTGATAAAATTTTAGATACTTATCAATTAAAAAGGATGAATTTAAAAATGATAATTTCACATCCAAAATTTTAGTTTTATTCGATTAATCATAATTTGAACTTTTGATTTTGGGAAAAAAAATTTCTCTCAATATTTAAGAAAAGAAAGATATTTTCATCATTTTTACCGGTTATTCAAACTAATCTGATATTTTTCGAATATTCGTTTCTATTTTTTTCTGTATCGTGCTTCGACTGAAACTTATAAATATCATAACATTTTTCTCAGTGAATAAGTTGATTCTGATCGGCCTCAATACATATTAAATAATATCCCTCTGGTTACTGATGCCACCAAAAATGCTGTGGAAATTAGTGTAGTGACTATTTCATGATTATGAAAGTAATCTTTTTTAATTACTCAACATTGTTATACGTGCAACCAAACGGGAAACCGATTGTTCACTTGTTGATAAAAGCATGAAAATTTGCACGATTGTACTTGAAGGTATGTAGTTAAGATTTAGACTGAGTGCCATCTCCAATTTGGGGGTCAAGTGTGCATTTTGTAAGCCAAATAATTGAAACGGTAAGATTAAAAGAAAAACACTACTATTTGGCTTTTTTTCAATTTAAACTTAATATTAAACGTTTTAAATGATTAAATTATTGATTATAACTGTTGGTTTTAAAACAAAATAAACTTTGACATATTTGTGTTTTCAGGTTAAGTTTACAATTTTACTGACTAGATTCTAAAATTCACAGAGCAAAATATTTTTTCACCAAATTATTTAAATTATGTCATTTAAATTGACTTCAAACAATTATATTTTCCATAATTTTGTTTATTAGAAGTATTTTGAATTTCACAAAATGATTTGGTAAGTAAAATGAATACAATCTAAATTTATAACAATTTACACCAATATTTACATTTTCTCTAAATTTCCCTAATACCATATCGGAAGTGTTTAATAGCCACCCTAGCATAAACTCAATTTATGACAATATATTGATATCAAAAGTCCAATCAAATCCATCATTTTATATGATAGAATATGAACTGATTCCATTTCTGCAGATACCCCGTTTATAAAGGTGGCCATATACTTTATCTATGTTGATATTTTTCTTAAGAGTTGTTACTGATATTCATAAAATCGCTTTTTAAAGAATATATAGGATGCCGATACCAAATTTTAGGGTTACTCTATGTATTTAAAAGAAAATGATTTTATGAATTTGAGTAGAAGCCCCCCCCCCCAATATCCTCACAAATAGAGTATCAATGAATCTAATCAAGTGATCAATCTTAATTGTTGTGAACTCAGAGACCCGATTAATTCGGTTAAATAGTTCAATTCGACTGGTATCTTGAATAAATGAATCCTGTTAATATTTTTCAAATTCTCCAATTCCCAAAACATCAGGTTGCAGATATTACATCTTGATCGAATTTAGCTCCCAGTAGATTATAACCCTCTTTATATCTGGAATAAGTATTAAAAGTGTGGTTTGCAATCAGTTTTAAAAAGTGTAACAGTCTCACAAACCGATCTTAAAATTTACCCATCTGATATAATTTGCTGATTAGATTCTGTAATTTTACAAGCCCCCCAAAAATAAAGTCCAATTTTTGATTTAGTTTTTCTTTGAATTCAGTCATCCAAATAAACTTTAAAACCATCATTTATTTCATATTTCAACAATCTAATTCTAATTATAAATAATCTATTCATATATCGGTATTTAAAATCATTTCTATGATTTACTGTCCAGATTACGTGCGGAAAAGAAAAAAACAAAGTATATCCGCAAAATATAAAGATTATCGATATCAAGTTCAAAACGATCTCGATATCTTTTTCTTTTACCAAATATTCAATTTGTAGACTACAAGAAATAACATACTAGCAAATACCCGTAACAATGACTGGATTATTCATACATGGATCGGAACCAAGAAGCCTAAAGTTATCTTATTAGGTAATTTGTTCTTAATAATTCAAGCATCCTAATTTCATTTTTTTTTCTAAGTCTAAACTCAACATTAAACATTTCTTTCATTCATTTACACACTTTTTTTTCTTTTTCGATCAGTTTCAGAGATTCTGTGGCGTATTATTCATTGTTATGTTACAATCTCATTTTATTACATGCCTTTAATTGTTTTCAAACTATGTTAATCTATATCACATGGACCAATTCATTATTACTTTTGAGTTTATAACAGGAATCGGACAAAACACTCATACAACCATACAATCTATCTAAATTAGTATGTTGGATTGTGAATTTATTTGGTTGTATGTCATGTCCGAGTCAAAGTTATAATGGATTGCATTTTTTCCTAACATTGTCGGTGGGCATCTATGCATTTGCATTTACCACTGCAGCCTTTTTCTGGGTTACAGTCATATTTAACCAAGTCTCTTATCCCGACAGATGTCCAGTATTGTACATAACCAGTTCGTGTCATTCACCAACCTCATCGGTCAGGAGAGGTAGGTCATTGTCAAGTTCATAGTCTCTAATGTGTCCTTCCTGCTAGGATTCGATACATGCATATTGACGAAGGTTCTCGCTCGTTGGACAGATTGTGTCCATTGGACGACCAATTATAACATTGTAAAATCTTTCCAAAGTCATTTTGCATCACATACCTCAAGATATCACCCCCCCTTATCGCTCATATCAAATATTGCTCCAACTCTGTACATTTCATTATTTAAGAACATTTCGTTACTGGAGGTGTTGCTAATTAGGATATTTTGTTTTGTTTTATTTAATTTTAAAATTTGCATGTCCAGTGTTGTCAATTTAGTTGTTCTTCTAATTTTTTAAAATTCAGGAGTAACTTCAAAGTTCCAAAAATTGAAAACGAAAACCTCTAAATTAACAACACTGACTGAAGTCGAAACTAAAGATAGAATCTCACTGCGAGCTGTAGATTTGAAGTCATCTGCCAAATTGACCAGAGTTTACTGGATACCTATAATAATATAATAAAGGTGCATCCAATAGAATTATGTGTAGCAAGCTAATTTTGCAGACAATTGCTAATTCAACAAGCGATCCAGTATCATGTCTCTACGTTGGGGCTAATGTGATGGCTTACCAGCTAATATTACAGAACAATCCTTTATTAATAAGAGAAATGCTAGAAGTAAAACCCATTCTCGAAAAGAAAATTGTTGACGCCATGAATTCGAACCAGGCGCCATCCTTTGCACGCAATAGTTTGCACCTGTATTTAAAGTAGATAATAGAAATTAAATGCTCTCTATAAATTACCCCAAATCTTAGCAATCACCTTCAAATACTCGGCTGACTTCCGGTTCCCGGATGCGATATTATCTGTCCATTACTGGGTAGCTAGATTAGAATACACATACACACAATATATATATATATATATATATATATATATATATATATATATATATATATATATATATATATATATATATATATATATATATATATATATATATATATATATATATATATATATATATATATATATATATATATATATATCTCACTCTCTAAAGTACACAAAATATATATATATATATATATATATATATACGTTGAAGCAGCTACACTATCAGTCGCAGGTTCGATTCCTGCAACAGCTCCATTTTCTTTAGTTGTTTGTTCTATTCACGTTGTCTAAGTCAAGTGATATATCAATCATGGATATCATTTCAAAAATAGTTTCGATATAATATAACGCTATTTATATTCATTCCGTTGGATCATATATATATATATATATATATTCATATTTCTTAATGCATAACTGATACGTTGAAAGAAACGAATAGAGCAGACATGGACAATGAATGAGCAAAAGGTAGAATTTTGCCTTACTGGCGGCAGTTTAGCACAATCATATATATATATATATATATATATATATATATATATATATATATATATATATATATATATATATATGTATATATATATATATATATATATATATATATATATATATATATATATATATGTATGCGTGTGTGTGTGTTTTCAGACAGAGCTAGTTTACAATGTATATCATATATATGCAGATGTTGTGTACAATATATGCATACATAGTTATCAATTTTTGAGGATTAAGTTATCTACTTATCTATAAATGAAAAGTGCTCAAAATTGGAGACAGAGATAGATATACATGGAAAGGTCAGTGCTTTATGGTGACTCCAAGTTTCATGCCAGACCGTCTATTCCAGTAACAATTGCACTCGTGTGAAACACGGGGTCATCGCGAAGTACTAAATTTTCCGTGTACACTTAAATATATATATATATATATACGCGCGCGTGCGTGTGTGTCTGCGTGCGTTTGTGTGTGTGATTTTTTAAGGAGAAAGATAAGAGAAAAATATGAGATGAAAATTACGTCCGATTTCTGGACACAAAAAACTCGTCTAAAAATTACTCTTGATAATTTGCATAGGAAAATATTTAAGAAATCCCTCATGCAAAACACAAAGATTTTATAATTAAAAAAAAATCAATTTTACTGAATTTCTGTTCAATTTCTGGTACTTATGTAATAAAGGTCGAAATCAATTTTTTAAAAAGTTTCTAAAGTTTTAGGGAATTTTTTCTTTCATATTACGGAACCACATCCTTAATTCATTTGATAATACTTTCAAAATTTATAATTATCAGTAAATAATGAGTTTTGCAAATAATAATAATAATAAAGGGAGTTAAGGAAAATGTGGAACATGAAAACCAGGGTAGTACCGGTCATAGTGGGCGCACTAGGAACTGTCCCCAAAACGCTGAGGGAGAGACTGGAAGAGATCGGGATTAGGGAAAGGATAGAGACCGTACAGACCACAGCACTACTGGGAACTGCACGGATACTGAGGAAGGTACTAGAGATATAAGTACTGCAACGAATTGTAGCTCTGTCATGATATGCGAAAGAGAGAGGAGACGTTAGCTGAAGACCTGAGGAGACTTATTGTCACTCAGCCCTCAGCGATAACCACTGGGCAACCGGTGTGAAACTGTAAATCGTAGAATTACTGCGACCTATGAGTATTAGGAGAGGAGGGCTGGAGACTTGATGAGACTTGCTGTCACTCAAACTCCAGCGGTTACCACCAGGCAACTGGTGTGAGATTCCAAATAATAATAATAATGATAATAATCATGATAATAATAACAGTAATAGCAATAATAATAATAACAACAACAACAGCAACAACAATAATAATAATAGTAAGTTAACCTACTTTAATCTGGTCTTAATATGAAAAATTCCCGATCTCAGAACTGTCAACTTGGGCCACAGTTGGAAAAAAGAAATGTACTCAGTAAATTACACGTGTTTTACATTCATTCAATTCCATTTGCACTCGTAACAAGTGTCATCGATTAATCATGAAGAAGAAACTTCCCACTTTGCCGGCAGTCAATAAAGCTAATGTGGACTCCCGTTGTAACGGTACTCGTTCTAACGGCCCTATCTGATGATACACATCATCTGAGGACACATTTCTTTTTCATGTCGGAGATTAGTCCTCGGCAATAACACACGAAGATTCCAGTGCATTTGGAAAATAAAGTTAGCAAACCCTCAAAATAATGCTGCCCAAAGTAAGATGGTGTATTAGACGGTAAAGGGGTGATAAAAAGAGCTCCCGACACGGCATTTGAATTTGAGCCTTAAAACTTGGTGGCCAGGGGGTACGCGAGATACCAAAAAGTAATGCAAGCATTTTTTTGTGCCTTGATGAAGGGGTGGTAGTCATGGAGTCAGGGGCTCAGGGTGAAAGGGGATGTTAACGCCCGGATATTTGACAGACAAGAGAGTATAAAATGCCTTCCGGACGGAAGTGAGAATTTCTTAGCATATGACATTAAAACACAAAAATTCTATAACAAGCAATATTAACAGGAAAAAGACGGAAGCGTTTTCATAACGGAAACTTGTATCAGTAGTTTTTTTGATTTTACACGAGTTAGCACTTTGACTCGATTCCTTTGCTCTTTTTGGTATCCAGTTGCTATCGCAGGGAATCAAGTGAGAGTGTGCTATATATATATATATATATATATATATATATATATATGTGTGTGTGTGTGTGTGTGTGTGTGTGTGTATGTCTTTGAAGAATGCATGTAAATCCGACAGAATGTTATGCAAAGTAAACAATGTGGAAAGGAAAAGGAAAAGACTGTGGCTCTTGAAGAATCCCGCTATTTCCCCGGCGGAACAAATCACATTTCAATAAAGAATGTGAAATTTGCTAATTAGTTTCAAGTCTTATCCTTTCCACATTGTCTATTTTGCACAAGATATACGTGCGTATAAATATGTATAAATATGATGCTTATATCTATATATTAGATCGTTCGGAAAATAATGACAGTTTTTTGTAGTTAATGATTTTCGTTGAGTTCTTGCGGAACCCACTTATCGGGCTTCTTCACTCTATCAATTTGCCTTAGATGGTCCAATATTGTCACACTGCCTGATTCCCAGCGTCTGCGACATTTCTATGACAGTTCAGCGTTGGTTCTGTTCGACCTACATCCACAGTTGCTCATTTTCAATTGCAGATAGACGTCCTCTGTTGAAAACTCAGATATCTTCTACGAAACTTTTGAAACCAACGCCGTACGGTATGATCGTAAGTGGTTCCTTTACCTCGTGCTAAGTTAATATTGAAAGCTTTTTAAGATTCATTGGGTCTACGTTGATATTCGTACAAAAGGATTGAACAGAACGCTTCTTTTTTCATATTTGGGGCTAAGGTTTTAAAATATCTACAGTTAACTGAAAACGAACAAGTGATTTTAGAGAAAAGGACACATTTCAATCATGAAAGCGATCTATGTATATATTGGAACGATCATTGTTGGCCACAACTAAAAGCTGGGGACTAGAATCGGCCATTATTTTCCGAACAACCTCATGCACACACACGCACACACACACACACATATATATATATATATATATATATATATACATTTATATGTATACATGCATGCGTGGTGAATCAATAGGTCCATATGCTAATGGCGAAAAAGTATTTATTTTTGAGAAAAAATATTTATTTCTCAACATAATCTCCTTCCATGTCAATTAAATTAATCTAATGACTAATAGACGAGGGATAGCACACACACACACACACACACACACACATATATATATATATATATATATATATGTATATATGTGTGTGTGTGTGTGTATATATATAGTGTCCCCACGATTTGCCCCAGAACAATCGTATTGATGCAATAAACAAACTACAGATCTAATAAACATGATTGTATACGTAAACCTAAGTTGAATGTGACGACCGTCAATTTCGCTGCATTTCTTTTATCAACAAGATGTAGATCAGCAAAACACGCGAAGGAAATTGGTTAATAGAGGCAACCTTTTCTTCCCAAATGGTTTTCAATTCTTATTTAGTTCTGTACCATACGCCATGCCCTTCAAGATTCTCCACTGGGAAAATCTGGGAGCGGTAAGTCAAGTGATTTCGTCAGTCATTCGATAGCATCACGTCGTACTAGCCAGCAACTTATCATATTATCATCAAGCCAGTCTCACACAATAAAAACATATTTTTGAGTCTAATGGGGCGTTACTTTTAGGACCCCCTGCATATTCTCCATTACCCTTTTCATTCAACTTTATGTAGGAGTAAGCTATGCTTAGTATCTATCTATCTTGGTGTGGGTACGTGTACGTGTACGTGTACGTGTGTGTACTCTCATACAAAACCACACGAAAATGATCGCGAGTAAAAATGATGTTGCCTCTGAGTATTTTCTTTGAGTTTTTTTGGTTTCCTCATGTATCGTGTAATTGTCGTATTTATTCTTGAAATTATTCAGTTTTTTTAAACATATATATTTGGATCGTGCATGACTCGTAGGTTCCAATTATTATTTGAGAGAAGAAGTTTTTTTCCATGTTCTATATGTATTTTGTTGCTGTTTCATGTGTTCTTTGTAAATAGCATTCTTGCTCGGATATCATATACGACTTTCATCATTTTCTTTTATATCTCCCTTAATTCTTCTTTTTCCTTCTGGAGTTAGTTTTTATTTATGTAGTCTATTTTCTGTGATACAATTTTTGAGGTATGGATTCCATGCTTGAACTGTGTATTCTGGATGTGGTTTGATGTATGTTGTATATGGTATCTAGGAAGTTTCTGTGTCTAAATACTCGAATCTGGCTCTTACTATAAACGTTATTTAAACAGCTTTCCGTTAATTTTGATATGTGCTTCTGTATTTGGAAATTTGTTGATTAGTTATACCTAGGTCTCTTTCGTGTTCTGTCTTTGTTTTAATTATTCATTGTTTTGTTGTTGTTGTTGTTCTAACAGTCTGACATTTACATCCTTCTTTATTGAAAAGATCCCTGAGTTTAAATTACTAATGCCCTACTTATAATAGTGAATGTCCATACAGATATACGATTGGGCACACATCATCTACTTTTCTTATAAATTATTTCAATTAAGAACTCAGTAACACTAAACAACATTTATGAATATCTGATACCCTACTTATGTTAATAATAAACAAATACAACTATCCATCAATAGTTTTACTAGTGTTTATTTCATCTTTATTCCAGTTGCGTTTTGTCACAACTAATCAAACCTTCAATCTACGGACATCATTAAACAGTGCAGATGAGAAATAAACAATAATCTCTACACAAATCTCGAACTTGCATCCCTTTTACCTCGATGAGCCTGCCCATCTACAACACTTACTCTACCGTTTTAACTACTAAAGCTATCGGTTACTGACGACCATATAAACTCATTCTTTATTTATTATTTATCTATATATAGGTGACATTATTATTATTATTATTATTATTATTATTATTATTATTATTATTATTATTATTATTATTTGCAGGTTCACACCAGTTGCCTGGTGATCACCACTAGGGAATGAGTGACAGCAAATCTCCTCAGGTCTCCTTCTCTCCTTTCATATCGTCCCCATCTGTCAGAGCAGCTTGGTGATTTCTGCCGCCTTCACCATGTCTTCCTCTTGGCTGTTAGGCCATTGTTACCAGCTCGGGGTCGTAGGTCTCTTTTTTTCAGTACTCTCAGTATTCGTTCTCCTTTCCTTGTCCACGATCACGAGGTCCGCTTTCCCGTTTGGATGGGGCGGTCAGTTCGGATGTCTAAGTCCCAGAGTAATTCATGCTTTTCATTTTCGAAGTATATCTCCGGTTTGTACTAATACCTCTTATCCACATGGTTGAATCCCATTCATTTGCTTAGTTCCCGGTGTATCGCTGTTGATACCCTGTCGTGTCTGTTTTTATACTCTTTTTTGGCTAGTTGGCTACATTCATAAATTATGGGCTTTCTCCGCATAGACAGCATTTGCTGTTTGGGTTCAGTCAATTATTGCGCAAATATAGTTTGGTTTTGGTTGCCATGATGAGCGGTTCTGTTTCTCTATTCAGGTTTCCTTTGCACAGCCATGTCCATGATCGCTTGTCCTCACTATTTGCTTGCACATACTTTTTTAATCCTGTTTTGGACAAAGTCTTCTATGCTGGTGAGTCCTCTACCGCCTTCTTTTTTTTACGTACAGTCTATCTGCGTCATCTCTGGGATGTAAGGCCTTGTGCATTGTCATAGGTTTTTTCTTCTAGGTGTGCATTTTTTTTCTTGGCCGAACTCCATCCCAATGTCGCTGTTGTATTCTTTCACTTTGAATAATATTTCGAGCTATTTCCTGTTCTTTGCAAATGGTTTTATGTCGTCCATGTACTTTCCCCCTTGCTTTGGAGAATAGTTATCCTTTGTTATTAACAGGATTTTGTTGTGTAGTATAATGGTTTGGGCAAATAGCAGTGGGGATAGAGAGTCACCCTGGAAGATTCCTCTTACTATACTTACCTCGACTAAATTTTCTAAGCAACATTCTTCCCCCTTTTTCTTACTTCTCTTAAGATCGTCTGGTCAATGTAGAGCTAGTCATTCGCCCCTCTGGTTCCTTTCCAGCATCCTTTCTGTTCTTCTGGTAATAGTCTTCTTCTTTCCAAGGAGATGTATATTTGCTCTGCTATCTGCCAAGTCAGCTGCTGCTATTATTATTATTATTATCATCATTATTATTGTGTTTTATTACTATTACTGTCATTACTTTTTATATCATTATATTATTTCTAACGTAAGTTTTATTTTGAAATAAACATAGGGTTCTGCGGATAAAAGGACGCAGGTTCAAGTCTCCTCTTGTGCTTATTCTCCATTCCTGATGCCCGGGTCGTTGTGCAACCGAATTATTATTATTATTATTATTATTATTATTATTATTATTATTATTATTATTATTATTATTATTATTATCTAACGTACAATCATAGTACTAATTGGTATGACGTTATTTTGAATTTTCTGCATTGTCAACTATTATCAATTTTTTTATTTGCATTTCATTCGTCTTTATTTCGGTTGCACAACGACCCGGGCATCAGGAATGGAGAATAAGCACAAGAGGAGACTTGAACCTGCGTCCTTTTATCCGCAGAACCCTATGTTTATTTCAAAATAAAACTTACGTTAGAAATAATATAATGATATAAAAAGAAATGACAGTAATAGTAATAAAATACAATGGGTGTATCATATTGTTACCAAATGCACCAGAATTACAGGATGAAACAGTTATCAATAGCATTATACATAGGTACGCATCTCTGGCTGCACTATATATATATATATATATATATATATATATATATATATATATATATATATATATAGCCACGTTGATCTTTCATATTGTAAAGCAGGAAAAATATCAACATCTTTACTCAATTTTCATCAATAGTCCCAAAGTAGTGTGTGTCACGCAAGCCACTTTCAATCTGATTTGTGCTATTCTTAGAACTGTTCATTATATTTTTCACATTATTGCTTTTTTTGTGATTTAGTTATATTTGTATTTGTAATTTCATTCTTCATGGCTGAGTTCATCATCTTTTTTAGCATAGCCTTGTTTTGGGAGTATTAAAAAACGGGACAGGTTTTTTGCTATAGTTTTTCCATCATATTAATTGATATCTCCATGAATATAACTACACCATAATTTGAATTCATTTGAAGCAAAAATCCTTTCTTCTTATCATTCTGTTCGTATGAATTTAGGTAAAAGCAAAATGATTTGCATGTATTTGTATCCATTCAGATAGAACGTGTCACAGATGAAATTAGGTTAGATTTGACGCAAAATTCTCGTTTATATATATATATATATATATATATATATATATATATATATATATAGTGATACTAATGTCATCGATGAAATTTCTTGACCTTTGGGGCATTGCGTCCTCTACAATGCACAAGTACCTGTTGCATCCACGTTCCTTTTAGTTAGGATTTAGTAAGAAACTCTATTTTTAGCTAAATATCCAAGACGTCACTCCCTCCGACGACTCCCTATGAATGCTCCGGACACACATGTTCACTTTCCTCATTTGCCCCGGTTTTTCAGCCGGTTACCTTCTGCATTTGCTTCTCTCTAAAATCATGACTGGCGCAGGTTCTATTCTTCAATACTGCAACTACTTAGAGGCATATTTTGGGCGACAATGCAAATGCTACACTGGCAATTTCGCTCCATGTAGTTCCCTCTTGTACCGAACTAAAACTAATTGCCTTTAGATAATCTAACTTGGTCAAACATGCCACTCATTATGATAGACACTACTAATCAGGCTCCATTCGATAGATAAGCTAAACAACATTAGATCATGTGTCCTCGAAATAATTATTCTTTTTTTTTATGCATTCATTTTTACGTATAGAAATAACCCTCTAAACTAAATAGGCCTCTTCTTCCCTTTACACAATCAGTTGTATTAATGTTTTCATTATATTTTCATTCTTGTATTGTCGTAATGTCTATGCATTAAATGTACGTTTCATATATTCTTCAAAATAATTGCACGTGTCTTCTTTAATCTCCGCGTCCACAATCATACTTGGCGCGCATACTCTCTATGCTGTCATGGCAACCATATATCTACCTTCCTCCTACAACATTTCCAGTGACGTCGGCGTGTGGCGCTTACAACCAACTCACGTGGAAGCAAATTTCTTTGTCCACTACTACATCTCACTACTCACTAACAACTGCCATTACTACTCTTCCTCACACAATATAGAAACCATTATTCCTATAACTGCTGAATTTCTAAATTATGTAGATGCAATAGTACCTAGACATCTTAATAGTATGTTGCTCATAAAATTACCACCATATCTTGTAGACTAATTCACCAATGCACCATACGTACTCATATTGATGAACATTGACTGTTAGGAACTGGCTTTTTAACTAGTTTGCACCAAATACTCGTTTATAATATGCTTATACGATGCGATATAAATCGGTAAAAAGGGTTCATATTTTTGAAGTCATTATCATAACATCAAGAAACACACATTGAATAAGATATTCAGTTTGGGTTCAGTAATCTTGAATGTATTTAACCTGTGATAGAAACATTCTGCTAGGGAACAATTTGGCTCGTATGTTGTCTTATATATTACGTGATTAAAACATGCACACTATAACAATGTCAAATTGATAAAATGAAATATCTTTAAAAAGCGACAAAGATTCAGACCGAATATACACCTTGAAAGTTTTCTTTCCACCACTATATATATGTATATATGATGGCTCGGTTCTACGAAGATTTTTTACATTGCAGTATGACCGAAAAACGACAATGCTCGTGTGTGCAATACCCCACCTGTGCAATGGAGTTTTGAGTTAAAGTGCGACTTGGTCAGGGCCAATCCAACCCTTTAAACCAAGGGTTTCCATCTATGTTCCACCGATGTGGTGAGAATGGGAGAAGGGCCCTTAGGTTGTCAGTTTTCTTTTCCTAGCAGATGCCTGGGCTAGCTATCGGGGTCTACCACCCCCTTGTGGGAGTATCCCAATATTAAGGCTGATATGTGGTTAGACTATTGGGTGTGAATATTCTGTGGTTGTTAGATACCTGAGTTGGCTATCAGGTTCTACCGTCCCTCAGAAGGAGAATCAGAACAGCACTCCTGTCTGCAAATTTAATCACCGATCCTGGACACACCAACAGAAGCAGATGTGCGCTGACTACCCATTTAGAGATGAACCAACAGTATATTACCATGAACATATCGGAGCCCAGGTCCGAATCACACAGCTTGAAATAGTCTACTTTTGGGGTTTTAACTGAGCAAAACTCCAAAGTTCCTCTCCCCATCCATATTTTGGATGCTGCGTGTTTATGTTTGTGACTGCATGTGCGCGTATGTTTGTGAATGAATGAATGGCTTCGCTCAGCAAGCCAAGATTTTTGGAAGGGTTTTCCATCGCAGTGGGACCATTGACGGTTGGGCTGATGTGCAGAATAACCCTCCAGCCTGGGCAATAAGTATATATATATATATATATATTTATATATATATGGGGAGATCGAGAGAGAGAGAGAGAGAGAGATAGAGAGAGAAAGAGAGACTATATACATCTGTGTGATGTTCACTTCCAAACATACACTAAAGAACAAAAATATTAATGGTGACAAAGTGCTAATGAATCGATTGTATAAACAAAATATTTGAAGCTGTCACAAAAGACAAACAATACTTTCGACCTTGTACACAAATCAGTTTCCCAATATCACCATGTCATTCAGTCGGAAGTTTCTGAATATGACTCAGTGGCGGGGAGGAGTGGGGTGCCGCCCACGCAGAAACGCATGTTCATTCAATGGAGGTGAGTCAGAGAGAGTTGCGAAATGTATGCTTCACTTTAACCCCATCACCTCCACCTGTGGCACGTGACCGTACTGGCGCATATTACGCACGCGCAAATGGTGTCTGTCTCACCAATATATGCGTGTGAACTCGTGCGGAGAGATAAATACAGTGAAAAGAAATGGAAAGAGAGAGAGGGAGAGAGGGAGAGAGTAAAAGAGAGAGAAATAGAAGGAGAGAGAGAGAGGGAAATGCGTGACTCAGAGGCAGAAATGGGGAGGACCAGGAAACGTAAAACATAAGATAATGTGCGTGTGTGTGAGGGGGAGTGAAAGAGATGTAGGGAGAGAGAGAGAAAGGGAAATTCATGCAGTGATGAGAAGGAAAAAAGAAAGAGTAAGAAAGAAAGGGTTTTAATGTGATTGGAGAAGCAAAGAACAAAAGCTCCAAGTCTGTGTGTATTGAGAGGAAGAGAGAGAGAGAGAGAGAGAGAGAGAGAGAGAGAGAGAGAGAGAGAGAGAGAGAGAGAGAGAGAGAGAGAGAGAGAGAGACGGAGAGACGGAGACCGGGAAGAATAATATATATATATATATATATATATATGTGTGTGTGTGTGTGTGTGTGTATATATGAATATGTATGTTGATTTGATTTTCCTTAACCTGACTCACGTCTTCCAGAAAATCTCTCAACTATATAGATCACCTTGGAGGTTAGAGCTGCCTTCCAAAAACTCTATGTATACCGCTATAGTTGCTTATAAGAAACATTTTTACACTTCGGTGTAACGTTGAACAAATCGGTTTTTAGGGAAAGCATATTATGGAGATTGATTTTGCATACAATCGCACAGTGGTGCAAGTTCGATGATAACCAAAAGTGATCAGATATCGATTGACATATAAGTGAATCGATAAGTACACTTCTCATCTTAGTTTGGCGTGAAACATTATCAATTAGTAATGTAATTTATTCAGATCACTTTTATTGAAATAAAATTAGTAAAAATAAGAAATTCTACACTCTTTAATCAAAATGATGGGAGATGGGTGATAAAGCGATCTTGGATTCTGTTCGCTAAATGAATGATTAAACAATTGCGCCACGAAGATGACAAAACAATTCTCAACAAGAAATTTTGTAACGTCCCTAATTCAGTTCGGAAACGGCGTTGACCATTCACCAAAAAGAAAAACAAATATTTGTACTTTTTATTGCCGTTCTATTAAGGATGTCTATAAAACACTTAGCTTACTTATATAATCGATAATTTGATTTTCTGAATGCACTTATATAATCAATTATGTGATTTACTTAGATAACTTATATAATCCATAATGTGATTTTTAGTTTGCTTTTATAATTTATTATGCCTTTTTCTGATATGATTCACTCAGCTTATACAATCAATATTGTAATGTGATTTACATGGATACTATAACACAAAGTATAGTGGAGGAAAATATTGGGATGAATTATTGACTGCCTAGAAAATCAGCATTTTAAATCGTACATTTTTAACTGGACTTGAACACCGACCTCTTTGTGAGAAATACGCAACTATATGATCCACGAGTTCAATCATGAAAACGCGACCTATTTACGGGCTAATCCTTATCTCCAGAGGGCACCTGCTGTAGCGCCAAAGTTAACACATTTATCTCACAAAATAACTATTCTGCAACCTGCCTTGTGTCTTAAAGACTTGCATATTTACTACCCGTCACACCAGTGTCACAGATCGGTCGGTAATTATTAGGTCATTATATCGATCAGGGTGTACTGGAAAAAAAGTGTCGTAACACTAAAAATAACAACATCTGTTCATATGTTGGAATTCAAAATATTCAGACAATTGTTTGTAGCAGCAATATAATCTTTATTTATCTTTTATCAACTGAAGCATTGTCAACCATTTTCATTATTACTTTTTGATTGGTATTTTCTTTCATTATATTGTTTTAGCTGCTTTTTATCGCAAATTACTCAAACAGTCTACAACAGTGAGTCAGTGTTGCCGATTTGGATGGGTTTTTTAAAAACATAAACTAGAACTGTCATCAAAACAGTTTATTCAAGTTGGTCTGGTTAGCTGTGTATGTATGTATGTATGTATGTATGTATGTGTGAGTATGCATGTGTATGTATGTATGTATGTGTGTATGTACGTATGTATGTATAGCATTTAGGTATGTATGTATGTGTGTACGTACGTATGTGTGTATGTATGTATGTGTGTGTATGTATGTATGTGTGTATGTACGTATGTATGTATAGCATTTAGGTATGTATGTATGTGTGTACGTACGTATGTGTGTATGTATGTATGTGTGTGTATGTATGTATATGTGTCTGTATGTATGCATGCATGTATGTATGTATATATGTATGCATGCATGCATGCATGCATGCATGTATGTATGTATGTATGTATGCATATATGTATGTATGTATGTACGTATGTGTGTATGTGTGTATGTATGTATATGTGTATGCATGTATGCATATGTGTATGTATGTATGTATATGTGTATGTATGTATGCATGTATGTATGTATGTATGTGTAACGATTACAGGCTGCACCAATGAAGCTAAAGCAGTCGTTCCAAAAGTGGGGGTCTGTGGACACTAGGGTTCCGAGAAATAATGCTCGGAGGCCCACATCAGTTTTCCGTCTGAACTGGACATTGCGAGAATCTTGTGGCCATGAAATAACATCATCCATTGCACAGCTATCGAAAAACATAATTATTCAACACAAGCATGTCTATATATTCGAATTCAAATAAATGTTATCCATTTTTAATAAACATGATTCTTAAAGCTCAAAAATTGTTCTGTATTGTAGTTTATTGTATTTTATTGCAGTTAATAGTCCAAAAACTGAGGGCTAAAAATAGGGGTCTACCAAAATATTCCTTTTATTCGAGGGGTCCGTGAGTTTCAATGTTTCGAGACCACTGTGCAAGAAGGCTGCAAGTTTTGATATTTACTCCAAATTATTTCTAGAAAAAAAAACTTCAAGAAAAATTCTCTTCGCCCTGGATCGAGTTTTTGTGGAGATTTCAGATTGCAATGTAGCTGAATCCAGTATCATTCGCTCTCGTTTTTTTTCTTTTGTAAAATGCAGATTTGTTTTAGTGGTCATTGCCCAACTAAAGTTGAGAGAAGTAACATTCATTGATCCTCCATTTTTCGAACTTTTTAATTGATCACCCCCAACACAGCATATATGGGAGGCGGTAGTTCATAAATCCCTTTGGAACGCTAGCTTTTTTTTTTATTTGTTGATTTGTTTTGAATTTGGAAGCCTGGTGTAGCAAATCCGTCTTTTTTAAAATTTTCGAATTTGAAAGTCACTCACAAATGGAAAAGAAATGGAGAAGAAAGATTCACTCGGATTTGTGTCCAAATTGGCAATAATGATGGGAGTGGCATAAATATCAGAAGCAGATTTGGACATTGTTAATCCAAAATAGTCATAGAGATGCCAAAAAGCATTTTTTTTTAATGGAAAAATGGTTTTCAGGGAGTGTAAATTTCCAAGATTGCAGCCCCAAATATGTGTCTAGGAACGCCCGGACAGACAGACAGACAGACAGACACACACACACACACACACACACATACACACACATACACACACACACACACATGAACAGATAGATAGACATAGACGAGCAAAGATAGAAGAATCTGTAGCCCACTAGGCTGGTTGGACGGGCCATTTGTCTGAAATGTAATTACAATTGAATAAATCTGTCTGCATGTATGTACAGTGATCACTCAAAAACTAGGCATTGATCGAAGTTGACATTTAGCAGATATATTAACCAGCGCACAATGCAGTGCAGTGTCGAGTTTGAAGTTATTTGGATCAACAGATCTCGAGAAATCCATTAAAAATAAATTTTAAAAATTTCCGAATATAGTTTCTTTTATCTAAAATTGTAGTTATAAATTTTGATATAAAAAATGTAAATTAACAACACCGAAGAGAAGTAACCGAAATACTTCGAAGGCAATCCTCTGTCTGTCTGTCTGTCTGTCTGTCTGTCTGTCTCTCTCTCTCTCTATATATATATATATTTATACACATTTACATATATATATATATATATATATATATATATATATATATATATATATATTTGCGTGTATGAGTATGTTTGTGTACATGTGTATGAATCACGCACACAGATCATGCAGATGAAGCTAGAGGGATGAAAACCTCGATATTTACTCATTATGTCTACAAAAATGTTTTTTGGGCCCCTTCCTACCAAAAAAAGTTTTTAGTGGGGTCTTCAATTTGCAATGTGAGTTTATGCTAAATTAATCACAATTTTGTGTTCAACCGCGTTCATGTTTGCTTCTTGAAAACTCAAACTGTTTATAGCAAACAATGCCAAACAACCGCGAGGGGAGTAACTAAATTATAATTTTTCTTTTGATTAACCCCAACCCCAACATGGTATGATGCCAAAAGATGTTTGTCACACAACGGTTTCTATTGAGTGTGTAACCAGACCCGAGTTTTTCTTTGTTAGGTTAGAATAAAAGCAATATCAATTTTTCAAAAAAGTGTTATTTCTTAGCTCTACGAATTGGGCCTCACCTGAGAAGACATACAATTTAAAGGTGAACGTGAGATTTTCGTGGTTCAAGCATGAAATACCATCATCAAATCTCAAACAGGGAAGATATCAAAAAAACGCCAAACACCTGTTACGTACAGGGTGATGCAAGATTAGCTGACACCGTGAGAAAATCATATGTTGGCGAGCGCGAAATGGGTGTGGTCATTTAGCTGATACAATATTTCACGTATGATGCAGAAAATCTCCAGACATTAATCTTTTATTCATCGTTTCATCATCATCATCATCATCATCAGTCTTTTAGCGTCCGTCGTTGGACATAGACCTTCCCCAGGATTTGCCACACTTCTCTATCATGGGCGTCACGGAGCCAGTACTTCCTGAACCTGTCTAGTTCATCTCTCCATCTAATATTTTGCCGGCCTCGGTTGCGCATATGGTCTCGGGGAATCCATGTTGTGAGTCGTGATGTCCATCGATTGTCAGCCATTCTTGCAACATGGCCAGCCCACCGCCATTTGAGATTTTTTATGGCTTCTATGATGTCTCTAACTCTTGTAAGAGAGTCCATTTATGACATTTCATTCTAAGGTTACAGAGAAAACTGTTTAGCTCATTTGACACCACCCTGTACTTTTTCCATTCTCCCACGCCCTTTCCTGTCAGTTATATGTTGTGACAAACATCCTGAAAAATTGGTGAACTTTCAGTCCTTCAGCAACAGCATTCACATTCAGTTTTTGTCTCTCTAAAAAAACAAACCCATTAAAAACAATTTTCAGCAAAATATACAAATTCTTACTCTACAAGAGAAACTTCATAATTCAATGGAAATATTTTAAATTCTACTCTTAGTCTTACGTAAGTCGATAATTGTGGAGACAACCAGCGAGGATCGAACTCACTACAATAAGAACGTTGGGTTAGACTAGCCTGATAACCAACACCCCACGATGAGATGGTACAACTATGCATGTATGCAACCATCAGTATTTCGATATTTACTGAGCTTGTCTTAATACGGCTCAAACCCAAATGGGAATATTTAAAACCAGGAAGATTATGACACGCCAAGGTGAGCAGAGCCTGGCAATCTGCATGTCTTGAAAATCAGTATTCGGGATGCGGGCTTTCATATTTGCTTGATGTGACACCGATAAGAAATATGTGATTATTTCAATAGAGAGGCAAGCTATAGAATAGCAAGT
Organism: Thysanoteuthis rhombus; assembly: GCA_963457665.1. Classification (NCBI taxonomy): domain Eukaryota; kingdom Metazoa; phylum Mollusca; class Cephalopoda; order Oegopsida; family Thysanoteuthidae; genus Thysanoteuthis; species Thysanoteuthis major. The sequence continues at coordinate 46,391,203 of OY735219.1, read as the reverse complement.
CCAACTTACCCCAAAACAACGTGACTGTTGTGGGGAACTCAGAGAGAATCAAAGTCATTACATGAGCGATCCGGGCAGCATGACAAACTTCCTAATTATACCACCACAGTCGGTGTTCCTGTTTGTATTGGTTGGCTTGTAAACGATTAACAATTCCTTATATCTATCCATCCAAGTCTTTTGATATCTGTATAGATCCGGGACCGGCACGTTCGATCGCTTACATCCCAACGGTATCTGTGATTAATGTTGATCTCACTCAAGCACAAATGCTGACTTTTAAGACAAGCCTACTCCACTCGGAACAATGGTGCAGCAAAGTTTACTAACACCGAGCTGTCAACACACACACACACACATATATATTGAGGTAACTCATCCACTGTAAGCTTATGCAATGCTCTTCTATAGGAATTGAGCACCCTGGTGGATGAGGGATTTCTGTGTAATTCGAATATAACGCTTAAATTCAGCCTCACTGCCTGTCCAGTTCCGTAGTCTAGAGGTCTACGATATCGGCCTACGGGTCTGAAGTGAAAGTTTCAATTCAACCTACTGGATGAGATAATGGAAAGTCTATGGCCACACTGAAGCGATGTAATAAATTGAAAAAGCTGTCTGTGGATAATTATAATACAATGATATATATATATATATATATATATATATATATATATATATGCTCATTATGTACAAATATACATACATATGGTAACCGTAAAGAGAGAGAGAGAGGGGTGGGGAGGCTGAGACAGAGATAGAAACCCTTATGATGTACAAACTCGCAGCAGGAAGTGTACCTATTCCTCCTTTCCGAATTGATTCTTATTCACGTGTGTTTGTACGAGAGATTACATATATATATATATATATATATATATATATATATATATATATATATATATATATATATATAGCCGAGAAAGATTTACAGTTTCAAACACTAAACTAAACTAAAGATTTTTGTGTTGCTTCAGTCACTTATTTCCCAATATCTATTAATGCAATTTATGTAATTTTCTTCGGTGTTTTTTTAATGTTTTACATTTGATATTATGGTACTATGTATAATTTTGCTTTTGTTCAGATCATCAGTTGTTTATCATGTAACTGTTTCGGGGATTTAAAAACAAAACAGTTATATTTACACGGCTTCCCAGCAGTGTTGATCAAATACTGCATCCATTTCAGCTATGATTTTTATTTATCATGCTACATGTAGTTATTATCTTATCTATCTACATGTATATATATATATCACACACACACACACACATATATATATATATATATATATATCACACACACACACACATATATATATATATATATATATTTCGTATATCATATATATATACATATACATATTTAACTGCGAATATTTGAACAAGTAGAAAAAATATATATGAATGTGCGAATACAGATGAGTAAATATGTAATACAAATATTTTGCGTAATCACACATTCACATATAAAAGTTACGAACTGACATGCACACTGAAGCATAATTTATTTATCTTACATATATATATATATATATATATATATATATATATATATATATATATATATATATATATATGCTTATTGCATTTTTGTGAATCATCATGACCCTCTACACACATAAAAAGATAAAAACCGATTTCTCTGCATAAACATATATGCATATCAATTACTATATCCTGTGCCCCTCATGAAATCAAAAAGCCCTTTTATTCCAACTGACTAAATGCAATCACCCAAAACACACAGGAAGAGACAAATGCGTATTTTTCTGCCTTTCAGCACCGGGACTCTCGTCAAATATTATTATCTTTATCCGCGATAATATTTCTCTTTGTGTGCCTCCATACATCTGTTTTTTCCGCCGTCAAAAGCCGAGAAAAACAGGCAGCTTCCGGTGTCCTTTTCCCTACCAGTTCCGGTATTAACAACCAGTTGCATTCTGGTCTCGCCCATCCGGACAGCTGATGGGTCCCACCCGAATCCCCAACCGAGTCCGGATGTATGAACAGAGATAGGGGTTTCATTAAAATTGATTTTGCAAATAATGTCGATCTGTTTTTACTTAAGCAATGCTCGTCTGTCAGTACATGCTGATTTGTTATACCCTTTTTCATCCATCTATCTATCTATCTATCTATCTATCTATCTATCTATCTATCTATCTATCTATCTATCTATCGTAGTCTCCTCTTATCTATCGCAGTTTGCCCCCTCCCTCCACTCTGTCTGTCTCTCTACTTATCAATCTATCTACATATCTATCTATTTATTGCTATTTCGCCGGTAACAATTTTATTTGGTCCTTGAAACGGACAAGATTTTGTGAACTCATCATACTACAATAATACTTTTCCCATAATTAGGATAATAATGCAAAATATTCTCTTAAAAAGTAATTACTGACGAAGTCATCTCTTTGAGACTGACTCATTTTAATAACAATAACTCCTTGATAATATTATGCATGGCTATAATAAACAGCTTCCTACGTACTATCATATAATCCAATGTGCAATATTAGATTTCCAGGCAATCAATGTTTGGTTACTTGGAAATGTAGAAATGTCTTTGATCTTAAATGCATAACACATTTAAATGGGCACAGAATTTATTGTACAGAACGTTACTTTATATTATCTTTACTTGTCAGGTCAATATTACGGGTTAAAGAGGAATCACACCTGCCTGGTGGTTGAGATAGTTGCAGATTTCCCGTTGGAGCTAGAGGTAGAAGTTAGAGCTCAAGTAAAAGCCAGGAATTTGAATGCAGATTTTCAAACCCTGCAGAGGGTGCAGCAAAACAATCTCCCACCCTCTGGTTTGTAGACACAACTGCATCTACGATCAAGTGGATTTTTTTTCACAACTCCCTCTCTGTATGCATGTATGGTGTGGTTCACATGACCGAACTGTGATCGTTTGCACAATTCCCAGTGTATTACTGTCCCTACTCTGTCGAACCTGTTTTAATATTACTCTTGAATAAGCTTGCTACATTCATTTTCGATGAAGTTTACTGTATTGTCTTTTTCCTAATTATTCCTTATTATTATTTGCATTCTCACACCAGTTGCTTGGTGGTCGCTGTTGGGGAATGAGTGACAGCAAGTCTCCTCCGGTCTCTTGTCCTCCTCTCATATCTTCCTTACCTGTCACTGTAGTGCTGTGATTTTTTCTGCATTCATCATGCCTTTGGGGGGTGCTGTTAAGCCATTGCTGCAAACTGGGGTCGTAGCTCTCATATTTCCAGCACTCTTCCCACTATTCGTGTGGTTCCAAGTAGTGCCGCGTTCTGTATAGTCTAAATTTTTATATGGTTCCGAGTGCACCCAGTATTAGTGGTACCACTGTGACCTCAATGTTCCACACTTTCTTCAGCGTCCTTGCCAGGTTCTGGCATTTCCCTAGTTTTTCACTCTTTAACTATTTTTTCACCGTCGTCCATCTCAGAGTTCTCTTTTCATGTTATCTAACCATTCCGGGGCTTCAGTGTGACTTTCCTGGTGTCCTCATATGTAGTTCCAGAAATTCTTTGCCTGGGTGGCATCCGGCTTTATGTTTTCTTTTCTTTTTACGCTCAGGTCCTGGTCAAACTTTCTTTCGTTGTTTTGGAACATGCAGTTCTGTGTGTAATGGGCAGCTCTTGTCTATATTTGTTTAGTGTTGCCCCTTGGGCATGTCTCTTTTGGTGTAAATCTTGCAGGAACACTTTTTTATCTTATTTTGTATTGGTCCCATGGTTTTGCACATGGTCTCTTCATGTATGGTGTTTTTTTTTCAGTAGTCCTTCATCTCTCTGTAGTTGGGAGATCTGTTTTTCTAATCTTATTCCCCAAGTGGGCTTTTTGTTCCCTTTTATTCGAGGTTTCTCCTTGTGTTGTAAAGAAGTCTGTTGCCATTTTTGCGCCAGTGTAGATCAAGTTATTAGTCTAAATGTGCTGTAGGAAGACATGTTCTGTTGACTCCTTTAGTTTTTTCGACTCCTTGCCCCTTAGAGGTGCCAGAGTCGTCTTCTCTTTTCGCATCTTTTCTTTTAGAGTTTGTACCTGGGCTTTTTCGTCTTCTGTTTTGGGGTGTCAACGTCTCTTTCTTGTTTATAGTTTTGTTCAGGGTTTTTCCTTTTGTTTGAATTTGTTTCCATTTCGTTGGTTATTATGTTGGTTATGTTGAGGGCTTCCTCTTCAGGTAAAGCGCTTTCTTCTTTTTCTATCTTATAGCAGATTTCCGGTAGCCATTAATTTTCAGGGTTTGTTTCACTTGATACCTTTACGGTGGATTTTCCCCTCTATATTTTAAAGCTTGTGTTCTCTATTGCATCATACAAACCCTTTGTTTTTAAAGTAGCATTTCATTACTTGTTTGTTCTCCACTTTGGTCTATTTTCTTTTCTTATTCTGGCAAACTACCGTTCGGTGATGGCCGGGTCCCTTCTGGTTGTCATTCAGGGAGTATGAGCCGGGGTCTTAGCCAACTGTAACTTGGTAACGACTGTGTCCCTCCTGAAGGCCATTAAGGGTATACGAACCCAGGGTTTGGCCAGATGATGACCATACCCCTTTTGGTGGCTAGCAACGAACCATCTGCCGATTATGACGCACAAATTTAAGATTTGTGCGTCATTTTTTGCAGCAAATTGATTTTGTTGTTGTCATATTTGTTTTTGTGCTGCTTTGAGGTAATTCAGAATAATCTCAGAGCTCCACCGGCTCTTAGCACCCATCGTGCCTTCTCACTACGAGAAAGCATACGGGTGTGCGCAGCGCTTAACAGGGTGACAGGGTGATTGTCTTCCACCAGCAACTCAAAATTCAAGTCACTAAGCATTAGATTTAGTTACTTTACCCCGTATTGTTTTCTCTTGATAAACATGTAAGTACATAAGTAATATTGGTATGGTCATATCTCTCCCTTATTATTTTCTAGTCTTTACGCATCGAGAGTTCCACTAGAAGCTAGCTTTTCAAGTTTGAGAGCTATGATTAGTTCTGCTTCCCATTCTCGTTTGTATGTTGAAATTTGAAAGGTGTAAGATTTATTGTAAATAAGAGAACAGAAAAAAATTCCAAGACAAATCAACAATTGAATATTCATACGTACAAAAGGTTCCTGTTAGTCGTTGATTTTACACAGGAGAATTTTCCATTTAATTTTGACTGTGAGTTTAGAGCAAAAGAATCTTGGTCTGACAGTGATCATTTCAAGTAAAAAATAGATAAATAGATAAAAAGCTCTTTGTTGAATCATATGTATCTCCACCATTCTAAACTTAGCCGTGAATACTGAATGATAGCAAGTCTCCCCAGTCTCCACCCTGCCTCTCAACACTCCTGCAGTCTGCTGCAGGGCTGTGGTTTGCACCAGTTGCCTCGTGGTTATCGTTGTTAAGACTGAATAACAGTAAGTCTTGTCAGCTCCTCCTCTCATCCTCCACTCATATAAAAGCCGCGCCTTGACCTTCCAAAACTTTCAATATACATACAGTTTTAATCCTGGCTCGTATTTTCATCACTCGGTATTCAGACCTCAGTAGTGCAGAACATTAATATTGTTTGTTTTCGTTGTTCATGTGTTTATGAAATATCAAACGTCCCAAACTCTTTTCAGCATTTCCATTGATATCAGTATTGGGTAAATCCATACTATTTGCTTACATGATAAAAATTAAATCTTTGGCATAATTCGCAATGAATCAAAGTCTCTAACCCATCTAGATTGTTGTATGTTCCTTTGTGATTAGCTGGCTACATTTGCTTATTATCATTTTATCTCTTTAATCACAAAGACAATATTTGTGACTTACCAGGGTATCTATTTTTACCTTGACGTGATTCGTCGTAAAATGCCTTCGAAAAGGCATGACTCCATCTCTTCCTTTCCCCTCTACTATAGGCAAAATAGCAGGGCACACCAGACTCAATAGCCTTGGGAAGACAATCAACTTGATCCTATCTATCCATCGATCTCATTATGTTCATATCTATCTATATTTTTTGATTTTTTCAAGTGGCAACTCAGGCCTGCAAATCCACAACATCCACATGAGAGAGAAAACGGAAAACCCAGGCAAAAATGCATTGGAATCAACTGATCCAGTGGTTGGAGCATCAACAATAAGTGATCCAGTGAGGACTGAACTCAGTACACGGGCGAATTGTCGAAGCATCGATTCATGATAGGTGCCTTAGAGGCGATAGTAGTAGGATAATGGTGCAAAACACGCGCGCGAGAGAGGGAAAAGAATATACATACATGCATGCACATACACACACACACATACACACACACATAGACACACACACATACACACACACACATACATACACACACACACAGCAACAACAATAACACTTCCGTAAAGGGGTAGTAGAAATCCATAGCCAGCTTAGGCGTCTACCAGGAGAATGAGACTCCTGTCAAACCTACGACCTCGGTGTCTTGCTTCTATTCATGTCACCATAGTGGGTGCAAACCCTTGTTTTCAAGGTTGGGTCAGCTGTACACATATTGCACTACACCTTGGAACTCGCATGACCCGGGGGGGGGGGCTACTTCGCATATAGCCCCGCTGGCTAAGTCCCAACTTGTGGTAAATCCTCTGAAAACCTTTGTTCGCAACATCCAGAAGCACATACATACTTACATATGTATGTACATACATGTATATTTTCATATACTCTATCCCAGATATCGAGCACTCTTCACTCATAGATAGCTCAACCCTCAAAAAATAACACAGAATATATATATATATATATATATATATATATATATATATATATATATATATACTTATTTTTGAGGGTTGAGTTTTTTTGCCAGGGTTTCCCGCTCTTTCCTTCATGTGGATGTTGTATATATATATATATATATATATATATATATATATATATATATATATATATATATATATATATTGACATAGAGCCACCTTTTGTGAATTCTCTGCAACAATCGTATTGACTTTCAATGCTTTTCCGAACCAACACATAGATCTATGTACTATCACAAGTGTTTTCTTTATCTAGTATAATAAGTATTATATGCTTGCTTACCACAGCAACAATCAGCATATCCACATTAACTACATTGTAAAATATCAAAATAGAAGTACATATGTGTGTGTGTGTGTGCGTGTGTGTGTGTGTAACGATAAAGTGCTTACCTGTTTAAATCATTTTGAATGGGGGCGTGGGATGGCAAAGAAGAGAACGGCAACAAATATCTCCAAATATCACCCCGGACGTGGCAGCTGGAGGAGACTTATCTCGTGGATTATCGTGTCTGTGTTGACCCGAAATCATAAGGGCTATCGCACAGCGGAAGTTGTCAGGAGTTATACAGAATTGCACACCTTTATATTTAAGACCTTCCTGTGATGGAAACGAGACATGTATCACCGTTGAACTATCGTTGAGACACAGGGGTATACATACCTATCTAACACGCGTATAAAGTAACCCCTTCCTTATTTGCGAGTTATAAGTTCAAATATTTTTTTTAGTTTACCCATTCATGCAATCGTATTGCTGGTGGCTGATCAGTTTACGGTACAGAAAATGGATCTAGGTGAACCTAGTTCAAACTGAGACTGGCAATGATGCCCTTGGGAAAGTTGTGAATATACTCCTCCCAGCTTTGGATAAAATAGCGCACGGTGAAGTGTGTGACGCCACTTGGAGTGCATGTTGCCGAGAAGTATATTTCATACGTCGCAATAACCTTGAAAAATCCAAGACCAAGAGGAAATGTGGAATGTGAAACCCGAGATCAGATGGTTGTTGCTACTTATAAATACAAAAGTGATACCAAGTGATCAGTTTTTTTTTTGTTTTTTTTTTCATAAATTATAACAAAACTCGCCTGATTTTCGTATGGAATATCCCTTCAGGTCATTGAAAACAGATTCACGATGAAATTATATGTCTTTACAAAAATGAAAACATCGGGTAAAATAATGATGACAAAAAAAGAAATGCCTTAATTCTAAACTCCTGGAGCATAAGTTGAAAAATTCGGTCAAAGCGCCCTGTACGCAAATTGAATGGTCTTTGAAGAATCCATATAGCCACAATCGCTCTCAAATAGTTGTTTTCAAGCACGTTCATCAATATCTATTTATCTATCTATCTAATTATATCATGCAATATATATATATATATCTATATCTATATATATATATATATATATATATATATATATCAGTTATTAATTGTTTCAACATACATATACTGGTATACACTTGTCAAAAATGATGTTTATTTATGTGTGGACCGGCACTAAGGAGCGTAAACCTAATTCATAAGGTAATTTGTTTTCTTCTTTTTGCGGGAAATTTGTGAACCTGTTTGCTTTCTATCTCAAACAGCGTATCGCAGCCGGTGCGAATGATATCAAGATATCGACAAAATGTGCAGGATTACAGAGAGTCAAAATACGTATGAATGCAATGGCCACAAAATAAATCTTTACATAAAAAATGCCAAATAAAAGTAAACAAGCAAAAGTGTGTTTGGTTTGGAATTGATTTCCCACCAAAAGGCTAAAAGGAGTCATTGTACATCTGGCTGACAATCACTCCTCTAACCTTTGTGCCAAGGTAGAGATGATGTCTGCGCATCAAGAACTTTTCATCGGAGAAGACCTACTGTTAACTATACTATCTGCATGTTTTTAGGCCATTTCAGTTGTTTTTGAAGCGCAGTAATTCAGCTTCTGAGAGCTGCCATTGAATGGCGTAAGCTTACAACTGAAGAGAAATCCAATGCTTTGGCCCAGCGGAAGGAGTTTGTCCCTTGATGACAGCTTACCGCCAGTCAGTCATTCATTTCTGAAGAAAATAGAAAATAAAAAGAAATATTGGGAAGTATTCATTTTCAATTATTTTAGTACACGTGAAAAAAAAAGTAAAAAGATCTTGAAAGATGAGTGGAAAGAATGATAAATATTGCATTAATTTCTGGCAAATGATAATCCCTCCTCCAGTTGATTTCCAATACATAACATGGTAGATTGAATACCAACACTAACTCAAACAGAATTTTTGAAAAATTGCGAATTCATGTATCAAATCATCGCATTTTTTGTGAATAAGGCCAAAATATTTTGTCAGAGTTGAAAATGACTGAAACTAAAAGAGGGCGTTATGGAGTTGTGCTAAGAACCTCTTGTCTATCGGATACAAAATTTGCTGGGTCATTAAATACGTAGTCATCAGAGTGAATGAAAATTTTGAAGTATTTGTTTAATTAATCTTATCACGGGTTACATAAATAGTCAGTTAGCCATATAATCTTCAAAAGTAAATAAATCATATTTTCGCTAGTTAAAGAAAATGACTGGAGCTAAGCGAGAGCGCAAGGCAGTAGTGATAATATGAGTTGGCAGCGATAAAAAGGCTGACATCTTGCTAATATATATTTGAACCAAATACAGTTGGCGCTAGAATACAACCACTTTTTTGTTTCATTTTCTCTCTGCTGACATATTTTATCGCGTCACTACATATGAAATCATTGGAGAGAATGAATGTTTTCGTTAATTTATTTAATAAAGAGGAACTTTGATGTCACGGATCATATCAACAGCGTGTGATAGTAATATCGGAAAATACCAGGACTTTGCCCGGGAGCTGGATATTGTAGAACATAAAAGTTAAGGTTGTGCCAATAATTTGCCACAATTGGAACAGCACCAAAACACTAGGCATGATTAGATAAGTGGAGACTCTCCAGGCCACAGTGTTGTTGGCTTCTGTGATTATACTGAGAAAGGTGCAAGAGGTTTGAAGAGACTTGTACCCGCCTCAAACTCCAGCAATAATCTCTGGTCATCTATTGTGAACCTGTAAATGCATGAAATACAAATAAAAGTATCTCTCACTTTTCGGAAGTTCGCTTTTAGTAATTTTTCCTTTTTTTAGATATCCACATGTACAATTTTGCCATCCATCCAAAATGGCATAAAGCGAAAAAGAGATCACAACTAATTTCGACGTAAAAATATTTTAAGCGCTTCCAAACAGCCACAAATAATCTTCTAAGTATTCCTATCTCAATGTTAAAGACCAAGGTTCGTCGTCCGTTATGACTGGTGCTGAAGCATGAAATACGATAAAAAGCTTGACTATTTAGCTGCATCCATTGCTCAATAAAACAGTACTTTTTAGGCACTCAATCACTCTGCAAACCTGCCCTTTATCTACGTATCCTTTAAAAATGCTGTCATACTATTCTGCAGTCATTACAACCCTCCTTTAAGAGTTTGACCATGTCTCCATGTCCTCTTTTGATAGTTTGACTTTGTCTTCATATCCCTTCAGTGCTTGGATATTATCTCCACGCCCACCCTTAGTACTTGGACCTTGTCTCTATGCCCACCCTTGGTACTTGGACCTTGTCTCCATGCCCACCACTAGTAGTTGAATCTTGGGCCTCGTTTCCATGTCTTCCCGTGATAGTTAGACTTCTCACTTAGTAGTCAGGCATCATCTTCATTCCATCCGTTATTACTTGGACTTAGTCTCCATGCCTTCCCTCAATAGTAGGGCATCGTGTCTATGCCCTCCCTTAGTACTTTGACCTCGTCTTCATGCCGTCCTTTATTATTTGGACCTTGTGTCCATGCCTTTTCTTAGTACCTGGACCTTTTTTCCATTCCCCCTCTTAGTACTTGGACTTTGTCTCCATGCCCTCTCTTAGTAGTCGGGCATTGTCTTCCTGCCCTCCATTAGTAGTTGGTAATTGTCTCCAGGCTGTCCCTTAGTACTTGGACCTTGTCCCAGGCTGTCCCTTAGAAGTTAAGCATTTTTTCATACCCTCCTTTAGTACTTTGACCTTGTCTGTATACCATCCTTCAGTAGTTGGATATTGTCTCCATGCAGTTCCTTGGTACTTGGACCTCGTCCCCACACGCCTTTCTTGATCTTCAACCAAATGAATCTGCATTAATGTAAAAAAAATCTCCATTGATTGTTGAACCCCCCCCCAAAAATTCCCAAAATAGAAAAAATCTCACTTTTTTGTGTCCCTTTCCTGAAAGTGTTCACACACCCTGTTTAAAAAGCAGACATGACGAACCACTAATGCAAATGAATAATTTGGTTTCTTGTTGACATTTAGATGTACAATATCTTACGTTTTACAAATATGTTTAATTCTTGAAGGAAATAAAAATCTATTTGAGATCAACGATCAATGGATCGAAAACAGCGATATTTTCCACCAGAAGGAGTCATAAAAATAACCAATCACAACACAGCTCGCACAATATTAATATGTTGCCTTAGAAAGTCATCGATCCAATAATAATGATTCAGTGAATAGAATCTCAGAATCGATTTTGTCGCGTTCCTGGTTTATCAGGAATATTGATTGACTTCCACTAACGAAGACATTGATTGGAATTTTGACATTTTTGTATCGATTAATCGACCAGAAAATGAAAATGAAATTAATGTCTCGCGTTGTTATAGTTGATATGGATTGTACATTAATACAGGTCGTCCGAAGGTTGCAATACGTTTTCTTTTTGATTTTTATCTTCCAAATTGATATCAATCAATAGCTCTGTGTCTGAGAAATAGTTTCATACTTAAGCTCAACATCTATCTCCATTATTATGGCAATTATGTTAGAAGTGAGATGCAAAATTACTTTAAAGGGTTAAGGATAGTGATTTCTTCTTGTGGTTCTCCATCAAAGTTTATACAAGATCAAGAGACTTTTATGAACTCGACGCAAGAATCAGAGATGGTTGTACAAATATCCCCCTCGAATTGCTTGCTGATGTCAGGAATGCCTGTCAATCGATGGCTCAGCTGAAGTGCAAAGAAGAAGTTCACTCATATGTAGACGTCTACCAGTAAAATTATTCTTGTTTGAACTTGACAATATTTGAATAACAAAATTCTTAAACAGTTTAGTTTGCGTTCCAATTTTCAAAAGTTTCAGTCTGTTTCGAAAAAAGTGTGAAGCAACTTCTGAGACACTTTGAGACCGATTGGTCTTATTCATAAATTGCTTCAACAATTATTCGCTCCCCGCACGTTTTTATTGTAATATTCTATTATCAACTTCAACCCATAACAATTGCGCGGTCTCTATCTATGGGTGTGTCTAGAAGCTGAGAGAGCTGTGTTTTACTGTCGGTACCTGAAATTAAAGTTAGAACGGGATTTTGAATGTTTCTATTTAGGTGAGGCGTTGCCACTTCCTCCCGCCTTCTTCCAATTATCATCAAGGTTGACAACACATATAACAGCTTTTTACTGCTATTGCTGCCTGTGCGGTAGTCATGGGAGAGTGTCATGTCTAAATAATCTTTCAACCATCGTGACATACCAGAGATAAAATATTATTTCTTTGGATACTTAATGATGACACAGAGCACAGAGGCGTTGATTCATACCTTTCCCAAGTGCATTAATGTAAAATGAAGGAAGCAGTCGAAATTTAAACTCGGTTCATCAATTCAGATTTCCCTTTTGATAACCGTTACGCTACTTTGCACCTCCACTTTTAATAACTAATACATTCGTACCATTGGAACATCACTAATCACTGCATAATCTATTTTTCTGTCGATTTGTCTTGATCGATCTATCTATCGATAAATCTATAAGTGAACAATCTCTTAAATAGCGGCGACATAAGAAAGATAGAAAAAGAAATGCAAGATAGATAGAGTCAGAGAAAGGAAATGAAGAAAAAAATAGAAAAAGGAATGCGAGAATGAAAGACAGAAAGACAGAAAAATGAATGAGGAAGAAAGAAAGGAAGAAACACAGAAGATGTAAGAGGGAAATAAACAAAGAGAAAAGAATGTATTAGTACCTTTGAGAACCCCGTGTAAATGTTGTCTTAGAGTAAACAACTTCGATAATCTGAAGAAAAGAGCGGAGAAAAATGTCATTTTGACAGATGTAATCAGAAGGACAAGAAAATTCCCCCGCGACCTTCAAGACAGAAAAATGTTACCACGGCTAAGGAGGAGATGTTTGTGATTCATTTGACGTTTCTTGCATCGTCCAGTCTTCAACGAGTTGATTTTATGCTATAGTTGAGATTAATCAGAAATGTCTCATGGAGTCATGCGTAGGAGGAACTCAACAATTGGCTCAATTTCTCTATCTTAATCTCTTACTCTCTCTATCTTTATTGATCTCTCTTTCTATTGATCTCTTTTACTCTCTCTATCGACTTTTCTTACCCTCTTCCTCTATCTTATTCTCTCTATCTCACTTTCCTACACACACTCTCTCTCTCTCTCTTTCAAAATATCTTTCTCGATTTCTCTCTCTCTCATTCAATGTTTCAGATTTTGTTTATCTTAGTCTCTCCTCTAATGCCGCTTGCTCTTTATATCTCACTGTGTTCTTCGTCTACCTATCAATCTATCTATCTATCTATCTATCTATCTATCTATCTATCTATCTATCTATCTATCTATCTATCTATCTATCTGTGAATAATGTACACTTGCTTGGATGTATATCTTATCTATGAAGAAATTGCAAGATGGATTTCAGTCATACTGATAGATAGATATTAACACACCGAGATGGATATCTATCTATGTGGTTTAATGCATGTCAGTCTGCCGATCTATTTATTTCTGTACTTCAATATCTACCTATCTCTGTTCTGCATGTTCTTTTCTTTCCATCTTTCTATAAATTTATCGATAAATTTCGTTATATTAATACGATGTAGAAAAAACCAAGATGTCTCACGGGAAATGTACCAGTATTAGACTCCTTACAAAAATAAAAAAAAATTTAAAAAAAACTCCGAAAAATACAAGAAAAACGTCAAAATCATTTAAAATCTATTTTTATCGTTGGAGTAATTGTGGCATTAGTAAGAAGAAAGATTGGAAACAAATAATGCAAAAAGCATATGAATATAAATTTTCCAAAGTTTTCACAAACAAAGCACATGGATTTCAAAATATGAGAAAGATTGAATATTCATTAGATTTTGATAAGATTTCGGTATTTATGCAAAAAAGGACAGAAAGAAATTTCCATTCGAGATTCCAGAAAAAAACATTTCTTTTAATGTGATGGAAACCCCCCTTAATTCATTAGATGATTTTTTAAAATTGCACCTGTATAAAGTTAGATTAATGGCGAAATGAATTTTAATCCTCCTCTTAGAAAATGCTGTTTCGAGGAATCGACGCCGGAGCCTTATTCATGAATTTAAAAGCTAAAATATCAAGTAAAATATTGCTCTTCTCGGCCAAAAAAAAATCTTTATTTGCTGAATTATATTATGGCTATTTCCGTAAAAAGAGAAACAATATTTACATAAATTTTTTTATAGATATTTTTTCCTCCCATTATTTCGATTAATCTATTTTTTGAACGTTGTTTCTTTATCTCACTTACTGTTAAAGATGGAGATTCATGTTATTTTAACGAAGCAATAGTGAATTATTGGAAAAACAATTCTTTTTCGAATTACTGTTTAGGATAATTTTACAATATCTTTCAAGGATGGCCATAACTAATCAAGTCTTGCCCATTAAATGACTTCCGGTTGTTAGGAAGAAACTGTTTATTTATCTTTCCTCACAATGCTTAATCCCCCGTTCTTGTCGTCTGCTATTGGTGACATAACCTGTCAATCACTATATTGATTATCGCTGACCGATTATACCAACTTCTACTGTTGAAAAAGTTATATTGGGTTGGTTTTTTTATACAGTATGTGACGATGTTTTACCACATTTCAGTTGAATGATAATGAAACTATTTTCTTTTTCGAATCAAACTTTGACTATTTCATTCGTAAATCATTTTTGGAAGATTTTTCAATTACGGAATTTCATTTTTTTTTAAATTTCGTCAAAATGCTTGCTTTTTCGATTAAAAAGTGAACATTTATTTTAAAACATGAATTATTCTTCGTAATTAATGAAAATTTGTTTTTATCTTGTTTTGACAATAATTCGGACTTTTCTCTTTCCAAAAGATCACTGTATGACATCAAATCTCAATGAGACCCACAAAAGAAGAAGAAATCAAGCAAAGAATCACACTAGGATGGCAAGACTTTGGTAGGGCAAGCTCAACCTTCAAAAACAAGGCGATCCCAAAAATCCTAAAAAGGAGAGTATACCATCAATGCAATCTTCCGATGGTCATTTATGGAGCTGAAACATTAAACCTAATCAAGACACAGACGTGCAAACTGAGAAGCGTGCAACATGCGCATAACAGAATCATGCTCAACCTCACATGGAGAGATCACAAGACAAAACAGTATATCAGGAAGAAAACGGGAGTCCGAGACATCATAGAATCTATCAGAAATCTTTAATGTCAATGGGCAGGTCATGTTGTAAGAATAACAGACAACCGATGGACATCACGACTCACAACATGGATCCCTGAGACCACATACGAAACTGAGGCTGACAGAATACAAGATGGAGAGATGAATTAGACACATTTAGAAAGTACTGGCCGCGGAACGCTCATGATAGAGAAATGTGGCAGATCCTGAGGGAGGTCTATGTCTAACGACAGACGTTAAAAGACTAATGACGATGATGATGATGATGATGACATATATATATATGAGTGTGTGTGCGCATGTGTGTGTGTGTGTGTGTGTGTGCGTTGGGTGTCCCAAAAGACTGATATAATAATATTTCTAAGCTCGATACTATAAGTCACTGGAATAACGTCGTATGGCCCGATTTGTTTAAATGAAACCAGACATCCGGACAAAAAGCTAAAGGGTCAGACTACTGCCTTTAAAACATATTTATATGTAACTCTCTCTCTCTCTCTCTCTCTCTCTCTCTCTCTCTCTCTCTCTCTCTCTCTCTCTCTCCATCTATCCATGCATATGTATGCTTAAATATGCCTGTATGCGTATATTTGTATGCATGTATATGTTTATTGGTCTGATCCAATTTTAACAAAAGGCCTTCCAAAGGGAGAAGTACCGAAATCTCTTTCAATGCCTTGCATATCCTGTATATTAACCATTGTATTAATTTGGCTTCTCTCCACAATAGAACGACAATAGAATTTTCTCTCAGAGTGACTTTTTCTGTACCAAAGCCGAATTTTTTTGTTGCAATGTGTTTTAAACGGGGCAGCCACGATACCCGCACATCGGTTGTCAACTTCGCGTTGAATAAACACAACTCACGTTTCTGACGTCTACTTACATAAAAAGTTGTGTTTCTCTCCAAGCTTACAAGTCTTCTTTCAGATCACCACAGCCAACGGACAGATTCCTGTTTGGGAATCAAAGACATTCCTGGGGCGTTCAAGTGTGTTTAATTTTTGGTTTCCGGTGACAGGGACAAAGGTGACATGTGGAATTGGACCCGACCCGGAATCTAAGTTTGTATTTAGAGTTAGGAGACAGTGAATGTCAACAGGCGTGAGATAGGCACAATAAGGATGAAAGGAAATTTATTGCCCTCACTGCATCCCCTCCCACCTCACCGACGTCTTCAGAATAAAAATGTATACTTCCTCTGTTGTTGTAGATTTGTGAGACTTAGCCAGAGATCGCGAACCTATGACACGTATGTCAGCAGTGACACACTGCAGGTTTTTAAGTGACATGTGATGAGCTTTGAACAAAAAATCAATTTATGACTATATAAGTTTATTAGTATATTTTGAAGTTTTAAGTTATGTTTCATCAAATTCTTAGTTTTATAAATACGTTAAAAGAATAGGCCACTCATCTAAAAGCTTTTATCCAAAACAAAAAACATGTATACATGTAAGTAACACTTTGATAACAGGATGATTCAAAAGATTAAAATTTCGACGCTCAATGCTAAAAATGTTTGCCATCATTTGACTAAGGCCATATTGATAGCGCACTCGGTGAGGATCTCATCCACTAGCAATGGCGAAACATTTTTAACGGCTATGCAATATGGGAAATTCGGATACAGATGAAAACAAAACAGTTGTTTCTTTTTTTTTTGCAAGTTTGAATGAGTAAAGGTTTTGTGATTTTATTTTCTACTTCCTGCCGTATGTCACATGATCAGTGATAATTTGAATGTCTTATTGTAATAAATAAAATGAGCCAAAAAGGTACCGTGCTTTTCATTCGCGTCTTTTGTACCAACTACGAAGATTTCCAATAGGATTTTAAATTTAAAAAATCCATTTAACTGGATTGATTTTAAACACTTAACGAAAGAATATCATCTTAGTCTTAATTAATTGTATTTTCTGATAAACCGAAACATTTAATCTTTGTTTTCGTACATAATGATGGGATTCTTTGGGTTCGGTGTGTTTTTTGTTCAATGGGGTTTTTATCATGAACCCATCCAATTTATCTCGCCGCGAGCTTATTCTGATTTTTGATCTGTGACTGAAAAGTAAGCAATACCCTTGACGCTGGCTGCGGCTTCAGGGTTCCTTGCTTGGGCTTCACATATCACATTACCACTAATTCGGTCCCGTTTGCGATATCTGAGTCAGAGGCGACCAGCACCCGAAGTTGAGTCACTCACTTCAACCTGCGCTAAAGTCAAGATGAGATATTTGCCAAAAATTAATAATGGTTGACCAGGATTCCTCAGATGAAAAAAAAAATACGAGGTAATATTACAACTGCCAATAATATATCAGTGGACGTAAAAACAATAACATCGAATAGGGCGGCGAGTGATCGGAGAAAATAAAGAGTAAGTTTGAATGGTTGGAATTGGTCTTTTGTCAGCAGGTAAGCTCAAGTAGCTCAAACAGTAGAATAGCTGTCGCACATAGACATGGCTCCCTGAAGTGAAAAAAGATTCAAGCTCAGCCCTCACCTGGAGCTTAATCTCTATTTCTGATCTACTCTGATTAGATCAGTGGTTCTCAACTGGAGTGGGGTCCACCCTTAGGTGGAATTAAGGCATTCTGAAAGTCGAATAAGGGTGAAAATAAAAGTTGATTAATTGATGCGTTCCTAATTAATTTCGCTTGATTTCTTTGAGTAACAAATACACAGCAACAGCCGGATAATTATACAATTGAAATAATTCTTATTGTAAAGCTGTCTAATTATAGACAAGACAAATCATTCAGAATTATTTTTTGTTGCAACTTACTTAAATGGAAGGCAACGAAAACTAGAAATTTTATGGATAAACGTAGGGAGTGATCTTGAATAGGTTAAGAACCACTGCCCTAGACTGACAGTCTAAATAGGTCCGATGGAAACCAACTTTGATGAAGATGAAAGAAATACTAGTCAAGAATTGGTAATGGTTACTTTCAGCACTGATGGATCACAAACCTCACCAGCCTAGCAACAACTATTTTAAGGGTGCATGTGCATGTTTTATTCTCCACAGATGTCAATTGAATAGATTATATATATTACTTCATTATTGTAAATGAATAGAGTAAGTAGGTTGTGGTACTGTTCTAGGGTCGGGGATACAACCCATTGCACCTGCAATCGCAATTAAACAGTGGATTTTGAAAATTTTAAAAATTTCAAGACTTCAACGCTTTCATTTCACGTACGAGATTTTTGTTGGAAGCTTTTTCTAGTATTTGATCTATATGCCTTTCTATCTCTTCTCTGCTATTTAACCACGGGGTACATTCGACAAGTCGCTCTTAGAAAATCCGACCATTATCATAGCGCCCACCACTGCCCTCTCTCATGTCCTGACACAATATTAACGCTGTCAACCCATGACAACTACCCTTGCTTCGCCCGTCAATCAACGTTCTTTCTTTTTTATTAGAAGTGAACATCCGCTCTGTTCTTCGCCAGAAAAGTTTTTGAAGTCGAAAGCTTTCAGGAAATAAAACAAAGACCAAAAATATACAGTGACGTGCCCTGATGTCAGTGAATAGAATTCTTTCTTTCAATTTTTTTCCTGATGTGGTGATGGTGGAGATGGGGGTCTGAGAATCAAGTTATGAGGTTTGACTTTAAGAGCATAACATTAGTGGAAACATACTCTATAAGGAATCGTTGGGAGGGTTTTAAGAGTCTAGTAGTAGTAGTAGTAGTAGTAGTAGTTATTTGAACACATTAAGTTTTCACACTAGTAGTGACTAGTGGCTTTCCTTGGGATCAGGTGACAGCAAGTCTCTTCACTACTTATGAACTCTCTTGCTGATTTCAGTATTGCTGTCATCTGGGCAGTCTCACCTCTTCCCTGGATTCCTACGGAACACAATCAAAACCCCTAGAGACAAACCCCAATGACAAAAAAACCCCACTCTCAAGGTACAAAGTAGGGCAAAAACAACCCATAACTACGGAATTTCAGTGATTGGTGAATGTATTTTTTTTACCTGGTCTCATATTCTAAATATTTACTTTCAAAACTTTTAATTAGTCGCATCCAGAAATTTTGAAAAATTCTATCACATAGACTTCGGTCTTGTTCATTTCTTCTGTACAACGTTCACTTTTATTCTTCGAAACAAATTTCCATTTGTTTTAACGACTATTAGTTGTAGTGTGCAGAAAATATTTTCACTTCGAAGTTCATGGAACAGGTCAGTTACTTTTTACAAACTGTCTATAATAAGAGAAATGATTTATTCAGGGCATTGATTTTTCTTTATTACTTAATCAATACTGCTTCATCCTATATTTTTATTTGTGTTCCAATTCGAGCACATTGTAATCTTTGCATTAACCAGCAATCAAATGATGTTACTTATGTCTACCAAGGACAACGAATCTCTGTAAGATCCTCATCAGAGAGACGAATCAAACGAAGAACCATTCGAGGTTTGCAAGCTTTTGGTAGAGCAAGTACAACTTTCAAGAACAAAAAAAAAATCATAAACCCTCAAAAGAAGGATCTACAACCAAGGAGAGGACCATGCTTGGCATCACATGGAGGGATTACAAGACTCAGGTATACCAGAGAAAAATAAGAATCAGAGATATTAAAGAATCCATCTGAAAACTCAATTAGTAATGGGCTGATGATGTTGCAAGAATGTCAGACAAGCGGTGGACATCACGACTTACAACGAGGATCATCAGAGATCATATGCGAAACTGTGGCTGATCGAATTAAGAAGGTTTAGGATATTGGCGCTACGACTGCCACAATAAAGAGATTTGGCGGATCTTGTGGAAGATTTATTCCCATCGATGGACGTTGATGGAAGCAAGTGGCAGTCTGAAGACAGCTTAGGAGGTAGTTTTAGCATTGAACTTTTCTTTATCTGAAACTTTCAATGTGTGCGGCTGGTAATATCTAGTATCCATCATATATCATCAGACTTTCCAAGACAAAAGTATTTTGATACATTCCCACGAAATGAAAATTCTCACGCATTTCATGAAAAGTGTTAGATTCATTAAATTGTTTTTTTATTGCATTATTCTAAAAGGTCACATACAAAACATTTGAGAATGCACATTTAATTTTAGTTGCTTATTAGCCCACAAACGCAATTTTAGCTACTCTTGGATACGTCATTTTCAGAAAATTTAGACTCCTCTGGATGCCCCCCACCTGCTAGGTGGAGTCCCGCGATTCTCACTAATTCTCAACATTGAAACCTGACAGGGATGACTGATTTTCAATAAGGATCGGTATATTAATCATCATTCACAAGGCCACAAAAATTAGGCACTCAGTAAGGAATAAACTCACAACTCGGTAATTGTGTGCAAACGATGGACCGTAATTAGGCAGGGTTGGTCGAGTCAGACGGGTCGGAGGAATTCTTTCTTGCTTTATTGATACTCCCCTAATCATTTGCCATAAAATTCTCACGGATTATTCATTGAATAGATATTGGCGTAGGTTACGATTTATCCGACAATATGAGAAATGAATGACAATATTAAAAGTTTCCTTTTAAAAATACTGAAATTTTATTCCGACGTTTCGTCCATTTTCTGCGATCCAAGTACACACATTTACATTACACCCAACATTTCCTCATACATTTCTATTAGCTCCTGATACAGGACAAATGTACACGACTGTTTAAAAAAATAATACACAATTTTGCTTACCCAAGTTTTCTTCTTATTTTCTCCTTCGTTTGCCTTTTGAAGAAGTCCAGAAATAGACGGAACGTCGGAATAGAATTTCAAAAACTGTAAATGATAACTTCCAATATTATCATCCATTTGCCGGATTAATTGTTCTCAAATATGATAGATATCTTGACATTGCATAAGGACCGATGGCAGGTGGTTGGGTGTAAGTTGGCCTCGCTCTGTCATACTCCTAGCATATTCCTTTCGCCACCCGAGCATGCAGTATTATTTCTTTTTATCAAAAGAACTCATCTGCTGTTTGCATTCTTTTTTAATCACACGACATCAGCCTTTCAAAGTCCATTGTTGGACCTTGGTCTTTTCACCGGTTCTCTCATCGTCAGATGATACCTTCGAAACTTGTCTCAATCGTCACATCATCTTATTCTTTGTCAGTCACAATTTCGCATATGATCTTGTGGAATTCACGTTGTGAGTCGTGATATCCAGTAGTTGTCTGACGTTCATAACACATAGCCTTCCATTGCCAGTTGGGTTTTCTAATGGATACTATGATATCTCTGACTCAATGCTCTCTAATATGATATGCTGTCTTATGATCTCCCCATGTGATGTTAAGCACGATCTTCTAAGCACGTCAAATAATCTTTAGTTTGAGAAACAATTTCTGAGTCAAGTTGCATGTTTCAGCTCAGTAGGTGACTATTGGGAGGACGTCTTTAATACCACATTTACCGCTTTAGGTTCCAAGTATTTCCCCATGAGATACATCTATACAAATTTCAATGACATATAAACCAATGAATTATGATAAAAGAGCTAATTCCTACAGAGTTCGCACAAGCCATTCATAATTTTTGGTTGAACTTGTCTTATTTATGTAGACAAGGTTATGATATAGGCATATGTTTGTCTACAGACGCTGAGTAGAAGGTTCCGTTTCCTTTTCTCATTTAATTTATTCTCTTTTTCAGAATTTTTTTCTTTCCTTTCATATATTTACATAGCCTCCTGTTTCCCTGCCCCTATATTTGTCTCGGCTTCCTTACCATATCGCTGTTGTACCTCGTCTTACTGTCTCCTGAGCTCCACCCAGACCACAACCGTTTGCTACACGCTGCTCTAACAAGCCGGTTGACGGTGAGCTCTCCCAAAGGGATTTTTTCGAATTAATTCTAATGTCAGGCTGGCACCCTTCGAGATTTCAAAATCTTTTTCGCATTTGAAAAAGTAATGTAGGAAATTCAAAATTTACGAAGTTTATGTTAAAATATGTAAATGATAAAATGTATTAGATTTTAAGACCGAAAGTCTGTATCAAGATATTTCTAATGAAACCATTTAATGCTGTGGCAAACGTTGTTTGTTCTCAATTAACTTTGAAATAACCAATAAAACACAAAAATTATGTAATTACCATCTTCATGTCACACCCTGCAAAATTGTCTTACCCTGCACTTGGGGGCTACGTCGTGCATCCCAGGCAAAGAACAACTTTTAAAGCTAATTCGATGAATTATTCAGACCTGTATCTACGTTTCTGTTGTTTTGATCACGTTGTTTTCGGTCACCGAATAAATCCTGGAATGATGACAATGTTTCATCAGAAAATACTTCATTATTTTTATCAATGGAAAAAAAGTTGAGGGCTTTGTACCAGATTTGCTGTTAAGATAAAGATTTGCACAACTTCTCCCTCTGATTTCTTGTCCACCTCCCCCTTTTCCCACCCGCTTTTTTCATCCGACAAAAATGCTTTTAATCATTCTCTCTTCACTCATTCATTCCTGTAGTTTTACATTTCATTCTTTTATTACTTCCTTCCGGTCTTTTACTTTCTTTGTTTTTTTCTCTATTGTTGTCCTTTTCTTTCTTTCTTTCTTTCTTTCTTTCTTTCTTTCTTTCTTTCTTTCTTTCTTTCTTTCTTTTCTTTTTCTATTCCTTCCTTTTCTTTCTTTCTTTCTTTCTTTCTTTTCTTTTTCTATTCCTTTTCTTTCTTTCTTTTCTTTTCTTTTTCTATTCCTTCCTTTTCTTTCTTTCTTCCTTTTCTTTCTTTCTTTCTTTCTTTTCTTTTCTTTTTCTATTCCTTCCTTTTCTTTCTTTCTTTCTTTCTTTTCTTTTTCTATTCCTTCCTTTTCTTTCTTTCTTTTCTTTTCTTTTTCTATTCCTTCCTTTTCTTTCCTTCTTTCTTTTCTTTTTCTATTCTTTCCTTTTCTTTCTTTCTTTCTTTCTTTCTTTCAAAAACTCATCATTATTTCTCTCTTTTTACTACTGGCCTCTCTTCCATTTTCTTTCATTCTTCTTTTCAACTATTGACCTTTCTTTCTGTCTTTTTTCTTTTTCTTTTGGTGAATGTTTGCACTTCCTTCTCACTGTATTCTTTCCTCTCCTTCTCTTGGACTTTTTCTTCATCTTTCGACCAAACCTTATTTTTGCTTCTTCTTCCTCTATCGATCCTCTCCTTTCATTCCTTTCATTTTTATTTCATCTTTATTTCTTTTTCATCTTTATTTCTTTTTCATCTTTATTTCTTCTTCATCTTTATTTCTTCTTCATCTTTATTTCTTCTTCATCTTCTTCTGCCAATTAAATCAGTTCGTCCTTCAATGAATGCTCAACTCTTGGCTTTTAGCCGCACACATTCCGAGTTTATCGATTCAAAAAAAACAAAAAAACGAACAGGAATCGAATCGATGCGGAATGTAGTCGACTGCGATTGACGTTTCTTCTGAATGGACGAAGTTACAACCGCCAACGCATTTACGCTAACTTCATTCATTGAGAAAATGGCTCTGTATACGTAGTATATCTATTCCAGGGTTTCATCTTGATTCTCTCTGTGAGATGATAGTAGTATCAATCATTATTATTTTTTGACATGTATCCATTTTATCCTGATTTCATTTGCTTTTTACTACGCTATACACATATTTTATAAAGAAATGGATGTATAATCCAACAGGAATAATTACAAACGCATTGTATTAGTATGAAAATCTGTTTGAAATGATCTCGTATTATTACACGCTGAATGTATCTATTTGCCTCGATAGCGTAAATAGAATAAACAATTAAAGTAAATGGGGTTACTGCATGAATCAAACCTGCGACCGATAAGGCAGACACTACAATGTAGTGTTGCTATCACCATTGAGCTAAACAGCCACCGGTAATGCAAAGGCCCAAATAACTGCTTTAACTCCAAATACTCATCTTGTTCATTCACTGTCTATATCTGCTCTGTTCGATTCTTGATGAGAATGATTATATTATTGAGAAATGGATACGTAATCCAACAGAAATAATTATAAATGTGTTTTATTACTTTGAAACTCTATTTGAAATTATCTCCAATTATTCCACGGTGAATGTACCTAGACAGCATAAATATAATAATCAATTGAAGAAAATGGTACAGGAATCGAGCCTGATGAGGTGACAATTTAGAGTTAAAACATCCACATGACAAACATATATGTATACTGTTGAGGAAAATGACAATTGGAAGGTGAAAAGAAATAAGAAAAAACAGGTGTCACAGCCCGAAAATATGATCACGTAAGCATGCTGTGATGCATTTCGATGGTTGCTTCCATCACCGAGAAACTTGCAGCGTTTGCAGAGAAAACTGTTTGCTGTTTAAATGTTTAAGATTTGAGGAATGAAGTGAAGAGATTTCTGTGTTGTAGGTGTTTAGCGTCCAATAGTGTTCATGTCAACATCTATCCATCAAATGTCAGAGACCATCTCTCCACCCTAAAAAAAAAACAAACACAAAAACTTCTGGCTTTTAATGAAAAATACATTGAACAATCCGTCTCTTCATTCTAGTACCCACGACATTTCATTTGCAACGAAAGGAGGAAAACATATAAGATCCACACAATTAGCAACAACCAAGAAAAAAATACCATCATGAGACGTCCTTATCGAACATAAATACACATACAACCAAAAATTCAACTTTCACAAAGCCCATCTCATGTATACGACTCCTCGACTCGCAGATGTATCTGAGAAGCCCGTACATCGCAATGCAATGTGATAACCCTGAGGTATGGACATTTCCAGATTGCAAACCATTTAAATGAACTGATTTCGAGACAGAATCGCATAGAAAACTACACATTACAGCACAAACATACAAACAATTGTCTAACACCAAAGAGATCATTAAAGAATAATTATAAGCACACACATACCATCCCTTTGAAAAATGAAAAAGAAAAAGTCTCGTCTGCCATCGACCAAAAAGATTAAAACGAGACACTCTACTTCCATCCACCCTTCATATGCGAATACCCATCCATTAAACATTACACACTGCCTCTCCATTCTATTTTTTCAAACACTGACAAACTTTTCCTGAAAACTGACCAGACCCCTCCTCTCACTGCCCCTTTTTAAATCTCAAACTAGCCTGATACTATCAGACACAGATAAAACACCCTCTAACCTATCCCTCCATTGTCCCTTCTTATTTCAGACCGAACTTGACTCTCACCAATACAGATAAAACACTTCCTATCCCACTCCTTCTAAACAATCAACAACATTGAAATATCTTCATTTATCCCACAAATCTCTAACATGTGAACAGCCTACAGTTTTCTTCTGGAAAAGATGACTGGCAACCAGCGAAATGCATCGAAACATACCCACGTGATTATAAAGATATAACAACTACTTTTCTGTTGAAATTTTCTCTTTACCTTCCATTTTAGATAGATAGGAACAATCTTAATTAGGCAGATAGACACTGTGTGTATGAGCTTGTGTTTTCAACAGTGTATTCGTTTCTCTTTATTTTACGCTTGATTTGTGTGAATGTCAATGGTCTGCGAGTGAACCCCCGAACTATCATCTGGCAGAGAATACCTGGGACATGCGATACTTGGGGGTTTAACTCACAGACCATTGGCATTTACGCTAATCACCCGAAAAATAGAAAGAGACAAATAATAAATGAATGTACAAGCACATAAACACAGTCTCTATCCGTTTAGGTAACCAACATTGAACATTTCTAGACATAATCCTAAACAAATATGCCCCCAAAGTTACATACACACACACAAACATACACGTGCATATACAATTCAAATGAGTTTATTTAAAATACATCATTATGTGATATACATGTTATAAATAAGGTAGGCCCTTCAAGAGGGAAGACGTGAAGGAAAAGGAAAGAAAGGAAAAGAAAAAATTTAAATTATAATCTAAAATTAAATATTCACCCAATGATAGCTGACGCACGTTTGGGTTGTTGAAGCATGAAACTTGAGGTCGTGGAATAAATTTATGTAACTCATCATTAATACATAAATATATAGAGAGAAAGAGACGGGGAGAGAGAGAGAGAGACAGAGAGAGAGGGAGAGGGAGAGAGAAAGAGATTTCTCTAAATAGCTCCAGTATGTGTGAGAATTTATGTGTGTGTGTGTGTATGTGTATGTGTGTGTGTATGTGTGTGTGTGTGTGTGTGTGTGCGTTGGTTATTTTATGATTTCTTTTACTCAACATCTTAATCATAAAATGCAATGAAATAATACAGAGCTGTTTGTTATCACCACGGGTGGGAGTTAGTGTTGATATAAGCGTCAGATTCTCGAATGCTGATTTCCTAGCCAGGCTCTCTCCTACAGTATTTCTGCTGCCTTTCAAATATTCATCAACTTATTTATTTTGGAACACGAACCTGGATACCCATGTTTCTTTTCACGAGTTAATCCCCGTCATGAAATTCACTAATACATTTGTACTTACATGAAGGATTTTTTTAAAAAGAAACTACTAAACGCGTTCAGAGGAAGAGTCCATCGTTTCACCAGTTGGATAGAAGATACTTTTATCATCAAAGTTGTTACCTCTAAGTTGAAAAGTTCATGGTAACGAAATGAGGAACAAAAAAATTCGCACTGCACATTACACAAGGAGATTACGAAAATGTCCAAGTGTCAGGAAATAACGGTAGTTACTACCGAAACAGGTGTGGCTAGTCATTCAAGTATTGGGGTGATCAATTAAAAAAATGGAAAAGAGGGTGATTAGTGAAGTTATATGCCTCGTCCTTTGTTGGGCTGTTATCACTAAAAAAAGTCCAAATTTTCAAAAACCCCTAAAAGATCCTCTTTTTATAAAGGTAATATTCTGGCAGGCTCCTATGTCAAACATTCAGTTTTTAGATTAATCCATGAACTACAATACAAAGTTATTTTTGACTTTTAAAAATCATACCAACTCTCAAAGGATTTCCTCCATTTGAATTCTAATAATTAGTACAGGTATATGAAAAGTAATTATATTTTTCGATAGTTGTGCGATGGATGATGTTGTTTCTCCGTCACAAGATCAGGTTCAGAGGGGATACTACTGCGGGCCCCGAGGTTTATCTGATGAACCCCACCCCACTGGTCTGCAGACCCCTGTTCCAAAATCACTGAGCGAGCTCGATCATTGCGGCAAGGGCGTGCAACACATTGTTAGAGAGCTAGCCAACCAAAAATTGAAGAAACCTATGTTGATAGCTTTGGTGACAGATTTGGTTGATGTTTTCAAACAGCTGAATCTACATTTGGGAGGACGCCCTACACATGTGCATGTACATACACTCGATTATTTGTCACCTCGCCCAGTGGTAATGGTTAACGAACTTATCTAGTTCAAGACAACTGAGTATCAAGTCCGATCCTCCCTGGGTACCTTGTACTTGTGATCTTGTGCCAAACTAAATTAGGCTTTGGTAAATGGTTAGTGAACTAGTCTAGCAAATCATTACTACTGAGTTGTAACTTCGATTCACTTTGGGTGTCCCACTCTCATGGCCTTATGCCAGACCAAGTTAAACCTAAATAAATACCTAATGCGACAAACAATGGACCAATGGTAGGCCAAGTAGCCTAGACTATTATAATAGTGAAGTGATTTTGATCCACACTTGGTGCCCCACATTCATGACTTTGTGTCAGACAAGGTCAAGTTGAATGCAACAGGCCGTGGATTAATGTTTAGTGAGCCAGTCTAATAGCTCGTTACCACTGTAAGTGAATACTAGTGAGTTCGACCCACATTAAATGCCCCATTACAGCAACCTTGTATAAGAACTAAGATAACTATAAATAACTCACACATTCACACACACATGCAGACACACATGCACACACACGCATGCACGCACACCCACACATTGTGATAGATTCACTGATTCATAGACATAGACATGTATACTATTCTATTTCATGGATTTATACAACTATTTTTTACCTACATGATATACTTGACACATACTTATATAACTTTTGCACATACATAGATAAATCCATACATGTGAATATATCACAAATTCATATATATTCATTCATATATGTGTGTATGTTTATTCATACATATATATGTGTATGTATGTGTGTGTGTGTGAGTGTTTACGTGTGTATGCTTGTGTGTGTGTGACTGTTCTAAATAAGGAAGGACAGGTTGGCGGATCGGAATTGATGGGGAAGACTACCCGATGTAATTGAGGGAGGGTTTTACGGGTGTGTACAGAGGGGACACCCCATGTAAATTATTCGATGAAAAATCGATCGAGGCACATTGAGCGTCTGATTCCAATTGAGAGGCGTTGTCTTCTGTAGATTCACTCTTGCTTAGCAACAAGCGCATAATTCCTAGGCGGGGGCGTCCTCATACCCTATATTGACCAATGAAAAAACAAAGATTGCTTTCGGGTATTGTAGCAGGAATAAAATAGACTCTTTCTTTCTTTGTCTGTAATTTTTCTTTTATTCATTCCTTTCTTTCATTATTTCTTTCCTCCCTTCGTAAATGTTTCTTTCTTTCATTCTTTTCTCTCTGTAAGTGTTTTTTCTCTCTTTCTTTCTCCATTTTCAAATATTCTTTCTTTTCTTCTGCTTTTCCTTCTTTTTTCTGATCGTTGGTTTTCTTTCTTTGTATCACTCTCACTTCCTCATCATCTCTCTTTCTTCATATCTTTTTTTCTTTCTCTCGCTTTCTTTCTTCTTTAATTTCTTTTCGATGACCTTTTCTTTTTATTTTGCTTTTTCAGCCACTTTTTCATTTACTAAAGCCTCTCATATTCTGGCATACATTCATCATACACTCACACATACCCACATATATGTGCACATGCGCGTGTGTGTGCGTGTGTGTTTATTCTGTATGTTGCTACATGAGCCACGTCAACGCATTCCCTTTTCTATTTGACCCCTAAGTGAAATATTTTCATAATGTAAAAGAAAACATCATTGAAAATTAGAGGAGAAAGGCAGCCGACAAAAATATTTAATGGACACACACACACACACACACACACACACATATATATATATATATATATATATATATATATATATATATATATTTGGAAACCCATCAATGTGAGCTACACGTAGATATCGCCCGTATATTGTACAAGATTAACCGAGAAAACAAAAACTCACGATTTGGGGAGCAGTTATCAAAAAGGGGAATCCAACACTGAATAAAATCTGCGGAGAAGGTCGGGTAATTTTCAATGTAACTTGCAATTTCACTTTTCCTTTCAATGGCCAAATACATTGTGGTTAAAATAATTATGAAATTGTCAAAAGTGGTTGATTGTTTAGCCGAAAGCGCCAGTCATACCTTTGGACACTCCATGGATCTAAACATTCGTCTTCCAGGAAAAGTTAACAAAATGTTTCATGTCCGCCGTATATAACCCTTGTTTCTATGTTATGGACATTTATTTTGTCAAGAACATAAATAGGGGAGACCGGGTCTAGTTGGTACATTTTCCATTTGGATTGTTGTAACTTCCTGCAAAATTAATTCATTAAAACGCAAAACAGTTACTATGGAAAAGAGACTCCATTTGGCTGAGTCGTTTGAATCTAAAACATTTGTCGAGTTGATTATGAAACATTTCAGCATTTGGGTAAAGATCTGCCACCGTACTCGCACCAGTGGGGGTTGTTGGTTCAATCCGATTGCGTAAGTTAGTTATTTTGCTAGTAGGTACAATGTACAAACCAGCCACGAACACATGGTTTCTTTACATTCTATTCCAAGAGAAAGTTCTGACAGAAAATGCTTAAAATGTCGCATATAAACTATTTATAGCCACTTATCATTAACATAGACTACGCTATTATCAACCGCTCGATGAAGCATCAACTGGATATTTATTTGTCAAAATGAGAAAGTTACTTACTTGGGCGAAAAAACGTTTTTCGTGCAAAAAGTCTCGTGCTTTAACACATATGACTGAAATTAAGTAGCAAAAAGGACGGAATTTTGTGCTCAAAATCAAGTCAACAGTCTCAATATGTGTGATTATATATATATTATTGCGTCACCCACAAACAGCTTTTTCGATATATTACATCTCTTCAGTGTGACTATAGACTTTCCATTATCCCATCCAGTACCATGAGGTAGAATTGAAACCTTTACTTCAGACCCGTAGGCCGATTTCCTACCGCTGGACTACGGAATTGGACATGCAAAAAGGTTGAATTTTAGCTTTAATATGTGAGGAAGTCATCACCACCAATCATAAGTTAATTCTGGAGTCTAGTTATGCTTATACACACATTTTCAGCTTGTAGGATGCAACCATTTTGGAGTCTATAAAACGTAAAGTTACAAAGAAACAAGGAAAGGAATATTCTTCGTCTTTATAGTATATATACGTAAACATTTTCATGTTTCATGTATATTTATATACATTTATATATATGTGTGTTTTTGTGTGCTACATGTATATGTGTGCAAGTATGTGTGTGTGTGTGCGTTGATGTGAGCATCTATAGTAACATTCTTTTATCGGCAGCCATTTCCGGGGCTCTCAATCAATCCTCAGTGCCTTGGGCGAGCAGTCCATTTTCATTTATCCTTGCAATTATTTACTTCCTTTATACTTTCATCCAATACCGAGAGAATATGGTTTGCGTCCATTTAATGCTTCCGGTGATCAAATGCTAAACTGGTAATGACGTCACTTCCTCTGGATTTCCTAATCGAACTGGTTCGAATTTTTCTTGTCTGACATTGTTTATGACCATTCCAGATTAAAGGATTGAACTAGAGCTGATTAGGGTTGCTATACCTACCCAGTGCCCTTCCGAAATTGCCAGAGAGAAATACCTTAAAGATCAACAATATGATGAAGAATTATAGTTATAAAATTGTCAGCCCAATAACTGCAAATGACAATTTCTGTCTTTGCAGTTCTATGAACATATGGATAAAATTTCAATTTTATTGTGATTGATGGCAACTCAGTTCAATCAGTGAGTCAGAGCTTTTATCTTGCAATGGATCTTTTGCGATGGATAACTTGCAGTAGATAATTATTATTCCTCACCACCTTTCACAGTTGATGGGTTATAATGGTATCTCAGAATAGAGAATCTCGTCATTGAATAATGGTTAACAAGCTAAAATGGCGGGTCTTTACTACTGAGTAGTGAGCTACCCATACATCTGACTTTGTGCCGAAACTGAGCAAAGCTTCGTAAAAATCTCGGAAATTGGAAGAATTTAATTATTTTTAATACCAGTTGACAGTAAATAGACAAGCAATATAGCATTAAAATCGGGTGAGAAGAGAATTGGCGGCAAAATGAGTAAAGAATTAAGCCCTATTTACCCTTGTGTTGCCAATCGTCTTATATTTAATAGGACAATCCAATAATTCAACGCGTTGTCCCATATCCTATTTTATCTCATATATGTCCTACACTCGGATAACTTGTGCTATATTGATTTCTAAGTGTGCATTAATCCATCAAATATCGTGTGTGTCGGGTGGGGGGCACAGACCCCTGCTAAATTGAAATTCCACAAGTTCTGTGACTGAAGGAATCATCCGTTCAAGACACGATTTCCATACTCATCGGAAACTATTTTGTATTTTCATTTCACGCTGCTCGCTTCTAAAACGCTGCACACTTTTACTGTGTGATGAAAAGGAAAATATAATGAAACAAATAACTATTTTAAAAAAATAATTACACCTCTTTCATTTCCTTTACCACACATCTTCATATTTTAGTAGTTTTTAATACCACGCTCACAAATCTGTTTCATGATCAATTACCCACAAGATGAACTTTCTAACCATCGCACTACGATTGGTAAAAGACTTAGATGAAAAGGCCGCCTAATTGACGTTATTACTCAAGACCATTCCGTGCCGAAAATTCTTGGTATGATAATTCGGTACATGACAATTCAGTGCACGACAATTCGGTACATGACTTTAGAATTAAAACAAATTATTGATACAAAAATGAAAATAGAGACTTATACTTTTTGGAATATCATCAGATAAATCAGCTACCCCCCCCCTGCTTCATTTGTCTAAGCTTCATTTCTGATCCTGCTGGCTGGAGCTCATGGCTATTTTCTGTGACATTTTTCCATAAACTTCCATCATCTATGAGTATTTTCCATTTGTGTCCGGTGCTACACCAAGTCTCTTTCCAATTTCCAAGTTTTCTATCAAAATTATTGAAAAATCTTTCTAATAAGATATTCTTTCAATCTTCCTCTGGTTATATAAATTGCATATGGCTTATTTATTTGATTTTACATTAGTGAAGGGTTAGTTCAAAATTTATTCAATACTGTCATAAATATGCGTACGGTTGTATCACTTAATGACGGACACTGTTGTAAATCTGATGTGATTATACGGTCAAAAACTCCACTGAACCAAAATTTAGTTTTTCTTTTTTCGTATGAATGAAGGCTTCATTGTGATTTTTGTTTATTTCGTACAATTTGTCACAGGGAGAATACAATTTGGAATGATTTAAATTTCTCTAGTAATAAATAAAATAAGCTGAAAGATTGCATGTTTTTCTTTCGCTTCTTTTATGCTAACTATAAAGATTTCTTGGGAGATTTTGAATTAACAAAGGATGAAGATTTTAACCTTGATTGGATTTTTTAAAACTCTTGACGAAGCAATATCATCATCTAAACAATGTAGTCTAGGATGCTTTAGCTGTTTTCCACTTGTACTTTGTTCGGGCATACTTTTCTATCATGTGATCTACATCATCTTATAATACAATTAATGAATATGATGAGTTAGAAACACTGATTTGCACTTGTAAAAAGAGAATAGAATCTTTTCCAAAGCCCCAAAAGGCCAAACCAAATCAAAATGGTGCTAAAATGACCAAAACATCCCCCCAAAGTCAAAATGTTCACGCACGTCTGCGCTTATTTAGCACTTTTTTTGCGCAATGAAAATGAAAAATGTACTAGATTTTGCGTGAAAGGCAACTCTGCTGCGAATTGTAATTTTCTTTTATTTGACTTTATCAAGAAATGACTCTAAAACGGTAAAATACCTTCCTTAACACTCTTGGTTGTGATTCTTTATGTATGTATAATCATAAACCTGTTATATGACTTTGAAACTTTTGATTCTCTCTTCAAGATGAAATCAAGCGTTATTATTTTTTGACAAGTATCCATTTGATCTTAATTTCAATTGCTTTCTACAGCAGTAGTAGTTTTAGTAGTAATATCATACTTCATGTGCAAACAAAAAGAAACTTTCTTGACGATTGATCAAACTCTGAACATGAATCTCCATAACACCTCTCCTTCTACCCCCTCTCTCTCTCTGTCAATCTGTCTGTCTGTCCGTCTCTTTCTCTCTCTATATGTTTACTTTATCAAGAAATGAATACATAATCCCACATGAATAATTATAAATGCGTTATATTACTTTGAAACTATTTGAAATTATCTCCCGTTATTACACAGTGAATTTATCATTTGGCCTAGACAGCGTAAATAAAATAAACAAAGGAAATGGGACTGCTGCAGGAATTGAACCGGCAATCAATAAGGTAAGCGCTTCAATGTAGCCATAGACATGAGCTGAGAGAAGGGAGAGCGTGCAAAATCTAACTAAAAAGGCATGAGATCTACACAGAGATCAGGGGGGGGGGGCACTCGCCGAAACACAGCGTGGAGTGTATCAGAGTAGATGTGAATGCTCTCTAGGAACAAGATTCAGCAACATTTCAGATCACAAGAGACACGACCAAAACGTTATGAAAAAAAGCAAAACAATAAAGACAGGTTTGGTTAGTTACTCAATAGGAACCACGAAGTTACCAGCATCTTTTGACAGGGTCTGGTTCATAATCTCGACTTTCAGATTCCCGAACTTGATCATCCCAAACGTTGATTGGCCGACCTTTCACTTTGTCAACTTGACAAGAAGAAAAAGACGATTCAAGTAATTGGCCTCTCTTTCATACTCTATCATTTATAAAGACACCAGGTATTTTTTCTTCTGAAACTAATATGATGAGGGTATGTTTACAGTTTATTATGAGAAAAAACCAATCTATTGTAATCGTAGAATGTACTTATTTACGATAAGATTTAATATTTGCTGAATACATCGTGTAAAAATTTATGAAGGAAAAAGGATTTTTATTCAATTTGTATTAATTAATAATGTTTTTTTATGGGTAAATTTGAATGATTGAAGATTGTTGTGTGATTTCTTTCTTTCGTTCCGTTCGGATTTGAAAGGAAAGCGAGATACTCCTTTGATAAAGTTGATAAGAAGCCTATCGTTTTTTAATAAAATAAACAATATTTCAATTTAATTTGTACAAAGTACATATAAATATTACTCATTTAATTCAAAAAAACTTTTTCGGTCAATGACTTAAAATTCTATGAATTCATATCCGGATATGTTTTGTTGGTGGTATATCGTGACTCAATTCCGTGACTTTGGGGAATTTAACTTTATAATCAGGATTCTCTATCAGGCGGATTTCCAATTTTTGCCAATCAGAAGTTGAGAAATGGAATGGTCGGTGGCAATTCGAGCAGGAAAAAAAAAAAGCCGCAAGATGTACACTCCTTGTACAATTCATAGATAAGATGTCAAGGAATCTGTTGTATCTATTTGTCTGCACCGACATTATCTTCTGGCTGCTGCCACACTTGTTGACAGTTAATAGTTTTAAGTATAAACAAGAATTGTTTCATGTTGGGAGCGGCCATTTTGTTTACAGCCAGCTATAAGCATTGGCCGGATGTGTGGGTGGTCGATAGGTTTGCAGCAACGGAATCAGCGAGCCGAATTAAAACTCTGACGGGAATAATCCCTGTGCACTTTGCACTCTTGACCTTTTGTCAAAACAAGAACAATTTAATAAAAGAATTATCACGATGCTCCTAATCCGTCGTATTTAAGCAGACACACACACATATATATATGTATTTATGTATATTGAACAGAGAATAAGGGTCCAGTTCTGCATAGGAGTTACATTTTAGATAGAGCCCTCTCCCAAAAACGTTTATATATGCTTTTTTTCTCAAAACTTTTTCTTTAAATTTTGATTTAAATTAAAAATCAAAACTCTTTCACTTTTGACTCCTTAAAGGAATGCAAAGATCTCTTGTTCACTTTTCACTCCTTAAAGGGAGAGAGAGACTCTCTATACTTTTGTCATCTTAAAAGAGAAAGTCTATTGTCACTTCTGATTCTTTAAACGGTGGGAAAGTCTCCATCTAGTTTGACCCCTTGAAGGATGGGAAAAGGTTCCCTCACTTTTAATCACTTAAAGGGGAAGGTTATAGTGTGAAAGACAAACACACAAACATATGCGTCGCAATTACATATGTAAGATATATATTTATATTTATCTATGTATGAATACAATCTATTGTCCAGATACAAGCTCAGATACAGGAAGGGAGAAAAAAGCGAAAAAGAATAGTTTTCATAGTTGAAATCATAAGTTATTACTGAAAATTCACCTGATGATTTCAAATCCCCAATTTGGTCATTGATATCACTGATGTGTGAAATTTTGCCAAATAAATCGATGTAATTATATATATATATATATATATATATATATATATATATACGTGTGTGTGTATGTGTGTGTGTGTGTGTGTATAGCGGAGCCAGTATTACTAGATAAAATCAATTGCTGAAAAAAAAAAAGAAATAGAAAGATAGAAAGACGGAAATCTGATAGTGCTAAATTTAATTTGTTTTCGAAGTTGATTTAATACAACTTTTTACTTCGTTGGAAAAAAATGGGGAGCTAAAGTTGAAAAAGTTAGGTGCTAATGTAGAAAAGGATTTCGTCTACTGTAGAAGGGGGAGGCTAATATGAAAGAAGACTTATGAGGGGTCAAAAGTAGAGGAGGGCGTTAATGTTAAAAAGGAAATAGGACAAATTTCTAAAAAGGGGGGATTAAAAAGAGAGGTATAGTAATGAAAACAGGAGCGTAATGTTAAAGAAAAGGTTAGAAATGTCAAGAAGAAGGGACTATTGGAAGAAAGGGGAAATGTTAACACGGGGGATTAATGTTAAGAAGGGTGAAAGTTACCCCCTCAATTTTGACCGATAAAAGAGAGAAAAGTTCACTCTTCAATTTGACCACTGGAATTTTAAAAAAAATTCACCCGATTTTGACCCTAAAAGTGGAAAAAAAGTTCGGTCTCGATGTAAAATAGTAAAAATGCTAGATAATCCCCGCTCCCCAGCCCCCGAGTTGACGGCTGAGAGCGAAAAAATCCTTTTCGATTTTGACCCTTTAAAAATAGATAGAAATAAAATAAGTTCCCATTTAATTTGGACAACCAAAAATGAAAGTGAACGTCCCCCCTCGATTTTGATCCCTAAAAATAACAATAATTTCGACCCATAAAATTAAAAAAAAAGCTCCTACTTTATTTTGACGCCAAGAAATGTAAATGAGAAAAAATATTCCCTTGAATTTCCCGCTCTAAAAAGTTGCCCCTTGATTTCGATCCTTAAAAGTAAGAAGAAAAATCCCTTGGATATCGACCCCTAAAATAATTATCAACTGCTCGATCTTGACCACTAAAAGTTTTTTAAAAAAAGTCTTTGGATTTCGACAACTGGAAGTAAAAAAGAATTACCCCTCGATTTTGACCTTTAAAAGTGAAAAAGAAATCGTCCCCTCAATTCTGACCCGTAAATTTAAAAAAAAACAAAACATTCTGTTGAATTTCGACGACTAAAACTTTTTAAAAAAATCCTTTGTATTAAACCACTCGATTTTCCCCCATAAAAGTTAAAAATGATTTCCCTTGATTTTGACCCCTAAAAGTGAAAAATAAAATCCTCAAGATTCTGATTCCTAAAATTGAAAAAAAAATCTTTCCCTTCAATTTCCACCGAAAAAGTACACAAAAAATTACCCCGCAATTTCGATCCTTAAAAGATAAAAATGACCGATACCCTTCGATTTTTGTCCCCAAAATAGAGAAAAAAAATTCCTTCTCGGTTTTGACACCTAAAGAGGAAAAAAAATCTTACAATTTATTTTGATACCAAAATAAATAAAAAAATCTTGTCCTGATTCTGACCCCTAAAAGCAAGAAAAATCTTTCCCTTCAATTTCGACCCCTAGAGTAAAATATAATTTCCTTTGGATTTCGATCCCTAAAAGTGAAAAAAAATCACCCCTCTGACCTCTAAAAGTAAAAAAAAAAATCCTCTCCATAGAAAGAAAATAAAAGAAAGAGAAAAAATCTCCCTCTCCGATTTCAACCCACAGAAAAAAATTTCCCCTAGATTTTGACACTTAAAAATGAAAAAAAAATCGAAGTTCCTTATTGATTTCGATCCCTAAAAGAGAAAAATAAAAGTTCCCTCCTTAGTCTCCGATCCCAAAACTTGTTTTTTTTTGTTTAGAAAAATGTACCTTAACCGTACTACATCAAAACACGCACTAATGAAAAGACCATTCTTCAAAGTATCCGTGCATAAATAATAAACATCGCGATACGTTGAAAAATGTTTTTCTTTCTTTTTAGATGAAGAACGCAATCTACGTCACATTTTGAATTTATGAAAAATGATTTTATGAAAAAGAATAAGAAATTTTCTTTTATTACTTCATCAAAAAGTGAGATATTATTTTTACCATTGATTAGTAATCATGTAAATAGACACCCTAGCACGGATCAACCCCCCCCCAATATATTCGGGTGGGGTTCAAAAACCAATTGGCTACAAAGCTTTCCTGGGGATCAAATCCATACTCATAGACTATTTCATGAATTCATATCGATTAGTTTTTATGGTAGACAAAGCCCTACAAACATACAAATAGTGAAACAAAGAGACGGACTATTGAAGATTTATTATGATAATACAAAGGCCCTCTGGCTTTTCTGCCCTACTAAGCAACTGAAAAATTCTAATCTTTTATCTTCATCTACGAGTGTTAAATCCGGAAGTGAACTCAGAGCAGGTGTGGTTCGATTGATTTTCCCCTCAAATCTCAAGCGACAAATGAAAATTTATTGAATTTCGCTGGATATCATGAGTGAAGGAAATTGCCTGAAATAATCCATAATGTTCATTGTTCGATAATCTCTTCAATGAATGCAACTTCTATCTCAACAACTCTTTTCCAAAAATAACCAGAAGAATTTCTTTGAAATAATTGATGTGTGATGCTCTTGCCAACAACGATCATCTATTATCTCATGCCTCATGTCCTTTTGTCTTCTCTGACTCTTTACCCGTATCATCACATTCTCTCCCTTATCCTTTCGAATCTTCGTTGCCCGTCCATGTCTTTGGCTAAATGTTATACAAACATTGATCATAATTACACAGGGATTTATTCGGATTGATGTCTTTATCTTGGTTCTTATAGTCACAACGTTTTGGATGTTACACTCACCGACCTTCTTCCCATGTCTGTTGTTGTCGATAAGCTTCGGGAATTTCGAATCGAAAGTAGATGGCTCCTGGAAAACGCAACTCTTTAGGAATCTTTAGGAAAAATTTTACTCCAAATTTGATATAATATAATTAGTGTTTCAAATCCACTGGGGAACAACAATTTTAAACAATAATAGTTATAATTGAGGGCCTTGAATGTACAGATTGATATTAAAGAAAGTAGAGAAAATGCATACCTGCACAATGTGTTGATCTAATTGTAAAAACTTGAAAAATAATAAACAAGAATGTCTTAACTTAGACAAAACATATTGGTGCAGTGGCAACATTCAACAATCATATTTTACAAAGTTTAGTGACATGTAGGAACATGTCACTATTAATAGCAATTTTTTGCAACTGCATTGATATATTTTCGTCTCCTTTATGTAAAAATATTCTTATTGAAATGTGTATAGCAGGAAAAAAAATTGGACAAGACATGTAACTGGGATTACAGGAGAAATCATTTTTATTTATTTATTTATCTATTTTATTCTACCCCGTTGGGCATCCCAGTTATAAGCCAATTTTACACGTCAACTTCAACATCAGAAATAAATTTCATAAAATCACTATTAAAGATACATAATTACTAGAAATGCTCACCATCACAGTCAATAATTGGACAACCGTATCGTCAAAATTTGAAGTCATGTAAAAAAAAAATTCCATCAGAGAATTAATAAGGTCAGAATTCTATTCATGAGATCATTGGGTTTTTCCACTGGGATACATCTAAAGTCCAGTAAGAAAATGTCTAGATTCTGGAGAAACTAGACGTCATTTTCACCGGAAAACAATAGAGTAAAACACATAGAAACATCTAGATTCTCCAGAATCTAGATGTTATTAATAAACCCGCTAAAACAAGGCCCCCGAAAGGTGAAAAAAAGTCAAGTTTTAGAGTTATGGTTTTGGTTAGGATTAGGGTTAGATTATTGGTCCTTTAATGAAATGTGCCAATTTTCCCAGATTTTCACTTGTGCCATTTTCTGATGCCATTTTGTATAAATTTGTGCCATTCTGCCTAGATTTCATTAAAAGTGGTAAATTGCTGTGACACGCAACATGAGAGAAAAACGCCCTCTTCGTAAAGCCTCAACCTGACCATCTTCAACTCATCAAGCTTAATCAGGAATAAAGTTCCTCTTTTTCAGTAGTCAAGTCTTTCCCAAACGTTTTGGATTAGCGAGACACTTCTTAGAAATGAAATTC
Organism: Thysanoteuthis rhombus; assembly: GCA_963457665.1. Classification (NCBI taxonomy): domain Eukaryota; kingdom Metazoa; phylum Mollusca; class Cephalopoda; order Oegopsida; family Thysanoteuthidae; genus Thysanoteuthis; species Thysanoteuthis major. Next base: position 46,351,230 of record OY735219.1, on the reverse strand, counting down.
TTTACAGCTCATTTCATGGGTTTTTCTTGGCTAAGCCAAATATATATTGTGGCCCAAGCAGTTCAAGTGACACAGGAAAAATATCTTTTGAAAGATATACAAAATTGTACGTAATTTCGCGACACACTTAGAGATTATTGGTGACCCACTAAAGTGTCATGACTCACAGTTTGGAAATCTCTGCAGCAAAGAATTCTATCACAGGGTTTCGATCATCAATCCCTTATATTACGGGTAGGAGTCATCAAGTAAAAACTGTAATTCACCCTAATAATTTCATAGAGAGAACAAAGATTATATATACCCGGTGAATATCAACATTTCAATGTAATGGTCATTAAGAGCGTATGGGTCAGAGTAGTTAATAAACGACCGAATGTTTAGTTGTATTGGTTATAAGGTGGGGGATGGGTAAGTGTCACTGTAGACTAAGGTTTTCAGTGTGTGAGTGTTTAGTTTACTTTAGGTCTGGTTTTAGAAATAATTATTTTGATATTTTCGGTGTGTAAGTGTTTAGTATACTTCAGTTTTTGATTTAAATTTCAATCATAATTGATTATTTCTATTGGAGTTTAATTTCTTATTTCAATTTTACAGACTATACTATTATCATGATACCGTCATAATTCAAGTTGGGCATCAAAGCTATATTGGTATCGAGTTAGATGTAGTTTCTTGGGGCGAGTGTTAGTTAGGCACCTATGAGACTTTAGGTTGAGTTTTTGCTCAATATGTAGTAGCTGTTTGATTGGGATTATACATATATTAGGAATTGCCTTTACTTATTTGATTTAGGCAGTTTAATCTTACCCTAGTAAGTTGCAACATGAGGGTTCATTTTTTCCCAAGTTTTTTTTTTGTTTTTTACTATATTTGCTTTGACAAAATCTATCTTGAAACAGTGCTTTTACGATAAGTCAGAGAGCACGCTTATTGATGATTTTTACAAAATAATCACTGCCAACAAATATATAACTGTTCACCCCTGAAGACACACACTTCCTGGATCTAACTGTTGCCTATTCCAACTATATATATATATATATATATATATATATATATATATATATATATATATGCACGGTAATGGCCTTGGTAAAAGGGGCACCGGTAAAAATGACCCAGTAAAAATGGCATAGTTGATAATAGCATAGGTAATAAGCAGCAAAAGCGGGAAAATGGCACAACTGAAATAAATGATTCATTAAAAATAGATATTTACTGAAAATCATGAATTAACCTTTTCAGCCGTAATTAAATCAATTTCATACTGCTAAAACAGATAGACACATTGTCATTTCCAGCGAATTTTCCAACTTGTTGGCCACAATTTTGCACAAAGGATGCAGAAGTTTTGCATAAGGGTACTTGATAGATGCCCTTTTGCATTTGAGTTTGTTCTCTGTGTTTTCCCCATGGACTACTCTATATTGGTTGTTCAACCAATGGGAAAAACGCTTATGTATTGTACCCAGAAGTCCCGTCCAGCTAAGTGACAATATTTGTTCTTTTTTGTACTTCAGAATATTTCTTCCGTTACAACTACTTTTTCAAGTGTTCATAGTGTAAATAATCGTTTTTCATTGGTTGTGTCGTGGAAGGAGAAATTAATCAAAGAGTGTATTTTTCCTGTTTGGCTATCTTTCAAGCTGTTCTCTGGACCTGGGCAGCGCTGGGTATCCCTGCTAGTCACGAATATAATACTAATTAGAAAGCACGAAAGGAGTGCATATTTCTCCCAATGCCGTACACTCAATCAATGGAAAACGAATTGTTGGATCTGTTCCGAAATTGATTCACTTCTTCCTTATCTCTTTTCCCATCCTCCCACAATCTTTCATAGAAATTCATTGAGAACTTTTGGGGATATCCCGTGGATAAACACAGAGAGAGAGAGAGAGAGAGAGAGAGAGAGAGAGAGAGAGAGAGAGAGAGACACACACACACACACACACACACACACACACACACACACACAAATGAAACGTTGTGATATCAACAAAAGCAATAAGAAAAGAATTAAACCAGTAGCCCAAACCTCTTTTGGAATAGAAATAGTAAATCTGAAAGCGGCTTGAGAGTATTAAGTAGCCCACTTTGTTGAATCAAGCGTGTTTTCCGGAAATCCTTTCAACCTTTATCTATTTATGTCCATTGTATCCAGACTTTTAGAATTATAGAAGATTCACTAACATAAAGATAGAGGAAAAGTGCTTGGATAGTTCGGTAGGTAGACATCTAAATACTTAACTTCGTACGGCAAGATTAACAAAAAAATTCATAACTCCGCCCCGTTGTTTATTAATCAGACACTCCTAACCGCATCGGGCTGTTCAGTAAGCCGTAACCACCTCCCTGTATCGACTCGTCTTCCTATTCATACGTGAAAGGCAGATTGAGTGTCACTGTGTCAATTGAGACCGATCCTCTTTTAGAAGGGGATTTTCTGACCGGAAACCAAACCGGAAATGAAAGCCTCACTTATAATCAAATAAAAGGAAACATGCCTGGCTGCTGCTGGGTCAAACTCCAATCCAACCTCTCTCCCGACTGAAGATGATTACTTCAACTTTTATATTGTATATGTGATAAAAAAAATGAATTAATGTATTCATATTTATTAGAATTAAATTAATGTGTAAGTGCATGATAATTTTTCAAGATTATCCAAGACTTGTCTATTTAGTTCAGTCAGTAAGAAATCCTTCCGCCAGTGAGTTCAAATTACGGCAGAGTTTTACAGAAAGGTTTACATTCCTCATTCTGGTGAGGATTGATTTTGTTGTTCTTGTTACGGTAGGAAAACAAAGTCAACGGACTTTGTAATGGAGTTTGACAATAGAAGGACAACATTAACTAGACTCAGGGTGAAGCGAGTGACACTACTTTGGGTGCTTGTTGCCCTCAGTATATTTTGCATATCGCCGAGACAGAGAAACTTGTGATCAGTGAAACCTGGGTGGGAGCCACTGATGCCGTTGGCCACGTAAGGGCACTATTCGTTTCTTTATTTACTTTTTTGAACGAAAAGTGATCAAGTGGAAGAAGAATTTAACCAAAATGTTCCTTTTCTACGAAATTTTATCATTTTTCATTTTGAGTTGCTTATAAAAAATTATTAATAATAACCAAAAGTTCAATGAAACGTCAACTATAAAGTTTAAACTCTATTATTGCCAGATCGCACGAATCTGAGAAAAAAATAAGGAGAATCTTATCAAGCAACACCTTTCTATCAAATTTTTAAGTAAATCTTATTCAAAATAGCTGAGGAAATCGATATTGAGACTAAGTTTAAACGCCTTTATTGCCAGGTTACGTGACCCTGGATAGAAGAAACAACTTTCTGCTAGGTAAATCTGACTCAAAACAGCTGAGACTCAATATGGGGACAGACCAACCGATCGACAAAAGGACGGACGACGGAGCCTCATGTAGAGAGGTGGGGACGTCTCTAAAAACAATCCCGTCACTTTAGTTTCATTGCCAGGAGGATTTTCAAAATAACCTTGAGCCTCTTGGTGCTTTGGGGCCTCAGGCACAGCCCAATTGCCCGATCACTTTGTCTGTCCATGATGTATAAAGAGAAGGGGGAGGGGAAGATAGATATAGAAAGGGGTACATAAAAAAGTCAATAAGTATGTAGCCAAATGATTAAAAAGATTCATTTTACACAACAAATATTTATTTCCCCTTCCATTTCAATGAATCTTAATAATCACACAGATCAAACAGTATACAATGAAAATTTCAGCTAATAACTTGTAACATTACAGCCAATAGACCTGTTGATGCATCCCCGATAGATAGATGTCTGCATACATATTCATGTATGTATAAAAGAAAACCATGCACATGTAAGTAGACGGTAAAGTGACACATGAGGAAGTAAACTTTCATAACATTGTAATCGTCATAATATCTCTGTCATCCGTAGAGAAAAGGATTGGAGCGAATTCTGATATAAAACCAATTTGTTTACGCCGTAGAGAACCGATTTGAAAAGTTGTTTACTGCGTGTCAAAAACGGTGACGGTAATTTGCATATCAAAAATTAGTTGGTGGAAATACTCAGACTGAAATAAAATTACAGACCCTCAAGCGATTATAAGATTTCAATGAAATTTTCAGTATTTATCTAACTGCAAATGAAAATAAATATCTGTATGTACATATGTTTGCGTGTGTATGCACAGCGATTACTCGACAACTGGTCTGTTTACGAAGTTGATACTCACCAGATATATTATGCAACAAACGAGACAGTACAGTTTTTAACAGTTCTCGAGAACCTTGTAAAAAGAATAAAAAAGGTACAGATTATAGATCTTTTATCTAAAATCATAGATTTAAATTTAGATGTAAAGTATCCAAATGCAATAGATCTAGATTTAGATATAAAATATCTAAATTAGTAACACCGAAGAGAAATACTTCGAAACCGTAGTTTCGTACGACGGACGGAAAATTATTTTACATTACTGTTATGGCAGGATGCTCAACAACACATGATATCAGGCTCCTTCCAAACATAACCCTTGGGAATAGGTGCAGCCTAGGTTTAATGAATGATAATAAATATTCTTTACGTACTTAACTTCCTAAAACTGTATTATAATATGCAATATGTCTGCATATTCTCGCCTGTCACACTTCAAAAATTGAAATTTTACGTTAAAAGATTTGGAGTTGAGGATGATTTCCTGTGGAGCATAGGGCCGCGTTGCGATTTCAGTAACAAGTAGATTTTAAAGGGTGAAGTTCCTTGTCCTACGCCGAAGATGGAATGCTTTACAGAACTGGAGAGGGGAGGGCTCCAACTGCCCTGCTATTCACTAATAGCTTGAGGAGAAGAGGATTCATGCCTCTCTCAAGGGCATTTGTGCGAAGTGAACGCAAGCAGCCTTGGCTGAGATTTCTACTCGATTAATCGATTCTGCTTTCCGTGCCGGTCACCGCTATGCCACTTTGCACCTGCTGGGTACGAATTCCCCGCGTTGAGTAAGTGACCCTACTTCATATTCGGGGGCCAAATAAATATCCTATTTCGCCTTTCGATTTTAATTACACTTCATCCACATCCGGTGCGATTAATGTCCTAATGGTAGTAGCGGGTGTCAGGATCGGAATCTTTTGACGCCACCACCCTTGATCGTATTTGTTCTGACATGAACTGGACGCTACTGAAGTGACCTAGTAGTTATGCTTCGTTAAGCATCAGTGGTTGGTCGACCAGCTTGGCGTAAAGGGGCGATGACCTTTTGATATACGAGCAGGACGCTGCCTAACTAATAAAGCCACACTTCTCAACACAATTTGTTGTTATTTTATGAAGCCCTCAAGTAAAAACTGATGCTGGATTCACGAACTGGTTTCCTCAGGCAGCGAATACCTAGATTTTTTTTAATCACGATACTAGTTATTATCTTTAAAGAGAATCGTAGATACATCGGAGTTTTATAGATTTTTTTTAGATACGTCCATGCATCTCCAAAAGACACTTTTCGGTCGGTCCATAATATGAAAGGTGGTCCAGGCCTTCATGTGAACCACCATCACAATCCTCCTCTACCTCCTGCTGTTACTACCACTACTAGGAATGCTAAATATAAATTTTATCAATCGCGTCATGTTTGATTGATATGAAACTTGCTCCATACCTTTGATTGAACCATCCCCTCTTCCTCTCTGTCCCCCTCCATCCCATTGCTACCATTACCACGGATGTTGGAGGTTTCCTTGAACATATGGTTCTTGTTTTAGAAAGGAAACCACAATGTAGAATGAATGTATAATAACAGCTACAGCGTACAGATGTGAAACACGGGAAATTACAAAATCATTTGAAAACCAAATTCAGGATCACAAAAATCAGTGGAAATAAACAAAGCTTGAAATGACTGTAAGGCAGTGGTCCCCATACGACTGGATCGTTGACTGGTACTGGGCCAAAAAGCACGTGCTACATGGCTGTTAGGAAACGATCTGATCTGGCGATAATTTTTTTTTTTTAAATAAAAGACTCATTCATTTTCTCGGGTTTTTAATATTAAATGCGTTAGATAAACCCCCTTAAAAACGAAATCGAGTGAAAGATCAACATGGATCTGAAAAGAAAGGTGAAAGATATCAAAGAAGTAATTAACAAAAACGAAGATGGGCTGGACACAGCAAGAACAAAAGATAACAGATGGTCCAGAATGCTTGGCCGATTGGTGCCCAAATGAAAACAAATGCACACAGAATACCAGACATGAGATAGAAAGGTTTACCCGGAGTGAGGGCAAAGGTTAAAACAGTCACCGTGAGAAAGAGGGTTGAATGATTGTTGAAGGATTGATATATATCGGGGATTCTCACCCTGACGTCACCGCCCACTTTTACATGGAATTTTTTCCACTGCCTACCTGTATAGTGAATGTTCAAAAGGATACCAAAATATCTATTAACACTCATAAAACAATAAAATAAATAAAAACATTTTTCGCATTACAAGATTCTTCAATGAAAGTAGTCACTGCAGATGTTTGGAAAACACATTCTGTTTGTAGATATCATCAATGCGATCCTTTTGTCTGGTGTGACGCAGCTAGTTGAGACTCTGTGGGTTTAAAATTAGTCATCTTCAACTGTAAGTCACCTCTCTTGGTTATATCCAGCCAACCTCTCCTTTTAGATAGCAAGGTGTTGACGTGGCTGAAACAAGTAGGATGTTGTCAAGGTAAGAAAAGCGACTAAATGCTTCCATAGACTGGTGTGAGAATTCAATATACTTTGAAGATAACACAGACTTTGTTAGCAACGAAGCCGATAATGCATTGAGGCATCGTTTTCATTTTGAATCTCTATTAATTCTTCGTCGTCTCTGCAATCGATTACTTGAAATTCAAACGAATTGTTATACCAAACTAGAACAAACAATGCAATAGTATCTTTGAATCGCTATACCATGTCATTATATAATGATCTCAAATAGGCACGATGGGTACTTACATCATCATCAACCAAGTCATCTTTTGAACCATCCAATCACTGAATTTGGTGGAGTTGACGTCTGGGAATGTTCATCTAATATAGCACCAATTTAGAGGCGGTGATGTATGCTTCATTGTCAACAGGCGTTTTTTTTTCTGTTCTCCCAACAATAACGTATTAAGATGATCGATTTCGATGAATTTGAAAAACATTCAATTGTATCAAACAGCTTGCCAAAATGAACAACATTTCGACAACCATCGTGCACCAGTGCGGTACGAATTCCCCACATAGTCACCATCATTATAAAGGCACGGTTGACAGAAAATTCGATCAGACGAAAAAATTGAAGTTGTTCATCGATAACTAACTGAGCCTGTCGTTGATATTTCAGCCACTAAATGCTGTCAGTGAAGTACGCAGTGAACTCTTGAAAGAGGTTACAAAATCTTTGCTTGTTGAAGTTTTATGAAACCTCTGTATCTACCTACCATAGGAGGCGTTCTATCAGATGTGCAAACAACGATTGTGGTCAATGAGATGTTATGTTCATTAAAAAAATAGCTTCAATAATTCTAAAACAGAATTACCTTTTGATTCCAGTTGCAATTGATCAGTAAACAACATTTCCTCCCTGGGATGAAAATTTTTTATTGAAAAATCGAACGTATACCATCATCAGGCATTGACCGTCTACAGTTGTTAACACGACCAGTTGTATGGGATTTTCAGAACGCTGAAGAATATGGATGAGTTGATGTTTGACGTCGCTGGCCATTTCATCTATACGACAAGTCATTGTGTAATTACTAAGGGAAATTGTTCTGGTAATGGTGTCAGACTTTTCATGCATTACAGTTGAGAGAACATCTTCAAAAACAGGCCGATGTAATGTCCCCCTACAGTGCAGGACTCATCGGCCCCTGCGAGGAGTAACATATTATTGCATGACGCAATCACGTCGTTATCTTGCCGCGTAGATGCCTTGTGAAATACCCTCCCACTCCCACTAAACAACCCACAACGCAGAAATATCCCCGTTTCTTTCCTCAATCTCATGTATAACAGCATACATTCTTCTCTGCACCGCTGCAAATTTCTTAGAAAAGAAAGGCTGGCGACCACCGAAATACATCGAAACATGCACACGTGATGATATTTTTTTAAGATTTAACACTAGCTTAAGCTTCCAACTGTCATTTTCATCAATATATATTCCGAATCAGCGTCACCGAATCTCGTGCTCAGCTGACTCAGCTAGGCTGGCAGTTATCATTTCCATTTCGAGGCCAAGCCAGGTGTAGTTAATTGGGAAGGCGGAGTAAATGCGTTTCCTGGTCTATTTAAAGTACGCCCAATACGAGGTTTGAACCTACCATCCTAAGATTAAGATTTTCTGTCGTTTTTCTTTTACAAAAGAAACATATTGGTAGATCTTAAACTTGCTGCATGAATTAGCGTAATGCAAATTAGCCATGTGAAAATTTACTGCCTTCAAAGATCAATATAATAAACCATTTGTAGGTCTATCAGTCTTGATATCGAAGGTCAAGATCCCTTGTATTCTGTCGCTTATTATGAAGGCTCCAAATAAGACAGTATACTTGATTGCTCTGCCTGGAGCATTTTCTGACTTATAGTTCTTTGCAGAAACTCAAAACATCTTGCAAACCTCTCCTTAATCAATGTTCTGTTTCAAAATGAAAGTTATAATATTCTGCATTCATTTTAGCCATCTGCAGCAAGGGTATTTCTAGTTATGTTCAAAACATATTCTTCTATAAATCAATGCATAGCAGAGCAAGCTGTGGTATGTTTCCTTCTTTATTCGAGTAAGGGTAATTCTTTTTTGAAACTGAAAGTTTCTTAAATTGTATATACGTCAACTTGATTCACGCTTCACATTTTATTTCTAGATTTACGAAGAAACTAAAAATGAATTGACACAAAAAGTTATCTTCAAATCTTGCTAGCAAATCATTTTGAAACCTAAGACAAAAATTTGAGGAAGAAAGAAAAAGAAGAAATGAATAAAATTGTTTTGATGAAAGGACGAGAAAGAACGAAAGAAAGATTAACAGGAATAAAGAAAGGAAGAAAGAAAAAGAGCAATCACGAAAGATAGAACGAACAACAGAAAGACCGAACAGGAAGAAAGTTGAACAGATATAAAGAAGGGAGGAAGAAAGAAAGAAGGAAAGAAAGAAAGAGTCACTCTCTAAAAAAAAAATGATAACCAAGAAAAGCAAAGAAATATATTTGTACGAAATACTCAAAGAAAATAGAACTATAATCATAAAGGATGGGGGGGGATAAAAGGAGAAAAAAGAAAAAAACGAGTAAGAAAATCAAAAATATTTTTTCGAAAAACCCTTGGGAAAGATTTAACAGTAAGTAGAAAAGAGAGGGGAAAAAAGAAAGAGGAGAAGAAATAGATAAATAAATAGATAAAGGAAGGGAGGAGAAAACAACGAATGAATGGAAGAAAGAAAGAAAGAAAGAAAGAAAGAAAGACGTAATATTAAAAAAGAGAAGAAAATGTGATGGCACGAGAGAACTGAATGAGAAGGAAATGCGAAGAGGAAAGGGAAGAAATCAGAGAATAGCGGAAGGGTAGAAATGATAAAGTATGGAGAGAAAAGAACTAAAAGAGAGAGAAAAAGTAGAAGAAGAAGAAGAAGAAGAGAGAAGAAGAAGAAGAAGAAGAAGAAGAAGAAGAAGAAGAAGAAGAAGAAGAAGAAGAAGAAGAAAGAAGAAGAAGAAGAAGAAGAAGAAGAAGAAGAAGAAGAAGAAGAAGAAAGAAAAGAAGAAGAAGGAAGAAGAAGAAGAAGAAGAAGAAGAAGAAGAAGAAGAAGAAAAGAAGAAGAAGAAGAAGAAGAAGAAGAAGAAGAAGAAGAAGAAGAAGAAGAAGAAGAAGAAGAAGAAGAAGAAGAAGAAGAAGAAGAAGAAGAAGAAGAAGAAGAAGAAGAAGAAGAAGAAGAAGAAGAAGAAGAAGAAGAAGAAGAAGAAGAAGAAGAAGAAGAAGAAGAAGAAGAAGAAGAAGAAGAAGAAGAAGAAGAAGAAGAAGAAGAAGAAGAGAAGAAGAAGAAGAAGAAGAAGAAGAAGAAGAAGAAGAAGAAGAAGAAGAAGAAGAAGAAGAAGAAGAAGAAGAAGAAGAAGAAGAAGAAGAAGAAGAAGAAGAAGAAGAAGAAGAAGAAGAAGAAGATAGTAACATAAAAAAATTCAATATTATGAATCACTTCGGATGAGTCTTATTTCCTAATGTGTCCGTATTTGGATGTGTAACTTGAAAAAGAAATTAGTGAGTCATTTTTTAACTCAAAGAGTCTGTTAAGGAATTATATGATTCCTCAACTATTTACTTCCGGGTGGGGTGGGGGTGATTAACCCTTGGGTACGCAGTCAATGAATTGAATTCACAATAGCTTTAGTTTTTTTCAAGTAACATTATCTCCCCCCAAAAAAAACTTCTCCAGTTATCCGAAAGTAGAGCGTTCCCGTGACACCTTTCCTAAACCGAAAAGGCATAACGTAAAGAGGCACTTACAATTGATTTTAAACAGGGACATTTTTGAACGTTCCCAAACCCGCAAATAACCTTGCATGAGATTTTTGCTACGATTGATAGTTCTGATAAAATGTTAACAAAATACAAAATTGGTAGCACTCATCTCATCCAAACACGTAGTTTCCACCATCTCCTTTGATGCACATCCCATTCAACGATCTCACCAAGAGTTCTGTTCATAAAAGGTGTTGGTAAAGTCCCTACTCCATTTGGATCGTGTGCGTACCGTTCAGGTTCCTGGAATTTCAGCAATCGCCTCTTATGCGTTAGTCTCCCATCTTAAGGTGATGGTTAACAAGCTCTGGTTGGGAAGTTCATTAGTGTGATGAGCGAAGTCCTCCCTGGGTGCTGTGTGCTTGAGTATATTGTGTGACCACCGTACTCACAATAACCGAATACATTGTCATGTTCACCCCCATATCTTTTTTTTTTTTTTGTGCAAAATATTGCATCGCCCAAGGTTGTCACTCCCCCACCGTGCAGTCCTGATTTGGCTTCTTGTGACTTCTGGCTCATTCAAAAGAGATCCCAGACAGTGGACAACATGGCGATCTCAAAAGCCGATTTTGTAGACTGAGGGGTAGAAGGAATGTTGTGATGAGTTAGGGAGGACACAAGGTGTGTGCTTTGAAAGGACCAAGGCAGTGATTCTCAACCAGAGGGAATCCCTACCCCCTGAGGGGAGGGTTTTCAAAATCCAAGGTGAAAATTTCATTCCATTCCAAAATGTGTGTGAATGAGACTTGGGCGTCTGTTCAAATTGCCGCGTCTCCGGAAATAATGGAATCGTCTGAATTGAATACTTTGATGAACAGGGAAGGAGATAAGAGCAATAAAAAATAGGATATTACTGTTGCCATGAAGATCATTGATATGTCGCTAGTATGAATCTTCGGTATCAGGGTTGATGACGCTGAAAGTTTTGATCGGAGTTGGGGTTATTGGTTAAAAACGGTCGAAAACCATTGGACTAAAGCGTTTACACCCGAGGGGCTGGGAATAGAGGAAATATTGATATGTGCTTGCTCCTCCACTAGAGCATGGGAATATTTTTTTTCAAGTGATAGATAAATAATTGGTCAATTCTAACCGACGACAACAGCGGGATATTCCCGTTTAGATGTAGTAATCCGTTATATACAACAACAGGCTCTGTTGGTCACATGCGAATTATATTAAGGTAATTGAGAATATATGCGAAAATGACATTGCAATAACCAGACTTCATGAAGATACCTACAAGATAGATTGATGAAAGCATTGAGAGATGGGGATATTATATCACCAAATCTCTTTACAGCGAGACTTGAGAGCACCTTTCGGAAAACAGACTGAGAAAACGTGGGAGTGAACAAAAAATACGATCAATTAAGGGCACTGTGATGATAATGCGTTAAGAGCAGAAATAACAGGTGATCTACTAAACATGTTCAGGGTTTAAATAGAAAAAGACAAAAAATAGGGTTTAAAGATGAACGAAACAAAACATAATTATTGCTCAAATGTTCCGAAAAAGACATTAAAGCCCTAGAAATTAAGGAACACAAAACATACGATAAAGCTGGAGAAAGACCACGGAAATGGAATGAGGCAGCGCATAACGATTCGCTGGAAATCATTTGGTATAAATAGAGACATAGTGAGGATCAAACTGCCGAATGCTTAAATATAAAGTATACAATCAATGCATAATACCTGCTATGACATGGAGGGGGGCTGGAAACGTACAAAAAGACTCGAAAACAAAATCAGAATAACCCACAAGGCAATCGCAAGAACAATAACTCTTGAGTATAACTCTTAGCGATAGAAAAAGATCAACATGGATCTGAGAGAAGACCAGGGTGAAGGATATCGTATAAGTGATTAAACAACAAAAATGGTGATGGGCAGAGCACATAGCGAGAAGGAGCAGCTACAGATAAAGTAAGAGGCGAACTGATCGGAGTCCGTTGGATAGTAAACGCAGTATAAAAATACTATAGACAGGTTAGAGAGAAGTTTGCTGGTAAGACAGCTGAGATTGATATAATTACACTCTTCCTGGGAGGCGATGAGAAAAGCCTTGGTCCAGCAGTGGACATATAACTGCTGATATATATATATATATATATATATATATATATATATATATATATATATATATCAATGCAGTGCTCCTTTTTCTTTCCTCCTCTCTTTCTCAGTGTTATGGTTCTGTCTATCTATCTACCTCATCCAGCTCATATATTTGAGTATATATCTTCATCAGACTCCTTCACTGTCTCTTAATTTGCTTCTTTTTTATTTCCTTCCTTTTTCCCCCTCCTCCTTCCCTTCCTACCCTTTCCTTCCTTCGTTCTTTCGTTCCTTCCTTCCGTCCCTTCCAACAGATATTTTCAGATACGGAAGAAATGTATCAGTTACGACCCTCATCCCCAAAAGCATGAAGAGAAAACGTGTCAAAATGAACATGTTTTTTTCTTTTCTTTTTTTTGCATTTGGAAGAGACGGATAATTCAAAAGAATTTCGATCAAAATGACACATGAATCGAGACTGAGACGACGATTGGAAAAAACAGTTTAATAATAAAGGAAAAGAGATGCTTCGATTAAAAATCTTATATAAGATATGTCCCCTACTGAGGGTCCTTAGCTGGAATCAGGGTTAGTTTATTCTATTCACTTTGCTCAACTAATCACGATGTCTACATGTGGGCTTCAAGTCTCCGATACTTAAATTTGTTTCGTGTGAAACACTCATTCAGACTGGAACAGTATCTTTATACTAGTCTCGTTGCTTTTATCTATCTATCGATTCACCTATCATGTTTAGTTCGCATTTACTCATCTAAAAGCTTGGTGGCTGAAAGAATTGTATGTTTTCTTACGGATCCAGGTATCAGAATTTAATTCAAGTAAAACAAAAGGAACTCTGGCCAGAGAGACATAAGCTTAGCAGCGTCTTAGGACCCTGTAAACACAAGAGGGCTTCAAAGAGCGATAGATAGTCCCTAAGAGACGGTTGGAGCTCTTCAAATTGAATTCTGCTGAAGGACCCATGAAGGCTTGGACTGGCCCAACACATAGAAAATAGCCAAGGAAATATTTATAGGTCTACCTCATTTTACGAACCCTCGGCTTTCCGTACGTTGAATAAGAATCTTAAATTAAGAAAAAAATTGAAGCTACATGTTCCAGTGTTGCCAACTTGTTTACGTAATGTAACACGTTTCTTGATTAAAATTCAGCGATTGACCCAATTTCAGAGCATTCAAACATTAAAAATCGCCATTACAGAGCTGAAAAAATCAAAATCTAGCGCTTTTTGTCGTTTTTGAACAGTGAAACATTCACGAATTTTTTGCTTGTGTTGGCAATACTGATCCGCCTAAACCTCAAATTAGAAATCCTGTAGCGTCAGTGAAGAGTAGCACAACGAAAAGAAAAAAAAAAAGAATCGGGTTTATTTAGAATTCGGACGGATTCAACTGAAAATAGTCTCGTTTTTTTAACTGGTCCCTAAATCTGTTTCTTAATATGGCAACAGTTAACAGACTTTCAGGGCGTGTAATTTTTCATTTTTATTTTCATTTCTCTTTGTTTCCTTCTCGTTTCTTCTCCTTTTTCATACGGATCTTATTTGATTCCTTACCTTCCCGTCTTTTTTCTTTCTCCTTTTTTCTCTCTCAACTTCTTCATTCCCCCTGTCTATCCGTTCTTCTTCCTTCCAACCCCCTCTCCCTTCCCAGTCAGGTTCGTGTAGGGCGATCTTAATTTATCCAGGATATAGCAATTGAAAGATTTTATACATAATTTTTTCAACTTCAAAATGTAACCGTACTTGATGCATTATTTTATATGAATAATTATACTTCCTTTTACAAACTTCCGCTTTACAAACTATCATTAGGTACGAATTAGTTCGTGAAGGCGAGGTATATCTGTATGTCCTTCGGGATAATTACTGAAACTGGTAAATTGTATAATCGGTTCATCTAGCTATGTCTAATGCTATCAATGTATTCACCCCATTGTTTTTTTCTACATATCTATCGATCTACCAATCATTTTAATTGTATTCATCTATTAAAGGTCGTGCTTGGTGACTGACTGAATTACCTTTCTCAACAAATCTTGTATTTTTTCTTGTCCAAATTCTTTTCACCAGATTCCACTTCTGACTCGATACTGCATTCACTGAGTACTATATTCTGTCTCGTGGCTAGGAAGAGGGGGTGTTTATTCGCTGTCCCATCGTAGCTAGGAAGGGTGCTATTTAATTATAACCAGACCTCGTATTTATAGGTACTGAGCTCCTACAGTGAGGCGGTTTTATCTGGTTAAGTAATTTGCATATGCGACTGCAGTCAATGTCAGAATTTAGGAACAAGATAGAATTCAGGGACAGATTTTCCCGACTAACAGGTCTCCCATTGATGCACTACTTTTCTACTCTTAAAGCCTTCGGTACATTTCTGCCTGACTGAAGAATTGAATTTACGACTGCCAAGTAAAGTGCATACACTTAACCGACGCTTATTTCGACGAGGCCATTGCCATACAGGGTAGTCGACAGTTGAATGAGAACAGTGAACCCTCATAGTCCACTCAGATGATATAATGATTAGCACGTCTGCCTCAACACATAAAAGTATCCTGGTTCGATTCCCATAATGAGTGAAAGTGGAATACTCTTTATCATTCTTCAAATTTCCGTGCATCAGCAACAAACTGAGTATACCCTGTATGATTGGGGTGGATAAAATTGGGAATGGAATCGCTCACTCCCCCATTCGATAGTAGCGAAAAGAAAGAGGTGTCTAAGGGTCGCCTCGGCCTGCTGGTGCAGTCCGGTCTTTTGACTTGTACCCCTGTGGATTGAATAAATGGTTCACTTCGACATTCTGAGAACGTTACTGAATACAAGTGGCAGCCGACAAAGACTGGACGGTACAACGATCAAATTACCATTTATTCCGGTTTTTCAAAAATTCTCTCGCGAAAAATATTCCCATTCCCTGGGAGACTGCTAAAGGCACGTACAAGAGATTTTTGCCGAGAAAGATGAAACTTTCCAAGAGGATAGAATAATGAAGTTGCTTCTAAAGATAGTACAACAAAACAGTATGTTGCTCCATATAAATAATATCGATTTTCAAAAACATCCTTTGTTTTTACTTAATAAACTGAACGAGCTTTTTAGACAAACCAATATTTTGTTCAATAAAGTTGGTGACTGAAAAAAATCGTCTTTTGTTTTTACTAATAAACCAAATTACCTTTTTGTCTATTTGAATACATGTTGGGTTAAGCCAAGTTTGGCATACGGTCAAATCACTGGTGTATCCAGTGAAGAACTAACTCATTACTAATGGATTGTTATATTAGCATATTTCTACGGCAGGCGTACCTGGGTTTCTATTCAAAAAAATACATTAATGAATGTATACATTTTATTTTTAAAGATTATTTTGGCATAGTTGTACATGTTCCCAACAGAATTTGAAACTGATTCTGTTACATAACTTTTCAATGTTCAATCTTAATCCAATTTTTTCTTTCGTATTCTTTAATCTTTGATCCGAATTCTGTCAATTTTTAAGGTGTGTAATTATGTAAGCATAAACCTTTTGAAACCTATCGGATACTTAATGCGCTCACGGTATTTTTTGCATCGGTTTATGTATGTATAAATGCGCGAGTGCGAGTGTGTTTGTGTGTGTCCTTGATCCTCCTGCTACACATGGTACCCTTCTCCCCGACCCCGTGTTTCCAGCCCCCCAAGTCAACACGCTTCCTCTCGTCCATAAAAGCCGACCAATAAATCTTTATCTATTTCTCTCTCTTTTCTGCCATCTTCCTTTTCCAGCTTTGAACAGGAAATCCCGAACTCTAAACACCAACACAAATTACTCCCACCGTCCTGCGGGTGATCAGCTCGTCGCCCACGATCCACCAAGATCAAAGCGTCAATGGCAGACGACAGCCAAATCCTCATTGCAAAGCCTCCGAGGGTTATCATAGCTCTTCCTTGTCAAACTCAATCCGGCTTTGTCTTTGGTGTTGTTTCCGGCTGTGATGACATCAATCGAACGAGGATTAATTCAACAACTCAGATGACTAATACAGAAAAGTTCACCTTGGAAAGATTGTTAAAAGGCGTAAGGCTTATTATGTAAGAATGACAGTAAGTACAATGCGTGGGATACAAGAACATATTTATAGTAAGTCCTTCAAACCCATTTCGAGTTGAAATGTTGTAATGCCAACCACAAGCTGACTTGTGCATTGTCCATTTTTTCACATAAATATCAACTGAAACATCGATTATGTTCTAATGTACTACGTATAATGTTCATGGCAAAAGTCACTTAAAACTCAGGACCAGATTTAACAAGTTCGGATCTTGAAAAATATGTTATAAAGTACCCTGAATACCACTGAACTGGAAACTGTGGATAAGGGAGGGGTCTTTGATAGGTAAACCACGGATAAGGGAGGAGCACTGAATTGAAAACCACGGTTAAAGGGCCAACAGAAAAGAAACCAAATATTAGGGGACCACTGAATGAGAAAGCATGGATGAGGCGGACTGCTAGAAGAGAAACTATAAATTATATTGTTTTTTTTATTTATTTTAGTGGCATCAATATATATTGCATGATAATGGCAGGAGGCATTTCAACCATGTATTGTTTTGCAACACGGGAAGGAAAGGAAGACTCATGTCGAGATTCAAAATCAAACCTATATTTTTTCTACAAGAGAAAGATAGAGACAGACAGACACTAGTCCCTCTACCGCCCAGGGTCAGCGACTAACGGCCACCAGTGTATCCGTCGCTCGATTCAACTAGTCTCCCTTCTTGAGACCAAGATTTAGCACTCTTTAACTGGCTTGGGCTTTATCTTGTTATAATGGATCTACTTAGGACGTTCCTATCATTCTCTTTGATCAAATATGTAAATATAGTTCAGATATATCAACGCAAAAGGAATCTTCAACAAAAGTTATTTGAAAATAAAATACTTAAGAATAGAAATGAAATAGAACAGTCCCCATCAGGCCTCGAATTGTAATAATATAAGTTATATCTAAATGAAAACAATTTAAATCTATAATCCCATGCTTGTGAACTTTGATGACGCGATTTTATATCTATCACGAGAATTGATGAAAAAAAATTGTGACAAAAAACCGAAAACATTCCACTGAAAAGGGAACCGTAGATATTTTTTCTATGACAAGAATTGATTAAAATAAAGAATAAATGACGTCAGTAAACTAGGGACAATTGATTAAAACTAAAAGAATTGACGACGACAATTGACTGGGGACAGACAAAGTGCGTTATAGAGATGTTGGACACATCTAAAAATAAACACATGTATTGGAACACTTGAACTATTTATTTTTGTTGTGAAGTCATGGAATTACTTTCATAAACTATACAGCCAGAATAGAACAAACGCGTCTCACATTTTAGTAATATTATTAATTATGTGCAGCTATCAATTTCAAATGTCTTAAATAACAAAGGCTACAATTTAAAACAACAATTCTCAAACTGTTTTAACCCACGACCTACTCTGATGGGATGAAAATTTGTTATACTCAAGTTCTGAGAAAAGCACCTAATATGCTGCCAAAACACGATATAGTACTAATGGTGAAGAAAAGAACCCGAAACTTGAAGGTATTTTATTTTTATTCAGCATATATAACCCGCTACCCTAGGTAATCAGCAACCCCGATTAAGCTTCAATTTCGAATGAAAAATGCATTATCGCGTGCATATAATTATGTATTTAAATGTGTATAAAAATTATGTCTCAGTGGATAATGCACACCTGGATTTTTTTTAGATTACTGTGGATTTTACGTAGTGAAATACAGTGCATAGGAATGAATACGCAGGACTCTAAAATATAAAAATGAACTCGCCATCACAGTCAATAATTGAACAACTGTAGCATTAAAATATGAAATCCTGTGAAAAAAATTCCATGGAAGAATAAATATGGTCAAAATAAATTCTATTCATGACAGCAGTGTCATTTTCGATCGGAAAACATTTAAGATAGAGTGAAAAAAATCTAAAAAAATATCTAGATTCAGGAGCAACCCGTCAAAATAAGGCCCCTATAGTTCAGAAGAGCTTTTTTTTAAAAAATCAGAAGGGTTTTAGTGGAGTAATCATGCAAATTTTCAAGTCTGTAGACAAAACGGTATGGCCAGGGCGCTAGAACGCACAAATACGCAAACACATGTATAAAAAGGATAGAACCCTTCACCACATTTAATGGCTTCGGTTGTTTAATATTTCTCTGCATGGGAAATAGATTCAGCAAACGGGTTTCGAATTCAGACTCAGGGTGTTCATATTCAACACTTAGCTTTTGTTGAAAAGATATGCATATCCCTGTTTTGATTGACAGATATCATGATAAAATATTTCTCTCTGAACCTTTTCCGAGGCAAGTCAAAAAGTAGGCAAGCCAATCAAAAAGACGATGAACAGTGTATAGTCAGATACATACAGTTGGCTTCACTCGCAGTTGAAACTTCATTATTTTAGATTTGTATGACTTTTATCTTATCCAAATCTCAGTCCTAATGAAAAAGAAATAAACAAGTACATTACACCAATGATGTATCAAGACCCCACCTACCATTACTATAATGCAATGTCTTTTACTAACAACATTCATCTGCAACAGGCTAAGAAAATCATATACACGTATATATTGATAACTTCTAAAAGAAAGAATGTCTGATCAGATTGATTTTTTCTGATATCATCAGAAAATACTTTAAATTCAATTGGCCTTGAGTGGCTATGGAGTCAGGGTCCAGTTTGGTATTTTAATTGTATAGTGAATGGAACTTCCTCTAAAACATGACGTAACGGGTGGATTTAGTTTCATTCTCTAAGCACGGTAAAGATGCAAGTCTAAAACGATTCCTTCTACCATGTGCTGAAAATCAATTTCAAACATATTGGAGTCGGGCCAACCGACCGACGGACGGACCGACAGCCCCACAGACCCTCTTATAGAGATGCAAGTGGATGCATCCGAAAAAAAAATGTATCAAATACTGTTACTACCAAAATGTAAACAAATGATCGAAAAGAAGGATTGTTTTGTGGGCGTAATTCGAGCTTCTGCACCCAGCTGAAGTCTTGATGGCTTCATTGGTAGAGCGGGCGGGGCTAAACCGTGTTTCCCCTTGGTTAGATGTAGCTTCGGATCCCACCTAAGACTTATACTTCATTTTGAGATCAACGCTGTTTACTGACTATCGAAGGGTAATCAGCCTGACCAAAAAGTTGCGGTAAATGCATATAATAAAATGATAAGATGAAAGTAAGAAGTAGTCATACAAATTTTAAATGATAATTATTTATAATACTTCATCGAATAAAAATTTGAAAAAAAAAACACAAGAAAACTGGATAATATAGTTAATATGTACTCTCATGCTTGTCTTTCAACTTGCTTGTTGTATTGTTTAAAATTTTGCTCGAAAGAAAGAGCGGGATAGAACGAGATTTGATGGCGAATGGAGAGGACTAGGTAGCTCTTAAGCAAAACACTCACCCATAATTACTGCCTTGGTAATAATAACAGTAAATTTATTTGTTCTCATTGTTAACCTTTAACTGAGGGTAGCAGCGGCAACAATTACTTCTGTTGATGAGAGCAATGAATTCATGATAGCCTAGAAGAATATTCTGAAAGAAAAATTAGAAAAGTTATTTCTCGCTAATCCGTAACTGTTTTTGTCCAAGATCAACGGATTAGGGACGCCCCCACTGTCAAATAAAACATTCTTCTTTTCTCTGTTTCCGTTAAACAATAGAAAAACCAGCTGTTCAAACGAAGCAGCAAATAGAATGTTCTCCTCGTGTGCTAATTTGATCTCAGATCTGACAGAAGTTTCGGTGACTTTTCAAGATGTCACTCGGCATGACACCGTCTCGCCTAACAGAAAACGTTGATTTTGGATTTATTTCTTTTACTCATAAGAAAATAAGACATTTATCTCCTGATAACGCGATAAAGAACGCTGAATACAATAACGGGCGTATGTTTCTTTGACACACACACACGCACATGTATATATATAATACTAAAACTGACTAAAAATTTATCTCGCATATATATGTCTTCTAAATGGCTAAATTTGTCAATAGGGGTATCTTGATCCCAGGATTGAGTACGAATATGTAAAGCTGACCCCAGAATTCAGCATTACATACCCTATAAAAACTCATCTAGGAGAATTTTCAAAAACTAATTAGCTAAAAACCTTGCCTGGGGTCATATTGGTACACACAGTGCGTCTTTTGGATATGGGATGGAATTGAGTTATACATTCTCAGATAAGAGTTTGTTTTTTTTCAAGTTTGTAATTACTTAAATGAGTCACTTGAATTTTTTCCACTTTTTGCTGCTTTAGGCCATTTAGAAGTTGAAAACTAAATTTAACATTTTCTTAAAGTTTTTATCACATTAACAAAACTACTACTGTTGCTTTTAAGTTTTAAATCGATCACCATTTTCATAGATGAAAAAAGTAAAAAATGCAATTTTCTTGCGTCGTGTGCATGAGATTTTTTGATAAAGTCGGTTTGCTGTTCCTGAAGTTAGCTGAGTTCTGGTCAGCTGAACTCATGGTGAGCTGTTAGAGCTAACTCTCTTTGGGAATCTGACAAATTGAAGAAAACCAATGGAAGGTTACAAGCGTCAAAATAAATCCAATAATAGTGACGTCCTCAAATGACTATTGCAATAAATACATTCACACTAAGATATATATTAGAAAACGTCAACCAAAACTGTCACCAAAAAAGGCAAAATAGGTTTCTTCAGAATTTGAACTGGTCTGGCTGGCTATGTATGTATCACGCATACAGGTCGCATCAATGGAGCTAGAGGGCCGGAAATTTAAAAATCTACTCCTCATTACGTCTAGGAAAAACGATCTCTTTTGTTTATTTTCACCCCAATAAGTTTTTGTGGGATTCAGAGTCTAATGTAAGTTTATGCTGGATCGGCCTTTAGTTAGTGCCCACTTTTTTTAAAAATTCAAATTTTTCAGTCATCCAACAAAAGACGAGAGAAGTAACATTCGTTGATCAACCATAATTCCAATATTTTGATTGATCATCCTCGACACAGCATGCCGCCAAAAGACGTTGATCACTAGACAGTTTCTATGGAGTGACTAACCAGAGCTGTTTCTACAATTTATTGGTCTACCAATGAGCTTAATAACCATTAGTGTGTGACCATGGAGGATATAGAATAGAACAGAGACTACACTTTCTTCGATGAACAGAGCCAAGCATTACATTCAAGATGTCAGCCATTTAAGGCTTTTCAGTGTAACAGCGTCATAATTCTGGTCGTCGTCATCAGCCTTTCTCTTTCCTAAATTCGAACACTGACTGCAGGATCAGTCAGAACACAACCGATTCTCACAGTCAAGACAACCTTTACATAATCAAGTAGGAGCAGAACATAATAGGTAGATCGATAAACATATACATAAAAAAACTCGACAGCTGAACTAACTACCTTTTTTTTTTTTTTTATTAACGACCCTCATCAAGACATATAAATTAAGCTATTTTCTGAGTGATTTTAATGCGTCTCATTTCCTCTGTGGTTAAAAGTCTTTTGATCAAGGCATTGTCTCTGTTTCCTTTCATTTGTGATTTTAATCCAAGTTTCCTCGTTTGATACGCGGAAAACATACACCTCCTTACATCCTTTCTAAATGCTATTGAAGAGAAAAAACATTTGGGTTTTGACTCATTTCCTCGTCTGGGTTTCAGGAGGGGGGTCATGATTATTTCATTTCTTCCGTAGTTAAAGAATATAAAGAACAGAAGAACAAAGAAACGGAGACCTGACACCCGGTTCGATAATAAATAAATGTAAATGTTTGTCACGCTGTGAAAACTACCTAACATGGGTGCAAATTTCGTAAGCCAATCCAATGAACCTCAGTGGATGAAGCGTTCTGAGAAAAACAAATTTGAGAAGGAAAACTATTCATAGTGCTTACATACATCTTACATATCTGAAGTGTCTGATTGATTGACACGCTATAGAACAATCTCGGTGCAGCCCAT
Source organism: Thysanoteuthis rhombus (assembly GCA_963457665.1). Taxonomy (NCBI): domain Eukaryota; kingdom Metazoa; phylum Mollusca; class Cephalopoda; order Oegopsida; family Thysanoteuthidae; genus Thysanoteuthis; species Thysanoteuthis major. Next base: position 46,328,560 of record OY735219.1, on the reverse strand, counting down.
CCAAATTTGCCAAACGTAATCAAAAGACATGGAGGGAGATTTTTTTAAATTAAAGCAAGAGTTTTAGATGGTAGAGTTTTTGTCAAAGTTTCGAAAATGAAGGGAGATTCCTTCTCCCTCTCTAAGTGGTCAAAGGAGAACTGAAAACTTTTCCCCTTCTTTTAAGGGGTCAAAACTGAAAGCAAATTTTGTTTTGCCTTTAAGGGGTTAGAAGTGAACGTAATCTTTATTTTCATCTTTGAGTGGGAAGGGGTGAAGGGAGGTTGTTTTCATCAGTATGAGGTCAAAGGTGAAGAGAAACTTTTTCTTATGTGCCTAAATGTTTTAGTAATTATTTGTTCCACCTGAAATATTTTACTTGGCAAAGACAGGTGCTTCAGCTGTTTGTATAAGAAGCTTTTAAGGGTTTTAGAGATGAACTTCTATTTACAATCCAACTGTAACGCCAAAGTAGAACGCTACTTTCCGTTTGATATTAATACCTTTTTATTGTTAATGCTTTTATATAAGTATACAAGAAGTTTAAAGTGATGGGAACACCCCCATTCCCCTTCAGGGGCCAAAAGTGAGCGGGGATCTTTTCTTAACAGACAGCATATTTATCTACTGAAAGGGGTCAAAGGTGAAGAGTGACTTTTCCACCTGTAAGGAAAGAAAAGTGTAGGAAAACTTTCTCTCTTCAAAGGGTTAGTAGAGACAGGGACTTTTTCCTCCCTTTAAGAAGTCAGTTGTAATTTTGAAACGTCCCCTAATCCCTATGTGGGGGCTTCTCATACGCTTTATACATAGTAGTTCACCTACTGCATCTCGACTCGTATAATAAATGCTTTCACTAATTGTAGGAGGGGGACCCTAAAATAACCAAATATCCTGGGTTCCCAAATCTTAAGCTACACCCCTGAGTGGAAGGAAAGTATGTACGTGTATGAAAGCTGAAGTTCTTTTTTTTATCCCTTTAATATTTTACCCGGTATATATATATATATATATATATATATATATATATATATATATATATATATATATATATATATATATATATATATATATATAAGGAATATGAGGGTACAATATCCGACAATGATATCAAGTGGACAATAATGAAAATGGTAGAATTTCAATCAAGTTTATTATACTAAAATATTTCGTCTTATGCTTTATGTTAGTAATTTCAAATGAAACAATATTGAAAAATTCATTTTTTAGTAAATAATATACTGTTTTTAGGGATTGTCTTATTCATGGAGATGATTGAAAATAGATCGTAAATGAAAAGATATTCACAATTTTTTTGTTACTTATTTCAGGCTGTCGTTTCGATCGTCAGACGACTGTTTTTCCTGTTTACATTTGCTTTTATAAAGCCAGACTTTCAACGGGGAAGCTGTATGCCTGGATAATCAACAACTTCAATTCTGTTTTTTCTTCAACGCCAACACTTTGCACTTTTTCTGTAGACATGTGGTTTTCTTTATCATTAAAGTGTTTTAAGATATATATTTCCATATAAACCTCTGAAAGTAAACCGATTTTATCTATCTATCTATCTATCTATCTATCTATCTATCTATCTGCCTGCTTACAGTTGTGTGTTTTGGGCCTGAGTTTCAATTTACTGTCAGGTTACTTCTCCGAGGGGACGGCAGGCTCCAACTGGCAGCACGGACTGTTCCATCGTGTCCTGGACTTGATCTTCCATTCTACCCCAGGTGGTCGTACTTTCGGATTAGTCCTCAGAAGAGATAGCAGACAGCTAGTTCGGGTATTTACCAACTAAGGACTGTCTAGGATCTAAGCTTCAACTACACAGGTCAACCATACAGACAGGTTACTCCATCATAGAAGGGAGAGACCATCTGCCAGGCGAAGAAAATTCCAACAAAACCATTGACTTAGCGACTTGCACCCATCGTTCCATCTCGGTGAACCGTAGCATGCAAACTCTTTGTTTATAAATGATCAAATATTGGTGTGGATTATGGTTAATTCGATTAGATGAGAATTGAAATGACAGTATTGGAAGCTTTGTTGTGAATGAGATTTTTTTTTCTGACGTCCTGTTTTAACTCGAATTTTCCCAATGAAAATGAGAAACGGTTAATATGTTTTGACCCATGCCAGATTCCGTAGGAATCAAAGTGGGTATTTGGAAGTATTGATATAATATCCAACATAGGTCAAACCATGCGAGCATTCCACAAAATACACATCCATCCATTACCTACCCTCAATTCAACTTTATCTAAAATCAGTCGTTTCTTGGTTTATGCTCCTCATTTTCACCGAGAAAGTTAAAAAATGAACGAAACGCCGGAATAAAACATTTTCCACAAGGCTTCCAATATTGTCATTTCAAACCTTACACACACACACACACACACACACACACATATATATATATATATATTTATATATATATATATATATATATATATATATATATATATATATATGAGATGATATGTATATATATATATATTTGCGTGTGTGTGAGCATCATAGGGGACTTCATTGACTTGAACAATAACAGTATATATATATATATATATATATATATATATATATATATATATATATATATATATATATATATATATATATATATATATATATCTTGTTTCCTGCACCACAGACACAAATTTATAATTGAACAAAGCCAAGCATTATCTTTTAGATGTCGACTACTTCCGGCTTCTTATCGTGACAGCGTCGTAATTCAGTTCCTCATGTATTGTTGTTAACTCGGCCACTGTCAAAACGAATAACATAGAAAAGAGATTCGACCTACCTCTAAACCTGTAATGAATTCCCCATTGTAATGTTGGTGGCCCAGAAAATCGTTTTGTTTTTTTTTCTCTAATGTTTCTAGCTTCCTTCTTGAATAAGTATAGAAGATAGAAGACTATTATCTAACGTTGAGCAGATTGCTTACGGATAACTGATAATTGTATAGGTCTACAGTCTGCATCCGGTCACCGATAAAGAAATAATGGTTTCATTTTATCCATAATTAAAAATAGATTATGAAGATGTAACGTTATTCGAATCCTTACCTTGTAGTAGTCGACACATTCGTGTGCCAGTAGAACCAGCCATCCCCAAATTATATAGATATCAGAACATCTGTCAACAATTATATGCGTGCATGTGTGAGTGCATGTACATGCATGTGTGTGTGCATGTATGTAAGTATATTCATGCAAGATGCTACAAAACTATTTTAACCGAGTCAACTCATAAATCCAACAAGGTCGTGGAAACACGTGTCAAAATGCGAAAGCTGTATTTTGACTCTTAAGGAATAAATAAACATGTATACGAAATATCAACATAGCTTCGGGGCAAATTCTTCAGTTAGTTCCTGCAGAAGGCTCAAATGGGGCCTTTATCCCCAGTAAAAGACAATGGATTTGAACTACATATTCATTCACTCGTACCTTATTTCGAAATGATCACCATCATGAACTCTTGGATCAGGTTTAATCAAAATATCAGAGGGGGACAAGATCGGAAAATTATTTTAAGATGGATATGTAGACACATCGATGGAAATCAGATCGTTATTATCTGTGTGAGTACGAACTAAGATCCTACAATTGAACAACCAGAGACATCAAAGATGGCAAAACGTTCTATCATTTTTTATATGAACATGTATTGGTGAGTTTGTGTCTGTTTCTGGCTATACCGTTTTCTACACAGACTTGAAAATCGGGATCAGTTCTCCACTAAACACCTTCTTGTTAATTTTTATTTTTTAATTTTTATAAAAAAAAAGAGGCTTTTTGACCTTTTTGGGCCCCTGTTATGACAGGTTTAGTAATGACATCTATATTCTCCAGAATTCAGATATTCTTTAAAACTCTATGTTAGAAGTTTCCAAGTGAAAAATGCTAGTTTTCCGACCATATTTATTTTTCGATGGGAGTTTTTTTTACATGACTTCAAATTTTGACGCTACGGTTGTTCAATTATTGACTGTGATGGCGAGTATTACTTATTATTTCAAAATAACCCCCCGCCCCCGGTTGATTGGTTTGGCCGCGCCCATGTTTACACAGTTTCTATAGCGTAACAGAAATACAATCGCTGACAGACACCACAGAATTATATATAGAGATATAAACCATATTTTGAAGTTCAAACAAAGTTTCAGATATTAAGAGTCTATAATTATCATCAATCTTTAACTACAATTTCAGAATTTTTTTATTGCAAATTTACTCGGGCTGTCAGTATGGGCGTCTGCTTATGTGAAGGGGGGGGGCAAACAGGGCATTTTTCCCTCGTCACTCCCCGGATCAGACCTTCTCACATAGGGTGAGGGGGTTCGAACATGGACACCTTTTGGTCAATACCGTTGTTTCATGTAATTCCAAATTTCTCTCTGGAAACAAGATTGCTGCAAAGATATATTTCGAATAATACACCCAGCACTCCCCACTTAAAAACATATCTTTTTGCCCTCCCCAGAAAAGTGGCAGTGGGCAGTCGTCAGTGTACAACACTGAGTAAACAGCGTGTATCAGTGAGGAAGGATACTCTCGGTGAGATTCAAACAATGCTTCATATAAAAGGAAAAGAAAGGAAGATAATATTGTGCCTACTGATGCCACTAGTGTCAAAACCAATAGTCCAATCGTACATTTCGAGGAGAGAGTTAAACTCTTTGTGTATTGTTGAGCTGTAACAATATACGATGCTGATAACAATACAAAAAAAAGTACTGCTCGCTCCCCTTCTTACACAAGCATGCGCACTCAGTCCCACTGGCAACTACCCACGTTTTCCACGTTCATCATGTGATTTGTCATTTATTTGTGTCAATCATTCTCCGTTTATTACTTCCAGTCTAACGTTCATAACAGACATTTTCCCTATTCACCGCATAAAACTGAAGAACTCCCCCATTGAATGCCTATTAGTAAAAATAATTGGGGAATGATGACAGCGGAAGCAGAAAAAAAAGAAGAGGAACTCAAGCAGAACAAAAAAATCCTTGTCCAACAGAGAATATAAAGATGAAAATGATGAAAGTGACCCCGCAAAACATGCCTGTAAATAATCCACTGGTCCATCGTTTCCTTCCTGTCTCCAGACTTTCAAACTTGAGTATTTAATCTCTCTTCATCAGTGCTTCGAAATACCATTCCCTCCTCCCGCACTGTCTCTCTCTCACTGTCTCTCTCTCTCTCTCTCTCTCTCTCTCTCTCTCTCTCTCTCTCTCTATATATATATATATATATATATATATATATATATATATATATATATATATATATATAAACCTTTCTGATGTTAAAGATCATGGACGTGGGTCAAGAAAGGACACCTGAAAAGAAAGACAGAATCCCTTATCAGCCCCGAAACAAACACGAGGACAAATTATGTACAGGCGAAAAAAGACAGGATTCGGAAAATCAGCAAATGTAGAGAAACGGGATAATAAACCATATAACCAGCAAATGGTCCAGAACAAGCTCAAGAAAAGATGCGACAGGATAGCGACAGCCCTTCACTGAAAACTATGCAAGCGACTAGGATTCGGCCATGCGGATAAAAGGTATCAACCAGAAACTTGGAAAGTTGAAACCATAAAATACTCTAAAACCTCAACATCCTCACCAACTGTAGACGTGACAGTGAGAATACGAAAGGGAGTAAAAATAGCTGCGAAAGGTGTGGAATATGAGAGTCATGGTAGTGCCAATAATATAAGGCACATCCTTAATAGTGGCAAGGATACTGAAGTTGACATTGCTGGAGCTGGAGATATGAGGGACGATTGATACTATGCCGACACAGCACTACAGCACTACAAGGATCTGCAAAGATACCGAGGAGGGTAGTGGAAATCTGAGACCAACAACCTTCAGTCACAAGCAAAGGCCTAACAGCTAAAATGACCATGGCATAAGGGTTACAAAAGTGGAGGAAGTTCTGGAAAGAAGAAGAAGAAGAAGAAGAAGAAGAAGAAGAAGAAGAAGAAGAAGAAGAAGAAGAAGAAGAAAAGAAGAAAAAGAAAAGAAGAAAAAGAAAAAGAAAAAAAAGAAGAAGAAGCGATTATCATAATTAAGACTGGCTGTAAAAACTCGGGTGGCAATGCTAACCGTTCCGGTAATAACAATGAAGGCGACTTGAATGGGGAGAGAGTGTGGATAACAGTGACAAGACTTTCATTACTTGTGTCAAAACGTAATAACTGATAAGTAAAAGGCATAATTGCCCAAAGTAAATTACAATAAAAAAAAAAAATGCCGGAAGTGCAATTATTATTTCAAAGGAAACAGGGTGGGGGGGAGACGGGAAACTAAAAAACAAAACAAATGGAAGTAATTAAAGTCTTCATGGGAACAGCGAAGAAGAAAAAAAAGTCGCTTTGGTGGAGTGGCTTTCACTGATAGAGACTGTCAACCAAAGCTGTCACCAAAACAGACTACAAAAGTTTCCTCATTTTTTGAGTCGGTCTGGCTAGCTGGCTGGCTACGTATGTGTCACACATACAGAGGGCTGAAAATTTCAGCAATTACTCCATATCTAGTAAAACATGTATTTTTTCAAGGAGGGGTTTCTTTTTTCAATTGGGAGGTAGTTTACATTGTAAGTTTTTGCTAAATTGGCCCCGAGTTCGCGCCCTGCTGTGTTCACACTTGTTTTTATGAAAATTCACACTTTTTAAAGACCACCAAAAACCAGGGGAACTAACTTATTCATTGATCATCCCTCTTCCCAAAGTTTTGTTGATCACTCCCAACATAGTATGCTGCCAAAAAAAGTGCTTGTTACATGACGGTTTTCTATTGAGTGACTAGCCAGACCTGATTTTTTTATTCTTCATTTTTTTAGTCTAAGGGAAGAGTCCGGTGAGAAAGCATTTGCAGCGAGGAAAATGGAATCGGTGAGCTAAGTTCGAACCTTGTCGGAGATCTGCGTTCTCTTTGCACTAATGCCCTCGGGAAAGGCATGAATTTATCTCCCTCTCCTTCGCTATGTGCAAAAAAGCACGGGGTGAAGTAAGTGTCGCTACTGAGAGTACTAGTCGTCTGTAAGTCTCTCACATTCCATCTATCGTAAGAATTACCAATTTTTTCTTCATCTCTCTATATAATTGGTTCTCAAACGGTGGGCCGTGACACATTGGTGTGCTGTGTCTATCTCTCAAGTGTAGCGCCTAAATTTTCCAAAATATCCAACATGTATTTAGAGCCTTGGACGTTTCCAGAATGGGTATTATGTCTGTCCTACTACTGCCAAGGAATGACCAATCTAGTGGTTTTATCACAGAATTTTGTAAGATCTGAATCGTTCAAGCAAGAAGTGAAAGAAATAAAGGGTATGAGTTCGTATGTATAAGTCATGCTGATATCAAAGTTTCGTTCATTGACTTTTGAAGCGTTTTTGTCTTATTGAACAACCGTAGCTTTCAAAAATGGCGATGGGTTCTATCCTTTTTTATATATGCGTGTGTGATTGTGTCTGTTTATGTCTTTTGTTTATGTGTTTATGTGTCTGTCTGTCCCAGCACTCCTGGCCATAGCGTTTTGTTTACAGACTTGAAAATTGGCATCAGCACTTCACCAGACCCTTTCTGATTTTTTTTCTGACGTTTGGAAAATAAGCTTCTTTGAACTTTTAGAGCTTTATTATGACGGGTTTATACTTATCATCTAAATTCTGATGAATCTAGACGTTTCTAGATGTTTTCTTTACTCCATTTCAAAAACCCAGGGATGTCATGAATAGGGTTTATTATTACCATATTCATCCTTCGATGGAAACTTTTTCCCTGACTTCAAATTACGAAGCAAAGGTTGTTGAATTATTGACTTAGAAAGCGCTTTCATTTCATTTTTATATTTTGGTGTACTGCCTTTGTCAAATTTACTTCTTGGCGTGTCGTCATACAATTAAGTTTGGAAACCACTGCGGCACTGCTTTTTGGAAGTTTGCTTAACGGAACTTTTTTGGTTTGACGAAAGGAAGGCAACACGTGTTTGTCTTGTAGAGATCCGTTCAGAGACAGCCTGCATTCCCAACAATTTTCTCCCACATCCCAGTGTCACGTACCTCCTACCACTGCAACCACCGACGACTCAGCCAAAAGTACTGCCATCACCATTTTTTAGGTCTGGGAGCGTTGATAAATCTTTCCCATATAGATTAATGATTATTGCTTCTTCACTTTACGCCAGTTCGACTTGAAAATTTTTTTCATGTTAGCATGGAAACCCGAATATTTCAAGCTATCTCCCTTTTGTTAATATCTGCTCAGACATTTTTATCTATCTATCTATCTGTCTATCAAGTATACAATAAACCTCTCTATTGAACCATAGATATGTACAGGCATGTGCACATCAACTGCTAATATGCATACAGTAGTGTATATATATATATATATATATATATATATATATATATATATATATATATATATATATATATTATAGGGTATTATCATTATGTATTGTACATGGATGTTATCTTATACTACATATCATTTTTTAAACACATGACTTACGTATTCGGCGACGAGGGATCAATGAATATAAAAGACATGACTTGTTTTTAATCTCTGATTGTATGCAAACCAACTAATGATATCTTTAAGAATACTCGTTACATAGTAAAACTTTTTACCATTCAACTGAAGAATTTGACAAATTTTTTCATTAACCTTAGACTTGATCTTTCATGTCATGCACCATTTCGCTTCCATCAATATAATTTTCTCTAAATTATCAAATAAACTAGAATAACCTTCTCTCTCTATATATATATATATATAGTTGAGACCTAAAAAAGATCGTAGCAGGTAGTAACACCTAAATGGGCTATTTCATTAATGTATTTGGATATTTGTTACTGGACATTCCGTGTTAAATCTCACCCAACTATTTATGAGTCAGACAAATGGACCAGAGTCAAATGTTTTCCCCTACCCTGGTTCTAGTCAATAATTTGATCTTCCACACTGATAAGGACTAATTCTATCTCTTTTGGTTACCTAATTGTCGTAAAATTAATACAAAATTTGATTTAATATATACTAAACATTTATTTTCATTAAGATATCTTTAATTTTCGTTATTATTTCATCGTGGTCAAACTGATAAATTTCAAAGAAATCAGGATGTCTAGTCATTACTTTATTAGATTGTCTAAAAATCTAACTAATTTTGCCGCTTTGATTGACCATTCTTACAACTAAAGAAAGATTTTCGGTATGAAATCATGAATCTAAGTGTAGCTCGTTTTACCCTTGAATATTTAAATAATATTGTATCATAGAATATATACGATAGAATACTACACGTTCTAAATGGCACACGTACATTATAGAAATGAAATGAGCGGAAATAATTCATAGACCAACATTCCATTCTTGATATCTAAATCTAGGAACGTTGCTTGCATTCCGTTATGGTCACATTTTAGTTCAAGATTTTTAGGATGAATATCACTAGAAGATTTTTCAAATTTTTTTCCATCATTAAGATGATATAAG